>CM033402.1:2542180-3742180 GCA_019426215.1 Buddleja alternifolia
ATACTAGAGAGGTTTATGTCTTTGTATGAGATCAAATTACAAGATAGTTGAGTGTGTATAATCTAATCTTTTGATATCCAACTCTTGCACTAATCAATACATAACAACCATGAATATATATATGCACAGAGAAACCAAAATGTGTCCAACCATGATTACAAAACCGTCCAACGGGTTCATTAATCAAAAACAGCGTGAACAGTTGGTCAAGAACCCGTGTTTTGGATCAATCTGCCCATTTTGTGCGGGGCACAATCTTGATTTGTGCCGGCGGCATGGTCTTGAAGTGTGGCCCGCGGCAACCTTGTCCAGTGCTGAAATTTTCTTTTCTTCTTCTTTTGATCAATTTGATTTGTCTCCACACTTAATACCCATCACTGGACTAGCTACAACATCTACAGGTTCTTCTTGCTACGCAAGATAAACCAGGCAGCTGACTTTTTGGCAAAACAGGGTGTTGCCCAGTGTGACAGGATGACTACTACTATGATTGTCCTGATTTTTTGACTCGTTTTTTGTCCAGGGATCTCACCTGTGTGTACATAGAATATCCCATCAGGGGCCATCTGTATAAAATACGTAACACTTTTTTAATCTAATGTAAAAATATTTTTCTGTTAAAAAAATAAATTGGAAAAGAAAGATACGTGTTTTAATTTATTTTCATGTGCAAAAATATATACTGGACGGCTATATCCAAACCGTAACCCTAGCCCAAAGTCGCATGTGTGAGCTCTGGTCCAATACCCATAAAAGTAGGTAACATTGCCATCTGTGGGGCCGAATCCACTAACCAAAATGGGCTCTATAAAGTGGTATATAATAGTTTTTAATTTTAATATGAGGTAGTCAATATTTCTTTTTCCATGCTTAGTATATATTTTGACTCTATATACGGGTAATTTTATGCCAGATCAAGTGCAATAGTTTAAGTGTAAATTCTGTATCTATATCTCTTATATAATGTGTGTGGAGATCGCATACAATACACATTACTGTGTGAGAGATATAGACACTATGACTATTGAACTCGATCAAGCATAAATTTTTCCCTCTATATACTCTATTTAATTGACTCACTTGATAAAGTAATTCATTCATTATTTTGAGTAATTTGATACCCTTTTTTTGTACAGTAATTTAATACGTTGAGTTTATATATTTTCGATGCATATTAAACTATGCCGAAGATTTTAGTACCCAATATATGTAACCTACTTAAATAATTTAAACTTAGATCAAACCTCAATTTGTGTTAACCAATTTTCCAAGTGTAAATTTGATCTAGATCACATCTTCGTAACTTCGAGAGATTATAAGGTGCTTTATTTGGGTAAAACTAAATTAGAAAAGCGTCGAAAATAAAAGTGATATATAGAACAAACTTTTCTTTTTTATCAAATCTTGGAGTGAACATTTCTTGCTATTCTTATTATCAACAAGTGAAGAAGTTTTCGTTTGTCGATTAAATCTTATTTAGATGACCCTATTATATATTATTCTCTATTTACATGAAACATATTCACAAATAATTCTATAACGGACCAAGTTTATTGGTGTAAATTCATCCATAGTGGTTGGTTGCAGGAAATCCAGTGTCAAAGAATACCGTATTCATTCTAGTCCAATAAAGTATAACGGACCAGTTCTAATAAACTCAATCTACAATAAAATGGTCATTTGATGTGGATATTTGCATAAATCACATACCTCAAAATCCCAGAATAATAACAAATTTATATAATAGGTTCTACATAGAATTCCTAACATATAAATAATTATAATTATACAATAATTCAAAGACCTGACACAACCGAATCAGTCATTAGTAGCTTGTAAAATAGAATCTTGATACCATAATAAGAAATTTGTCTTGATATCAAATTCATGGTCCAATTTGACAGTCCTAGTCCAAGAAAATCCATTGCCCTATCACATATGCAACAATAATTCAATAAATAACCACTAAATCATTATTTATTTCTTAATTGTGAGTCAAATTGATATAAAAACTCCACTAAATTGTAGCTCTACCTTTATCCACAAATGCAACTTCCACGAAAGAGGAATTCATCGGCTTTGATTTGAATATTGATATAAAGAAATGGAATCTAAAAGTAAATAAAATAAAATAAAAGGAAAATTTGATTTCGGTGACAAGAAAGAGACATTTTTGTGGAAATTCCTGAAGCAAATTAATGATAATCTTCTGTTAATATTTGTTTATGTGTGCTGTCTGATTATGGGTGGATTATACTTATATTGTTGATTAGTGACAGATCGAGACAGAAAAATGAGAATTACATAAATTTAAAGTAAGATAGATAAATATTATTATCAAAGGCGGTCTCCTTTGTAACATTCATTTAATCCAACCAGGATTTGTTCACTCAAAAGATGAGCTAAATCAGTCATTGAACTTTCCTAGATCTTTGTGGAATTAGAATTATATCTTTGTGGAACTAGAATTATATCCACATCATTGCTTCAAGAATTTTATACTATGGTAGTGTGCAAAATTTGTAATCTTTTGTATCAAAGGAGCATTCTATTTAAAAATATAAATTATTATAGAAGAGAGATGTTTAATAGCTTATATATTTTTTTAATGTTCAGACAGTATTCGTTTTACTGAATTCTAACACGTGCTTTCTTTTTGTTGGCGAAATATACCTTCAAATATAAATTATTACAGAAGAGAGACATCATGGAGTGTTTGGCTTTATAGAGTTTATAAGCTTTTGAAAAATAAATTGGGTTTCCCAATTTATTTTTTAGGAGCTTATTATGAGAGCTTATAAGTTGATTTTACTAAAAAATTTATCTCGCACTTTGTAATAACGTATAAACTCTAAAACAACTTATAAGTTGTTTTGAGGAGCTTATAAGCTTACCAAACACCCTCTTCATTTTAAGAATATGATTACTAACTGGGGCTGATATAGTTAACGATGTCTAGTTTAAGCGACAAAATCGAATTACGAGGTATTGGATTGAACTCAATCAAATATCAAACTGCAAATCTTTGACTAATTCATAATAATTGTTAGTTCGATTATAAATTATTATTACTTGTTAAAAGCCCAATGATGATTGTTATAGTTACAGATAAAAAAATACCTAAGATGTGATTATATTTGTAATTGATCCATTATTAAAAAAAGTTAACAAAGCATTCTCTTAACCTAGGAAAATTTTAGTTCGGACATACTTTGTTGAGTTCAAATATAATTCATATGATGAATGATCAATTGCATAATACGAGCAATTCACCTACTTTGTAAATTATACTTAATTTTGATAAATTCGAGTTTGCACAACAACTTTTTCATGATATATAACCAATTCATTAAAAACAAAAACAAAGGGTTAATGTAGATATATATACTTGGAAAATTCTTATATACACCTTGTGTGGGATCCAGTTGCATGCACCAAGGCACAACAAAAAATAAGAAAAAAATGTTTGACTTGTTTTTAATAATCAATATACATTTTTTTATTGTTTTTGTTATGTCTTGGTACATGCAACTGGGTCTCACACCGAATGTATACAAAAATTTTCCTATATACTTAATGAAGTGGTCAAGAGCTAAATACGAAAGCACTTGTCTCATAGTGTAAATGGTTCATTCCCCATCTCCAAAAGTGTTCATTATCAATATTATATGTAAATTTTAAATTGCTTTTCATATTTAACCTTTATCATTACTTTGTTCCAAATACAGTATTTTTTTTTTTTTTTGGTTGTATTAAATTATTGTTACTAGGACTAGGTAGGATTGGGAGGAACATCAATCAAACGTCTCATAATTGAAAAAAAATAAATTAAATTGTTCATTGAACCCATGTACAATGTGACTCTGAGATCTCTTTTTGATGTGGCTAAACAATGAGTAACAGTATATTGGTAAAATCGTATTAAATCTTGATTAACATGGAATTAATGTTTAGTATAACAAATAATAATTACTTTTATTACTAGGCCCAAAATAGACTTAAGCCCATTAATCCATTGAATACACTATTAATATCTGTTGATTAAGGTTAAAGAGATCATCTAATCATTTGCTAAAAAATCTCAATTACAATCCACAGACAAAAGCTCTGGTTTCTCTAATTTCTTGTGAATCACGTCAGGTCCAACGTTCCGAGAATATTTTCCGACATCGCATCTCCCAAGATTCCCAACTCTGACATCGCCACTATCTTTATCTCGCATCATTTTTTTTTAAGTTAAGCGATCATCTATACTATTATATAAAATGGGAGGGGGTTAAAAAAACTATCTTGTACTGTCAAGTTTGCGGTCAAGTTTTGGTAAAGACACTTCTATTCTAGAAAATTGACAAGTGTCCCAAATATTTTCTTTTATATATTATATCTCCTATATTCTTTTAATTTTTAATTTCTATTTCCAATTTCTTCTCTCATATTTTTCCCTCTAACCTAATATTTCCTTATTTCTCTCATCTGCACATTCTTTTCTTTTCCCCTTATTTTATCTCTTCATACATCTTCTTTATATTTTATTCATTTGATGTTTATTTTAAAATTTAAATATCAAAATCATTTTATTTTGTATTAATTGATCTTACTAAAAAAAATAAACAAATTTAATTTTGCACAAGCATAGAGTGTGCTACAGTTACTGGTATTATAAATACATTTGTGAACTTTCTCTAATTTTTATTAAACCTTTCATCAACAGAATTAGCAATATATTATAATTAATTGTGTTGCAAATAGCCAGGTACTATTTTTTTTTCCTAAGTAGATATACACATGGATTAACCAAATACGATGAATCTGTGCCTGTCAATAATAATTTGATGAATTTGAAAAGAATAGAATGCAGGGCATTGGTCAAGACTCAAGAGGTGATGACTGGTCCAGATTTTATGTTGACAAAAGGTGGGGGCCACCTTTCTTTGGCGCACGGGGCAACGGCCCCCGACCAACTCTTGGATAATTAGTTTATGATCCTAAGAATATGATGAAATTATCATTAATTCTAGTGTAAAATTATTGAATAAATATTGATAAATCGTAAAATATGCAGTGTGAATTTCTTTGTAAAAACTTATATTATACCACCATCAGGGAGAATTAGTAAAAGAAAATTAAAATATTTTTTTATATCCAAAAAATTTGTGAAATATATATCTTTCAATCTCAAATTCCCATTCGACAATCTTTTCTAGTTTTCTTTTCAAAAAAATTCAATAGCTAAAAATTGACAATTTTCTGGACAAAATTACCTTTAAAATTTATCTCTATTGAAATATTCTTGTTTCGGAGTTTTCAAATTAATAAATTTGTATAGTACGAATTTTATCCTTCTTAATGTTAAACATCTGAATTTTTGTTTAGTATACCATGTTAATCATCTTAAATACATTTATTTTATTTTCTAGAGGATTAAAAAAAATTTAAAAGATTTAATTTGTGATTAATTTCCAGCTATCAATATAAACGGTTTATATTATAATTTTTTATATAAAAAGTACAATCGATTAATTCTTAATATAAAAACTTAAGGGTAATTGAGTCCATAAAATTATTAACATATACTGTTCTGAATTTTTAACCCAAAATTGGTGGAATGAATCTTTTGCATAGAAAATTATTATCATGAATTTTTTCATACAAAATTTTATTTTAGAAAAGTTTTAGTAATCTTTTCTATAATGTATGTACCTATAAATAATAATAAAACACTTCGAAAACAACCACAAACACATGCATGAGTGACATTTGGAACACAAGATATGCTATATGTTACACTTGATGGATATACATTAGGTGGTAAGATATACGTAAGATAAGTGTCTATGCTTCCATTTATATTAGTTGATCATAAAATTATGCAACACTTTCCGTACATAACCTGCCTTATATATATATATATATCCACAAAGCGTAGCATTTAATAGATTGAAGACGAAATATTTCAGTAATATTGCAAGTTGCCCACAGAAATATTGTCATGTTGCAACCTCCATAAAAGACCGTAGCATTTATTTCATTGGTGACCCTCCTTTTTCTCTTTTCAGTCAATCCACCAAGTATGTAGGACTAGGAATTTAACTTAGGGGTTTTCAGAACCTGAATCTGGACCATTATTTCCCTTCACTAATTAAGGAAATGCATGTTTTTTTTTCTTATAGTAAAATAACAACACATTTGTCCCATACTATGGAAATTTTGCACATGAATGGCATTTTTTGTCCTGGACATTTTTTATCGATTTCTTCACAAATCGAGTTGAATAAGATTATTTTAAGTTTCTTTAAACTTTTATCATGTTTTAAAATTATATTTGAACTAAGTATGATTGTTAATCAAACTGAATTCGAGTAATTCGATCATTTTAGATATATTTTCTGTTATTTTTTAATTAATCGAGTTCAGTCGTGCTTTAAAATTTATACTAACCGAACCGAGCTCAATTTTTTTTTTTAATTACCGATATCAAGTAATTTACTTGTTTTAAAGCATCCCTATACTTGTAGTGTTTGATATCTTGTTCCATGCCATTTAAGGAGAAGTAGTCTTAGTTATCTGCATCTTTGAGTCTTGACTAAAGTAGCTTCTATTTTTTTCAATCTTCATTTAATATGGTACTAACAATCTTTCCAATTTTTTTTATTAAAACTTATGTGTGGCCGGGATGGTAAGTTAGTGGTTTTTACTTAAAATAATTATCCAATAAACATATTCTATCTGTCCTAAGATTATAGGTCCGTTGATGTTAACATCGTTGACCAGTCAACTTAACTATTTTCTCAAGTGAAAAATAATTAATTTTTCGAAATCTAATTCATTAATATAATAACTTTTTTTTTTCATTCATGAAAAGGCGGGGGTTACCCAAACAGAGTTCTTAGCCCAACAAACCCGGGCTAGTAGTTACAATACGGGGCCAAGTTCGACCAATGTTATCATCATCGAGAATATGAAGGATACGCTCAACAGGCGTATTAAAGTAAGAAAGTGGGATATATAATCCTAACTTGGCTAACATGTCTGCCGCTCGATTGGCTTCTCGCCAAATGCAGTTGATAGAGACCTCCCAGTCTCTATTCCAGACAACACGTATTTTTTGGATTAGCTCATAGTAGTGATGAGCTGCAGAGGCGTCCATAATGCTTCGGATAGCAGTCCGGCAGTCAGATTTGAGTGTGATTTTTCGAGCTCCGGTATTCCACGCCATCTCTAGTCCCTCTAGGATGGCTCGCATTTCGGCCTCTTCAGAACAGCGTGCTTCGATTTGTCCAGCAAAGCCATTCATCCAATCTCCATTTTCGTTTCTTAGAGTACCCCCAATTCCGGCTCTCTTTTCAGAGTGCTCGTCTGTCTGTGTCACTGCCGCATCCACGTTTACCTTGCAGTATCCAGGAATTGGCTTGGTCCAACCCGTTTGTAATTGGAGAGTCATTACATCCGAGTCAAACCCGGTCGATTGTACAGTTCCGTCAATTCGTGAGCGTAACATATCTAGGACCATTGTAGGTGCCTCTTGTCTTCCACCATGGATAATCTCATTCCTGACCTGCCAAATGAAGGAAACAATTTCAGTAAAAGCCAGAGACCAATTATCACACCATTCAAACCTATTGGTTGCGTGAGATAGGTTCCAATCCACCCAGCTTTTACTTGATCCAGCAAAGAATCTCGAATGAAAGTTCGGGTGCACGGTTTGCTCCCAAACTGTTCGTGCCCATGAACAGTCACGAAGAGCATGTAGGTTGGTGTCCTCCGACCTGCAACAAATATCACAAGTATCAATAGGTGTTATTTTTTGAGCTTTCAGTGTGGATTTTGTGAGCACACGATCATGTCTGATTAACCAGATAAACTCCCTTTGTTTTCCAAATTCGGGACCATTTCTTTGACTCGGCTGTGTAAACATTTGATCCCGATAAGGCTTCGTAGGCACTTTTGACACTAAAGTGGCCATCCGTCGCATACTTCCAGCGTGGGATATCAATCTGCCCTTCCATATCATCCAAGTCTATCGCTTGCAGCCGTGTGTACACATCATTTGGGAGTCCACGTAATGCTGACCAATCTCAGCCCTCTCCCGAAATCCAGTAGCTGCAGACCGAACGAGCTGCTGTCTCGTGATCCATATGATGTTCAAACTGAGAAATCAAGGTCTCGTCCCCTAACCATTCATCCACCCAGAACTTAGCTTTGTTTCCATTGCCAATTACCCAATTGATACCTGATCGAACCAGCGGCAATAAGTCCGAGATATTCTTCCAAGTTTGTGATGTGTTGCTACGTACACGTGCTCGCCTACGAAGTATGTATTTATGTCGAAGGACCTCGACCCAAAGTTTTGATTCATTGGTGAGTATTTCCCAGCCTAGTTTTCCTAAAAAAGAAAGATTTGTAAGTCTCGTTTTTTGGAGTCCCAACCCACCTGCCCTTTTGGATTTACATACGGTGTCCCAGTTAACAAGGTGAATTTTCTTCTTAGATGCGGAGCCCCCCAACAAAAATTGTCGGTTTGCTCTATAAAGGGCCTCACATACTCCTAGTGGGAGCCGCATGGTTTACATATGGTACGCCGGGATCGATTCTGTGACCGATTTTATCAGAGTGGCTCTGCCTACAAGTGCAAGGTGCTTTCGTTTCCATCCTTGAAATTTTTTCTCACCCGCTCCAGTAAGAAATCGAAGTCTTTCTTTAGAAGGCGCCCATGGTTGAGAGGAATTCCAAGATACCTGCCTAGATTATCGGTTTGCCCAAGTGAAGTTAGCCGACTAAGTATGTGCTTGTCTGCAGTCGTCACATTCTTAGAGAAAAAAATGCAAGATTTGTGGCGATTAATTGTCTGCCCCGAGAGCTCACAATAATGTTCCAGAATACCCATGGCCACGGTAAATTGGGAAGAGGTGGCTTCGCCAAACAGCAGCAAGTCATCCGCAAACATGAGGTGGGATATTTGAGGGCCCGAGCAAGATGTGGGGACCCCTTTCCACGTCCATTCCCGCACTGCTGTATCAATGAGAGCACCTAATTTCTGGACACAGAAAACAAAGAGATAAGGCAATAGGGGATCCCCCTGTCTTAGGCCCCGCTTCGGCATAAACCACTCGGTTATTTCTCCATTCCACAACAGATAAAGTTGAGCCAAAGTGGTGCATGTCATAATAAGCTTGACCCAAGTTTCAGGGAATCCGAGTTCACCTAACACATTTTCCAAAAATGTCCAATTAATCTTGTCATATGCCTTTTCAAAATCAATTTTTGCTACGAAAAAACCTTTCTTCCCTTTTTTATTTCGTAAGTCATGTAAGATTTCCTGAGTAATGATAACATTATCAATGGTTTGTCGACCTTTGATAAAGCTACTCTGGGTTTGCGGAATAAGATCATTCATAAAAGCCCGAATCCGGTTTGTCATGGTTTTAGTGATAATTTTTAAGCTCACATTAGTAATACTAATAGGACGAAATTGGGAGAGATGTGTAGGGTGTTTCTCCTTAGGGATTAAAACAATACGAGATTTATTTAGGGAGGTGTCGATATTACCAGATTGGAAAGCAGATCGAACCATTTGAAAGATGTCATCCCCGACAATATCCCAACATCGCTGGTAAAAAATCGGTTGGATCCCATCGGGGACCGGAGATTTCGTTAGGCTCATTTCCCACAGAGCACGCTTGACTTCCTCTTTTGACACCGGTTCAGAGAGTCTTGCTAGGTGCTGATTTGTTAGCCTCGGGAATCCCATAGTGTATTCATACGGAGTCGGCTCAGAACCCGCGCCAAGGCATCCCTTTCCCATTCGCCCATTTCTCTTTGAAGGGTTCGGATCGGGGCTTTATTCTGTTTCGTGACTGCGGAGAGGTGGAAAAATTTAGTGTTCAAATCCCCTGCCCGTAGCCACTTAATTCTCGATTTTTGTTTCCATAAGAGTTCTTCTTGTCGTAGCGTATCTTGGTACTGGTCTTGTAATTTCCTCTCCAATTTGCGCAAAGACCACCGAAAGTGGTTGCTTTGAGCACGTTGAATACCCCCAATGCGTGCCACTAGCTCCTTTTTCCGCCTAAGTATGTTACCAAATGTAGATTGGTTCCAATGGGAGGCTGCTTCTCTGGTGTGATTAATCTGAGCCGGGATCCCAAGTCCCCTATTTTCAATCCAGTGCCGTGAAATCAACGCCCTGAATGTCGGGTGCGTGAACCAAGCTGTCTGGAATCTAAAGTACTCATTGTTCCTTCGTGTTATCGATGAGGGAGCTAAAGTCAATAAGAGAGGTGAGTGGTCCGAACCAATTCTAGGGAGATGAGAGACCGTTGCCGATGGGAACTCAATCCGCCACTCCTCATTGCACAGAGCACGGTCCAGCCGTTCCTGTAACTGAGAGTTTCCTCCTTGCGCCCAAGTATAGGGTGTACCAACAAACCTAAGATCAATCAAACTACACTCGTCAACACAATCCACAAAAGCTTTACATTTGCTAAAGTCGATGGGACCACCCCCCGTCTTCTCCGTTCGATTGGTGACGACATTCATATCTCCCGCAATGACCCATGGGCCCAAGATAAACGGTTTCATACAAGTTATATGCTTCCACAGGTACTTCCGAGTTTCCACTTGTGGGCTAGCATACACAGCTGTTAAAACCCAGGCAGCATCCCCGGGGCGACGAACAATGGATGTAATACTCTGGTCATTGCTTCAATTATCTCCAAGTGTACTTCCGCGGTATTCCAAAAAAGCCAAAGGCCCCCGGCAAACCCCCGAGCCTCGACTTTCTCTACTTTATCAAAACGGCTTTGACTAAGGATATCATCTGCTTTACTACCGTGGACTCGTGGTTCAACTAGTACTAAAATCATGGGTTTATGTATGCGGAGAACCTCCTTGAGAGAGTTCAAGAACTCTTGTTTGGCTGCTCCCCTGCAATTCCAAAAAATACTCGACATTAATAAAAAAACTATGATACAACGTTTCAACAGAAACATAAAGATCATACCTGAGGGGAGACCGAAGTCCCCCTTTTTGTGTGCATGACGACGTCCGTATTCACATGCTCTTTAGGAGTGAGGTTTTTCCCGGAAAGCATATGAGGATCAGTACGTTCCTCCATTTCCAATGAAATAGTGTCTTCCTCGTCTGAGTCCTCATCTAGCTCATCTTCCGAATTGTCCTGTTGTGGTCTTGCGTCACGATTATCCGGTGGCCGATTGGAACCAAAGTGCGCTATCTGTACCGAGACATTTCTCTCACTAGTTTGACCCGATTCAAAAAGTGGATTGATAGAATTGTTGATGATCGAGTATGTGTTTCCAGAGTTAATCGGTGGTATCTTGTCCTTAATAACAATCGCTTCCACATGTTGTTGTTTGCCAACCTCCAGTTTTCTTCTTACTGGTGGTTGAACCCCCTTATTCCCCTTCGCTGATAAATGAGTGACTTCTTCCAGCTCGAACATATCCATGTTCTCATTCACATTATTCAGAATATCAAATTGAGAACCAGAAAACTTAGTGGTTAGGTGTTTGTTTCGTTATTTTTCCCCTGCCCGAGATGTATCATCCGGATGATCCTGACTATGTGACTGGTTCACTCCTGATTGGTCCGGTAGATCCATAGGGATCTTTTCTTTACACCTCCAAGTTTGGGTGCGCACTTGCTTCTCTTGCACCTTTTCGGGTTGTTCCCTGCCAAAGAAAAAAACATTCGGGGCCTTCCCTTTCGCAATAGAGGTGTCATCTTTCTTCGTTGCCGGTCTTCGTTTACGTGGTTGAACAATATTCCATGGCCCGTAAGCCGTTGGTGTAGGATCTTTTTGTTGGGGCTGCTTTTCAGTGTCTTCCGCTGTCGGGTCTTCATTGTCCTTGGCCCGAGCGCCACACAACTCTTTGCGATGGACATATGCTCCGCAAGTAAAGCAAATCCAGTTGAGACCTTCATATTCGACAAGTCTTATCTTCTTGTTCACTTTAATGCATGGTGTCAATGGCTTCTTTAAATCGAGTTCGACACATACTCGCGCATATCTCCCCCGAAGGGATCCCTCCGTATGTTTATCAATTTTAATCACTCGCCCAATCAGTTCTCCCATGCCCCGTAGAATAGGATCATAAAAGTAATGTATCGGTAACTCGGGAAAACGGATCTAAGCCATGGTGGATGTTATCGTCTCAACTTTTGGATCAAAGGAAGGAGTCCATTTCCGCACCGTGAGATAGTGGCCAAGGATTACCCACGGCCCCTCATTGAGCACTCTATCGTACTCCTTCTTTTCCCGGAATTGTACCAAGTAGAACTCATTGCCAAGGTCCACAAGGGTCGGTTCATAGGGTACGTTCCAGACTGATTTAACCCTTTGGTTCAATGTTACGTATCCTACCTTCCTGCCTAACACCTTGACAACAAGGTCTCGTCTGTATGGGATTAAACCTTGCCGTAGGACGGACTTCGGAATATTGTAAACAAAAATATTGTTACCTGCATCATCAGTTTCTGCGTCTTCGGGTTCGGAATCGAATTCCATATCTTCTTGTTCTCCTTCGCCTGTGTAGTATGTAGGTCCCTTTGCTTGACGCTTCCATGAATCACGGAGATTATGTGTGTGCCATGCGTTCGGGTTCATTCCCGATTAATTTTGTGCTTGTGGTTCTTCATTCAAATCCGCCTGGTGCAGGTTAGGGTTTGCATGGAGTTCATCCTGCGCAGCAGTTTGGTCCGCGCCAATGGCTAGGCGTTTGAGTTTTTTCATGTTGCGATTTGGAGTCACCTTTGGGGGGGGGCGGCCGGCCAGGATCCAGCTCCTCCATGGCCGTAGCCGGAGGTCGACAGTGAGGCGGCTAGGTTTTTTCTTTTTGACTCCTAAGTTCTCGGAGCAAAGTCAATAATTCACTTCGATGATATATTAATATAATAACTTTAAGAGTTAAAATTTAACTAATATAAAAATTGTCAAAGAGAAACGAACATGAAGGCTGTGTTTGTTTCTATTTTGGGGGGGGGGGAGTTTGCGAAAATTTTGGTACAAAAGTTTATTGGGAGTTGTGTATGTTGATGAAAATGTGTTTGATTTTATTTTCAAAAGAGACAAAAGTTAATGTAACAATCAAATCAAGTAACTTTTTGTCTGAAAAGTTGTGTTTTTAATTAGTTAATGATTGAAAAATATAATATAATATAAGTTTTAAATGATTGTAATATTATGATTATACATATATATATATATATATATATATTGTAGTTGATGTAATTAGTAGACACCCTAAAGTAAACATAAATAAGGAGACAATAGCTGACAAATTCTTTGACCAAAAAAGTTCTTTTTAGTCAAAAAAACGTAAAGCAAACAAGTTTTGACCAAAATTTTTGGCCAAACTTTGTTTGAAAAAAAAAACAAACACAGCCGAAAAATTTAGATAAAACTTGATAGTTCACGTTATGATGTAAATAAAAGGAAAAATAATTTTAGACATACATAGTAGTGTAGATCCACCAAGCTCTTGCTCCACATACTTAAAATCAATTCAAATGAATTTTCAAACAAATACTTGAACCAAGCTCTTGATCTACATACTAAAATCAATTTAAATGAATTTTCCAACTAATACTACGAAAGTTTTGTTTGTGTTTGGATTGAAAAATTTGCAAACTACATAAATTTAAATTCATTAAGTATATATGGATAATTTCAAATGGATAATTTCAAGTTATAGTAAATTTTTTGAAAGTTTTTTTCTAATTATTAGGGTGGATTTTCCAAATTCAACTAATTCGATTTTTTTTAAAAGAATTAGTGACACGTCTCAACAGAAAACAATTTCAAGAATCAGCCAAAATTGGCAAATTTATGAAGCCAAAAAGAGAAAATAAAATAAAAGCATATGTTAACCAAAATGACTATTATATTATTAGTGGGACCAGCGCCGCCGTGCGTCATCCTTCTTGTTTGACTAACCAAATTCCTTTAGACTTATCCCAATGAAAATAGTATTCACAAAACAGCCCCTCTTTCCTATTGAATATTTTGTTTTAATATACTATACTTTTTGTTTCACATTGTATCTTTATTGTAAATGCCTATAAATTCTTTCAATATATTTAAGTGTATGGAACATCTAGACATGCATACGATTGCAAATTTGAATAAAAATAGAGGATCAAAAGTTTTTTCCTTCAAATATTCTACATTTGCCGACAAATATCATATGTGTTAAAATTAATATTTCTAATATGCACGTGTTCATGTAATATAAATTTTATCCAGACCACCACTAAATTAAGAGAACTTCTAGTTCAGATGATGCTCGACCAATAGCAAGTATAACTATCTAATCATTCTTGGAAGTAGTTGAGCCCAATTCTAATTAGAATTTTCCTTAAAGTATTTATTTTTCTAAAAGAAAAACGATCCTTTTATTTAATTCAATAAAAAGTTTACAAAGCGAAAAACAATACAACTTAAGACTGCTTTTGATGATATAGTTACGTTAAGAACAACTGAAATACCAAATATTAAGATTTTTCAAGATAACAAATTTTAAAGAATAACAAATGAGTACAAGAAAAATTTTGTGCAAAAAATCACACTCTTATTTAAGATAGACGAAACTCTCATTCGAAAAAAAACTTTCATTCTACATATCGTCTGTCTTCGTCTCGTCAAAGTCATCGTTGTCTCATTAGATTCATCTTCCTCTCGTGAGATACACAACTTGAAGGAGAGTGGGTCCGTCGAAAATGACGGTGACAATAGTGGTGATGGAAGCGACTACTTCAATACGCCATCGTCGACGGAGAAAAAAAGTGAAAAAAGATAGCTAGAGTTTCTAAGTGAGACAGGGCCCGATAGTACCCTAAAACAAAATTTAGAACTATGATGCACGGACACGAACACGAGACATATTAATTCTTAACAAATTAGGACACAACACGGTTCGGACACAACAACCCACATGTATAACCCACATGTATTTTCTAAAAAACTTTATCTAAATAGCTGAATACGGATACGGTGCATGTCCGACACTGCACTGGATGATTTTTTAGGGTATTCGTGCATCCTAGATTAAGAATAACAAATTTGAAGCGGTCCCCACATACCTCTAATAAAAGATTATTAATAATTCCCTTGTGATAATTTACTTATTTTTTACTTAAATGATTCCTCTTTTATCTAAGTATATATATACCCCTCCCAATTCAAAATATAATGTCCAAGCTCACACAAGCAAAGCAAGAAGCTTGGAATGCAAATTCAAACTATGGATTCTTCCTCTTCATTCTTCAACTTCCAAAATCCCTATTTAGAATCATCCTCACTAAATTCCCATAACACCCTTCCTTTCAACGTCCACGACTCACAAGAAATGCTTCTCTACGCCATTTTAGCCCAATCAAACTCCAATTCCAATTCCAAAATTGAAGAACAAAAAGTAGAAAAATCTTACAGAGGCGTCAGGCGGCGGCCGTGGGGGAAGTACGCGGCGGAGATAAGAGACTCCACCAGGAACAGCGTCAGAGTCTGGCTCGGCACCTTCGACAGCGCGGAGGCCGCCGCCTTGGCGTACGACCAAGCCGCATTCGCCATGAGAGGCGGCGCGGCGGTGCTCAATTTTCCGGTGGAGAGAGTGGCGGCGTCGCTCAGAGAGATGGTCAAGTGCGGCGGAGTTGAAGAGGGCTGTTCCCCTGTTATTGCGCTCAAGAAAACGCATTTAATGAAGAAGAAGAAGAAGAATAAATCGCCGGTGAGAATGAAAAGTGAGAGTTTTGAGATGGAAAATGTGGTGGTGGTGGAGGATTTGGGGGTTGAGTATTTGGAGGAGCTTTTGAACTGTTCGTTGTCGCCGCCGCCGCCATTAACGTCGTCGGAAAGCTCTGAAACTTGGTGAATTTATTTGGTCTTGTTACTTCTTAGTTAGTTTCTTAGTCAATGGTCAATATTTTTTTTTCCGAACGAGCAATAAAATTTAAATTTGGCCAGTTTTTTTCTTTGGAAAATTTAGTTCGGCCCATTCGAACTTTTTTTGTTTGATTTTTGGTCCAAAATTTCGGTTAAGTTCGGTCAGAAGAGCTACTGATGAATACCCTATTAACCGGGTAATTCTCTGTTAGATCAAGTCTAATGATCCGAGCGTGAATTCTGTGTCTATTTCTCCCACACAAATATATGTGGTAACCGCACATAGTACAACTTACTGTATGAAAGATATAAACACTAAAATTATTAAACTCGATCTAGCATAAAATTTTCCTCTATCAACTAGTGTTGTAAATTTAAATAGTAGCAATCATTAACCTATTCAAGTGGTGGTACTTGAATTGAATAAGTTCAACATATATAGACGAGTTGAAAATACTCATAATTTTTGGGTTTGTAGATAATTCATGTAAATGACGTATTTAATGTCTCTTCGAATTTGGAGTCTCGAAATTTGTGAATAATCCAAAATATGATTAGATTAGGGTTGTAATCCAAGTAAAGTTAGCTCACGAACCTAACAAGCCAAGTTGGAGCTGGAGCCTGGCAAAATCATTAAACTCGGGTCGATTGCGGACCCCCTAGAATAGATAACTCGGACAAATCATGTACCTAATTATTCTTTGGATATGAAGTTCTTGAACTCCTTAAGAAATGAGGATATCTAGAGATTATAGGCACTTAGGTCCGGTTTGATATAAATGGAAAGATTTAGGCAATGTTTGGTTATGTTTCCATAACATATTTGGTCCAAAATTCTCACAAAATCTTGTTTGGTTCACAAAATATTTGGTCAAAAATACATTATTTTTATGGTCCATAAAAACATAATAATTATTTTTCATCTTTCTATACCTACTTTGTCCCTACACTCCTCTCTATGTGCTCTCTCTCTCTCGAATGCACGGATACGCCATTTTTTTCAATAATGCAGTGTCCGATTTGCCCCGGACACGGATACGCGTCCGATACGCTTGTCATGCGTATCCGGGGCGTATCAAAACAGAATAAAAAATAAAAAAAACAAGCGGACACGGTATCCGGCACCGGGGACACGCCATCCACGTCAACGTGACTAGTCGCGACACGGCAGAAATGGCAAGCATGGCATGGTGGTTGTGGCGGAAGTCAAAGCTGATAAAAGTAGTAAAAGTGAGTTAGTGAGTTAGATCTTGTAGGGTGGAGGATAAGAGTGGTGAAGCTCAGAACAAAGAACCAAAAGAATAGAAAGAAATTAGAAGAAAAACAAGAAAGTAGAAAATGGGCTCTCTGGTCTAGCGGCAGCAAGATGATGAAAATGAAGAATGAAATGATTAGGGTTTGCTGCTGTTTCTTTATATTTATTTCCTTTTTCTTCTATTTTCGTTTTTCTTCTGATTTAGTCAAACGTAGGATGGGCTTCCAATTGCAGATTAAAAAAGGCATGGGCCTGAGTAATCATTTTAAGTTGGGCTAATTCTTCACACTACATATGAGACCATTTTAATTTGTTTTGTTAGTTATTATTATTACTGAAATTGGACTAATTTCTTAGCATCAATATGGGTAATTTTAATACTAAAGACCTGTTGGTCTAGTGGTATTCACCTCCCATTTTATGTGAGAGGTCCTGAGTTCGAATCCAAACTGCCACAAGTTGTGGCTCTCCCTTCCTTTATGGAGCTAGATAGAGTTTTTATGGCTCAAGATTATAACTATCAACCCGGGTTTGTCGGGCTAGATATGTAGGGTATCCCCTCCCTCTCGAATTAAAAAAATAAATATGGGTAATTTTAATATATTAATTAATTTATAATTATTATTATTGTTGCACAAAACGAACTAACTAACAATATATATGTATTAATAGTCGTATCCTGCCGTGTCGTATCCTAAGATTTTTAAAAATCAGTGTCACCGTACCCGTATCGTATCATATCCGTGTCGCCGTATCCGTACCCGTGCAACCTAGCTCTCTCTTCTCTCTAACAGACAAAAGATTCATGATTTGGCTGCTACAGTAACTTTTGTTCCCTCTGGAAACAAAACCAAACATTATCTCACAAAAAAAACTACCAAAAACCAACTCCCAAAATAAAACCAAACATAATCTCATCAAACACGCACGTGTCCCCATAAATTTCTCACTAATAATTCTCACCAAAATATCATCCAAAAACATAACCAAACATAGCCTTAAATTTGAAACTAGAATTTCAAGAATTTTGAATTCATATTTGGTATAAATGAAATTCAAAATAATAGTTGAAAAATACTCGAAAAGTTTTTCTAGTAATATTGTTTTAAAAATAATGATGACAAGGTTAACAATTTGTAATACGATTTTGGAGGAATAATTTTGAATTACTCCATATTAAGTGGATTTATATCTTATTTGTGTGTGTATTTTGTTCTATTTTCGTGTTGTTCATGGTTGACTTTATACTGTCAGTAATCATAATGTTCATCTTCACCCAAAAATAAAAGTAAAAGGGCAAAATGCACTTCACCACTCTAAAATTCACTTTTTAGCACTAAACTTTCTAAAAATTAAAAAAAGAGGCTATGTCCCCTTGAAAATTGATATGTGTATCATTTTGCCCTAAAATCAATATTCAGATAAAAATTTTGCTAGAATTTTAACCACGTCTTAATCCTTGTCTATTTATATGGTCACAAAAGTTACTTTTTATCTTCATATTAAAATATTTTTTTTCTATAATATTTTTTTTCTTAAAAAACATTAATTATTGCATCAAAATTCATAATTTTTAAGTACGCGTAAAGCCGGTTTTAGAACTTAGGTTTATCTAATCAATGTTGGCACCAATTTACATTATAAAGCATAGTCGATTTACATAGAAGATGATAAATGACATTTATGACCTTATGAATTCGTAATGATTCGCATGTGACTGAATATCGAGCAAAATATCTACTTAACATTAATTTTGGGACAAAGTGCTACACATATAGATTTTCTGAGGGGAGTTTTGAGGGGGTTTAATTTTAAAAGGTGAATTTTAGAGGGGGTGAAGTGCAATTTGCCCAAATAAAAAAGCACGCCTGGAATAAAGGAGAGGGATCCCGATACCAATAGCACACTCCAATCCATCATTATTTTTTTTGGTGGTACAACAGGAAAAAAGAAAAACAAACGATAATTAAACTACACTGCACCTCCGAACAGTGGAGGGCCTTCATGTCTTCTTTCAAAACATCTAATATGCCAACAGGGGCTTCATCCCAAATCTTATAGTTTACTAAATATGCCATTGAAAAAATGTGATTAATAATTTAACATTAATTTCACCTAACTCTAATAGTTTACTAAATAAACAAAATTGTTATTTATTTCAAAAAATGCACCAATTTTAACCAAAACGATAAAAATATTTCGGTCCATTTACTAAAAGTCTCCATGAATTGATACAATACGTCACTCAAAAAATTAGAATAATATTTAACAATATTGCAAATTCTATATTGGTTTTTTAAAAAGAATTTATTAACATTGAAAGTTTGATAGTTTAATTTATGGGTGAATTACATGCACACAGGGGTGACAACGAGCCAAGCTGGCTTGGAAATAGCTCGAATCGAGCTCGAACTGAGCCTAATGAGCCAAGCTCGAGCCAAAAATTGCATATTCAAAAGCTCGCGAGCCTGAATAAAAAATAAGTTTTTTTATTAATATATATAATATAATATTTAATCATTTCTTAATATATACATATATATAATATTATAAATGTATAAATAATGATATATTTAATATATATCATGATTAAATTGAATTAATATGTATATATATATATATATTTAAAAAAAATTCTTTAGTAAATGACACACTATGTCACAAGGCCCAAGTCCAGTTGAAAGAAGAGCTAGGCCCACTGGAGGCCCAAACACCGAAATCACTAGACTAGGTCCGCGCTAAGTAACAGTATCGGGTCGGGTCGTTTCATGACCCGACCCCACTAGAACGAGTCATCCACCGTCTATTGTAGACACCTGTCAACATCCTATGAATACCCAACAACCGTTGGTACAAGGTGTTCTCTATAAATACCCCCCTCATAACATTTAACAGGGGTCGAAAAAAAGGTATTTGCTCAAGAATTAGCCTCGTATATGCTCAAAGAGTCTATAGACCGAGGAGTACGATCCTATAAACATATAAATTGGAGTTTAGATTCGTTCAGGAGTACGATTCCGAACATTAATCCTAAGATAGAACTACGTAGGCTTGATCCTTATTAGGTACGTAGGTAACTTAATAACTATTGAGTGCAGCCGTAATACTTTATTCTCATACTCGAGGGGCGATTCTAATCATTCCAGACTGTGAGTCCTAGTCATTCGATTAGGGTCAGATCAGTTGGCGCCGTCTGTGGGAACTTACTTTGAGGTTGCTGAGATTCGTGAGTATAAAAATCGAGGTTAAGATGAAGAATAAACAAGTTAGGGAGGAGGAAGAGTTGCTTGCTGATGTGCCTGCTGATGGAGGAACGAGTGCAGTCATTACAATGACAAAAGAAGAGCTGAACAGGAGGATGAAAGAGTATGCTCAAGAAGAAATGCAGAAGTATCTTACCCGCACTCCGACAACTCCTAATGTGGGAGAGCCTTGTACGGATCTGTCTACAAAAAGAAGTTTGTTTCGAGAAGAGGAGAATTGTGAGAGGGAGGGAGAGTCATTGAGCGATGACGATGTTATTAGTGTTCGACAAGAGGAGGGAGAACGAAGAGGAAAAGCTAAGGCGATGGAGTCGCCGGGTATACGACGACGAATGGTACATTACGAAGAGGACAGATGTGTGAGGATGGAAAAAGTTGCGGGCCCTGTACAGACGAGGCCAGCCCCTATGTTGATGGCCCACAATAGTCCTTTTGTCACTGAAATCATGAAGGAAGTTCCGAATGGACTATTTCGAATGCCAGATTTCCTAAAGTTTGATGGAACGGGGGATCCGAGACCCCATATTACGTCTTACGAGCTGTTGATGTCTTTACAAGGACAATCGGATGCCATTAATGCAAGAATTTTCACTACGACTCTGGTGGGTCGGGCTCAAGACTGGTTCATGAGTCTCGCTCCCGCTTCAGTAGAGTCGTATGCCCGATTGAAACATAAATTTGAAAGTCACTTTGCTAGTAACAAAAAGACTAAAAAGTCTATATCTGTGATTATGGGACTGAAGCAGGGCTCAACCGAGTCCCTGCGTCAATTTATACATCGCTTTAATCAAGAAGCCATGGATCTTCCGGAACTTAATAATGAATTAATGCTAAGCTTCCTTATGGGAGGCTTAAAAAAGGGAAACTTTAATGATGCACTCTCTCGCCGCCCTCCTCGATCCCATGAGGAGTTGATGGTATTGGCGGGAGAGTATATCAACGAAGAAGAAACGAATGAGTTAAAGGACTCAGATAACTTGCAAGTTCTAAACGACTCTCGAGGTTGTAAAGAAAAATATGCATCTGAACGATATGAGGGAACGGGGTCAAGGAGAGACCTTGATCGACCCCGTAGACCAAAGTTTGACCATTATACACCGTTGAACTCGACTCGTACACGAATTCTAGTTGCTGCGTTGCGTACGAATCAAGTTCAACGACCCATACCAATGAAACATGGTGTGAAAAAGAACATGAATAGATATTGTGAATTCCATAGAGATCATGGTCACAACACGGAAGAATGTTTTCAACTGAAAGATGAAATTGAACGACTCATTAAATCCGGGGTGTTGAACGATTTTATTGATCGAACATTGGCAGAAACAAGAGCTCCTGAAGTCACTCGTGTTACGGAACTTTACCGACCCCGCAGTCGTTCTCACGAACGACCGCGAGAGAGATCTGTCGAAAGGGGTAATCAGACTCGTCACTACGACCAGTCTAGGATGGAAGACCACGGAAGCGATAATCATCGCTTTAACAATGAGCGCCCACGCGGCAACCCTCGTTATAACGAGCAAGCTCCGCATCACCGTAACGACGGTCCTCGTAATTACGAGAGAAATAAATACCACCGTAATGACGGTCCTCGTAATCACGAGGTAAACAGAGATTATCACCGTAATGACGGTACTCGTAATCACGAGCCTACGGAGAGAAGAGTGGAAGCGGGAAACGCACACAAACATGGTGTTCGCCGAGAAATACATATGATAGCTGGGGGACCGACTGATGGAGATTCTTCGAATGCGAGGAAAAGATATGTGAGGGAGGGTCGTACAAGCTACCCCCGTGGGGAACCGGGACGAATATTTTCGCTTACTGGTGGATCGAGTTCAAGGAACGAGGTTATCAGTTTTGATGATAGTGATTACGAAGGCATGCACGGTCCTCACAACGATCCTATGCTGATTTCAATGGATGTTGCGGATTTTGTGGTCCATAAGGTTTTGGTTGATACAGGGAGTTCGGCAGATATTATCTTTTGGGACGTCTTGAAAAAAATGGAACTGGATGGAACTCGGTTGCGTTGTGTCAGCACTCCCTTAGTTGGATTTACGGGATCCTCGATTATGCCCAAGGGATCGATTGAGTTAGATGTGTCGTTGGGAGCGGGGTCGAAATCAAAAACGAATCGTGTGACTTTTTTGGTTGTAGATGTACCATTTGCATACAATATGATTGTGGGACGGCCAATGCTAAATATGTTTGGAGCAATCGTTTCGACTCCGCATTTGAAGATGAAGTTCAAAACGAGCAATGGTGTTGGTGAAGTGCGTGGCAACCAACTGGAGGCTCGGCAGTGCTATTCAATTTCGTTAAAAGTGCATCAGTCAAAAAAGAGAAAGTGCGAGACCAGCAGAATAGAAGTCTTAGATGAAGAAGCAAAGACTTTGATTGAAAGTTTGGATAAGAAACAGAAGCGAAGTGATGCACGAGTTGAACCTCTAGTTCACAAATCAATTGAACTCGTACTAGGCGACCCGGACAAAACAACCCAGATTGGAGGAGAGATGGACCCTGAAGTGGAGATCAAGATGATAAGTTTTTTGAGGAACAATGCCGATATGTTCGCATGGAAAGCTGCAGATTTCAAGGGCATCGACCCTTCTGTGATCGTGCATAGACTCAATGTTGACCCAGATGCACGACCCGTGAGGCAGAAGAGGAGGAATTTTGGTCCAGATAGAGACTCGATCATTGAAGCAGAAGTCAAGAAACTCCTAGACGTAGGATATGTAAACGAGATCCAATTTACTGATTGGCTCGCTAATGTAGTCCTTGTACCCAAATCGGGAGGAAAATGGAGAATGTGTACTGATTTCACTGATTTGAATAAAGTATGTCCTCGTGATCCTTATCCCCTGCCTCGTATAGACTTACTCGTAGATTCTACTGCAGGTTGTGCTCTTTTAAGCATGATGGATGCTTATCAAGGTTTTAATCAAATAATGATGGCAGAAGAGGATCGCGAGAAGACTGCATTCGTTACTGCAAGAGGAGTCTATTGTTACAATGTCATGCCATTTGGCTTAAGAAATTCAGGTGCGACTTACCAACGACTCGTTAATCTGATGTTCGAGGATGAAATTGGAAAGACCATGGAAGTCTACGTGGATGATATGCTTGTAAAAAGTGTGAACGAGGATGACCACCTAACTCATCTCGAGAAGTCATTCACGATTATGAGAAAGTATGGCATGAAATTAAACCCAAATAAATGCACGTTCGGGGTACGAGGAGGGAAATTCTTAGGGTATATGGTTACCCAACGAGGGATCGAGGCTAATCCTGAAAAAATTGATGCTATCTTGAACATGCAATCTCCAATGAATGTCAAAGATGTACAGAAGTTAACAGGGAGAATGGCCAGTTTAAATCGTTTCATTTCGCGATCTGCAGATAAGGGTCTGCACTTCTTCAAAATCTTAAGAAATATAAAACGCTTCGTATGGACGAACAAGTGTGAGGATGCTTTCAAAGATTTAAAATCTTACTTGTCGTCCCCACCTCTGCTAACGAAACCCTTGTTGGGAGATCCACTGATCCTATACTTGGCAATTTCACTGGTGGCCCTGAGTGCGGTACTTGTACGGGATGTGGATGGTGACCACCGTCCAGTGTATTACGTTAGCAAATTGATGCAAGGGACTGAGTTAAATTATTTAGAAATTGAAAAATGGGCTCTCGCGTTAATGACTGCGGCCAGGAAACTCAGACCGTACTTTCAATCTCATCACATAATTGTGTTAACAGATCAACCACTAAAACAAGTGCTTGCAAAACCAGATGTGTCGGGCAGACTGATTAAATGGGCCATTGAATTGGGAGAATTCAGTATTGAATACAGGACTCGTTCGTCCATCAAAGCTCAAGTGATGGCAGATTTTCTTGTGGAAATGACGGTAAATCCAACTGTAGTGGCCTCGATCTCAGAAACGATCCCTTGGTCGTTGCATGTTGACGGCTCGTCTATGACGAGACGAGGAGGAGCTGGTGTATGGTTTCGCTCTCCGGAAGGAAACGACTTGGAATTTGCAATAAAACTGAACTTTGATGTTACAAATAATGAAGCTGAGTATGAAGCGTTGATTGCGGGATTGAAAATGGCAAAGACTTTGGATATCAGAAATGTGACAGTATTCACCGACTCGCAACTCGTAGCACGACAGATCTTGGGGACCTACGAAGCAAAAGAGAAAACCATGATAAAATACCTACAAAAAGCGAAACAGCTAATGATGGAATTCGAGAAGATTGAACTTTGTCAAATACCGAGAGACGAGAATCAAAGAGCGGATGCGTTGTCCAAATTCGCAAATCAGATCGTTGGATCAACGACTCGTTCTGTCTCGTTACTGGTTTCCGAACATTCTGAATTGGCATCTCCAGTCCCGGTCAGTGCTGTGGAAGAAGAGACGAGTTGGAAGAGTCCAATAATGAGATACTTATTAGAAGGAGTCCTCCCGGAAGACAAAGTCGAAGCTCGTAGAATATGTGGTAGAGCTGCGCGTTTCACCATGTTGGACGGCGAGTTATACAAAAGGTCTCATGCGGGACCCTTGCTTCGTTGTCTAACTCCGGCTGAAGCAGAATATGTGTTAAGAGAAATTCATGAAGGGAGTTGTGGGAATCACTCGGCTGGAAGATCGTTAGCTCAGAAAATCACACGACAGGGGTACTTTTGGCCAACGCTCGTGGAGGACGCACAAGCATTTGTAAAGCGATGCAAGCCATGCCAATTGCACTCTAATGAAATACATCAGCCAGGAAGACCCATGGAAGTGATAAAAATTGCATATCCATTTGATCAATGGGGCATTGATATACTTGGTGAATATCTATCCCGTACTCGTATGGAACAACGATGCGAATATTCTGCTGAAACCTTTTTAAATTTTCGACTTGCAGGTCCATTTCCACCAGTTAAGAATCAAAAGAAGTTCATTATAGTAGCGGTGGAACATTTCACGAAATGGATTGAAGCTGAAGCGGTGGCTCGTATTACGGAAACCACAATTGTCGATTTTATTTGGAAAAACATCATATGCAGGTTTAGTGTTCATGGAATATTACTTTCTGATGGGTCAGTTATAATTATAAAAAATATAAAAAAAAAATAATATAATAAAAAATAATAAACACAACAACAAATTTCATCATATGCAGGTTTGGTGTTCCTAGAATTTTGATTTCTGATAATGGAACTCAATTCAATGGAAAATCTGTTGTAACTTGGTGCAAAGAAATGAAGATTCAGCAAAACTTTACCTCAGTCGGACACCCACAGGCTAATGGCCTAACCGAGGTGGCAAATCGGATACTACTTCAGCACTTGAAGACCAGACTCGATGGCATGCGATCGGCTTGGGCAGACGAACTTTCGGGGGTCTTATGGGCGTATCGCACGACTCCCAGGTCCTCCACCGGGGCATCACCATTTTGTCTTGTATATGGATCAGAGGCTGTTATCACAGCGGAGATTGGGATGATGACACATCGAGTATTGAACTACGACCCGGTAACGAACCGCTGTAATCGTGAATTTGAGTTGGAGGTTATTGATGAAGTGAGAGACCGAGCGTATGCAAACATATTAAGACAGAAGAGTACCATGGCGAAGGCATACAATAGGCGGGTCAGAATGCGGTCCTTTCAGGTGGGAGATTTAGTCTTAAAACGAGTAGAAGTCTCAAGGCGTGTAAAAAAGTTGGAGGCCAATTGGGATGGGCCATATCAGGTTACGAAGATAACAAAGGGGATGACGTATAGGTTGCAAAACCTTCAAGGGAAAGAGCTGCCTCGTCCATGGCATGTTGATAATTTGCGAAGATTTTATGTATGAGAAAGAGTTCGAAATTTTTTCCTTGCTAAACCTACTAAAACTACCTGTTTTGCAATGCTCGTACACTGAACGAGTTCAGCTCAAGTCGATGTGTTGTATGTTTAATATCAGTTCGTCGTTCCTAAACGAGTCCATAGACATCCGTTCGCACGAGAAAAATATAAGTTTTACCCATTTAAGTTCATTCCTTGCACAAACGAATCTACGCCACGACGGGAATGCAAAAAAAAAAAAAAAAAAAAATATACGCCACGACGAATCAACTACAACAATATCATAGGCAACAACTGTTCAGAGAATGCTAATACTACGCGAACAACGCTAAAAATAAAAACAACGCTTAAATTAAACAGAAACTAATACACTAAAAACGACTTCAGATTTGTGCTGGGTTCTCTTTACTCTGGTTAGATGATTGTGCTGGGTTGACCGGGGGTTTATACCAAGGAGCCAGAGGGGCAAACTCCGGAAATTCGACAGGTACAAAGTCCTCGTTTTCGGTTGAAAACGACTCTCGGAGGAGCTTACGCTTGGAGCAGTCTTCGAGGCAGTGAATGTCAAATTCTGGCTTGAAGGCATTAAGGAGATTTCCATAGTCTATGCATTTGAAGAAGCCGTCCTTCTCATCCTTCAGGGCTTTCGACAGGAGAAGACGGTCGAATATGGTAGACTTCATGAAATCAAGGGCACCTCCCAAACGACTCTCAGCGAGCTCATCTGCATATTCTTGGGATGCAAGATACTCGTGCTTCCCTTCGATCCGACCCAACTCGTATGCATCGGTCTTTTCTGCCACCAGCTGATCATAACGAGTCTCACCTTCAGCAATGTGGGCCTCTAGACGAGCTATTTCAATTTCTAACTCCTTCACTCTCTCTTGATGTTTGACTCTCTCTGCTGTCAAGAGACGACTTGACTCCAGTAACTCGTTTTTCACTGTGGTGAACGAGTTCCTTTTCGCAGCTGTATCGGCCACGTACTTGGCAAATCTGGCCTTTTCCACCCTCACCTCATCTTTTAGCCCGGCACAACTCAGAGCTAAATCGTGTAAACACGCGGAATCCTGCACGAGTTCTTGATAAGTATTATTATCCAATGCAATCACAATATGATAAAATCATAAATCCAAATGACAACTGAAACATAACGAGACCGACATATACACGAGTCTTACCTTCATTAAATGTGCGGCTCCCATTCTTTCTACGGCAGTGTACGACTGTTCGATTAGAATAGCCTTGTCACGAGGAAGATGCATGTTGCGATACATCTCCAGGGCCACATTTGTCCCTTGCGGACCAGCTAATATGGAACTCTGAGGATAAATCCTCCAATCTGGAACAAGGGGAGCATTTTCCGGATCCTCTGGACACCGATCTGACACGTTATATTCCTTAAAATCTTTCAAGGTTAGGGCTTCCAACTTCTGAATGAGTTCTACGAAAGAGGGTCGAGTACCCGCGAGCGGTTGATCATCGGAGGCCGGTGCATCTCTTCGTCGCTTCGCCCGGCTGAATTCAGCAAGAGGGGGGCGCTCAGCATGAACCATAAGCTCTGGGTCGTTGGGATCCCCGGCGGAGACAATGACTCGTGTTTTGGGACGAGTCTGAGAAATTTCACGGAAACCTGGGGTAATGATCATGGGACGATCTCGGCCACGAGAAGTCTCTTCGAGAGGCTGCGGGGGTGGAGTGGACATTCTCTGCTGACCTGTAGACCCCTCGGCCACGGGTGTCTCTTCCTCTTCACGAAAGGCGGCGAGACGAGCAGCGCGGGTGGCCATTTCTGCAAAAGAAGATGTATCTTACATTCAATATACGGGATACATACAAACGATAAAGGAACGACTCTTACCTAAGTCGGGGACTCCAGCTATAGGTGTAGAACTCAGACCGCAAGCGACGAGTATAGACTCGTCCATTAATTTCTCCGGCACAAAAGGAATAGACACTAACTCTTCTAAAAATCCTCGTCCCCACGTCGGATTTCCCACCTCTAACTCTTTTTCACGAATACACCATTGTCTAGGAACGAGCCAATTTTCATTTTTTGGCGGGGAGATAAAAATATATTTATCTTTCCACCGACCGAAGGAGTCACGAGTATGGGCTTGAAAAATAGCATCTTGACGAGGAGAAAAATAAAAGAAACCGAGTTGAGGCATTCTTTTACAACGATTGAGATAAAACATTCTATGAAAATTGGCTATATTTGCTTCCTTGCCATGGGCAGTCATTAAAATTATAAAAAGTATGATATGCTTATAAGAATTGGGCAAAAGTTGGGTGGGACAAAGCTCGTAATTTAATAAAATATCATTAATGCTGGCATGGAGAGGAAATCTAATACCAAAAGTCAAGTGGGCGAGATGAAAAGTACGAAACCCTATTGGCAGTTTGTGCATACGATCTAAAGATCCGGGGAACCGAATTTCGTAATTAGCAGGAATAAAAAATCGAACCCTCAAGTCGTTTTCTCTGGATGGTCTCACTGTTGAACTTTGATTTAGCCAAGTGATATGTGTATTCACATTGGCAGGACCCTCCAGATCTCCAAGATCCTCACCCTCGTTTCTACGGGACGACTCGGGGACATCTCCCGGTGAAACGAATCCCTCGACCAACCGATCAATGCTCTCCGAATCGGACCCCTTAGAAGCGGAACTCGAACGCTCATTATTATTAACAGAAACAGAAGACCTAGTACGAACCATAGTTAAAAAGAGAAGGACAAGAAGACGTACGATGGTGACAGGATTCGGATTCAACTCGGTCTCGAGTGAAAATTTTTCTCTTTCACTTCTCTCTAAACACAACCCTCTGTAAGAATTCTCTCTCTAAGCAAGTAAAAGTGAAAGTAAAAGTAAAAAGTAAAAAGGTTGGGGAACTATTTATAGTAGGAGAAGATGAAAAGACGTGTCCGGTCCAGATCATTTATATCCGACGGTTGGGATGCAGGGGTGTGTGTGTTAAAAGTGATCAGTTACCAAGGTTATCATGAGTTGCGGCTTGTGACGGCTACTGTAGCGGCACGTTCCTCCAAACGATGAGACACGTTTTCCTATCCGAAAAGACACGTCTCTTGAGATGGGGAGATAATTAAAGAATATTTAATGTCAAAATAACGTCTATAAAGGATAAAGAGACATGTCTCTTGAGATAGGAAGATGATTAAAGAGCATTCAATGTTTGAGTAACACCCTTGTTGAAATCAATAATAAATTATAGAAAGAGAATACGAGAACGACTTGATTGGATAAGTCGAGTAAATGGAGTACTACTTCACCAGTACGAATTCGAGAGGTTTCACATTCAACTCTTCATACTGATGAAGTGGGGGACTTAATGATATAGTAAATGACACACTATGTCACAAGGCCCAAGTCCAGTTGAAAGAAGAGTTAGGCCCACTGGAGGCCCAAACACCGAAATCACTAGACTAGGTCCGCGCTAAGTAACAGTATCGGGTCGGGTCGTTTCATGACCCGACCCCACTAGAACGAGTCATCCACCGTCTATTGTAGACACCTGTCAACATCCTATGAATACCCAACAACCGTTGGTACAAGGTGTTCTCTATAAATACCCTCCTCATAACATTTAACAGGGGTCGAAAAAAAGGTATTTGCTCAAGAATTAGCCTCGTATATGCTCAAAGAGTCTATAGACCGAGGAGTACGATCCTATAAACATATAAATTGGAGTTTAGATTCGTTCAGGAGTACGATTCCGAACATTAATCCTAAGATAGAACTACGTAGGCTTGATCCTTATTAGGTACGTAGGTAACTTAATAACTATTGAGTGCAGCCGTAATACTTTATTCTCATACTCGAGGGGCGATTCTAATCATTCCAGACTGTGAGTCCTAGTCATTCGATTAGGGTCAGATCAGTTATTTATTTCAAAAAATGCACCAATTTTAACCAAAACGATAAAAATATTTCGGTCCATTTACTAAAAGTCTCCATGAATTGATACAATACGTCACTCAAAAAATTAGAATAATATTTAACAATATTGCAAATTCTATATTGGTTTTTTAAAAAGAATTTATTAACATTGAAAGTTTGATAGTTTAATTTATGGGTGAATTACATGCACACAGGGGTGACAACGAGCCAAGCTGGCTTGGAAATAGCTCGAATCGAGCTCGAATTGAGCCTAATGAGCCAAGCTCGAGCCAAAAATTGCATATTCAAAAGCTCGCGAGCCTGAATAAAAAATAAGTTTTTTTATTAATATATATAATATAATATTTAATCATTTCTTAATATATACATATATATAATATTATAAATGTATAAATAATGATATATTTAATATATATCATGATTAAATTGAATTAATATGTATATATATATATATATATATTTAAAAAAAATTCTTGAGCTCGAACTCAACCCTGTTTTGAACAAGATCGCGCTCGAGCCCAAAAATTTGGCCAGACTCGATTCTTGGGCACCCTATATGCACACAACCTCACATTAGTGCTAATTACCAAAATTTTCTTGACTTTGATAAATTACAACAAAACGTCCGAAGGGGTTCATTTGTAAGATTTTATAGGGGTGAAGCTGTAAAAATTTTTAAATATGCCGGAGGTGTAATTGTAAGAAGACTTTAACATGAGAGAAATTTAATGTAATTTAAAAAAAGTCAAGGAAATTTTCAATAATTGACCTTAACACGAGGGATCATTAGATAATTTTCTCTTAATTATTAATAAAAAAAATAAAATTAGAGAAAAGTGGAAAGGCTACACGAGGAGCAAAAAAGAGGGAAATATAATAGAATTGAGTAGTGTTGGAGCGGAGATGCGAAAAGGCAGGGAATATACCGGCGTAGATGCCATGTCTATACGGAGTACTTGCGCCGTATATATACCTTCCATCTCTCCGTATCCACTTCACCTTCAAAACAAATTGACTTCGCAGAAGCGTATAATCTCAATCCAAGAGATACCATCCCCACTCTCTGTTTTCTTTCTACAGGTTTAAATCAATTTAATTGCGAAAAAATCAATGATATTACGTTCAATAATATTACGATTATCAATTTATTGTATTTTGTTTGATAATATGTGATCTTTTTATTCTTAAGAGATTCGATTTTAACTCTCTGTTTTTTTTTCTTCTTCAGATTAATCACTGATCTATCAATTTAATCGAAAAAATCAGTTTAGATGTTGATTATATTTGGATTATGTGTTTACGTGCACGAGAGATGTAACAATGTTTGTTAAATTAATTGTATTTTGTCTTGTTATCTGTGATCTTTTTGTTGTTAAGTGATTCGATTTCAATTCTCTGTTTTCTTTAATTTCTCCAGGTTAATTAAGGTTTTATCAAATTAATTGCAAAAATCCATATTTTTTTTAATAATAGATCACATGTATCAATTACATAATAGATATAAAGCATCAATCAACATATAACATTAATACCATCTGTATATCATCATTAACAAAAATACGTTTTGTTAATGATGATATTGGATATTTTGTGTACGTGCATGAGAAATGTTAAAATGTTTAATATATTTTGTTTTAGGTATAGGTACGGAAATACAATCTATTATGATGTGTAATTACCGAAACCCACCTCATATTTTCGAAATTACAGTGGTTAAATTATAAGAATTTTTAAATATAAAAAAGGGTAATTATAAGGATTTTAGGGGTAATTATAAGAAGTGCTTTACATGAAAAAGTCTTTATTTAATTTTAAAAATATGAGAGAGTAGTTAGGTATTTATACATTATACGATGGGTAGATACAGGACGAGGGGGCTGGTGGAAACAACCGCCCCCCTCAGAAACAACTTTTTGGCCCTGTAAATATTTAAATTTAAATTTTTGCTCCCAAAAATCTAAAAGCTATGTTTGATTATGTTTTGGAATGATATTTTCGTGAGAATTATTAGTAAGAAATTTATGGGAACACATGCGTATTTGATGAGATTATGTTTGATTTTATTTTGGGAGTTGGTTTTTGGGTGTGTTTTTTTGTTGAGATAATGTTCGGTTTTGTTTTCAGAGGGAACAAAAATTGCTGTAGCAGTCCAATCATGAAGGTTGTGTCTGTTAGAGAGGAGAGAGAAGAGAGAGAACACACTAGTGTAGGGACAAAGTAGGTATAGAAAAATAGAAAATAATTATTATGTTTTTTTTAGACAAAAAAAGTAGTGTATTTTTGACCAAATATTTTGTGAACCAAACATGATTTGATGAGAATTTTGGACCAAACATAGTATGGAAACATAACCAAACATTGCCTAAAATTATCAAACTTTTGCGCCTTTGTTCTGTATTCGCCCCCAAACTAAAAATCCTGGCTTGGTGCATGCCGGGGGAGGTTTGTGTAGCTTTCGGTTTGTCGGTCTTATTGTGCGAGCCTTTCCTTTTGTTGAATTGTTTCATGCAAAGGTGATCCTGTTCTTTTTCTTCTTTTTAGATGTGGAAAATATCAGAATAGGATATTCAAAATGTGATTTCCCCAATTTGTCGATCTTGATGTTAATTTTTTTAATTGTTGAAATTGTTGCAGACAGAGAGAGGCCGAGAAACACAGAAATGGCGGGAGATGACAATTTGAAAGTGCTAAACGCGCTTGATGTGGCGAAAACGCAATGGTACCATTTCACTGCAATCATCATTGCAGGGATGGGATTTTTCACCGATGCGTATGATCTCTTCTGCATCTCACTCGTAACGAAAATGCTCGGCCGGATCTACTACCACGTCGATGGCTCCCCCAAGCCAGGCAGCCTTCCGCCCAACGTCTCAGCCGCTGTCAACGGCGTCGCACTCTGCGGAACGCTCGCTGGCCAGCTGTTCTTCGGCTGGCTTGGCGACAAACTAGGGAGGAAAAAGGTCTACGGTGCAACGCTAATGCTAATGTGCATTTGCTCAATTGCATCAGGACTTTCTTTAGGAAGAGACGCGAAGACCGTAATGGCGACACTCTGTTTCTTCCGATTCTGGCTTGGGTTTGGCATCGGCGGGGATTACCCCCTTTCCGCCACAATCATGTCTGAATACGCTAATAAGAAGACGCGCGGCGCGTTTATCGCGGCTGTATTCGCGATGCAAGGGTTCGGGATTTTGGCTGGCGGTATTTTTGCTATGATTATGTCGGCCGTTTTTCAGGCGAAGTTCAAAACACCGGCGTATGAGGTCGATCCGATCGGCTCAACCCCGCCACAAGCGGATTATCTTTGGAGGATTATTTTGATGGTTGGTGCACTTCCAGCTTTGCTTACTTTCTACTGGCGGCTGAAGATGCCGGAAACCGCCCGGTACACAGCCCTGGTGGCCAAAGACGCCAAACAGGCGGCTGCGGACATGTCCAAGGTTTTGAACATGGATATTGAAGTAGAACAGCAAAAAGTAGCGCAAATTGCACAAAAAAAGGGCTCATACGGTTTATTCACAAAAGAATTTTTCAGCCGCCATGGATTACACTTGCTTGGAACTACAAGCACATGGTTTTTACTCGACATTGCATTTTACAGCCAAAATCTGTTCCAAAAAGACATTTTCAGTGCAATTGGATGGATTCCTCCGGCAAAAACCATGAATTCGATTCACGAAGTCTTCACAATCGCAAGGGCACAAACATTAATAGCCCTCTGCAGTACTGTCCCTGGATACTGGGTAACCGTTGCGCTCATTGACGTAATCGGAAGATTTGCAATTCAAATAATCGGATTCTTTTTCATGACGGTTTTCATGTTTGCTTTAGCTTTCCCTTACAATCACTGGACTAAACCCGATAACCGGATAGGGTTCGTGGTGATGTACTCTCTAACGTTCTTTTTCGCGAATTTTGGGCCAAATGCAACTACATTTGTTGTGCCAGCTGAGATTTTCCCAGCCAGGCTGCGATCAACTTGTCATGGGATCTCCGCCGCAGCAGGGAAGCTTGGAGCTATAATCGGGGCGTTTGCGTTTTTGTATTTAGCACAGAACCAAGACCCGGCAAAGGCGGAAGCGGGTTACCCGGCTGGAATTGGGGTTAAGAATTCACTAATTGTATTGGGGGTTATTAATCTTCTCGGGTTGTTGTTCACTTTCTTGGTGCCTGAATCGAATGGAAAATCTCTCGAGGAAATGTCAGGCGAAAACGATGATCTAACTGAGGAAGCTAGTTGTAACAAGACGGACCAGTAATTGTACATTTTTCTTCCATTGTTTGTGCTTTCTTCTTTAGCTCATTTTATTTATTGTTGTTGTTCTTTTGTGTTGTTGGGCATTAGTGTTTTTCCTTTTGCTCGAGGAACGTAGGCTGTTGAGTTTCGGCATTTGGAATCTGCAAATGTAGGTTTTCATGAATAACGAGATTTCGCTTTTGTTATTCAAATTTATTAGTGATTCTTTGAGTTTTTTTTTTTTTTTACGATCTTTGAGTTAGTTTGTAAATATTCATTTCAAGGACATAGTATCAAATGTATTTTTCATATAATATTGATTTAGAGTTATATATTGTGTTTGAATTTGTTCATACGAGACCAAAGATTCATTCCTATATATGTTCCTGTAAGAATAGAAAAAATTTGAAACTTTAGTGCATTCGAGCAAATAGAGTGTTTGCAAACACAGTAATAATTAGTTTTAATTATTGTAGTACAAATTATAAGTGATTTGCAAAGAATTCTTATAAGTTGTAAAAATAGATGCGAGTGTGTGGGTAAAAATAAGGTATGATTGAAATTGTTGGAGAAAAGAATTGGATGTACCTGCATCATATATTATTAGTAGTGGGAATATTATAATAAGTGTTAATTAATATTACATTATTTTTATTATTATTATTTTGTTGTATATGCACTCAACAAATCAAATTAAAATAAAAAATATTAGTATAGATTATTTAAATAGTAATTAATCAATTAATATGTTGTTAATTATAAAAAACTAATATTTATCAACCGGTGCCTAATTATTAAGTTGCTGGATCGAAATTTACAGGTAAATGATATTGGCACTCCAAAAGTATTATTGACACTCCACTATTCAATACAAATTTCTTTCTAAAAATAATAAAAAGTGGAGCTCCAGTAGTAATTTTTGGAGCGCCAATATCAACTCCCAATTTATATTAATTAGTACTCCATATTTTAATAGTGACACTCCACTTGCCTTTTAATTTGTTTAAATGTCCATGTGGAATTTTAATTCCATCAACTTTAAAAGATGAACTTGCCCCTTTTTTTTTTAAAGTATTTTGGTATATGATCATCTTATTTCTTTCTTTATTTTTTGATTTTAATGGACGATAAACAATCAATTATAAAAATTAACTAGAACAAATTATGCACTTGCAAATCACACCAATAATGGTGCACTCAAAGGGAAAATTCTAGCTCAATGTCAATTTGATCAAACCCAAAATAATTATGAGGGACTGTGTACTGACTACAGAACAAATGTAATTCTTTAGGTTCCATTAAATTGAATTTGTGCTAGAAATTTTTGCATCGCAAATACTTTCTCATCAATGTATGAGATGAAAATATGAGGACCATACTTATAGTATGTTATAAGTTATAACTCTCAATAGCAATGCTGTAGTGGTTGCTAGAAACACAGATACTTGCTATTTTAATTTCTTAGAATTATAATAGTAGAGTTTTATTTATCCATATACTTTATGCATTTTATCAAATTTATGAATTAAATTACAAAAAATTACAAGTAAGTGCATATTATTAAATATTATTGCATCTGCACAAGCTAAGTAAGCATTTTATCAAATTTATTGGACGAAATTCAATTACAAAAAAATAAGTTTTACAAGTAAGTGCATATTATTAAATATTATTGCATCTGCACAAGCTAAGTAAGACTCAGAGACGTAAAATAAATATTGCTTATCATTAATATAGTTACTTCACATATTTGGAATACATAAAGCTCATGTGGTGATTATTTTCACTTCAATTGATTATATAATAGGGTATTCTATGTTAGTCCTTTGTAGCAAGAGAGAAAAATAAAGCCTTAGAAAATGTGATAATTATTCAAAATTGACAAATTCATTTTGTTAAAATTGATACAAACTTTCTTTAAAAATTGAGAGGCATTCTTGTCCAATTAAATAAATTAAAAAACAAGTAGAGCATCATTATAAAAATATGGAGTGCAAATATCAATTCCCTAAATTGCTAAATATCTACAATTAATCTACTAATTAGATAGCAACAAAATAGGGTAAATTGTTAAAAGGAGGAGACAGCTTGTTTTCATTATTATCCTAATAATTAGAAAGAAAAAAAAATGATTGCATGGAAGGAAATTAGAGTTTAATTGGGTGACGACATATTCATCTTGGATAAATTTTTTTCATGACGAAGTGAAAAAATATTAGGGATAGGAAATCATGTAATGATTATCATCGATCTAGTATGTTTTTTTTTTTTTTTTATTTGAAAAAAAGTGTTTGGATGGATCGTTTAGATATCATTTTTTTATAAATATATCTTAGTGAAACTCATCGATAAACATAAAAAAATAGTCAAAGTGGATCTTATTTCGAACGTTGCATTATTTTTTAAATTAGATATATCATTAATCCGACTCCTGATGTTGAGAAATAGCGGGATGAAGATTTTCTAACCATTGAGTATACGGTGAAATCATGTAGTAAAAAGTCATTTCATCTCTTTTCCTTGTCAGATTTTTTTCAAAAATTAGCTAATTTTTTCAATCTTACAAAATATAAATAGAACCTAAGATTATTTTTGTGGAAGAAATCTTGATAATCATGTCATCAGGAAAGTTGCACTTTTAGTCCAACAAAATAGCTATGTACGCACTATTAAACCCAAACTTTACGGAACTTACACATTTAGTCCCATAAGATGAAATTTCGTTGCACATTAAAATTGACGAAAACCATTAATCAACTTTTGAAAATTGCATAAGACCCCAAAGTTATGTAAAAAGTTGCAAACTCCCCCATCTCTGGTTTTAAATATGTTTTTTCTGGCTTTTTTTTTTCTTTCTTCTTTCCCCCTTTCCCCTACGTTGCAACAAACCAACTCCCTGACCACCTTTCTGTAACCCGCTTCCACCAATGTTGCTCAACCGCCTCCATAGCGCCCCTGCCACTAACGTTCATTGTACATACAACTTCGCTCGGACCCAACATCGCCATCACAAAATTCTACCCAAACTTTTCACACCCAAATTGCAAAAAAAGTTGTGTCTCTACCTAGCTTCGCCACGATTCCACCTTTTTGATGTGTTTTCTTTGATTTTTGTAGGGTTCTTTCTGATTTTTTTTTTTTTTTCAGATTTGATTTCATATGTTTAGCAACTTTTCTGGCTTCTCAAATTTTTTATCCTAATTTCTTGATTTGTTTTATTATGTTTTCGATATACTTTTTTGAATTTTAATTATTTTGTTTATGATTTTTTTTATCTTACTTATTTTTTTGAATTCTTCTTATTGTTTAATATTTTTTTTATCAGTTTCTGGAAATTTTTGAGCTTTCTTAATTTTATGACATTTTATAAGGAAAAAACTTGGAATTTAAAAAAAATAATCAAAAGATGTATCAAAAATTAGAAAAATCACATTTTTGTAAGAAAAATAATAAAAAGACAAGCTTTGAATTTCTAAAAATAAAAAAATTCAATCAAAAATTAAGAAATAAAAAAAAGTCAGTTTCTTTTAAGAAAATCAATTAAAGAATCTTCAACAAAATAATGAATCAGAAAAAAGAGTAATGAAATTATTCTTTATAGAAATATAAAAAAATCTTAAAGAAAATGGAGGTGGGTTAGTGGTCAAGGAGTTGGTTTGTTGAAGCTAGGGAAAGAAGAGGGAAAATGAGAAATAAAAAAGAAAAAAATAAAGAATAGGAAAAAATATATTTAAAACCAAGGGGTGGGGAGTTCAAATGTTTTACATAACTTTGGTGGGTCTTGTGCAATTTTCAGAAGTTGACAAGTTGACTAACAATTTCCGTCAAATTTTCTGTTGCCAGGACTAAATGTGCAATGAAATTGCATCCCGTGGGACTAAATGTGCAAATCCCATAAAATTTGGGATCAATAGTGCACACATAGCACTAATGAATAAGGGATCAATAGTCCCTCATGTCATCTGAATGAGTTTTTCAAAGCATGCAAAAAAAATTTGTTATCCAAAATTAGGATTCCTTTTCCAAATAGAAGACAAACTTTAACCTCAAGGAACAAAAAGTGCATAAAATACTATAATTCCTTGTTGAATTTGAGTAGAACTATACTTTCCATGTTATTCCCGAATCCTTGTTGGATTAGAGTACAACTATACTTCCAAGTTCCAACTAGCCCCCCCGAAACCTATAAATACATGCATACATACACGCACAAACATACAAACACTTTTTTACATTGAAGGAATTAAAGTGATAGTATAGCTTTCACATCTGAATTCGCTCCTCAGTCGTTTGGTTCAAAATCTGCAATTAATTCAATCATGGCTACTGCTTCAGGTACTATTTGCTATTTCCAACTTGAAGGCATCATCGTCGTAATAACTAAATTTGTTTAGATTACCGGTTTTCGTTAGATTACAAGTAATAGCATAGTTTTTCAATCGCTTTCGATTTTTCTTGCTTTGTAACTGATCATCGATTTAGTTATTAACTTATCTGATCAGATGATAAAGGAAGATTAATGAATTTCGATCGAAATTAGGGTTTCCTGATTCATAGCTCTGATCATGTTAATCCCTTGTAGTTGTAGTATTAATATGTTAGCTATTAATCTAATCGGACAATAAAGGAAGATTGAAATTCGATCAAATTAGGGCTTCCTGATTCATATATAGTTTGATCATGCTAATCCCTTGTAGTTGTAGTATTAATATGTTTAGCTATTGATCTCATCGGACTATAATAAAGATTTGAAATTCGATCGAGTTAGGGTTTCCTGATTCATATCTTTCATCATGTTAATCCCCTTGTAGTTCCGGGGAAAAAATTCATTTTTGGTCTCATAGGAGTTCGGTCTAAACACTTTTAGTCCCATAGGATATTTTTTGACACTTTTGGTCTCATTAGACTCGAAATGTGACATTTTTGGTCCCAAAAGGTAAAAAATTGACGGAAAATGGCAAGTGTTTTGGACGGTTGGGGACCAAAAGTTAATTTAATTTAGAATTTTTATTTTATATTTCACTCATTCTAATAGAATGTGTGTTTCACGTTGGTATTTTCCATCCAAAAACATACGGTTGGGAACAAAAGTGTTACATTTTGAGTCCAATGGGACCAAATGTGTTAAAAAAAATTCTTTGGGACTAAAAGTGTTTCGGCCGAACTCCTATGGGACAAAAAGTGATATTTTCTCTAGTTCTGTTATCAATAAGTTATAGCTATTGATCTAATGGGACGATAAAGGAAGATAGATATTTGATCAAATTAGGGTTTCCTAATTCATAGCTCTGATCATGTTAATCACTTGTTGTTGTAGTATTAATAAGTTAGCTATTGACAAAAGGTGGTTCATGGATTATCAATGTTGAACTTCTATGGTTTGGAATTGCAGTGGCATTTAAATCACGGGAGGATCACGGGAAAAGGATTGAATTGGACGAGGCGCGTAAAGCCGGTCTAGCACCCGCCGAAGTGGACGAGGATGGAAACGAAATCAACCCTCACATTCCACAGTTCATGTCTTCTGCGCCTTGGTATCTTAATGCAGAAAGACCAACTTTGAAACATCAAAGGAAGTGGAAAACCGATCCAGATTATACAAAGTCGTGGTACGACAGAGGCGCAAAGACTTTTCAGGCGGACAAATACAGAAAGGGTGCTTGTGAAAACTGCGGAGCTATGACACATGATAAGAAAGCATGCGTGGAAAGGCCCCGCAAATTGAGAGCCAAATGGACTAGCAAAAATATTGCCCCGGATGAGAAGATAGAGACCATGGAGCTTGATTATGATGGAAAACGGGACCGTTGGAATGGTTTCGATGCATCATCTTATAAACATGTTATTCGGAGGTATGAAGCCAGGGAAGAAGCAAGAAACAATTATTTGAAGGAGCAAGAGCTTAAAAAGTTTGAGAATGATGACTCTCTGAAAGTCGACGAGGCCAAAGTTGATGAGAGCAAGCAAATGGACTTTGCAAAGGTTAAAAAGCGCGTGCGCACTACTGGTGGTGGTAGCACTGGAACTGTTAGGAACTTGCGTATTCGAGAGGATACTGCAAAATATCTCCTTAATCTTGATGCTAATTCCGCCCATTACGACCCCAAAACCCGTTCTATGCGTGAGGATCCTCTCCCGGATATGGATCCAAATGAGAAGTTTTACGGTGGAGATAATCAAAACAGAGTGAGTGGACAAGCTTTGGATTTCAAGCAACTTAATATTCATGCTTGGGAAGCATTTGAGAAGGGTCATGACATTCATATGCAAGCTGCTCCATCACAAGCTGAATTGCTTTACAAGAGTTTCAAAATCAATAAGGAGAAGTCGAAGTCTCAAACTAAAGACATCGCCATGGAGAAGTATGGCAATGCTGTTACTGATGAAGAAGTACTTCCAAGGGAACTTTTGTTGAGTCAAAGTGAAAAGGAAGTTGAGTATGATCGCGCTGGTAGAATCATAAAAGGCCAGGAGACGGCCCTCCCTACGAGCAAGTACGAAGAAGATGTTCACGTCAATAATCATACTAGTGTTTGGGGCTCGTGGTGGAAGGATCATCGGTGGGGTTACAAATGCTGCCAGCAGAGAGTTAGAAACAGCTATTGTACTGGTGCTGCTGGTATTGAAGCTGCTGAAGCTGCATCAGATCTTATGAAGGGCTACTGAAGGATCTTTCCATTTTAAATATTTATGTAAGCATGACCTTGATAAAGTTATAAGGTCAACAATTTAGATTGATCATGATCTAATATGTATGTGCTAATCTTACTAGCTTCTGTGTACCAAGCCCCGTTAGTTAAAACTTGGATTATACTTGTATAATGCACGTATATTCATATAAATGAAACATATTTCAGTTTCTCGTATGCATTCTGAACTTAACGAATAATACTCGTATTTTTGGGTTGAACCGTTTAATACATATATTTTACGTATCACATATTATACTTGACGAATAATACTCTAATCAGGCAAATTTTTTTTATTTTTTATTCAAAATTTCAAAATTATAAAATAGATTAAGTATTAATTGAGTATTGTACAATCAAAATTAACAATGTTAATAATTAGTCAAAATAGTAATTATTGTCAACGATTAACTCATATACAATATATTTTTCTAAAGTAAAAAGTGAATATAAACGATATATCTTACAAATTTAAATAAAAATAAGTCGTATTTTTACTCCCCGATAATCATTTATATTCATATTATACTCATGCGTCTACAAATTTGTTTATTTTCCGTTCTTGAATTTTTTACGTTGTAATTTTGGACAAAATTTCGTAATACACTCATATATATGAAGTATATGATGAACTTTTGTCGTTCTGTATTTAACTAACTAGTGTACCAAGTGGTACGTCGTGTTAGTCAAGTATGATGAAACATGGTTGGTATAAGAATTGATGATGTTAGGAACACACTGGAACAATTGGTATGAAACTTGGGGAAAGAATTAATTTTCCTTTTTCGTATTTTACAAACATCATGTTACAAGAGTATCGAATGGGAAATTCTAGCTCGAACAATATTCCATCAATCCCAAGTGAGATTCAATTGTTTGTAATTGTACGTACCCAATAACTTGACGGTAATTCACTTGTTTTCTGAATTACACTTGAATTCAACCACTCCATGCCTGGAGTCTAAAGGCGACTTTCCTTGTCCAAGATAGACTGAAGATGAGGAATCCAAAAGCACAGGTGACGATCAACGAGCTCGATCTCTGATCACATCAAGATCCATTTCCGTAGAATCAGTAGCCTGAATCTCGTAATGTACACCATCCAGCTCTGTTTTGAAGCTGTTTTTACACGTCGCATAAAGCATCTTCGCACGAATTCGTGAAATTTCCGGTGACCTGATTATCAATAATTCAACATACATTCTATTTGATCAGCAAACGGATAAAGCAATAATCACATGGCGAAAATTGCATTTTTGGTTCCATAAATTTGGTCTTTTTCAATTTCGATCCCATTCGTTATGGAATTCTCACATTGTATCCCATAAGTTTTAAAAACTCTCACATTTGGTTCTAACTGAATTTTTCATTTAATATTTAACGGTCAACTACGTTAGTCATGATTGATTTTTTGGGGAGATTTTGTGCTTGAATTGCACGTAATATTGAATAGAAATATTGTGATACTGAATATAATTCGTGTGTGAGTGTATTTATGTACGAATTCTCTCCGATCAAAATATTGACTAATGGAATTGACCACTAAATTTTAGACAGAAATTTCTATTGGGATCAAGTATGAGAATGAGAATTCTTCAACGAAGGGGACTAAAATTGAAAAAGACTAAAAGCGCAATTTTCCCTAATCACATGATTCGATTCAAGCAGATACACAATCAATCATATACTAACGTAAAAATCCATAATCCATGCTAGACCGAGTCCAATGATAGAATAGGCACAAAATACACACTCCGACTCCGACTATTAGACTCGGTCTCCGTAAAATTAGCCATGTACTAACCAGGCAATGAAGAATATCTTGCTCTTTCGACAATTCTCAGAAGTCACAAAATCGAAATCATAAACCCCGTATCGGCAATCGTTCTCCGGCAAGGATTCAGCGAACTCGCCGTAGCTTTCCGCCGGACCGCCGGTCTTCTCGACGACGATCTCGTTTTTGCTTTCATCGATCTTGAAAATCACGTAACTGTACATCTTCTTCCTCTTCAGATCCATAAATCTGTTTTTACAGTCATCAGCAACACTCATTCCCCAAGCAGCATTTTTCTGAACAAGCGAAGATCATCGGAACTGATAAATCACTGAAGAAAAATGAAGAATCGATTGTGTGAAAAGTGATAAATAAATTACCTCTCTGAGTCTGAATGACATCGCTAATTTTTCGATCGAAGGAGATTTGATTTTTCCTAATTTTCGGTGATTTCATTCACGTTTATTCGTCGTCTTCTACAGTGAAAAACGTATGAACAATCGCGATTTATCTTTGAAAAGAGAGAGTTGGAAATTCGTATGGGCCAAAAGGGGGGCGGTGCGTTTGGAAAACGCTGTCTTTTTGGAATTTTGGCTTTTGCTGAGAAAATTGATTTTATGTTTCATTCAAGGTGTGTATTTTGCCTAATACTTTTTTTTTTTAAGATTGTGCGAGATTATGCAATACTTTTAAGATTCTATGTTTATAAGATTGTGCGAGATTATGCATAATACTTTTTTTTTTTTGTTTTACCCATCAGTGTTCGCATCAACTTTCACGCATCTCGATTGATCTCCGCTAGCAATTCGTGGCTGCTATTAGCCAAACATTATTTTGATAATGGCGGGAATCGATCCTGAGAGCACACCAGCATCGACCCCAAATTGTCCTAGTGGCAGTGTTATACTACTGGACCAAGAGGCTTGATTGGATTACGCATAATACACCTTAAACACGACTGATGTTATTGAACTTGATTTAGAATAGATTTTTCCTAACATTGCATACGTTTTCGGTGGAAAGAAGATTAAATACTAGTCTTCCAAAGCCTCGCCTGAAAACGCTCTTTGTGAACTATTTGCGTTGCGTAAGGTTTTTTCATCAAATTAACAGAATCTAACATTTAGATGAAAATTTGGGTACAATTCATGAAACCATAAAATTCGTTATTCATATATTACTCGAGAAATTTGAAGAATAAGACAAAATCAACATTTACATGAAGATTTGAGTGTAATTCATATGTCACTCGAGAAATTTCGAGAAAATTTGACAAGACAAAATCAACGTTTACATGAAGATTTGGATATAATTCATGAAATCTTAAAATTCGTAATTCATATAATACTCAGGAAGTTTCGAGAAAAATTGATAAGACAAAATCAACGTTTACGTGAAAATTTGGGTATAATTCATGAAATCTTCAAATTTGTAATTCATATATTACTCAAGAAATTTCGAGAAAAATTGATAAGACAAAATCAACATTTATGTGAAGATTTGGGTATAATTCATGAAATCTTAAAATTTGTAATTCATATAGTACTCGACAAATTTCGAGAAAAATTGTTAAGATCTCACTTACGTAACAAAATTTATCATAAAAAAAATTGCAATGAATATGTGAATATCTCAATGAAGAATACTACTATGAATATATATAATGCATGTTTATCTAAAAATGTCAACGGGAATTATATCATTAGGAAAATCGATATAAATTTATTGGAAAAAAGAAAATAGAAAAACCAGATGGTATAACGTGATGCTCTCCAATTATTTTTAACTATATTGACTCAGAATAATATTCATGAATAAGTCGTTCAATAAATGAAAAATCTTGAAATAACATATATAATAAATTTCAATATTCCATAATATCGAGTTTTATATAGGGGTGATCGCGGTTTGGTTTTGCGGTTTTTTTTTATTAATTTTAAACCGAATTGCCAAGTGCGGTTTGAAGAAAATAAAATTTAAAATTGGGGTTTTGTAAATCAAAACCGACTATGCGGTTTTGTGAGGTTTGGTGGTATTTCAAGTTATTTTACATTTTAAAACTAAATAAGCAAACAATGTTTGTCATATTTTTTGTTAAACTAATAAATAAAAAGATAATGATATTCATAATTAAGAAAATACTTGTCCGAGAAATATTTATCAAAATTAAACTCCATAAATCATTAAAAAAAAACACTAGTGTCATTATATATTATTATATAAGAGTATTATACATTTAGAACAAGAAAAAGTAATAGTAGATCACTATACATATCTGTTTTACACTAAGTATAAATATAATAAGTACATATTTTACTATATATATAAATATATCGAATAAATACATACTCACATATAAGAAATGTCTCAAGTAGGATGAGAGATTTGTATATAAACAAGTAATATAAAAAATGACATGTGGTAAATTTTTAATTTTTTTTGTACAACATGTTGTAATTGTTTTTTTATTAAAATTGGTGCACTAAAATCTGCAAAAGGATATTGTAAAATATATTATAAAGTTATAAAACAATAAGTAATCTAACACGACATTATTATTATAAATAATTATGATAGTTAAATAGAACAAATGTCATAAATATAATCTATAATACTTTTTTTTGTCAAAACTCTTCAAGTATCTATTATATAAAAAAAATATAACGCTAAAATATCATAAGATATTATCACTTTAAAAGTTTCAAGCACAAATATTGATCGAACATATTATTAATCATGTAAAAGATATAACCATATCAATTCAATAACTAATATTAATAAAACTACAAATATGAATAGTATTACGAGTAAAACCTATTAAAAGTTCAAATTAAAAAAGAATAATAAGATATATATATTTCAAATTAAAAAAGAAATAATATATATAGGTGGTGGGGGTGCGGTTCGGTTTTTAACACTAATTTTGAAACCAAACCACATAGGACGGTGCAATTTTCATTTAAATTTTAAACCACGATTTACTTAAAAAATTGACAAAAACAGTACGGTACGGTCGGTTCGAACAGTTTTTCTAAACCAAGGCTCACCCTTAATTTTATATAAGTTACTTACAAATCACAATAACTCCGAGTATTTTGTCAATATGATGCGACCAATAGCGTCCAAAACTATCAATGTGGAAACATGTAGGGTATGTTTGGTTATGTTTTCAACTCATGTTTGGTCCAAAATCCCCACCAAACAATGTTTGGCTCACACAATATTTGATCAAAATACACTACTTTTTTGGTTCAAAAAAAACATAATAATTATTTTCCATCTTTCTACACCTACTTTGTCCCTATACTCCTCTCTATGTGCTCTCTCTCTTCTCTCTCCTCTCTATCAGACAAAAGTTTCATGATTTGACTGCTACAGTAACTTTTGTTTCCTCTGAAAATAAAACCAAACATTATCTCACCAAAAAAACACACCAAAAAACCAACTTCCAAAATAAAACCAAATACAATCTCATCAAACACGCACGTGTCCCCATAAATTTCTCACCAATAATTCTCACCAAAATACCATCCCAAAACATAACCAAACATAGCCGTAGTTATTGGAAAACTGTAAAATTAAAAATACAAAACCCGTGAAGTTCAAAAAATCAAGCAATACAAACACTGCCTCAATAACAACTATATTTACATCTCGCAAGATCGTCAATTTGTCAGCTACTTGTTCTCGATTAGGGCTGAAAGATGAACCAAATTACTCGATACTCGACTCGAGCTCGTTCGCTAAAAACTCGTTTGAGCTCGGTTCGTCAGCATATCAAACCAAGCAACAACATTTTGTGTTTGATAAATTTTAAAGCTCGGTTCGATTAGTAAAAATTGATAAAAACATGTACAAGAAAGTCAAACTACTCGAGCTCGACTCGTGTTCGGTTCGATTAAAGATTGTTTGAGCTCGGTTCGATTAACCGTCAAACATGCTCAAACACAAATTTTGAAGGTCTATTATAATTCAAACAAGTTTGAACAACAATTCATTCGGCTCGACTCGACTCATTTACACCCCTATTCTCGATTGTGTTGAGACTTATTCAGCTAGTGGGAAAATTGCATAAGACCCCCCTGTGATATGCAAAACTTGCACCAAACTCCCCTGTATTAATTTTTTTGCGAATCACCCCCTTGTGTTATTTTTTATTCTGCATATTTCCCCTTTTTTGGTTTTTTCATCATAAATGTCAATCCAAATGCATTTTTGATCCAAACATGTTTATAATAGTTAAATAATTTAATTTAGGTGGATCTAGAACATTTATGATGAAAAAAAAAATACTAAAATGCATTTTTCCCCTAAACATGTTTATAATAGTTAAATAATTTAATTTAGGTTGGATCTAGAACATTTATGATGGAAAAAAAACACTAAAAAAAATTGAAAAAGGGGGAATATGCAGAATAAAAAATAACACAAGGGGGTGATTCGCAAAAAAATTAACACAGGAAAATTTGGCGCATATTTCGCATATCACGGGTCTTATGCAATTATCCCTCAGTTATTTGGGTGGTTTTTAATTTTTTTTATCGGCCCTAACTCTGAGCGACACTTGAGGTCCAGTAAGAGAAGCTAGGCCAAGCCCAATTTACAGAGGCGGTTACAATTACATGTTCGAACGGAGAACGGCAAAAGAAAAAGAGCCTAAAAACGCAAACAAAACTATAAATTAGGCGCGGCTCCGTCGCCCGTCGGATCGAATCTCATCTGTAATTCGCTCTTCAGTTGTTGGGGTTCAAAATCTGCAATTCAATCATGGCTACGGCTTCAGGTACTATCCGTTATTTCCAATTTCAAGAAATTATCGTCGTAATCCCTAATTTTGTTTCGATTACCGCTTTTTTGTTAGCTGGACGGCGATTTTTTTACATCGATTTCGATTTCCTTTGCTTATTGATCGATTTTTGTTACTCGATTAAGTTATTAACCTATTTAATCGGACAATAAAGGAAGATTAATGAAATTCGACCGAATTAGGGTTTCATGACTCGTATCTCTGACGATCATGTTCTGTAATTCTTGTGTTGATAAGTTAGGGTTTATATTGGATTATTGATGTTGAATTTTGTGGTTTTGGATTTGCAGGGGCGTTTAAGTCTAGGGAGGATCATAGGAAGCAGCTTGAATTGGAAGAGGCGCGTAAAGCCGGTCTAGCACCTGCTGAATTGGATGAGGATGGAAAGGAAATTAACCCTCACATTCCACAGTATATGTCCTCTGCGCCGTGGTATCTTAATGCGGAGAGACCGGTATGTTTACACGAGTATATTCAGCTGCTCGTTTTCTGCTAGTTGTTGTTTCAATTTGAGGGTTTTTAAAACCTGAATATAAGAAACTAACAATGTGATGTCTGTTGTTGGTGTTTAGAGTTTGAAACATCAAAGGAAGTGGAAATCTGATCCGAATTATACCAAATCGTGGTACGACAGAGGTGCAAAGACTTTCCATGCTGACAAATACAGAAAGGGTGCTTGTGAAAAGTATGTCGAACACTCTATCATGTTTAATTTTTCACTTATACTTGTGATTGCTCAGATTCTATTGTCCTCATACTGTCTGCATTTGTGCTCTCTCTCCTTATCCATATTCAATACTTTTGTGGTGGTTATCACTGGGGAATCATAGCTAGTTTGTTCGATTTCTATATTAAGCTATTATGGCTGGCAGAGAAAAACATAACTAATTGTTTGTATAAGATAGTGGTAGGAAATATATATATCTATTTTCAAAAATTTAATATGGTCGGATTTCTTTATAGATATAGGTTTAGCATTGAACATGTTTTGTGCTTGGTACAGCTGCGGAGCTATGACACATGATAAAAAAGCATGTGTGGATAGGCCCCGCAAATTGGGGGCAAAGTGGACTAGCAAAAACATTGCCCCAGATGAGAAGATAGAAACCTTTGAGCTAGATTATGATGGAAAACGAGACCGTTGGAATGGTTATGATGCAGCATCCTATAAACACGTTATTCAGAGGTATGAAGCCAGGGATGAAGCAAGAAGCAAATTTTTGAAGGAGCAACAGCTGAAGAAGTTGGAGGAGAAAAATAGTAATCAAAATAAAGAAGACGGGGTTAGTGATGATGATGAAGACAATGAGGATTCTCTGAAAGTTGATGAGGCCAAAGTTGATGAGAGCAAGCAAATGGACTTTGCAAAGGTTGAAAAGCGTGTGCGAACTACTGGTGGTGGTAGCACTGGAACTGTTAGGTATGTTCATCATTCATATATTAGTTCTCATCTACTATCTTTTCCGAACATATATTAGAATTGGTTATGGGTTTTTAGAAGTCAGCTTTGTCCAGTACCTATTATAAAATATCGTAAATGTTAGATTAAGATTCAGCTATAAACCTTGGCCTTGTTTATGGGGTTGAAAATTGAATTTGTGCGCTTGTTGACTCTCCTTGTTTTTCTTTATCAGGAACTTGCGTATTCGAGAAGATACTGCAAAATATCTTCTTAATCTTGATGTTAATTCTGCTCACTATGACCCCAAAACCCGTTCTATGCGTGAGGATCCTCTCCCAGATATGGATCCAAATGAGAAGTTTTATGCTGTAAGTATATTTTCTGCTGAAAAGTGAGATGGGTTTATTATTCTTCAGTGGTTGTGTATACAATAGCAAGCTGACATCTTATTTGTGAAAAATTCTAGGGAGATAATCAAAATAGAGTGAGTGGTCAAGCTTTGGATTTCAAGCAGCTTAATATTCATGCTTGGGAAGCATTTGAGAAGGGTCATGATGTTCATATGCAAGCGGCTCCATCACAAGCTGAATTGCTTTACAAAAGCTTCAAGATCAATAAGGAGAAGCTGAAATCTCAAACTAAAGACACTGTCATGGAGAAGTATGGCAATGCTGCTACTGAAGAAGTACTTCCAAGGGAACTTTTGCTCGGTCAAAGTGAGAAAGAGGTTGAATACGACCGCGCTGGAAGAATCATAAAAGGACAGGTATGGATTAGCAGTCTTCTCCACACTTCTTATCTTATTTCTTGTCCATTTTACTTTTGTTGTATGCTTCTGTGACAATGTGAATCATAATTGTCTTAAGAGTTGTTTGCTTAATATTTTATGCTGCTGTATCCCAGTGAATTCCCCCATGCAATTCTTCATTTTTGTTGTCTTACTACTGCTTTCTCTATTTGCTTTCCTTATTTTGTTTTCCACTGGGGTGGTGGGCTGGGTAGATGTCTTCATCAATTGTTATTTTACTTTCTCTAACCCTCGCCAGAATGTTGCATTTTCATGTTATTTTTTTGAATTCATTTATAATTTTCTTTACGGGGGTTGGGGTATAGTATGGGCTTGAGTTTGTTGCAACCATCTTGCTAAATTACCTGTCGATCAAAAGTGGATGAGCTGTTAAAGCATAAAAGGTAAGAAAATTATAGACAAAAACATATTGAACTTCTTTATAAAATCTTCGTGCGGTCTAGAACAGAAATTTGTTTGCATTCTGTTTATCTTTTCTTAGTGGACCCCTCTTGTGAATGGAGTTTACCATGTTGAGTGAATTCTTCGCAGGAGACAGCCCTCCCTAAGAGCAAGTATGAAGAAGATGTTTACATCAACAACCATACAAGTGTGTGGGGTTCGTGGTGGAGGGATCATCAGTGGGGTTACAAATGCTGCCAGCAGACAGTTAGAAACAGCTATTGTACTGGTGCTGCTGGTATTGAAGCTGCTGAAGCTGCAGCAGATCTTATGAAGGCTAATATTGCCCGTAAAGAAGCTACTGAAGGTAAGGTCCTCCCTTTAAATACTTACATGAAGCATGTTCTCGAGAATGTTACAAGGTCAAAGGCTGAGACTGATCATGATCTATATATATGTGCTAATTCGAGAAATAGTGATGTAAATTGTTCACAATTCATGTCTCCTAAACCCTCAATTACAGCCTTCCAAATAAGAACTAGCTAATCCATGGGTTACCATGTACTAGCTTCTGTGTAACAAGACGTACATAGTACTAATGAAGCATGGTTGGCATAAGAATTTAGGACCCATCTTTATTTTGTAAAGAAGCGTTGCATCAATATTTCTAGCGCTTATATTCCTCCCCAACCAGCCCCCCCCCCCCCCCCCCCCCCCCCACAAAAAAAAGGATAAAAATATTATTATTAATAATATAATAATAATGATAATAATTGGAGAAAATAGTGCTTCAATGATGGAAGGAAGACGTCCTTGATTGTTTTAGTTAATCCTTTTCTTTGTTTTTCTTTAATCTTGTGGTGATCCATTGGACTATCTGCACAGATAAATGGAGGAAAAACATACATACATATATATATATATATAAAGTGAAATACATATGATAAAGAAACTTTCTTTTGTCATGGTAATGTAATATTGGAGGATGCAAGCATCGGTAATGTTAAGCCTCCATGTCGTGGGCGTGCATCCTCCTTTGTAACAGCTACATTGCTGCTACTTCTCATATAAACATTGGTCTAGTGTCTGAAATCGCATTTTTGAAACAGAAGCACCTGCGCCAACTGAGGAAAAAAGGCTTGCTACTTGGGGAACTGAAGTACCTGATGATTTAGTTTTAGACGAGAAAAAATTGGCGGCAGCCCTTCAAAAGGTGATTTCTCTAATCTAATTCTATCCATTTGTTGCATCCTTTGTTATGCAAAATTTGGTAGTTGGTGATTTGAATTGCATCAGCTTGTGGTTTATGTAATTTGCCGTATACCGTCCGGAAATGTTAAATGATACCTAAAAACTTGGGTTTTCTTGCTTTCCTTTAGGAGGATGAGAGGTTGAGAGAAGAGAGGGATGAAAGAAAACGGAAATATAACGTCAGGTGGAACGATGAGGTATGTTTATTCATATACCATTTAGTTGCTTCGACTTACAAGTATGCTTTATGAGCTGTTCTAATCATTCTTTGTCTTGCAGGTCACTGCTGAAGACATGGAGGCTTTCAGAATGAAGAGGGTCCACCACGACGACCCGATGAAAGATTTCCTACATTGAAACAAATTGCGAAGAATAATAGTGCAATTAGTTATTGATAAATTCACGTTCTGTAATGGGTATGACCTGAAATAGCGAGAGGAATAGGTGAACTGTAAAAGAACTATTTGCTTGTTGTGCTCTTTAACTTTTATGTCATTATAAGTGTTGAAGAGGTAAGCACTGTCGTTGTCTTGTGGATTTTATTTTTATTTTTGTCTACTTGTATGTGTTGTAAAGTGTTAACTTGGGTATTGATAAGAGTTGTGAACGTGACAACTTCGCAATTTTGCTGTATTTTGTGGGCTAAAATGTTCTTAGATTGGAAATTATTTTTTTCAATGAAACAGGTTCCATGGTACCGTAATAGCATCCAAGTTTAATCAAATTCATTAGTTTCATGAACAGTGTCTTTAATGGTTCTTATTTTGGTCATAGAAAACCACCTCATTTTGTTTGTTGATTTTCATCCAGTTTATTGGCAATCTGTATTAGATTCTCTGTTAGTAAAAACTCATATTTTATCCGTATAATACACGTATGTACATATAATTGAAAAATACTTTTGTTTCCCGTATGAATTCTGAATGTAATGAATAATGCTCGTACTTTTGAGTTAAATCGTTTAGTACACGTACTTTACGTATTATATATAATAATCGACGAATAATACTCTAATTTTGGCCAAAATGTATATTTTTTAATTTAAAACTTAAAACTTATTATTAATTTTTATAAACACTAATTGATTATTATACAATTAAAATCTCTGAACATATAATTTATCAAATTATTAGTTATTGTCAATTAATGACTCATATAAAATATTATTTATATAAATTAAAAGAGAGTACATGTAATAAATCTTATAAATTTATATAAAACTAAGTTATATTCTTACTCCCGAATAGTTAATTTATGTCCGTATTATACTTGGACTTCTACGAATTCGTTTATTTCGCGTTCCCGTACTTTTTAGCTGAATTTTTCACCGTAACTTTCAATAAAACTTCATAATATACACGTACGTATTACATGACAAACTTTTTCCGTCCCGTATTTTACTAACTATGATTAGATTAGTTTCGAAATATTAATTAATGGTGCATTAACTTGCTAACAGAGAATTTTATTTAATTTCAAATGTACTTTACACAAAATCATACATATGATATCAAGATAAATAAAACCCCTAATCCTTACTGGCCGACTTTAGGTATAATTTACAAGGTGAGTGGGATTGCACTTGTCATGTACTTTGTTATAAAACAAATAAATTATCCTCGAGTCAAATCAAACTAAGTTCGACTAAAATATCCCAAAAAACGCAAACGCTACAAACGACGAGCTAGCTGCATTTCTTGATGGTGCATATCAGCCCTGAATCTAGCTATAAACTCCTCAGCCCTTTCATTAATTCCATCCATTTGTGGTGAAGCCAATACCATTGACTCCCACATATCGTCTGCACTAACCATACTTCGATCATCCACCACACTTCCATCTTCGTGACTCGACTCCGGCCTTCCAATCGTGTGATCAAGACTACTTGATGGCCGCGATTTATCCTTCTTGCCTTCTTCTTGTTCTACTGCTGCAACTAGTGGATGAACATCCAAAACGGGTTCTATAAACAGCTGATCGACGAACACAGGAGGCGGTCTTCTATAACTTTGATGATGAATCAAAGTGTGGGGATTTGGCTTCTTGTTCTTGAATCTCTTGGGCTGGATTGAAAGTGATGAAGGCCAGCCAAGTTTCTTGGAAGTTTTGTAGGATTTGTTTTTGGGTTTTTTGATTGGCTTTGATCTGTTGAGTTTGTATAGTTTGATAGGAAGTTTGTTTGTGAGTAACTTCCACACTTTTTTTCGACGGAGCAGTCTCATCAAAGAAAACATGAGGAAAGTTGGAGATTTAGAGGTTTCAAGAGAGAAGAGATGGATAATATGTGGGAGAAGTTATGCATGAGATGTTAGTTTATAGGTGTTCTTTGCTAGAGAATCTATGTGGGGACAATTGTATTTTTAAATAGTTGCTTGTTACTTAGTAGTATAATAGTGCTTGATTCCTACGCTAATTACTCCCAAAAAATGATCAAAAGCTTATGCCACGTTTATTTATGTTTTTGAATTAGAATTCTGAAAAAATTTCGAGGAACGTGTGAAAATGATGTGATGTATATTGTGTTTGTTTATGATTTTAAAAAATGGTTGGAAGTTGTAAAATATGTCAAGTCAATAATGGTTAGTTAATATGTGATGTATTAAATAATTGTAAAATTTGAAAGAGGAGGAGAAAAATATTACTGGCGTAAATGATTATTAATTATTTTGTGAATTGGCGGATGTAGTAATTGATAATTAGTTACATTGAGGATTGAAAAAGTAAAATTGAGAAAATGTGAATTTAAATGAAAATAGTCTGTCCTGTGGTCTTTCAAAATTTTGTGATTTAAGATGATGAAAATGAATTTCAAGAACATAAACAAACATCGCGAGTGATTAATTTGGATTATAAACTTCTTTCTAGTTTGGTTAATATAATTGGATTAATAAAATATTTATGGCTCAATTTGTGTGTTAGACAAAGATTCATTGGGAAAATTCTTGTGTGTGGGACCCAAATACATGCACCAAGACACAACAAAAACAATAAAAAAATGTATATTCAATATAAAAACAAGTCAAACATTTTTTAATTATTTTCTGTTGTGTCTTAGTGCATGCATCTGGGTCCAACACTGGGTGTATATAAGAATTTTTCGATTCATTGACTATTTTATCAAATTTTATCCAGTTCGATAGCCTTCTTCGAATCAATCAGCCTCTAATTAATAATTATCATTACGTATGAGTTATGACTAACTTGAATTCAACCAAACCCGATTCAAACTAAAATTTTGCTAAAAAAAAGGACTACGAATAGGTTAGTTTTTGTCTAATGCAATACCATGAAACGGATCTATCATATTAATATGAGATTGCAAATCAATGGAGCCCAAAATGGATTGTGAGGAACTTAAAGTAACTTGTACTTTGGTAAATTTGAAGGTTTATTACTATCAAAATATTAGAATCTTTACGGATCAAACCTTTTTAGAATAGAATGTGCTAAATGTCGAATAAATGCCTTTTTTGCTTCTTCGTTTGCTGCTTGAAAAGCAACTACCAGTCTACCACTTTCCAACGTGTAAAGATTCTTCTACATTGCTTAGAACTTACGCAGGTTCACTCCACGGCAACTAGTCAGTGCCAGAAAATTCTTACACGGGGCTTTGAACACCAAAAAAAAAATTGGATAATATCACGTCAGTAGTGATATAATCATTATATTATGGGAATTGTTAAAGACACTTCAACTTTTCTTATTGGCATTTCGATTTTTGTTTCATTTTGCCAAAAGGACAAAATTATTAAAGATAATTTCTTTTACACATATTAGATTTATTTAGCATCAACATATTAAAATCAATTTTATGTAGAAACATGAATTGAGATAATGTAAAGAATGTTATTGGCATTTACATAATATCTCAAACTTCATCCTGCAATACATAGATAAATTTATCGAAAAATAATAAAAAATCTACTTTATATGTGCTTTATTACCTCACAAAACATAAATGTTTGGTTCTGGATTGCTTTGAAATAATTTAAGATATTAGTTTTTCTAGAAAAATTAGTTCATTATATATTTTCTACCATTTGTAATATTATTTTGTGTTTATGCGTGATTTGTAGTGTCTGCAATTGAAATGGATGACAATGAATAAAAATATTTCTGATTTTTGAGGTAATAAAATACATATAAAAATAAATTTCTTATTATGTTTCGATAAAGTTATCTAAATATTATAGGATGAAATTTGATGTCAAAATGTAAATGCCAATACCATTCATTATCTTCATTCATGTTTCGACATAGAATTGATTTTAATATGTTTAAACTAAATACATTTAATATGAGTAGAAGAAATTATCTTTAACAATTTTCTCCTAAACAATGAAGGGCTCTTTTGTCCTTTTGACAAAATAAAATAAAAATTGGAGTGTCAATAACAATAGTTGGAATGCCTTTAATAACTACTTTATATTATATATCAATAGCGAAGCCATTTAGTGTTCGTAAGACTCGATGCATATAAAACCTTTCTGCGGTTTTCTTTTTCTCCTCTCCTTTCTTTGTATTTTTTGGTTTATTTAGTTAAGAAAGGAATCCTAAACTAGTAATGATAACATGGAATTTCCATCAATTCAAAAAATTTGTATTTCTAAAAGAATGTTGGCTTTGGATCAAACCCTTTTTACTTTAGATATAAATATATAATATCGACGAGAAATTCAAAAAAAAAAATTATCAGGAAACAATTCAATTAATTAAATTCTAATTGCAATTGAATTCGCTGGAAGCCTGGAATGTGATAAATGTATCTTTGTGATTAGTTCGGTGCAATCCCATTTTTAAAAAGTAATACATTTTTTTAAAAATCTAGATGAAAGGAGATTCCATGACCGACTAATCCGGGCCGATAGTTTTTTTAATAATGGTCACACAGACCTATAAGATTCCAAATAAGGAGACAAAAATCACAACACGTGTCAGTCTAGATTTAAACCCAAGACCTCCCAAATGAAAGTAAAAACTAATATCACTAGACTAACAAGTTTTGGGTGAAAAAAAATAAAGGTAACGTTTCTTCTCCAATGGGTTGGAGATGGACCATAACAAAGAAAGATGTTTCATAAGCCCGGCATTCTAAGCCTACGTAATTTCGTAGAGAAACGTTCGTTAGGTCATAGGATCTCAGTTGGCCCAAGCTGTTTTCTTGGGCCAACTAAGATCCTATGACTTAATATAGGAAACAACTTGGGCTTGAGTTTACGGGATTTAGATCAACTCCATAACCAGGTTACAGTTTTGAGAATTCTCGAGCAGATTATTTGGCTCGAATTACAATACTAGATGCCCAGATCGCCAATCTTCAATTTGATAGGGATCTGTTTACACTATAAAAAGTGCTCGAGCGCTCCAACCATTTCAGCTCGAGTAGGTTGCTCAGTTCCAGTCCGAGCGAGTGCTCGAATAGCACATCATAAAATAATTTGGGTTGTCGAAATTACAAGGCCCAAATAGCCCGAATTGTAGGCGTTCGAGAAGAAAGAAATTAGGTCCATAATGAACCTAATTTCCAATCATCTGCAGAGGAATTATTTGAAAGAGCAGTTGAAGACGGTTGAAGGCGGTTCCCGAAGATAAGAAACGTGGGTTCCTCAAAGACCCATATATATACGAGCCGCGGAGAAGAGAGAGAAGAGGACATCATCACAAGATCATCAGACTTCTGCATTTTCGTTCTCTTAGAATTAACTCTAATCTTAGGAGTAGTTTTAACGTAATGTAGGAGTAGATCGTAGCATAATTTAGGAGTAGCTGTAATGTAATTTAGTGTAGACTCGATGAAATTTGCTTCCAAGGCATGTATCTTCATTTGCTTGTAATCTTCACGATCGAAGAATCCATGGAGATATATATATATTTAAGCTTTTAAATGTTAATTAATTGCTTGAATTTCAGTATATCTTTTTGGGCTGTTGAGATATGTTTATATTTTGCATTCGAACACAATAATTAGCATTTAATTAAAGGCTGAAATCACCAAATAGCGTATCGAACGCTGCTTGTATTCTTCAAATCGAAGACTCTCATGGAGGTATAAATTATCCTTTCTTCAGATTTAAGTATTTGATACGTTAATTTTATCTTGATTTGAGTTGTTCAATTCATTTGTCTTCAAATTCGAAATCAATAATAAAGAGTTAATTGAAAGACGTAGAACCACCATTAGCTCATTTAGGCAGGGGTTGATAGATAATTCTAAGTTGAGAATTATCGCGAGGCAGAGATCGTTCACTCAAAATCCCTCCTTATTCTAGTCTGTTTTTCACGCAAAACAAGACCGCTTGGCCAGTTCAGTCGACCAGGTCGAAGAAGACTTATCAGTTTTGGATGATCAAATTACCGCGTTGACCTACGAGCTCGAAGAAGTAGTCAAAAAAAAGAAAATTCTAAATTTATAATCGATATATAATTCAAGAAGAGTAATCAATCACAATTCAAAAATAATTGTTTATCGATTTAAGTCTCAAAATTACATTTTCTTTGGATCTCCTTGCAAATATCCTCGAGTGACGAGGGCCATTTATAACTCGCAACCGAATGTATATTTACCAAACAGGAGCAAGGATCCGTACATTTTCTTTATGGATTCGTAACGACATGAGACCCAATGCATGCCCAAATGGTTGGATTGTAGATCAACGCACTTAGATATGAGTCGATGAACCTTAATACATATACATTTCAGATTTACAACCATTTTTGTAGAGTAACCGGCCTTATAGTTTGTACAAACTAACTTGATCATCAGAATGTAGTCTCTTGACCCATTCGAGAACTCTTAAACGGCTGGAGGATCCGAATTCAACGTACCGAATGATTTCATAATAGATCAAATGCAATATAGTCGGTTCACTTTTCATTATTAATATGATATGTTCTAGGTGATAACAATCAAACCTAATTATAAGCTAATGAAAAAAATTAACCGATTTGCACCCGAAATGGCCCTATCATATTCCTTCATTTCGATTTCGTCAAGTACCCGATCCCCATCGATTTTGCAGCAAGCACCTAGTGTTAATCACCACACACACGCACATATATATAGTATATCACAAGTAATTACAGACGATACTTGTCGACTCCCGAAAGTCCAACTTTCAAAAAATATCCACCGCAACATGGGTGGGGTCTGCCAAAATATTTATATATTTTATTATATTTTAACATTTTGTGGGGGTGACCGACTCCCAAAACCACCAAGAACCAAGAAAAATGAGAAATTTTATCATTTTCAGCTTTTCAACATTCCAAGAAACAAAAGTATGAAGATCTTGAGTTCAAAGAAGCCTTAAACCATCTTCAATCTATCCACAAAAAATGAAATTGCCAAAACCTAAACCTTGATTCACACCATAGCCATAACCCTAACCGCAATTCTCATTCGCCTGAAGAAATTTCTGCGCTTGAAACGCGGCGGCCTCCTCCGAAACCAGAGCTTGGATCAGCAGCGTCTTCACCTCCCAGGCGGTGTACGGATACCCCTTCCTGGCGTACGAATTGAGCAGCGCCGCCGTCGACTGCTTCACCAGCCTCGCGAACGCGTTCTCTACGTCGTCGTTTCTCGACGCCGCCTCCGCCAGCGTCAGATCGCCGCGGTACCGCTCGAACGCTCGCGATCCGAATACGTTCGAAACCGTCGATTTCCGCGGCAGCATCTTCGGCCATGATTCGCTCCTGCTGCTCCAATACCTGAACAAAAATCGAGCAATTCATGAGCGTGTCAAATACATCTCCAATTCTCCAGATCTGGATTTGCAATCAGCCGATTCGCTCGATTTAAACCTAATAATCGTCATTTAGATATATATATAGATATAGAGAGAGAGAGAGAGAGAAAGAGACGATTCGATCGATCAAAACCTAATAATCGTCATTTTGATATATATATATATATATAGTGAGAGAGAGAGAGAGAGATCGTTACTGCGGAGTGCATCTTCCTCTGGTTCTGGTGTATAAAAATCCGGATCTTCGTTGCTGACCTGCCGCCATTGTTGCTGTAATTACGAAGAAAACAGCAAAGAGAAGAATACAGAATCGACTCCTCATAATCGCTTCAGAAATAAGGTACGATTTCGTTCCGATTCACTCGCAGTACATTCGCCTCAAGTAATTCTGATTATATATATATATATATATGTATGTATGTGTGTATATACATACAAAAGTAGTATGTTTGGGGGGTGTTGGGGATCAGAAATGTGTGAACATGGTTTTGTATGTATTTGACAGAGATATGTTCAGTTTCCAAGTAGGTCTTTGTTTGTTTGGGGACATTCACAGTGTCACCTCGTGAGCAGTGCACTAATATTTGATTTGAAAATTATTTGTTTTTGTTCTTTTGCTTTTCTTGGAGCTATCTATCTGATTATGGTTTCCAAAGTATCCTTTTGCTTTTATTCTTTTGCCATCATATCATTGATTAAAGCAAATAAGCAGATGATCATGCATGGCACTGACCTGCACATGACTAATTTCAAATTTCTTCAGCTAGCCGTTAACCATAATATGCTTTCAAAATGAATAATTTATTTATTTATTTTATTTTGTCATAGAGTTCGGCTCCGGTCATCTGAGCATGTCTTCAAGATCATAGGTCACTTATAGAGGTATTTACAGATTTGTCACCAACACAACCATCATGTCGGGAGAGAGAATCGAACACCCAACCTTAGTGACCCGTCCTTACCAATTGAGCCAACTTGTGTTAGCAAAATGAATAATTTATGATCCGTATTAAGATCATGTAAAACACCCTAACATGCTAATATATATATATATATTAAATTCAGTCAAAAAAAATTCAATTGAATTTAAAAGAAAAAATTGACCGGAATTCTTTTTTAGAAAAAAATTTGACTGGACATGATGGAGGTTTTGGAGGACTCGTGAAACATGTGGATATCAAGGGCCGCTTAAGTAAGATCCCGGATTCGAAATCTTGTGAATGCAGAAAATCGGCTAGGAGACTCACCCACCACTAGCAGGTGCGTGACTTGGGTCGGATACGGAAATAGTCGGGGCAAAGCTCCAGTGAACCGACTGGACAACCAAAAAAAAAAAAGTGAAACATGTGGATAGGCTCGGCGAAAATAGCTAATGTCCGCTCGTCTAGAATGCAATAAATTGTTTTCCACTTCAAATACTAGCTCAGATATGTGGTTTGTCTGTGGTTAATTCTTGAACGTTGAGGTATTGTAGTTTTAGCTCTGTATTAAGAATATGTTCGTGTATTCTATTTTAATGATCAATATTAAATGTATAAAATATTTTCTCATATATATATATATATGTATTCTATTTTAAATGTGTAAATTATTTTCTTACGTATATATTGATATAATTATATTTGGTTATATATTGCTATATATAATCAAATAAAGTACACGGTCATCAATAAAGTAATGCTATATATTGAATACTCCCATATCCACGCACGCATTATTCAAATTATTTTTCTACTTATTATTTTGGGACTTTTTAATAATTTATTTAGAACCGATTAATCGTCTAATTCTTTGATAGATTATTCTAAACTCATTACCTATTATGTAACTGACCCGATCCACTTATTCTTCCATTTTTTTTTAATTCTTTTTGCATGCGCAAATTCTGTAATGTGGGAAAAAAATTGGGATTTTTATCTCCATATTCGTATACACTTGTTCTATGCATATACTTGTTCTATGCATATAACAAGAATGTGTAACAGAAAATCAGGATTGTCTAGTATTACACGGTCAAAAATTTTAATTTCTTAAAGTACAAAAGCTTCAGCTCTTATTCATATCAACCCATAAAACTCTGGCCTCTTACATTGACTCATACATGCATACAAACATACTGATATCACAAGGCATTTTCTTATTCCCTCTAAAACATTACGTCTTAAGTAGAAGCAACTTCTCCCCTTCCAGACCTGGACCTCCCACTGAAAATCAAAGTCTCCTCCCTGTTATACTTCAGCCTCTCCGCCTCCTCCCTCGATATCTGATACGCATTCGCTATCACATCCACCGGCAGACCCCTCAGGGCGGAGGTGCGACCGCTCAACGTGTTTATCATCGCGTTGTCGTTCGTGTTGAACTCCACCCACTCGCACCCTTGCTCTCCGGCCTGCTTCACCACTGCGAAATTCTGCGGCACCACCACCACCTGCCCCTCCCGCACCTGCCCGTCGAACACTGCCTGCCCCCGGTGGTTCACGATCTGCATCCTTGACTCACCTTTCGTCACGTAGATTATGGAGTGGGCGTTCACGCACCAGTGAGGTGTCATTATCGCATTCTGATTAGAAAAGAAAAAAAAAAGATTTTCGCATTCTGATTAGAAATAGAAAAAAAAAGAATCTCGATTTAGCGAAGAGAGAAATCTCACAAAAAATTGGGGATAATTATACAACTCCCCCCTCACTTTAAATCTAATTACTAAAATCCTCCACTTTAAACCTAATTACATGTACATGTTTTTTCGTAAATTACCGTATAGCTCCCCATGAGTAAAATCAAATTACAATTTTATCCCTTCTCCGTATAAATATATTATAATTTTACCTTCGACAGTGGTGTGCTGGTAATTTTTAATACCTCAAGGAGCATTTAATAATTACACAATAAGTGAGCAAGTCTAATTGCAAAAGTCCCCCCAATTTTTGTAAATCACCATAATTCCCTCGTCCGTAAAATCAAATTATAATTTTATCCCATGTCAAGATAAATATATCACAATTCTACCCCGTCAAGGTGTGTTCATAATCTTTAAAACCTCAATGTAGTAAAACAATAAGTGAGGAGTGTGAATGTAATCATCCCTTACAAGGAAAAGAGACAATACCTTGTAAAGAACTCCCCTGGCCACGCTGAGACGGAGGAAGCCTAAAATCGGGAGAGTCAGGCTATTAACGGTGGAGAACCGCCCGGCGCGTGGATTATAGATGTCGGCGCGCGAGGGCTTGTCGAGATTCTCTCTGATCTTAGCAGTACAAATAGTCTCCTCAAGCCCGTTAGCGGAGCGTCCCATATACCGCTCCTCCTCTCCGCCGTACTCCTCTTCCCGGCGGCCATATTCCTCTCCCCTGAGAGGCGGCTTGATCACTTGAAGTCCCCTTTCGACTATGATTAAGTGCCCTCTTTCATCATTTTCGTTCTGAAGCTTTCTAGCTGTCTCTTCATCAACTCCAAATACCTCAGCCAATGTTTGAATATCAAATCCCTTGAACACATTGCCAAATTCATGTTGGCCACGTCGGATACGTCCATGTCCGAATTGCTGTTGTTCTTGTTCCCTTTGAGGGTTTCCCGCCAAGAAAAATGACTGCAAAATTTTCCGAATGTATTTAATTATTAATTGTGGGAAAATTTCAATGTTGATCTGGATAAGGTCAGTTGCAATTTTAGTCGCGTAGCGTACAAATTTGTAAAACTAATCCCACGCGATTCAAGTTTCTGCAATTTTGGTCACAAAAGGGACGTAATTTAGCCTGTAAAAATGTGCGCGCCCTCACATTTAATACTGATCACGTGCTAGACATATTACCAAACTAACGACTGAAGTCCATTTTTCAATGGTTGAGACCAAAAATCAAAAACTCACATTTTGCGAAATTAATTTTGCAAATTTAAAAAGGGTAAATGCACACCCCTTGTTTTAGTGATAATAACCAAGAAACCCTTTGACTTTGGTAAATTACAACGAGGCCCCCTAAAGGATCCATTTATAAGGTTTACAAGGAGTACTTGTAAAAATACCTTAATACAGGGGACTTTTATATAATTTCAAAAAGATTGGAAATTTTTGATGATTAACATTAAAGTGAGGAGATATGCATGTAATTTTCTTACTTATAGAAAATTTATAAATAAATGTACTAAAATTGCAGGCAGACGTATCCTATGAAATAATTATACCATTTTCCTTAATTAAATTGTGTTTTTGATTCGAAATTTTAAATTTTTAGTTTTTACCCGTGGGTTTTGATCGAGTTGGTTGGCATTATTGGTGTTGTCTTGCAGAACAACAACAAGAAGCTCCTGATCACCATTATTATAGACCCAGTGAGCTGCACCAGCTGGAATCGCCACGATATCCCCTCGCCGGAACTGTCCAATTTTCTGGTGGCGGTCCAAGAATTTCCGGCTTCTCCCCTCCTGAAACTGCTCAGATTGTTGTGATGATTCGAATGTTTCAGGGCAACCCGAAACCATAACCCCATGATATCCAGTACCTGCATGCAAAAAAATGAGGCAAAATGAAGAAGCCAAAATTCACCATATAAAAACTGCTAATTCCTCACTTAAAAATTGCTCAGAAATAGAATTTTTTAGCATGAAATTAATAACTGCTAGAAAAAATTGAATTCTCTGCATGAATAGATTGTGTTTGGCTGTGCTTATAAGCTCGTCAAAATAACTTATACAACTTATAAGTTGATTAAGAGCTTATAAGTTCTTAAAAAGTGTTCTAGTATAAATATTTTGGTAAAAATGTAGACTCTCAAAATAAGCTGTAACATATTATAATCTACTAAAAATGAAAGTCAGAAAATCCCAATTTATATTTTAAGAGCTTATAAAATAGAGAAATTATGGACTCCAAAAATCAAAAATATATTATAAGCACTGAGGTTTATAAGCTCTTTAAAGTAAACTTAGCCTAACAACCCTCTTAAAAATTGCCCGGGAATTGAATTCTTATGCATGAACTAGAAAATGATCAAAAATTGAATTTATCATTCTCGAATCAATTAATGAACCTTGAACAATATAAGCCAGAACAGGGGCATTATGATAAGCAGGCAGCATGAGAGCTCTAGGCTGGAGCCTATGGCGATGGATAGAAACTCCGGCGCACCGGAATTCATCGTTGTTAAAATCCCAGAACTCGGAAACTCCGCCTTCAGCCTGGATGCGATTCGACGGTTCTTGAGCGTTTATTCTGTCGATTTGGCATTCTCCTTGTTGCCATGTTTCTCCCTTAACTGCAAAACTGAAGCTGAAGAGAAGAAGAAAAGTTAGAACTGAGAGAGAGAGTTTTGCCATAGTGAAGATGTATGTATAGATTGTGATGAGAAGTGGGGAATGGGAAGTGTTGGTATATATATATATATATATAGGGGAAGAGTGGGGTTTGGGATTGACACGAAGGTGAGGGGTTTTGCCATTTTGCAGTGTGCATGGATGTTGTAGGTCTTGTGTATTACACCTAAGGTTTTGCTAGGGGCAGGTGGCGACGTAGTTCTGAGAATGTTAAGAGTGGAGGGTTTTTGTTTGTATGTGGGGAGTTTGGTGGTTTTACGGATACATTTATAGTGGATCAAGTGTAATAGAGTTGATGATTTACACGATAGGGGGTTGAATGATTGCGATGAGGTGTCAACATCTCTCTTGCACAATAAGGAGTATTACGTGTGATCTCCATACGTATTTATGTGAAAGATATAAATATATAATATTCTCTTGTATTATTGGACTTGATCTAGTATAGAATTTTCAGTGATTGACCGGAGAATATACAATATGCTACCTACTTGAGTAGTTCTTAAATGAAAAATGATGTACATTGACATGTAATTTCATCGTTTTGTGATGGGTAAACATTAATTACATAAACCCGATCAGCCGTATTTATTGCGTTTATTTTTTTTAAATAAAACCAAAAATAATGGAAAAGAATACCAGCGAAGAAAAATTTGTCAATTACTACATCAAAGTGGTGTATAATCATGTTCTCATTCGATAGCACATAATTATGTGTAATTTGAATACGTTGCCACTTTGATTTTCTAAAACAAATTGACAAACTCAGATAAATTACTACCATGAACGTGGGAATTTGTAAGTTTGGAACCGTGCTTACTCGATCTCAAAATATTATTTATTCGTATTGTAATCATACACATTACACATGACAAATATATTTCACCCCACTTCGTTAAACATAGAAATGAGCTAAAAATATTCAGCAACCATTGGTTGTTAAAGAAAACTGATGGTCTTTACTTCTACTATCGAGTAATCTGCTTTAGCCATGTCAAAACGGGTAATTCTATAATAAATCGAGTTCGATGGTTCAAGTCAAACAATACACTTTATTGTGTGATGCACACAGAGATAGACACTAAAACTATTAGAATTGGTCTAACAATAATTTCCACGTGAGAAGAAAGAGGCATATCATTGTGTTGTAGTATCCCACTTCTGATTATTCCATGGGATCACCGGAAAAGTGTTAGTAATCAAGATATCTGTGATAACTCAAAGATTGCATTATTTTGTGAATGTGGCTACACATCCATTGTGCTATATCAGGTGTCAAATGGTCATTCTTAAAAGCTGCAGAATTCGAAAACCAGGATAATCGTAATCATTCATGTGATGGTGTAATCCACCTCACGTAAATAAATGTAATATTCTAAAACTGCATAAGAATCACTAGCTTCAGCACCGACTAATAAAACTACCATGGGTAGGAGCTTTTCACAACAAACATAGTACATAATCATAGTTACATAACTAAACAACAGATAATTCTGGTATCTGAAACTATGGCAACTAAACAACATCCTGATCATGTACATTATATTACTTACTGCATACTGAAACCTCAAATTTTCCAACATAACACATACTTCAGAAACGGCTATACCAGACGGATTCATGCTTCACGGTATTTTGTCAAATCAAATGTCAATGTCCTCGAACACCTGGAACAAAAACATGTCGATTACTACACAACATAAATAGATAGGATATGCATGCACATCCTCATCTATTGGATAATTAACACGAGCAGAAATTAACAACACACGCCCTATCAGATATTGACAACTAGAAAATAGGATGTAATCTGCTTTTTTACATGCTTTTTATAGACATGGGGTGAAGTTGTAATATGTTTTTATTGACCGGAAATTATAGTAATTTCTCAAGCTTGTTTTTCATAATTAGGGTCTCACATTGGGGTTGTTTATGTAATATACCCTAAATAGAATTGCTGAGCGAAAAAAGCCAGTAACTAGAAGACACAACATAAAGACGGATTTCTCACCCTCTGTCGGAATCCCTATAAACACCAACCAAAGCCTCCGCTTTGTCGTAAAAGTTATCCTTGAGCGAAATCACGATGCTCTGAAAACCCGATCCAAATTCAACATCTAGGTCCAGCCTTGCTCCTCCACAAGATTTTGATCTGATAAAACTAGCAACTTTGGCAACATTTAAATTATCTAATGCAGCATCCACTTCGTCCAATATAAAAAATGGTGAAGGCCTGAAACTGCACAATCCCGGGATAAAAAAGTGAGAGACTCAATATTTAGTAATTAGTTCAAATATATCTTCTAAAACTACAATTTCCTTAAATGGAAATGAAATATGAGAAAGAAAATACAAATAAATCAACTATTTTATATATACAGCCAAAATGTCATGTTAACATTCGTCAAAAACTGAAAGCCATGATACCTTGTTCACATCCAATTCAAAGTAATAAGGAGGCAGAAAATTTCAAGAAGCTTTCCAGTAAAAAATTAAAAATAAACAGAAAATCAAGATCCATATAGAATTCATTTGGGCACATTAATAGATAGTCTTCCTTGAACTTTTTTCGCTTTTCCATTAGTACATACCTGTGGATGGAGAAGAGTAATGCAAGTGCAGCAACTGTCTTCTCACCACCAGATAGTTGTGACATATCACGATACCGCTTTGTTGGTGGCATAGCACTATACTTGATTCCATATAGATATGGCTCGTCTGGGTTCTCCAAGTTCAGATATGCTGTCCCACCCACTGCATGCGTACTGCTCACCCCACCCACAGAGTGTGTATTGCTTTTTGTGAGTTCATTGTAAATTTTGTCGATGTTGCCAGAGATGTGGTCGAAGGCTTCCATAAATAGTTGATGCCTGGACCCAACTTGAAAGTCAGCATTCACTTGAGAATCTAAGATAAATAGAGATTGATGATGTGGTAATGGATGCAGGAGAGCATAAGCTGAGGATTTACATGCCATATAGGTAAAGCATAATGCCGAACCCAAACATTTCGCCAATCTAAGACTTCTCGTTTCCAAGGGAGGGGCAAACAGTCCCCGTAGAAAGAAGTTAGGTATGACTCAAAGGTTGAAGATAGGGGAGAGGAAGGCATTAATATATGACTGCATATGCACGTGCATAGAAAGATCATATATGGAACTGGTAAAGATAAATCAAAGGTTGTGCGTCATCTTTTTCCAAATTGCTTACTGTTGTCTTTGATTTGATGGGTTGGGAGGGAAGGATTCAAATCCACAATAATACATACATTGAGCCTCTTTGGATAAGTTAATGTTACAATGGATTTGAAATACTTGAGCTCCCATATTGAGCAATTTATGGAGTCATTATGGTGGATTTCCAAAATGCACCTAATACAGAGTCATTCGAAGTCCTTCCATCCAAATGCAATCTAGGGGAAGAGCACTAAGAAATGCAGCAAAGACCATTGCATCAAAGCAAGGCCTCAACATAGCACTTTCAGTTATAAATTAAGAAATATAACGCAGTAAGGTCTGTGCACACTATATGCTACCATGTCTACAATAAAAATTCTGGATGTCAGGAAATTCTTTGCTTTTGTTTTATTAATGGGAGTGAACAGAAAGTATGAGAAGGTAATTGGGAAGATATTTCCTCATCAAACAAAAAGTTATAGAGTTGTTATAAACGCAATCCAGCATCATTATCTGGTCCAATAAGGAGAATCGATGTATTTAGAGCTATCATCCTAGTTGTCAATATTTCTATATTGATTATCTCCTAGAATTAGAGTACCTCATCTGCTTAATTCTGTTGTATTCAGCAGTTATTTTGTTCTGCTCATCTCTTGCAGCTTCCCATTCTTTAGATGCAGCTCTTTCCTTCTCCAACACAGCCTCATACTGATCCAGTGCCTTCAAATTTGGAGCAGTTCTTCCAATTTCAGCAATCAAGGCAGCGATTTTCTGTGTGAATTCTGCTTCAATCTTCTCCCTTTCAGATGGTTTTGACTTCTGTTGAAGAGATCTACTCAATGTACTAAAATCAAAAACAGGGCCCTCGGATCCAGTTTCCATAGCATCAGCATCTATGGGAAGAGTTATATGTTCTAGTTCACACTTCTCCATTATTTCTTGCTTCCGGAAAGTCAATTGCTCTATCAGAGTCTCCTGTTAATTCAACAACAAACATCCCAAAACAACAAAAAATCGATAATAAATATCAATTAATCAAATTCTTAACTTAGAAATGAAGGGTAATTTAATCCAAAATGTTAATCTTAACTTTTGGATTTTTTCGAATGGAAACTTTATAGAATGAGTTTTGAGATTGAAAAATATTCTCAGGGCTTTTTTCGACAAAAAAAATTATTTTAGGGGGTTCTAATAATTATCCCAAATCCAAAATAAACCACTCATATTATAAGCACAAGAAATCAACATGATAATCATATTTGTTTTCGAATCTTATTACTCTAGCCATTCTAAAATGACAATAAATAGAACAGGGTATCATAAGAAATTGACTACAAACTTAACTTAATTAGCTTCTCCTCCTAAATTTGAACTTTTGATGAGAAGCCATTAGAGAAAGATAGTTTACTAAGGTAATATATGGTAGTTCGCAAGAGTAGTTTCTGAAGGAAATTAGCCCATATGACTAACCTTAGACTTAATTTGACGATTGTGCTTGTTAATGTTTGATGTAGCAGCAGAGATCTTTTTCTTCCAAGCCTGGATATCACTTTCACACTCCTCCGCTTTTGATTTCCACTCTAATAAAAGAGAAATGGAGATATACAGTTTGGATTACCAAAAGTGAACAGTTTGGCTCTAACAAAAGGGACTAGAGCTGAAGAAAATAACTAGCATTACATAGAAACTGAATGAAGTACAAAAATTTAATATGCTTCCACAAAGCAATTCAAAACAAAGAATGCATCTTACCTTATCAAACACACCTCGATATAATGCATCAATTGTCTCACTTTAGTTATATAAATGTGTATAGTGACAGTGAGATTGATTACGTGGCTTGGCTTGTGTATTTGAGATTATAATTAGGCATTTTAGTTTAAATGCTTAAGGTGTTATCAGTTAGGTTTTAGCAAAAGGAGAATTGTTTTTTTCTTTAAAAAAGAACAAAATTAATGTACCTTGTACTTCTTCATTTAGATCTTCAATCTCAGCATTTGCTGTCTCCGTTGCTGACTTCATTTCATTCTGCCTTTTCTCAACCTCTTTCAAAGCATTTTTTAAGTTAGCTATTGTCGATTCCAGCTTGGCAATGCGAGAACCCACGTCTCGTTTCTTTTCATACTCCAACCTAACCAAATGGAATGGATGTAAATACAAGGCTTTATGGATAGTCTATTGTGCTATAATTCAGTAGTGATCTACAATTTGCTTTGCTTCTAAACAGTCCTTTTCTTTTTTCCTTAAGACGAATAGTACAAATAGTAAATGTAGACATTACATATATACATTACATCTTAATTACAAAAATCTCAAAAGATTTATGGATCATGTAACGTCTCCCACTCCAATGTTTCCAGATCTCAAGAATCGAATCTACTTTTATTGGCAAGCTCCTTATAACAAGCAGTGAAGCAAAGGAAAGCCAGAGCAATAGAACACATCCAGAAAGAAGAGTCAAAATTCATATGAAATTACTGTCAGAGTGGTGGGATCAATGAACTTGGAAAATACGTTCAGAATTCAGAAAGAGTTCAAAGTTATACTGGTGCTTTAAATGAATCTCTTTAATGAAAGACGGATTAAATAAAGCAGTTAATGAGAGATTTGGGGGGAAATGCAAATTTCTTTGCAACGACATAGATAACAAAGTTGAATTGATGATTCAAGTTGCATATGCAATAAACTATCGAAATTCCAAGTGCCATGCATCATCAAAATCCATAAATGAAAAGGAACATAAAATAAAAAAATCGAGCACATACTGGTACTTGAGTTTCGATTGCTGGTTATGTAAGTTGAATCTTTCTGCAGCTATTTGCTCAATAGCCTTGAGATGGTTTTCTTCATATTCGCGAATGTTTTTTACACCAACTGACTCACTGAATTTCTTGTAGATTCGGTCAACAATATCATTGATCCTCTTCTCTAGTGCTAGGATTTTTGACGACCTTGTGGCGATAACATTTTCCAACTGCGAAAAATAATAAATACTTTAGGTATTTGATGAACAAGCAATAATAACAGTAAGGACCAAGAAAGTACCTTTTGAAGTTCAGGCTTGACACGAGCAATTTCGTCTACAATATTGTGCTTCTCCACCTTCAATTTACTTAGTTTGTCCTCGATACTTTTCTGCAAAAGATTGCCATTTAAGCAACAGTACCATATGATGGCGGCCTCAAAACCAACCCAAAGAGCATGACCACAAAAGAAATATGATGAGTCATTTTGTACGCAATATACTAAATCTTTCATGAGTTAAGATTGCTAAACTACAAATACCGTCGTTAGTAAAGGAGAGAAATAGAAGACATTTCTGGATTCAGTGCCCAATTCGCATTAATTAGAAACTTTGAAGGTTAAACAAAAACAAATTCATAAAAGCACAAGTATCGATTTTTTTAAAATCGGTTAGAAACACATCTTTTGTCCTCAATACTTTTTGCAATGGCATCATATTTCATTTAAAGCATAGCAAAATAACAAGATTGTTTGGTTTGTGGTCATGTTACCACATTATATTTGAGCAATCAAACATAAACATAATGCCATAAGCATTCTATTGAATCTTCAATACTTTTTCTATGTAAGGAAACAAGAAAAATTGACTTCCACCTAAAAACACGCCAATGAGCAGTCGAGCATAATGGGCTCACTCTTGAAATAAGTTTTAGGTTTGTCCATTATTTTACTTAGATGGGATACTTTGTTTACTTAGATGGGGACTTTGTTCAGCTAGCGACGATTATGTTTTTTATACATTGTTCAGCTAGCGACAATTATGTTTTTTTATACAAAACCATTGGAAGGGCAGCTGCACCTAGCAAAGAGCATTAGCACTAACTAAAAGGTTATTTTGTTAAAAAACAAAAACATTTGCAAATTTATGAATACGAAACTAGATTCTTCATAAGTGATTAAAGGAGAAACCTTTTCAATTTCTGTATACTGGATCTTCTTTTCGAGGCCACTAATTTTACCAGATGCTTCAGACTCCTTAAGCTGCATCTCTCTTATTGACCCGAGCTTTTCCAAATCGGACTCCAGATCCTCCTTTTTCTTCTTAAGCCCTGCAAAGGGCAATATTTTTAGCAGTAAGCTATTAAACTAACAAGATAAGGAATGCAACTAACACGACCACAATTTTAAACTCCACTGACCTTCAATTTTTTTGTCATCCCATTTATGTGATCGTGCTTCCATTCCGCCACTTGTTCCACCAGTCATTGTACCAGATTTGGTCAATAAGATCCCATCAACAGTCACAACTATCACCAAAGAAATTGGAGAAATTAATTGCATCCGTCAGCCTAGCAACCTAAGAGATAAATCAGCTATTATACCTTTGAATCTCTGCCCTGTCCAGCTCAGATGCTTAGCTTCACTGAGATCATCACAAACTAAAGTATTTCCAACAGCAAACAAAATAGCTTTTTCCAGTACAGGATCGAATCTGTGACAGTCAAGGAAACAAACTCAAAAGTAACATTGCGGCGAACAGCAAAGAGAAAGCTTTCTCTAACATTTGACACTCAATGATGAATAGGTCGCCAGGGATCAATGGCCAATACTGCAATCCTTTCAGTATAATCACTAAGCTAGATACAAAGATTTACTTAACTCCCAACTCATACATGCTTTGACAGAAAATACAGTAGGTGTACAGTTACGCAAAAGGTATAACTAATGTGACATCGCTGTGTGAGATACAAATAGCACAGCTATATGTCTTCAATGCATGCACAGCTCTACAATCTGGGACATAAGATCAAAAGGAAATGCTCTCACATGCAACATCTCTTTCAGGATTAGGGAAAGTCACAGCTTTGACAAAGACATGCATGATATACAACAATCATATTATATGTATAGTGGAAAGATAAACCATCTGAAAAAAAAAAAAAGAACAAGAAAAACATAACCTGAAATCAAGACGTGGTTAGATATCTTGCTCATTTTTACAGATAAAATAGAACCGTAGAGAAATAGCAGATGAAAAACTTGCCAATGTGGGATGCCATGTTATTGTGGCTAAAAAAACTCACTTTCACAGAACATCAAAATTTGGTGAATATAATACACTTTGCTCATTGATTCACATATATCGATCAAATAATTGAATGAGAAAGCAATAGTCGAGGATACTGTATGACATCAAAGATAAGCTTTGCAGTTCCACCCAAGGCACGCAACTTCTCAAAAACTGGCTTTACACGCACCGACAGAAGAGGTATAAATGTCATTGGGGGAAGCCTTTGTTCTTTCAAATACTGTAGTCAAGCAAACTCATTAGTCACAAACGAGTAACCTTTTTCAAATTTTATATTAACAAATAGTCTAAACAAACAAACGTCTTCAGCTAAAAAGTTGAATCAAAACTTCATATAGAATTTTTATTTTTGATCAAAAGCTCATATAGATAAGGAAATAAATAAAAAGAATAATAGGCCATTACAGGGCATGACATGCTTAACACATGAACAGTAAGCACGTGAAGATGGAGCTAAATCTTGATGGGCAGTGAAATCTTTTCTAGAAACCATGTACCCTCCACTAGCATAACATAGAACTGAATTGGAAATACGAGTAAAGCTAGTCAAATGTAGTGGGCAGATAAAGCTATTCAAGAATCACTTAGCCCATATGCACCGGCACAGATACAGTTTCGTTTTGTATTTTAGCTAATTGCAGCCAATAATTACCATCTGATGACTTTTGTAGTTTGTAAAGATAAGAATGCATTACAGTCAATGTTAATGTGAGTTCGTCAGTTGGAAAAGAGAAAACGGCATACAGAGACAAGCCATAACTATTTCAAATTTCTTACTAAAAGTGTCACAGCTGGAATAATCTCAAACAAATCATACATTTTTACCTTGATGCATTCTTTTCCCGTATGTTCATCCTCAACCACTACTGCATCCATGAATCTGCCCATAGCAACAGTGACAGCAAGGTTATACTTCTTTTGTGTTGGCCTACAGAGATCAGTCATGCGACCATGAACGCCAGGAAAGAGGCGTTTGAGGGTTTCAACTGCCTGAGACAACCTGGCATCCCTCTCATTTTCATGTCTGTCAGCCTTTAATTCCCGTAGTTGATTGTCTAAATCGCTAATTTTTGCCTTCAAATTATCATATTTGTGCCTGAAATAAATGTATCTCCAAATTGGTAAAACTATTCAAAATGCAAGCATTCTACAAGCAACTGACTAGTAAGAACACCAGCAGTCGGCCCAACCTCGATTTTGCAAGTTTATCTTTCATCTCACGCTGTTCATCCCGCAATCTCATCACATCTTCCTTATGCTTTCCTACTGCATCAAGGATTTTCTTGAGTCTAGTTTGCATTTGTTTCTCCTGTGACTCTAGCTCCTGCTTCCTATTCTCCAACTGTTGAACATTTTCTTCCAAATTCTTCTGGGCTTCAATATCAGCATTTTGTTGCCTGTCTAAGACCTCCTTCTCATCTTTTAATTTTGCAGTTTTTGTTCCAGCCTCCTCTTTACTGCAAAACAATTACTAGTTAGCACCTAATTTTTCTTATCAACTGTTAACACACAAACATATAGCCTCGATTAGATGAGAGACTAATAATTCAAATTTGAGAAAAAGAGAAAGACTCACATCTGGTGATATGTCTCCAATTCACTGTCAACTAATTGAAGCTTCCCACCAGCATCCTGGCTTTTTTCACGTAAGTCATCAAGTTGCTTAGTCACATCCTTTAAGTCATTCTCAAGTTTCTCAACCTCCTCTGCATGTCTCCGTTTTTCTTCTTTTTTCTTACTCAGCTCTTTATTCGTAGTTTTTATTTTTGAAGTTATACGAGTTATCTCCTCCTTTAACTTGACAAGGTCAGATTGCTGCAGCATCAAAAAAGATGAATATTATAAGTTGTTACTGGACAGTGTCTGTGCATAAACCACATAGGCTATTTGCAACACAGAGATGAAATTGAAACTAAAACAATGAGCAGAATTACTAGGACAGACAAAATTTAAATTACAGTCAAGACCATGAATAGTGCTCGGCTAACTTTAATACGGATTTACTAGGAAAGAGTATGCTCCATTTTGGCTAATCCTAATTTGTAAAATGTGGACCATGAAGTAGTTCGAGACTCTGTTTCTTCCAAATTCTAGCCTGAACTCGAATGGAATTCATCCCAAGCAGGAGTTCTAACTTTTACAAATTTCATGATGAAATATATTGTTTTTCTTAGAAAATTTACAAAAACAAAAAGACAGCTTCTTTGCACTCTAATATCATTCTTCTCCAAAAATTACGAACACCTGAAGTTTATATCTGGAAACAGATAAAATTTCAAGATGAATTTCATACTCTATATTAACGGTAAAATACGATACCATCACGAGACATTTACTCATAACATATTCATCTTTTACATATATGTATCCAAGTCAAAGAAAAAACGATTTCATCAACCAACAGTCAGGAATAGCATATGAAGAGAACGAGCAGTCCTCCATCTGTTACGTTATTCAAAGTTTGTCAATAAGCCATCCCAGAAGTCATCAGTTATAAAGCCTGAGAGGAGAAAGATTGGATCGTCTGAATGAAATCAATTTCAAGAGCACATATTAAGTGTTAACATCTAAAAAGTGGTATGAACCACCTGAACATCCGCACAAGTATATTTCCTTACCACTGAAAGTAATTTAGTAGCTTCTCAGCTTCCTATTTAGCTAACAAAAATGGAAGAGTTTTTAAGAGGGGACAAATTTTGCAATTTGATTCACGCTATACCAGGAATTATTATAATCACAGATCTAAAATGAAAGCTTAACAGATATATCATGAAGAGAATACCTAAACAAAAATATTTTACTGCTTACCATCTGAAACTTCTATAAGAGACGATCCATTATATCTTTCCTAGCAGAGTTAGGAATGGTCCACATCCTTACAGGGGGAAAAAAATCAGCAATCAATCTATTGGATTCAGGCATTCAGCCAATAAAATTTGGTTCTACGTCAAATAATAAAGGTTGAAGATCAATTTAGCAGGATATTCATGGAACATGTCTTCTCCCTTACAAGAGCTATTTCATAGACAATACTGATTGTTTCTTGCGATTCAAAATTCACCCTCACCCTCACCCTCACCCTCTTTGTCCAGGAATCCTGCCTTAGCCCCTAAGGAATCTATAGGGGTAAACTTGCTGCATTTCAAATGCAATCTTATATGTGTGAACTAAATAAGCAGAACACACCTAGCTTTTCCTACCATTGCAAAGGAGCATCAAGAAAATCAAGCAGGAGCAGAAGACCATACAGAAATACAAAGTCAATGAAAGACTTACGTTATCGAGTCTATTCTGTTTCTCCATGATCCTCTTCTTACATTGTGCAATCTCTTTCAAATATCCAGCTTTTTCTTTATTCTTTTTACTTACTTCAGCTTCATAACTATCCAGTTCATGCACAATTTCCTTGAGGCTATTTTGTTCCTCATCCAGGTCCTCATTAGCTTTTTCGATATCGTTATGTATGTTCAACAGTTGCCAAAGAAAATGTTCCTGCTTCAAAGATTTCTGCAAGGCAGTTATGGAAATGAGACGAAGTGTTAGACTAAAGCACGATGGAGCTGCTTAATGCTATTATTATGCTTTTGAGGTCAACAAATATAATGTTCAATAAATGGATAAGAGAATGGTATTTTTAAACAACAGGGAGGCTTCTAATTGCAAAAGATCCATGATTAAGTTTGAAACATACGAGTAAAGATTAACTTAAACTTCAGACTAATAAAAGGCTCTATCGCTAATTACTCAAATGCAATACTGCAAATGCATGGTGAATTAAAGATTAGTGTGAACCAGTTGTTCTTGCAATTTGAGATGCTTTTCAGCCTCCTCTTTCTGAAGCTTCTTCTGCTTTTTCTCTGCTGAAATGGTTTTCTTTTTCTGATGAGCAAGCACTGCCTTCTCATCGGCTTCAGCTTTTTGTACTTCCAGCTCCTCATACTGTCTCTTGTACTCTTCAGAGCCAGAGATTTGTTCGAATAGGCCTGTGAGTTCCTTAGGATTTTTAGAAGCAATTGACTCCACGTCTCCCTAAGTCATTGAAAGAATTCAATACTTAGAAGAATATAACACAATGAATTATTTAAACAAATGCTAGAAGTGTCTCCCATTGCCTTTGCCCTTTTACCCATCAGGAAAAAAGGAACTTCTGATTAATCTAAAATTTCCTCATTAAATTTATATAAGTAAGGACTACATTCATTGGCATGTCTGCATGATTTCTCTCCAGCTAAATGTCTTCAATTATCAGACATACGAAGGCAGATATGTTCCTATGTACATATTGATGCATGTATGTCTGCCGTGCTTTTTCCTTTCGATCCCATATGTAAGAAATAATTATAATAAAAGATAACGCATTAAGATGGATGAAAATTCGATAAACTCAATACAAACGAGCACATGCATACAAGAAACCACTATGAGTGTTTGAATAAGACATGCAGAATCTTTTCCTTTTTATTGTCTTTCACTATTCTACCATACTCATAGATCAACAATAAACTGAGTAGCCACAAAATCATACAAGTTTCTATAGAATCATCATCTCCACACGTACTCTTCAAATTACAACACTCTTGACACACCACGTTTTTTCGTATTCTTAGCTCACGCAATAGCAACATGCCTTTCATCATTCCAATTAACTTTCAAGCTCCGGCACTTTTCTTTAAATCTATACACATTTTTCCAATTTTACTACTCTAAATGCGTTCGCACCAAAAGTAAATACTCAACTATTAAACCAGCCAATAAATCACGTGCTAAGTCAAGATAAAACATCAGAAAAAATCACCTGAAAAACAAGGAAATTACGTGCTTTAACAAGGATACCAAGCGACCTCAACTTCGCATTGTATTCATCCCAATTCACGACGCGATCCCCAATTCGGTACTCGCTGGCACCAGCAGGCGTAATCGATCGAGTGAACTCAATCTCCGACTCGTCAGGCAGCTGGTACACGAGCATGACGTGTGCCCTACGTCCTCTCTGCTCCTTTTCGCGGTCGTCGAAGGCGTAAATTAGGTCACGCAACTGAGCACCTCGCAGCTGACCGGTGCGCACGCCGAGGACGAAGCTTATGGCGTCCATTAGATTCGATTTTCCAGCTCCGTTGGGGCCAATAATGGCGGTAAAATCGTAGAAAGGGCCTATAATTTGGTGACCTTTGTAGGATTTGAAATTCTCCAGTTCCAGCCGGAGTATTTTACCGGAGGTTGGTAGGGACGGCATTTTTGGGGATTTTTGGTGGAAATCAAAGGATTTTTTAGAGATTTTGGGGGTTTGGAGTATGAATTTAGGTTTTGGAGGCGGAGAATTGCAGAGATTTAGGAATTGAATTTGTGCAGTTTTGGCGATTTTGAGAGGGAAATTTATGGAATGAGAGAGTGTAGAGTTTCCATGTGAAAATGCGAAAAGAGGGAAAATGCTTTGTAAGTTTTATCGGTGACAATATATACAGCTCAATGTATCTATTACGGTAGAGTGCAGTGCTTGAAGCCTGAAAGGTAGGAATAAACCAAATGCGACTCTAGTGGAAAGTTGATTGGGAAAATTGCGTTGTTAGTCCCATAAATTTACCTCATTTATATTTTGACCTAATTCTTTCTATGTTATACGAATATGGATACGGAGATACGAATATAATACTACACAAACAAAAAATACGATGAATCTAAATTTTAGGGTTCGGTATATTGAGGATATATGTATATTTATAAATGTATAATATTTAAAAATAAATTTAATTCAATAAATTTATTGACATAAATAAAATTTTGTTAAGTTGTTTAAATTTTTTGGACATTTGTTTAATTTTTATGATTTAATTATTAATAAAAGACTGATAATATTATCTTTTCTCCTATTTTAATCCAAAAAGTAGTGTATCGTATTAAAAAGAAAAACACTCCATTTTGTATACAACACGAGTTGGATATTTTAAATTTTATGTCTGATAAGATATATATAATTTTTTCTTTTCTTTTATTTTTAGATAATTCAAAAATGGTCTGGATATAGTATCCGGAATTATCCATATCGAATTCAAAAATGTTCTGAATAGGGTATCCAATAGTATCCATATCGAATAAGGGCATGATAGTGAATCATTTTTAATCGTATCTACTCATCATAAATTATTCTTTACAAAATCTCACGTCTAATTCCCAAACGTTTGCCGCCCACACCAATTCTATTCAATATCAATCGTCACTTATCAATTTATCAACCACTTCCCGTTCCCATTCCAATTGTTATTTATATGTCATCATTTATCAACCACTTCCAATTCTAGCCCTAACCAAAACGCACCCCAACTACGATCGCGTGATGAGGATCTACTACACGTAGCCAAAGATTTAATTTCACAATCAAGGCCAATTTATTAAAGTAATTAGTTAGTTAATTAGAAGGAAGTTCACGTATTATTTCATTACTCTTTTCTTCTTCCAAAACCCAGGATCAAAAATCAAAAATAAAATCGAGGGTTTAAGAGTAGTTGTTCTAGCTAAAAAACTGAATTCCAGGCAAATTTGCAATGGTTTCGCCCTCAATCTGGTTCCGCTACATTGCAAGCAAGCTCGAGTACTCCGTCTCTCTCAGTCGCAGGGTAATTTCCTTTTCCAATCGCAGATCATTTGTTTTTGCAGTCATTTCTTGAATTCATCAATTCTTTTTTTTCATTTTTTGATTATGTGTTGATGAATATTGTTTTTCTGAAGTGTGAAGGTTGTGTGATTGATGCGTTTAGTTCAGATATATGTTCAAAGGAATTAGTAGGTTAATTGCGAACTGTTTAATCTTGAATTTTCTATTGATTTGATATCGTATTCTTGAGTTTTTGAATTGTGTTTTTTTTTTCTCCTTTTAATTATGTGTTGATTTCCTGAAGAGTGAAGGTTGTAGGATTTAAGCGTTTCAGGGCGTTTAATTCAGATATATATGTTCAATGGAATTAGTAGGTTAATTGCGAGCTGTTTAATCTTGAATTTTTCCATTGATTTGGTATTGTGTTCGTGGAGAGGTATGTACGATCTTGTTATTTTCTAAGGATGATAATGATTCGGTATAAAGAGAGCTAGAGTCTTGAAGTGTTTTTTTCTCTTTTTGATTATGTGGTGATGAATGTTGATTTTCTGAAGAGTTGAGCTCGTGTGATTTAAGCATTTTAGGGCGTTTCATTCAGATATATGTTCAAAGGAATTAGTAGGTTAATTACGAACTGTTTAATTTTGAATTTTCCGTTGATTTGATACCGTATTTGTGGGGAGGTATGTATGGTGTTGTTATTTTCTATGGATGATAATTTGGTATAAAGAGAGCTAGATTCTTGAATTTCGTTTCTGTTTTTGGAGTATTCATGATCCAGTCCGCGGATCAGATGCAAGGAAAAATTAAAAGAATCGGAAGAAAAATATTTTATCACCGCTTCTTTTTCCGATTTGAGGCCGGTTTTGCAGTTTCTTAATCTTGATTGTTAGCACAAGATAATCTTATTCTACCAAGACTTGTAATACTTTTCATCACCAACAGTCTATGCTAAAAGTTTTTTGCAGCTATCATTCACTGTTTGTAGAAATGGTACTATGATTATTCGTTCTCTTGTGATGGTTTTTTCAAGCCATAAGCATATATGGTTAACTTAATATTTTCGATCTCCTCAAGAACTGCTGCTGTTAGATTTTATGTGAATTATCCAGAGCTTATCCTAAACTGTTTACTTATAATCTGCTACATTTCATTGTCCACAATGTACAAGATGGTCGGGATTCTGTTTCATTACAGAGACTGAGGGAATATTTTATATAAATTGCAGAGCTATGGACGAGGTCAAATTGCTGATACCGAAAAACTTGATAGCATATGGAAAAATGTTTTACTAGGAAAGTTGACATTCTTGCATTGGAACAAAGAAGAAGAGATGGCTCCCACAATCGGGACCCACGGTGGAACTCTTCTCGTTCGAAAAATTCCGGCTGCAGATCCAACGTATGGTGTTCAATGAAAATGAACTTGTGCCATATCCAGGGTCATTCTTAGGAGCTCCACTGACAATCACAACCACCTATATGGTGGAACCCGCGAGGGATCAACTATAGATGATTGTGATTGTATCGAGACTTGATGTCCTGGACGTATTTCTATTTTTTTTCCCTTTGCAGTTGTTTATCCTTACCGTTGTCTACCACTTGTATATTTTTCTGAATTCTCAACTTGTCATTCTCCTACGCATCTCCGGTTTTAGGATTGTTCAAATTTCTCCCTTTGAACGTGCAATGCAATGTAAAATATGCTTTCGTATTATGAAGTTGGACATTAATACATGTTCATGACAGGAAAGTTTATGTTGGAGACGTTGTGGTGCTAAAGGACCCCATGAATTCTGACAAGTATCTTGTCCGGAGGTTAGCCGCTATGGAAGGTTCTGAGATGGCTTCTACTGATGAAAAGGATGAGCCTTTTGTCCTTGAAAACGATCAGTGCTGGGTACTAGCTGACAATGAAAATCTAAAGCCCAAGGTATATGCTCCTCCTTATGCTTAAATATTTTTCCTTCAATCAATACATGCGTAAGGCCTCACTAAGCCTGGGTCCGCCCATGAAATCTCATATATTTCCTAAGAAAAATGTTCAAAGGCTACTTTAATTTTTGGGTGTTTTTTCTCTCCATAATTTTTGCAATAGTTCACGATATAAGGTGTAAACGCGTGGAGGAGCATTGATTATATATACCGAATAGATATTGATGAATTTTTCTTTTTTATTATATTTGACTGTGATGTTTTTTGGTCTTCTTCAAAGCAGGAAGCGTATGATAGTCGAACATTTGGTCCAGTTACTATGACAAACATAATTGGTAGAGTCATATATTGCCTAAGAAATGCTGTGGATCATGGACCTGTAAATAATAGGTTCGTATTTTTTTGGTTATATAAAAACTAAGCGAAGTTACTTATATTTGAAAATTTTGCAGTTGTGATTGATGGTAATGCTACTTTTTTTCAGCGATGTTAGCGCGAAACAGGATTCACCTGTTCTGGAAGTCGAACTTGATGTTGATGAGATGGCAAAAAATCATAAAGCATAGAATACTTGCAAAGATAAGGGCTCTACTCCTCACATTTTCGACGTAATACTTCTTGTTTAGTATTTTCGTTGGGACCTTTTGAGTATCGACGGTCAGCCAGTATTTTAAATATTGAGTTTACGATTGCTCAGATGAATTTTTATTGTTATATAGGGTGGATTTATATGTAGTTTCCTAAAATTTCTTGTTCACCCTTCCTATTTCTTCATGAATCATGATGTATTAACTGAAACTAATTTCCATTAAGGATTTTCGGATGCATTTGCAAATTCTTTAGGGAGTTTCGGGAATTCTAGTTTCGGTATAATCACATTTATTTGTTTATGTTTGGTTTCATGGACCCTATCGCATGAGTGATTGAGATTGCTCCAAAATTTCGAGTCGATGAAATTCTTGAGAATAGGCTTCTCTCATATCCTTATTGTGGCCAACAAAAGGGAGCTTGTTTGGATGGAATTATCTGGATTTGGGGAGTGAATTTGGATGAAGGATTTTAAATGACTCCAAAATGGAATCATTTAAAATTCACTATAGTGATTGAGAAAATATATGGAAATGTGCACCACGGGAATTAAAATTCACTATAGTGATTGAGAAAATATATTGAAATGTGCACCATGGGAATTAAAATTCATTACAACTTGAAATCATTCAAACAAACTCAATGGATTTGTTCATAAATTTGAAATCCACGACTTCCAAATCCCTTCATATAACCACGTCGTAAATTCTTATTACAAGCTCTGTTGCTATTTCTATAATGCACCCACATATAAATTTGCTTCTTTCTTAAAATCTCAAACCTTGAAAAAGTCCTTGAAAATCAAAAATTTCTTAATCAGACCACTTTAAGTATGATTTATTCGTCACGTAATCAATTAAAATTCGGCTAAGAGTTTTTCAAAGACCACTTTACAATTATGACCTCCTTGACCAGTGAGACTTTTAAGGGGACAAGGCCTTTAAAGGGACAAGGTCTCAACGGGCCTTAAAGGGGGCTTAAATGGGCCGTCCCCTTTAAGGTCCGTTTGACACCTTTGGATGTGATCAAGAAATGGATAAAGAGAGTCCAATATAACTTTTCTATAAATCTCAGTTGATTAAACAAATAGATACATCATTTTACTAGTTTACCGAAGAAATATAGCAGCTCTTATAACAATTTCATTCAAATAAAACTAGCTATTTCATTTAAAATAAAATGACAAAATTTGAACATTAGAGATTTAATTAGTAAAAAATGATAAAATATGTGTAAAACAATCGAACTACTCGAGCTTAACTCGTGTTCAGCTCGATTAAACCTCGTTTGTGCTCGGCTCAATTAACAATCAACCTAACCTCTAACACAAATTTTGAAACTCGATAATAATTCATATAAACTTTATCAACAACTTGTTCAAGTCGTCTCGAGTCATTTTTTTTTCTATTTTTCAATTCAAAACGAGGGGATATCCTAAATATCTAGTTCGACAAATCCGGGTTGACAGTCATAAGTCATAAAAACTATATCTAGCTCCATAAAGAAGGAGATAGTCACAACTTGTGTCAGCTTGGATTCGAATCCAGAATCTCTCACATAAAGTGGAAGATAAATACTACTAGACCAACAAATCTTGGGTAATCGTCTCGACTCGTTTACAGTCCTGTATGGAATCTCATTTAAGTAATTGGACTGGACCCGGACCAAAAGAAACATGGTATGGGTTGGACCTAACCTATTAATGGGCTCATATATCACCTAAGCACAGCCCAAATCAAACTGACTGGCGGGGCAGAAAACTCGACCGTTTATCTTTGTACGACCGCCTGAACGACGCCGAATCGCCATTGACGAGTTTACTTGTGCAGCTTTCAAGCATGTCGCGGTCAGTTCATTTCACCTCCAAAAGCATTTCAGGTAATGTATTTTGCGCTTAAATATGAATACATGTACATATATATATATGTGTGTGTGTGTGTGTTTGTGTTTGTGAAAGGCATTTTGCCAACATTCTCGTACAAATTATGGCGCATTTGCTGCTTTAGTACGTAATCAGTGATTTAATCACAAACAGACTCTGAAACGTTAGCTTATTCTTTAATTCTATCTGTTTTTTGGCGATTTTTCCGCGAATTTGGAGGTGTGTGGTTGTTCTTTCGGTGATGCCTTCTACTTGTTTGATGAAATGAATTTTAATCCTTGGTATGTGTAGTTCTCATGTTATGATTTGGCAGAAGTTTGAAGTTGCTGAAATTCCATAGAATTAGAGGAGTAAACAAGTTGAGTCGAGTCGAATCCATTTTCAAGCTTGTTTAAATTAGAATCGAGTTTCAGAATCTGTGTTTGAGCTTGGCTTGATTGTTAATCTAGTCGAATACGAGTCGAGCTCAGGTAGTTTGACTTTTTTTACATGTTTTTTGAGCAATGCTATATACCATCCACTTTTCACCTCCCCTTTTTTTGGCAAAAAAAAGTTGCAATTAATGAACTTTGATTGTTTTAATATATCAAATACTTTCCAGATCAATGAAAAGTGAAAAAAACAACTTTATAAAAATGGTGGTATAAAGTATTTTCCATGCCTTCGTATGTGTAGTTCTCATGCTATAATTTGCAGCAGTTTAAAGTTGCTAAATGTCATAGCATCAAACAAAATCACGCTGTTTAATCGAATTAGTCTCTGTTGTACCCACGAGGATAAGTAATATCCCGTCTCTGAAGTCCCTGGTTATTGTACTTCTTGCTTAGAAGTAGCAGTTGTCTTGATTTTTTCTCTGTCCTCTTTTCCCTGTTAGCCTAGGCTGTAGCGGATAGTTATGTGCTTACATCTTGTTTCGGTTTGATGAGGAAAGATAAGCTGCTGACTTTATCATATAATGGGGTAATATTTGAAGAATGATTTCTAACTTGGGCACATGATCAAATTGTGATTAGAAGCCTGAGAAACTCCGTGTCGACATTCGCATGTGTCAATGATAACTTTGAATTTATTTGTGCCGTTGAGAAACTTCAATGTTAGAGTTCGCTCCGTTAAGCCGAATAATAGATGTAAGTGTTACCTTTCTTATTACTTATTAGCGACTAAAAGAGTAAGATCTTTTGTTAGGAGCAAATTGCGAATTGCGTTTTTATCGAGCCTTTATCTTGTGCTTTCAGCGTTTCCTAACTGGAATGTGATAATATTTTTGACATACTTCCTGATTTCGTTTCAGGATATGGATCACCTGATGGTAGATGTCTTCCTTGCTCAGGAGTTTCTGGAAGAGCAGTGGGCATATCTCCAAAAATGGTTTCTGATGTGAAGTTTCTATCTCTGAGATGTGTTTCTAGGCATAAATCTTCTGTATGTAATGCAACTTCTAGCAATTATAGGAGAAACCAAGATTACTCAAGACAAAACAAACACAGCTACTCACGCAATAGGAATAGGCACAACGAGGACAGAGTCGATGGCTATGAAGACCTCGAAGAAGCTGAAAATTTCTCTAACAAAAACGAAACCTTGCTTTCCGTTTCTGAGTACAGAAAATTTCAAGCAACTGCATCTCCTGGACCGAGAGAAAAGGAGATTGTTGAATTATTCAGGAAAGTTCAGGCTCAACTTCGCGAAAGAGCAACAATGAAGGAAGAAAGGAAAGTTGAAGATTCACATGAAAAAAACAGAGAGAGCGAGACTGTTGATTCTCTTCTCAAGCTTTTGAGGAAACACTCTGTTCAGCCGGGGAGGAAAAGCACTACTATTGCTAGTAATAAGGAGTTCATCTTGGATCAGCCCGAAAAGGTGTCCCCCGGCCCATCTACTGAAGTGAGAGAAACGAGCTTCTCGGATTCTAATAGTAACGTGAAGAATGATATTCAAGAAATCCCAAGCCCACATCTTAGCCGGCCAAAATCTAACTTCCGTAAAAACACTAACATTGCTAGTAATAAGGATTTGATCCTGGATGAGCCCGAACAGGTGGGACCAGGCCCATCCACTGTGAAGAGTGATATTCAGGAAAGCCCAAGCCCACATCTTACCCGTCCAAAATCTAGCTTCCGTAAAAGATCCCCCGTCCCTGAAGTAAAATTCCAGCCTGTTTATTCTGTCTCAACTGATATGGATGGTGTAAGAAAATCTGATGAGATTAATGAAGTGATGATTGAATCGGATGTGGGGCCTGCTTTTTCCGAAGGAAATGTGCTTGATAAGATGCCGGGAGGTGAAAGTAATGAGATTGATGAAAGTGAGCATGATAATGGAGCAAAAGAAGAAGAGGATGTTGTTGAAAGCGCTGATTTGAGTGGAATGAAGCTAACTGAATTGAGAGCTCTTGCTAAGTCTCGTGGCATGAAAGGGTTCTCGAAGTTGAAAAAGAGTGAGCTTGTCGAGTTGCTACGAGGGAGCTCAATCTGAGTATGGATCACTGGTATTGTGAAGTTGATCGAAAAACGACATAAATTTGAGATTTTGTTTGTGTTCACTTTTGTTATTGGGCCTTTTTTTCGCAAGATATCCTGTTTTCTTTCACGCCCTCTTGAACCTTTATACTGGTGAAACCGTTGCTTCGACTATTTTTGACTCTTTGAAGGGCTTCCATTAACTAGATGATGTACGAGATTTCATAATTCATGTCACTGCTGATACCTCATCCAGATGATTGGTGTTGAACTGTTTCATGTAAAGAAAATTTGTTTTAAAATCTTATATGCATCGCCTTTTTCGTACATTAGTGAACAGCCTGAACGGGCCTATGTCGGTATAGTGATTATGTCAATGTTGATGTGGCATCATGCAGAAATTTTTGGTGTCCAATATCCCGTTGATGTAAGAATTTTTTTGATGTTAATGTTTGAACATACTTCAATGTAAGCAATAGACATGGACTCTTCTCAGAAGCTGCAAGTGTATTTAAGTCTTCCTCAACATTGTTTCTTAAACATTACTATTTAGTAACATGTTCTCACCTATTAAACTTAAAGATGTTAGGTAGAAAATAAAATCTGATAAACAGAAATTTGATGACACAAATAAACTCTTTAGCTAGACAAAAGTTTTTGCATTGATATATTGGAACATGAAAGTTAAATAGATCAAAAATTAAAAAAAAAAAGCATGAGACTTAAAATTGTTGCTAGCTAGACATTTGTGGTCAATATGACAAAAGAAAATAATTATATCATAGGGTGCTCAGTGTAATTATCACCATTCACCCTGAATAGATTAAGTCCAATGGTCTTAATATATTTCTCATACACACTAAAGTGTAAAGTTGTAAATGAGTCGAGTCAAATAAGTTATTGTTCAAACTTGTTTGAATTATTATCAAGCTTTAAAATTTGTGTTTGAGCTTGGTTTTGTTAATCGAGTCGAACACAAGTCGAGATCGAGTAGTTTGAATTTTTGCATATATTTTATCATTTTTTACCAATCGAATCGAGTTTTAATCAAACTTTATACTTATTGAACACATAAAAAGTTATTCAAATTTAGATTACATGTTAGAGAATCAAACTCAAATGAGTTTTTACTGAATGATTCAAATTGAATATTAAATAGCTTGATTTATCTTCCCATCTTAATAAACGGCATTAAAGATAGACAAGTAAATCTGAGCCATTCACCCCAGCTTTCAACCTTTTGTCGTGTCTCCATCTCATGCTTACTGGCTGCCACTTTACTCTTTCCATTTCCACAGAAGAACCCTAAAACATTAATCTCTCTCACACACAGACACACACTACTTCTTTCTCTGCACCAATAAGAGGTCACCTGTCCCCTATTCTGGGGAAAAAAATCCCACAAAAATCCACCAAGCATTTATATTATTCCAACAAATAAATTAAAGAAGAAAGAACATTTTAAACTGGAATATAATCTATCTATAAAAGAAATATGTAATTTACATTAATTTTATATTCTTGAAAATGTTTTATACATATATATGTTGAATGAGGATATTTTATACACAAATAATGCATATATAAAAAAACACAGGATATGAAACAAACTATAACAAAGTATATATATATATATATACATATATACCTACATGCAATAGTGATCTCCTTTCTGTGTCCCTTTCCTCTCCTATCATTCACCATGTCTCATCATCAAACAAGTACTATATTTAACTAAACCAACTCATTTTCTTTAGTCTTTCTCTCCATTTTTCTCACAAAGAATGGCAATCTAATCATCATATATCAATCAATATAAAATAAAAACCCACTTTTCTTCTATCCCTTTTTGGCTTCATTCACTCTCATTGTGAGTTTCCATCAGAAGAAGAAAAAGGGCTTATAAATTCATGATCATTTCGTAATAATCCCATCTTCAACTCAACTATATATAATTCTTTCATTTTTTTCTCTAAAAAAAAAATAAAAAAATTGTGTTACACAAGAGCATTATTACATCCCTAAAATACGTAGACAATAAATACTAGTCTTAGCATTTTTGAAAGAATTTTTGACTCAATAATATAATTTGATATTTAAATTTAGGGAAAATCACATTCACACTCCCTCAATAATGGAGTAATTATACAAACTTTCCCTCACTAATTGATAATTACAAACGTACCCCCTCATATTAATGATTTCTTACAATTGCAACTCATGTGTGTAATAATTCTTATAATTGCACCCATGTAAATCTTACAAATAGATCCCTAAGAACATGTGTTTGTAATTATCATTTAGTGAGCGAGGTTTGTATAATTAACCCATTATATTATAGGGGGAGTGAGTGTAATTTTCCCTTAAATTTACACACACACATATATATAGATAGATAGATAGATAGATTAATTCATCTTCACTTCCAGAAATGGAAAGCTCCAACTCCGATAACACCATCATCAACACATTCTCCTCAGCCGGCGCCACCACGTCATCCGGCAGCCGCTACGAGAACCAAAAACGGCGCGACTGGAACACATTCATCCAATACTTAAACAACCACCATCCGCCGCTGTGTCTCAGCCGCTGCAGCGGCGCAGACGTCCTCGAATTCCTCCGCTACCTCGATCAATTCGGAAAGACCAAAGTACACAATCTGACCTGCCCGTGCTACGGTAACCCTAACCCACCTCTACCCTGCCCCTGCCCGCTCCGCCAGGCTTGGGGCACCCTCGACGCGCTCGTCGGCAGGCTACGCACCGCCTACGAAAAGAACGGAAATAAGCCGGAGACTAATCCGTTCGGGGCTCGAGTTGTACGGCTGTATTTGCGAGAGGTGCGCGACGTGCAGTCGAAGGCTAGGGGGGTTAGCTACGAAAAGAAGAAACGAAAGCGTCACCAGCCGGAACAGTTGAATGCGGAGGCGCCGCCGGAGCAGCCGCCGCCGCCCGGTGAAGGATAATTACATGCATGTATAGTATTCTGTAAAACTTTGCCAGTATATATATATTTAATGTTATATCTTCGGAGGGTAATTAGATATTTTATTTATTGGATAATTCCATTCACATTTCCTCGTAATTACCAAATTTCCCGGGCAATTTTATGCTACACCCAATCTGTTAGAGTCGGTGCCTTCATTACCACACATTTGTGTTGGGTGGGTGGTTTTTACATAGGCGGTGGGTGAAAAAAACCACCCACCCCAACACAAATATGTGGTACTGAAGACACCGGCTCTAACAAACCCGGTGTAGCATAGAATTGCCCAAATTCCTCTTCTGATGAATTACCAACACGACTGATCTAACTCGAATCTGGGGGATGCAAACTCGACCAATCTGGAAGGACTCAAATCGTACAACGAGTAGGGTAATTGTGATTATAGACTGCACTCGATATTGACTGAGTTATCTACGTACCCATTTAGGATCAAGTCAACGTAGTTCTTTATGTAAATATGATGATAGGATCGTTACTCGGTCATACAATTCTAACTCTCAAATTTGTATGTATAAGAGAACGTACTTTTAAGTCTATTACTATATACGTATGAGGCTAAAACTACGGAAAATATTTTTGAAATTCCAATCTTTAACAAATGAAGTGAGGGAGTATTTATAGTATATACACCTTGTACGGGTGATTGGTGGACAATTGGATTCATAGGACAATGACATGTGGCAATCATCGGACGGCAGGAGGCACGGGTTATAGGGTCGGGCCATACAAACGACCTGACCCGCTACTGTTACTTAGCGCGAATTTTCAGTCATCTGATGGGTTTTGGGCTCTGAGTTTTTGTATTATTACTATGAGCCTAAATACTACATTTTGGTATATCAACTACATCTGTTATGCAGTGTAATTTCTTCTTATATTTGAAAAATAAGGAAACCCTTTTCACTTCTTGGTCTAAAACATATCCTCAACATGTATATCAACACTCAATTATATTTTTAAAATAGTATTTCATGTCATATTTAATTTTAATTATGTATACATATATGTCATATATATAATATTCATGTTATATATGTAATTTTTTCTCAAAAAATTACATATGACATGAAACATGGAATAGGAATGACTGATTCTACATATAATATACTTTACAAATCCCTAATCAGGATAGTAATTTACTTAATCTTTTAATTAAAGGAAATCTAGTTAGATGCAAGTATATGAAATTGAAAACAGACAAAAACAAGTTACAATTTTTCCTATGACATCCCCCCCCCCCCCCCCCCCCCACCCCAAAAAAAAAACCAAAACCCCCCAAATTGAGTAGCTTATAATAAGGTGTCCTACATGTCTTAATCTATAAATAAATAAATAAATATTGTTTTGAGGATGAAGATTGGCCAACAACATAAATTTGGCAAATTAAAAGATCGTATTATTTGTATGACCGACCTCTAAAGATATATATATATATAATATTATATATATTGATAAAGATAAGCATAATATATATCTAGTACATATAAATTAATTAATTAATAACTTTCTTTAGTCATTATTTTTGTTGGGCATGAGACAACGATTTTAATTAACATATATAGGATGATGATTTGATATCTTATGGATGTAACGTGGAAGTTTGTTTATATGTAAAACAAAATTAATATGACTGTAAATATCAAAAAAATAGCTACAGTTGTGGAGACAAAAGTCAAATAATTAGACAATATGGCTGACATTTACCAAAAAAATAAGGCATGCAACAGTCAAAATAATAATCAAGTTGGCCGAGACCCCTTCGCTCAGTCGTAAGACTGAAGTTCAATGACCATGAGGTCATAAATTCGAGTCTTATTTACCCTGTTCAAACTCATGTAGACTGAAGTTCAATGACCATGAGGTCATAAATTCGAGTCTTATTTACCCTGTTCAAACTCATGTTCTCTCGCTAAAAAAAATATATATATATAAATGATAAAATGTCAAGTGACAATATAAAAATTGTCACTAATTACAATTTTTTAGTGACGAGATTTTTTGTTTTGTCACAATAATATGTTTTACTTAATAGTGACAAAATTGGTATAAAAGTTGTCACTCTTGGTATTTAGTGACAAGGAATTTGTTGTTATTATTAATAATTAGTGACACACCTTTAGTGATAATTTAGTGATAACAATTATAGTTGTCACTCTATTTGTATTGTCACTATACATGTGTCACTAATTGTCAATATATAGTGACAACTTTAAATAAATTTTTGTCACTAAAAATTCTTTTTGTCATAATACAAAAATTAGTGTCACTCATTATATATATCTAGTAACAACTTTAACAATGTCACTTCCAATTTTATCATTATTATTACTTTTTGTTGTAGTGTCTTTAGTATGTATAAAATATATTACAAAGCTAATTTTCTATCTCGTTTTCTAGACCAATATTGTATAATGTGGTATAAACTACTGTATGATGATTTAAAATCACTAATTGTGATGTTTTCTTCCCCTTCTTTCTTTATTCTCTCATTGTCTTCTTCTATTCTGTATGTTTGTATGTATGTAATGCCGACCAACACTACAAATATAACATGGTCAATGATTCCTACCATAGCTTCCACTTTCTTTTTCTTCTATTCGCTGCCTTTATGTCTATACACACACATATACATATATGTGTATATGTATATGGCAATATATCATGCATTCTTCGTTACAGAGAAATTAAAGAGAAATCCATTTGTTATTTTCTTACTATGATGATTTTGAAGATCTGAGTGTAATTAATGAGTTGAGATTGAATCAAATTGGGTGTTGAAGTTAACTCTCTCTGATTTGTTACTTTTTACCAGAAAATGACGAAATTGTTGAAGGCCTGCTGCATGAATTGACGATGATGATGAATCGAGCTTGATGATTAATTGAGTTTGATGATGAATAACGTAAATAAGGGGGATTTGATTTTTGTATATTGAATTTGATGATGATTAATTGAGTTTTGTGAACTGATCGAATTGTAATTGGAAAGAAAAAATGAATTGGAGAAAAAGAATCTGTTATGAGCGTGATAAGGGGGATTTGATTTTGATCCTGCATGATATTTACGTTCATTGACTAAAATACCCTTGCCATCATTAAAAAAATTATAAAAACTGAAAAATAGAGTTAAATCAGGACATTGGGATCAAATGGTTTAAATGGTCTAGATTGAGTCTTATATCTTACCTAAAGTATAGGGATGTATTTGATCCATATCCTATATATATATATATATATATGCATGCAATAAGAGTATATGAATGTGGCATGTATGACGATAATTTACCTTGTTGCTAGCACGGTACATTGATGATATTTTATTAAAACACTTATCAATATTTCATAACATGTTGCATTTCAAATAATATTTTCTTCAAATTTTTTTCATTTATTTTGTATACAATGAAGTTTGTTATCAGATGTTTTTCAATGAGAAACATTTAGGATTATATCTTTTATAAAATAAATTATGTCCCAAAAAAAGGTGGCGTAATCATTTGTACTTGGGGACTTTATATTTGATTTACTTTAGTGGATCGTGAAAATGTTTAAGCATAACCATGTTGACGCATTTGGGAGTTGAGCTCAAGACTTTTCACATTTTGGGATCTCAGGCCCTCGATTTTGTGAGTAGAGTTAGACTTCATCAATCATGTGCCAAAATTAATAAATCTATGCAATAATCTCCATTGAATGGAGAAATTGAACTTGATCGTGGCCAAATTGATACATGAAAATTGTTGCTTGTCAAAAAGAAATATTAACTAATTATTTGACTTTTGTCTCTACAACTGTAGCTATTTTTTTTATTATAAAACTTTTAGTAACATATTAATATCTTCATTAAAAAAAAAAAAAAGAAGAAGTATGAAGAATTTCTATTCATTCAAGGAACTGGTCCAATATACAAAGCCATCCTTACATTACAATAATTTTATTGGGCTTTTTTAATTGGGCTGTTGCTCTTCACCCATTCCTTCCAATTCTTCCTATTTTCTAACAAAAAATAAAATAAAATATTAGCCATACTGCCATACAAAATCTCGATATTACTTATGCTTTTTTAAAAAAAGAAGGAAATTGATGTATTTACTATCTTTGTGTTATTCTTATTTTCATGCTACCATTATTTAATTTTTCCTTTACCTTATTCCTTTTAAATTTATTATATACTATGATTTACAAGAATTGTCATATGACAAAAAAAGTTCGTATGTAATAAATCAAATCAATTCTATGCAAAATAATGCAGGACAATTAAAATCTTTTACAAACTACAAATCATTAACCCTAAACTACCACCTAAACAACATATTCTTGTATACAATACCAAACACATCCCTTTACCTTAAAACCATACACTAGCTACAACATACATTTCAAGAATGACAATTCTACATGCTACATACAAATACCAAATGAATTACCAATCTAGACAAGAATTTTCCAACATTCAGATGAAAATCAATCCGCCATCATCGTCATAATCATCATCATCAAATCTCATATCTTGATCGAGAGTCGAGGCCACTCCATCGAAGCTCATATCAAATAAGAATCCATAATCATCACATTTAGTCTCAACTAATTTAATGGGGTTATAAGACTCATTCATGTGATCATGAGATAGGCGAAGGTAGCCGGAGCCGGGGCCCACGACATCCGATAACCCTAGGGAAGTGTTAGGGTTTTCATGTTGATGAGATGGGGTATGTGATAAAGAAGTGATGTTTTGATATATAGTATAATTACTAGGCAAGGCATGTTCATTTGTAGGCGATGGAGCCAAATTAGGAGAAGTATTATTGGCAACAGCTGTGGAATCATATAAATTGTTATTTGGGATGAATTCGTTGCTATTTTCACATCTGGATTTGTTAAATACTCTGCATAATACCCAATCTTCCTGCCAATTATGATCACAAAAAAAGATATATCAGAATTAGACCCAAGAATTAATGAAGTTATTTTATTTAGGAAAAATTAGAGTATCAGTCACATAAGTCAGGCCTGCTTCCGTTTTAGCCTCACTATTTACAAACTTGCAAAATTAAGTTCATAGGACGTATTATTTTTTTTTTGCATTTTTACTCCTACTCTCTGAAAAACGGATGAAAACTGTTAGTTTTATGTGCCTTGCTCATGACCATTGTTTATCCAATTTGTCCTCAACCTTTAACAGTGTGTGCATGTGATGCTTGAAATTTCATCCGCTTTTCAATGGATGAGTTTGAAATTACGAAAAAAAAATATATTATAAGATTATTTTTGCAATTTAATTTGAAAACAATTAGAAAGATTAAAATAGCAAAAAAGCTCAATCCTATGGAATCAATGTTGCAATTTTCCTAATTTCTTAACTGCATGCATTTGTAAACTTCCAATTAAGGTGAAAATAGAAATAAAAAAAGAGCAAATTGAAATTAAGCAACTAACACCAACCTTAGGAGGGATGTGAGGGTTCTCCATGCGAAATTCATGCATAATCCATCCAGTTTTGATCCCATTAGGAGCTCTATTCTTGTAGAAAACCAAAGTCTTTCTCATTCCAACAACGGTCCGAGTCTGTGGGTCGAGCACCACCCGGTCTTTACCCGTGGCCTTCCAGTAACCAGAAGTGGTGGCTCGATTGGCCCGATAGCCCGTTGCATATTTACGATCACGGAAGCTAAAGAAGTACCACTCATCTGAGTTCAGCTTTGCCACCTCTAGAAATTATACATAATATCACATTACCGTTAAGAATCATATATCTACTGCAAAATAGTGTTTACTATTCTTTTGCAACATCATATAGGCACGTTAAGTGTGCACATTATAATGATATATATATATATATATTGATATTTAAGGACGTATTTTTGTTTATATACACGTATACATTAGTGGTATTTCATCATTTCTATTACGTTGCTTGTATGACTATGTTTGCTAAATGACAAAAGTTTGTTATAAGTCATCACCAATTAAGATTCTCAAGGCATGTTTCAAAGATTTCACAAAGTAATTTAGAAATTTATCCAAAAGAAGGAAAAAGTGTCTTAGCCTTTTGTAAATAGATAAGAAAGTTACTTACATGTTAGGAAGTCTATATCACACTTGTCTATTCACCAACAATTACAACTTGAAGGATAATTATGAGACTCAATTACATATCAAATATAAAACTGATATGTATTTAGATACGACCGCATCAGAATATAAACCCTAAAAAATCAACTTACTGCAAATAATTCACTTGTTTTATAATTATCTCGAGTTCATCAAACCCTAAAATTTCTTTTAGGTAATGTTGCTACCGAAGAAAAAAATAAATTGTTTTTAGAGTCTCCAAATGTCAATTTAATTTATTTCCTTATTTTCCCTAAAACATTAGTATATGCAACAAAACTTCAAAGGTTCCTAAATTATTCCCTTTTTCAATATTTCGACTCAAATTAGTAGTTAATTAAATCTTATCCAGTTTAATTTCTGCATATACCAACTAGATTCATTGAACTTATCTTACCCCCAAAAAGGTGTCAATCTCATTTTCTTTGAAATTCTTTGAAAAGAAAAGACCCTTTTCTGATTTCATTGGAAAAAAAATCATCCAAACACACTTCACGTTTACATTTTCTTTAATTTATCCTTTTTTTTGTATAATTATTTATTTTGTATAAACATCAAAAGATGGCAAGAATAATAACAACTTTTTGTCCACAAAATTACGTACCACTAATGAATATCGATGAAATTTTGAAGAAATGTCACATGGTAGGGAAGGAGGGGAGAATATATGTGTACATACGTTTATATATACACAAATAAGTATATATACATATATGTATACATATTACATGAACATGTGTGTGTATATATAGATATATGGTAGCTGGGCACCTACCAGGGAGCTGCCATGGCTCACATGAATGGAGGTCAATTTCCACAAGAGTACCTCTAAGAACTTGTTCGTTAGCAATCTTTTTGTAAAGATAATGGCAAATCAACTCTTCATCACTTGGATAAAACCTAAATCCTGGTGGTAGTGTTTCTCCAATGTCTCTTAAACCCATCTTTCAACTTATGCGTATATAAGTATATATCTATATATATATATATATATATATGATCACAGAATGATTAATAATCTCTGTCAAGAATAATGAAACTCACGCACTTATAATATATATATATATATATATATATAGAGAGAGAGAGAGAGAGAGAGACGTGGTGGTGGGGGGGAGAGAATAGGGACAAGTACTACCTTGGCCAACTAAGAATTTTAATACATTATTCTAGGAGCTTATGCTTGTGTAGTTAGTTATGATTATATATATATATATATATATATATATGTATATTATGTTGTGGGAACTTTCAAGAAAAACCAAACTCACAAGATATTTATATATATATATATATATTGTAAGAATGCTTATTGCCCAAAACCCCACAACTGATAATAACATCCAAATTACTCCTTTTAATTATATCACTACAGAAAAATCTGTAACATGTATAAGTACAAACACAAGGAGACAAACATATCTAGAGACATAATTTGTTGCTTTGTCCGTTAATTATATCTTCCTTAATTCTCTCAAAGGAGGAAATTATATATTAACTAAGGATTGAAAAACTTCATGAGCTCTTAGGATTGAGATTCAGAATTTTCCTACATCCATTTATGTAATTAATAAGACACACGTGTGATTTATCATAAATGCATTTATATATATATAGTAGTAACATAATTTCTCTAAGTCCCGAAATTTCCTAAGAATATCCTAATTAACACGGGCTATATATGTATACTTTAGCTAGAGTCTAGCTAGTCCATTAAAATGGAAAATAGCTAGTATTAGAATTTTAAACAAACTTAACTAGTAATTGTCAATATTAACGAAAACAAATTGATGATATTATTCGCGTGATTTAATTAGCTTCTATGAATTATTCCCGTAATTTAATTGTTGAAACATTTTACTAAATGGCCTTTCTTGGAGAAATAATTCAACATCGATTTTGAAAGGATCTACTATATTCATTAATGGGCAAAATACAATTTATACCCCTAAACAATTCAGTTTGTCTCATTTAGGTCCCTGAACTAACAAATGTAACAAAAGAATCCCTGAACTGTGAAACGTAACAAAATAGTCCCCCACTTTTGATGGACATGTTTGGCTACTTTTTCAAATTGAAAAACAGTATAATACGAATATTATTTTTAAATATTAAGCATTTTAATTTTTTTTATTTTAATTTGGTAATTATTTAAAGAAAATATTTTTAAAAAATTTAAGTAGATTTAATTATTTTAAAATGTAAAGTTAAAATCAAAATTAGTTTCAATTATTGATATAAAATTTCATATAAGTATTTTTTAGATAAGCTACAATATATACATTCTTTTTTACTTTAGAAGGCTAAGAACAATGAAAATCCATAAATTTATTAACCTGAATGTTGAATTTTCTGAAAAGAAAAGTTGGTGAAATGAGTTTTTTGGATTGAAAAATATTATAATTTTTTTTTTGGGTATAAAGTTTAGGAGGTTTTAGTAGATTTTCCTTAAGAAATTAGTAGAAAATCGAATGTATTATAATTGAAAATAAAAAAATACAAAAAAATTAATCTTCTTAAAAATCTAAAAATATATCTTTAAATAATTATCAAATTAAAAATAAAATAAATTATATAAAAATATTTAAAATACTTAATATTCAAAAATAACATTCATGTTATACTATTTATCAATTTTAAAAAGTAGACAAACATGTCCATCAAAAGTGAGTGACTATTTTGGTACGTTTAATAGTTTAGGGATCATTTTGTTACATTTGATAGTTTAGGGAACTAAATGAGACAAAGTAAATAGTTCAAGGGCAGAGACGGAGGGGGCCCCCTCAATTTTGAGCAAAATTTTTTTCCCTGTAAAATTTTTACTTTTTACATATTGCCCCCTATAATTTTTTTATTTTTGACATTTTGCCCCCTCAAAATCTAAAGATATTAAGGTTTCTCCAAATTTTTACATTCACCCCCCGAGCTCTGAATCCTGGCTCCGTCCCTGTTCAATGGTACAAAATGTATTTTGCCCTTCATTAATTTGGTTTTGATTAAGTTTTAATTTCATTTCGGATTAAGTGCATTATAATTAGTTTACATATGTTGCCAAAAATAGGTAGTGGTATTAAGAAAGAGCAACCTAAAGCGTAGAGGATGTTTAGATTAGATATGAATACATGAAGACAAGGTATTCTGATGTAGAACGCTAATCATGCTATAAAAATATTCCATTATGTCCAATCTTAATCCACAAGAACAATAATTTAAGTGAGCAAATAAAGCATAAGCATTTTGTAATATCTTGTTACCATTTATCTTATATATATATATATATATATATATATATATTCTCATTCTTAACCATATGTATAACCGAAAATACATTTGATATTGTTCTTAATTAGATTGTCGCAATTTCGAAACTATTTGTATCGATTGACTGTAATTTTATTCTTCCACTTCCAAATAAAATTGCATTTCCCCTATGTAATATTATTTTTATGATTTATTTTTTGATTTACATTCTGTGACCTACTTTGACCCCATACCACATGTCAGAGGAAATACCAATCAAAATAATTTTTGCGTAGACAATAATACTAAGAAGATTGAACAAAAAATTGTCGTCGTCTTACTACATATATTTGTAACAACAATAATTCCTTGTCCCACATGGTATAAATCATCATTATATGAATGGGTAAGATTGAAATTTAAAAATAATTCATTGAATATAATTGCGATGATCGTGATTACAGATCACATCAATCTCTATTTTAAAATAACATTTCATCTCGTATTCAGTGTTATATATACATATTGCGTCAAATAATTCCACTTCACCAAGAAAAAATATATGCATGTAGCGTAAATGGCTAAAATATTATTTTAGGACAGAGTATGAGATTGAATTGTAATAGGCCAATATAATGATTGGTTTGAGGAAATAATGGCAGATATTTTCACCATTAGCCAAAGAAATGCCACATATAGGTTAAGGAAGGCTCATCTGAATTTTCTTAATTCTATGTTCACCTTAATTCTTCTTAATTTGAATCTTATCTTTTCTTAATTGTGTTTGTTGATTTCTGTTATCAGGGTTGAATTGACTGTATATTCGAATTATGATAAAGTGGAAGCCTAAATTAAGAAGGGCAACTTCAAGTTCAAGAAAACTCTAAAGACATCATTTTTCTAATGGAAAAATGATCTCAATAATGTCTATTTTAGTTCTGTTTTCTTATCTTAGTCGAAATTATAGTATATAACCTGCAGGTTGCGACCTAGAATACGTCCCTAAAACTACATGGTTTTGGACTAATACAAATCATTTTGTATATAGGAAATGAACAGCACCTACTTAATTTAAATGGCGATATTTACGACTATGAGGAATGAGGTTTTGGTTTCGAATCTTACCAAAGTGTTTGTTTTTGTCTATTTTTTTAAAAAGAAAATTGATTGTATGAATCATTTCATCTGAAATAAAGTTCACAATGATGAGAGCATCGGAATGTCTTCAATAGAGTAATTAACGCCATTGAAACATCAAATATATATTTGCCTTAGTCTAACATCATTTAAAGAGATTGGAAAGAGTTGTTTTCTTAAAGAAAAATCGATTTCGCGAACTCTAAACCTTCCATCATGAGTTATTATTTTTCTATTTATCAATTGATCGTGAATTGTTAATATTTGTTAAAATGTTCATAACTGATTATCATAACATATAATTGATGGTTTGATACTAATTAATAATGTATACCCCTATATTCATAAAAAAAAAAAGAATTTAAATGAATAAACAAACATAATTGGTATATATGTAAATTCAATTCTAATAGAACATAACATATCCACGTTCGTAAACCCAATAATAGAATAATGGGTAAAATAATTACCTTGATTAAAGGTCCTTATAATAACCTTTAATTTAATGTGATGTGAAATGTTGATAGACGTCGTTTATACCTGGCAATAATTAATATACCCTGAAAACCCCAATCCCTAACTCAATCAGGAAGAAATAAATATTACAATGATTGTGAGATTTTAAGGATTAGGGTTTATTTATTGACTTGTGGATGTTAGGTGCGTGTGATATTGGTGCAAAGAGTGACGGCTTAATATTGCTTAGTATCTTTGAATGGAGCCTATTATTTTCTCCTCATTTTCAACTGTCCATTCACTTTATTCACCCCCACAAGTCATGCCCTCAGGGGACCCCATCACATTATATATATATATATATATATATATATATATTGATGAGCCCCACACATATTTTAACACTGTGTGTGGTAGATATTTTCCGAGAGTTAAACTTCTGAGAGCTACCAAATATCACCCCATTTCGATTCATGTAATTCCCCCCCCCCCCCCTTCAAAATTGTATTTTTATACTGTATTTCATTTTATATGTACAATTTGCATGTATATATAGACACACACATATACATATATATAATATTAACTATGAAGGTATTTTATACATATGATATTTATAGGGAAGTAAAGTACAAAATGAAATATCAGACTAATAATCTAAACTGCAATCATTAGTTAATTTACTAGAAGAAATTTGATCATTGACCATGTAAATTAGTCATGGTGAAAATTCATTTGTCATGGTCAAAATGGATTGACTACGACTTTGCCTCGGCTTCTGTCGTGATACTGTAAGCATGGCTTATATCAATTGTCAATATTTTGTTAATTGCAAAGACCATTGCTTTTGATCATCGTAAGAAAGTGCTAGATTAGCATTTCTTCCACTACGGTTAATTGTAGCTAAAAATAGTTAATATTTTTGTTCACCACGGCTGACGTCAGCGTGACTATATGAAACGTCTATTACCACCAAATGAGCCGTTGGGTTTAAACTGCTATAGACCACGCTTTAAACCATTACATATATTTTCATTGTTAACACATAATTTAGTCATTTAATTTTGTAATAAAAATAAGTTGGAATGTGATGTATGCCCATGTAGAATTAATTACTCAATGATGGCATTATGTGCTCGATGTGTTGGATCAAAAACAAAACACACTACAATATTAAATCCAATTTTTTCCTAAATTATTCTTTAAATAACCATAATCAAATTATTGTTGTTAAGCTAGATCATACCAAAATAGCATTGGGTATTCAAACATCATTTTCAACTCTTCTCAAATGGCCCTAAAGGTGTTTGTGTCACGCAATAATTGTAAGATGTGTCAAGTGTTTGGCTATGAACTTAAAGTTTTAGGGGGCAACTTTAGACTTAGATTAGGGAACAATGTTGCAATCTATTACTTTTTTCGTCGTATAAAAAGTTACATGTTATCACGGAGTATCAAATTTGGAAAATTTTGGTATCATCCACATAACATATTTAATCATTTACATGAATGTGATGATGCTTAAATTTTGAAAGACCACTTCCCTAATTTATATTAAGAATCCACATCAAGCATACGTCCTCATGTCCTAAAATAACACGCAAAATATCTCGTAAATAATATATATCGTTCATTATCTATTCTCACAGACGTGACATTTTAGCTTTCCGTTATTTAAGGTATTAATAATTAAATATTGCCTATATTAAACTTAATAAAATCAAGAATATTGAAAAACTTCAAATCTAGCCAAGTCATCAAAAGAATTTAAGGGGACCCATATTTTATCCTTGATGTCCCCCTTGCAAAGTGTTTTTAAATTACAATAACTTTTAACATTATTACATATTTAATAGTTCCTTCACTATCGCAAGATTCGCCATAGAGATTGACAAGCAATTATTAGCTTGCTTTCAACATCTTCTAATCGTCTGTAATTAATTTCTAGTCATTTCCGTTTACTAATAAGCATTAATTAATTATTCTTGGATAATTAATTGTAAAAAGCTTGTGCTACAAGATGAAGAAAAGCTTTCGAGATAAAGTTCACACCTACAACTTTTTGACAAAATGGGAAAAGGGTCTACCTTTTTCAATTCTCCGTTTACATGATTTTACGTACATGAGTTCCTTTTTTACAAGTTCTTTGTAAATGAGACTTAATTTTCTATAAGTTCTTTGTACATGAGACTTAATTTTCTTTTGTGTATTTAAATAATATCTTGAATTAAATAAGTGTTAAAATATACATTAATATCTAAATTATGATTTATTTCTTTTCTAAAAAGTGTTCAAATATGTTAGATTAGAAAAAACTACGTAGAAAACTTGTATTATTAAGTAATATATTTATAAAGATACATGTACTTAGTAAATAAAAAACCCTAACTATAAATAAGAACATTATAAATACATGGTAACATTAAGAAAAGCTAAACTAACATAAATATTATAAAGATATAGAAAAATATTATATTATATAATCTAACACTCCCCGCAGTCGAAACGTGAACGTTGAGACTAGACCAAACACCGAGAAGAATACAATAGAGGGACACGCTTGAACGTGTTGGGTATGGACGCTCGAGCGTTCAAGAGCGAGAAGGCGTCACAGAGGTGGTGCGGCGGCGCCAAAGAGAAAGGCGGCGACAACGGCGGCCAGAGGAAGACAAGAAAAATAGAAAACGAGATAAGGGATAGAAAGCTTGCGGCGACGTAGGTCATTTAAACAAGAAGACAAGAAAACTAGAGAAGCGAGAAGAAACTGGCGGCGACTGCCAAATGAGAACAAAAAAATGAAAAAAGTTCTAGATAAAGGAAAAGTAAACTAGATAAGGGGCGCCGGATGGGGATGGGGACGGCGACTTGAGGATGGCGAAAGCGAGAAATTAAGATATCATGGCTCGACGACATGACTCTGATACCATGTTAAATTAGAGAAAACCACAAAGGGAACTTGTATTACTAAGTAACATATTTATATAGAGGTACATATACTTGGTAAACATGAAACCCTAACTATAAATAAGGACAAGATAAATACAAGAAAATATAAAAAAAACCTAAACTAACATTTATACTAAAAAGATATGGAAAGATATTGTATTATATAATCTAACAAAATATACATTAAAAGCATTTTTATGTATATTCATCTTGGTGATAAAGAAGAATATTTTGGAAACAATACCTAAAACTCTATTTTCTTGTATTGAAAATTATTGTTATATATACGTATGTGTTGAAATCTCACCACAAATCCAAATGGTAATCCTAAATATATCCTCACCACGCAGTATCATTTCAACTAACCCAGTAAATTTTTTATCTATTCTTTTATATTTTTATATTCTTAATTCCTACTTTATGCTAACATATCAAAACTACATCTATACTCTTTTATAAAGCACCAACACCCTAGAGTAACTACTTTTGGTGTATTTTGGAGTGTCATGACTAAATTACCCCCAATTTAAAAAGTATTTTTTAGATAACTTTTTTTCAATTTTCTATCTCTTATATCAGTATTCTTAACTTCTCCTACATTCTCTCTCTCACCCACTCTCTCTCCTATGTCATATTTCCTCTTTTTTTTTTCACCGAAATTTTTTATTACTTTGTTCAACTCATTTCTATTTATTTATAAAACCTCACATAAAATATAGACATATTAATAAATTTTTTATTAAATTTTTTCTTTACTCAGCACACATATCGAGTGTGCCCACGCGACTACTATAAAGAAACAAAATAGCCATAAAGACGTCTATATTGATCATTAGAGATCATCTCATGCTGATTTTGCCTCTTTATCCCTAAGCTAGATATGCCTTTAATTTATTTCCCCCCTTATTTATAATAATTGAATGTCTTATACTGATGAAGAGTGTAGGGACATGACTTATTTTGCATACGTGTATTAGTTAATAAATCACGTCGACATATACTTCATATAATGACAAGTGTCTAATTATTTTGATTACAAGACGTCTTTGTTATAGGTAAAGTGTGTTTCCAAAGGCTTGGGCCACATCCCGATCACAAAAGGACATCCTAATTAAATGCTAACAATAATTTTTTTTAACAAATAATTTAGTAATATTTATTTCCCGTAATAGAAGCGCACACATAAGTGGCTTTTGGAACTTTGTTGTTTTAGAATATGTTCGCATAATCTCACTTATGTCGACTAGAGACTGCATCCGATTTTAATTATGTGAATTTTCTTTGAATTATATTGAAATTTGGCTAAGATTTTTAGTTCAAAGAATTTGATTCTATATACTTAGTATTTACAGAATAGTTGTGGTATAATTCCATCTCATATTCCGAGTTATATAATTATGTCAAGTATATAAACATGTTTCTTTGTACACACACTAAGATATGTATTACATAAATTTGACGTCAATCAATGAAATAGAGAATCCGATGTGCATATTCCAAGTGCCACGTCGTAGGCCAATGATATGACTCACTTTTTTCTATACAAAAGAAAAAATATCAAGTTTGGTTGCATGCAGTCAGTACTGAATATATAGCATCCAACACAATTACCTAATTTATTGGTTTGGTTTTCCTACTGCAGCGGAACACTTATTTTTTCACTTAGATATGAATGTGTCTTCTAGTAACATATATGGTAAGGTCTTAAACGATCGATGATAAGACGCATAGATTGAATTGCATCTTGAAGAAGAAGTGCTATTATTCTCTAACTTGAGCAGATTGTACGATCAATTGTGATGAGCATAATTATGTCTCTCCTCAGTCAATGGTAAAAGTACCAATATTATATTATTTAAAGCCTGTTTGCGAGAACTTATGCTTTTAAAGAAGTGCTGAATTTTAAAAAAGTTGAGAAAGTTGCTGAAAAGTTAAAGGTGATTGTGTTTGCAAAACTTACTAAAAAGTAGAAAAAATAGAAAAAGCTGGTAGAAGTACCTAGGGAGTGTTTGCAAACTCTACTGCTTCTAGAGAAGTGATTTTAAGTGAAAAATAAGCAGAATCACTTGAGAAGCAGAAGTGGGTAGTGTTTGCAAACAGAAGCTGAAAGTAGAAAAAAGTTGCAGGGAGTGTTTGCAAATAAAAGTGATTATCAATTAGCTTTTTTGCAGAAAGTACAATATTGCCCCTAAAATAATATAAAAATTATATTTTTTTTTCACATTTATTTCTCCGAGAATGGATCTTGCTGATAACATACTAATACACTATATAATCTTTTCATATATCTCTTGTATTTGGACGGAACATGCAATAAGCAGTAAGAAACTATTTGAGAAGAATGACAAATAAATTACAACAAAAAATAATAATACAAACCTGGGAATAAAATTCTTATTTTCTTCTCTGTTAATCTCTCTGTTTTTCCTCTGTCAATTAAGAGAGATATTGCTCTCTATTGTTGTATATATAACCTAGGTTGAGTTTTCAGATTTTTAGGAATGATATATCTCTTGATTTTCAATTAATAAGATATGAATTTTAAATTTAATCGCAAGTTTTTTTAAATTCTTTCTATGCCCTCAGTTTGAATTTAATGAAATAATAATAGTAATATAAGAAATTTGTTATTATTAATCACCATGTTATGGATAGAGACCAATTAAGCTGCAGTCAAGAATCCTCCTTACTTTAAAATAGAAACGTTTCTTCATCGTGTCATCACATTGATATATATAATATAATATAATAAATATATATAATATAATAATATATATTATATATATATATGTACGTATAGTACCCATCATCATCAAATCAAACCAGAGGATTTGTTAATGAGACCTCAGCTGCAATGCGAAAAGAATCCTTCTTACTTTGATATATATATACATATAGTACCCATCATCATCAAATCAAATCAGAGGATTCGTTAATGAGACCTCCGACGCAATGCGAAAAGGAACTAAGGAAGAAGATCGTAAGTTTTTTTTTCAAAAAAAATTTGATGGGGTTAATTTTGGAAATATAGAAATATTGACAAGGATAGAATTGTCAATAAAATATTATTTTAATTGCAGGAATTTGAAAAGCTACAAAAAGCACCCCCTATCCACCTTGGAGCTTTTGGCTTCTGGGAGCTTAATTTTAGAGAATCAGAAGCAAAAATTGAATTTACAAACATTACAAAATTGATTATTTTAAGCTACAAGCTCAAAAGCACTTTTATTTAGAGTTTGCAAACACTCCCCTAAGGACCTGCTTCTAGTTTCTGCTTATTTTCAGCTTTTTTTTAGTGAAGCAGAATCAGAAGCAGTGAAACCAAACAGCAAAAAACAGCTTAAATCCAGGAAAAAGCTGAAAAGTGCTTTTTTTAAAGCTTTAGCAAACAGGCCTTTAATAACAAAATATCCTGTGAACACGATTCGTGTAATCTTGATATATGGGTCGGGTTACGACCCCACCTAGATCACCGACCAAATAACTTGAATATTAAAGGTCCCATAGGCGTTCAGCATATGTCTAGGCCCAACTAGCTCAAATGTCACATCATGAATAATGATCATTTCATTCCTTATAAATACCCACTTCAATCCATTTATGGGGGGCCAGCAAAAAATTCTCTCTCAATACTCTCCAGATTTACTTCGTTTTTGTTCTTTTACCCATATAGCCAGAGTATTTGGCCTCGAGTTGTACGAAGCAAATACGTATATTATAACCCCTCTTTTCGAACTATGTATAGACTTGATCCTATTCAATTAGGTACGTAGGCAGCTTGACTTCATCAAGTTCAGTCTATAATCTGGTTTAATAGTTACCCTGATTCGACCCATTTGAGTCATCGGTTTGGTTCAAATTGGCCCAACGATAATCGAGCTAAATCAGATTGCTTATTCTAAGTGTTTGTACTACAGAACGTGTATTAGTTCCAAGTAGTAGTAACGAGTCCTCGTACATATTTTCTATGTCATTCATTTGTATGACTCAATCTGAATATATATTTACAGATCCTAAAAAAAAAAAATACTATGGACCATAAAATATAATAGACACATTTTTCTCATGACATCAAAGAGAATAAACACCATACAACTTAAGAAACTACGTGGATTACATGGCTCCATGCATTTGAGAAATTTCAACATTTTCGAAGCCGATAAATAAGTAGTTAGGGTGTGACTCGTGACGATAGCTCTTCTCCACCTAAGATCAGTCATTCCTAAGTCATAACATGTTCTTTTCACTTAATCTTTACATTCACCATTATTTAATAAACATAATTTCAAATATAACACATTGCATAGTAAATTCTGATATTCACTATTCAAGCAGTATAAATCAATTATTGTATGCATTCACATAAAATAGTGTGAGCTCTGTGTCTTGTTTTGGACAAAGAAGTGTAGTTGCTGTCTCTGAATTAATCAGCACAAATCGAATAAGAACCGTGATCTTTAAGCTACTACAGCCGCAATGTTGCGTTAATTTCCGGTGTTTGACATTTTGAATCCATTATATATATATATATATATATATATAGATATTTATCATTTCACTATGACATCATCATATACAGTTGTGGTATTTGACATTTTGAATCCATTATATATATATATATATTCATCATTTCACTATGATATCATCATATACATATTCAATAATTCACATACATAGTTTTGTACGTAAAATTTTAAGATGGATTGGGTCTATTGAAGCCGGTTCATCCAACATCGTTCGATACAGGTGATTTAGATGTTTTTTACTATTTTGCCTCTACATCCAATGATGTTTGATGCACCGGCTCCATTGGACCTGGTGTGTTTTAGAATCACCCATTGCATACCACCAAAATGGATGACATGAAATAAACTATATATATATTAGTAGATACTGTCATAGTTTTATTAGGAAAATAGTCATATCTTATATACTCATTTTATGGGGTTTTAAATGATTTCTTTTTTATTCAAGAGTTTATTTACTTTCACACATCGTGATAAGCTGAATATAATCATATTTATATGGTTGAAAAATATTATGCAATTTGCAAATAAAAAAGAACGGTCATGTTCGAGTTTTATTATTAACCATGCCTTAATCAAAAAGATGGTTAGAGACATGGATGATAAAGTAAAAGTAATTTTTAGAGAGTTTCGAAATATTTAGTTTGATTTGTGTGTGGTGTCTACTTTAATTCCACCACAAAATACTTGGTTTTATCGTGTGAAGCCTAATTAAGATGATCCGAAGATGAAACTTATTAATTCACAGAGACAAAAATGCATGCACAAAAACTTGATGATATGTCGGCAGACAAAATGATATAACATGCAAATATTCAAGAAACAATTCTTTTTTGTCAAATGTTCGGGTGGGGGTACACATGTCACACGTGAAATCATTCTAACATCCCAATAAAATGGATTCATCTGGCAATCTGAATTAATCATTTTCGTAAATAACAAACAATTGCAAAGCATCTAGTGAAGCCCATTATACAGAAATATCACTTTTTGGCCTCTTGCAATAGAGGATGCAATAGAAATTACAATAAAAGATCTCATTTGATTCGAAAAGGCATGAGGTGTGACAAAATGGTACAAAAGCTTATCTAAGAGGTACTATCAGCGGGAAAGGCCCGACCAAATGCGTTCGATGGTCCTGGTTGTGGAAGGAATGTGACGAGGAGGTCATATGTCAAACATAAGGTGGTTGTGATATCTCACATGTATTATGGGAGAAAATAATTGCTAACAGAACTCATTAGATCGGATTGTCCTTGTGACTCCCCATCCCCTGGATTCACGAGCAAATAAAGACACCTCGTATATATGGATGATACTTGGTGAGTTCTAGGACTCGACCCTCGGGGTTTAGTAATGATCTATACCATCCTCAGGTGTATATCCACATGAGGGAAGGCCCATGTGTACCACGTCCCGAAACTTATCAAGTATCATTCGGCATATATAATCTTATCGATCACGCATTCGAGTTACCTCATAGAAATGTCAAGTTCATTACTTTAAAAAAAAAAAAGGGAAACCCTACTATCATAAGAAGCATGACAATTACAATAAATAATAATTAGGTTCAAATCCTGGGATTATATCATTAATAATTTAAACTAGTACCAAATCTTTTATTTTGGTTTATTATTACATTATATTCAAGGTCAATTTACGTAGATTATAGTTATATATGTACCAGGTTATTAGCAGTGAATTTCATTGGCGGCATTCAAATCTTTGGACAGGACAATAATCTCTCTCATTAATTATTGAACAAGATATCGATGTCATTGATTCCCTTTCAATTTTCTTATGGCCAAAGTTTCAAGAAATTATGATTAATAAAGTGACATGCATGTCCAAAGCCACAAACATTCAAATGAATTGTTTCCAGGTGGCACACAAATGTGATATATGTCATATGATTATATATATATATATATCAATTACTTGTGGAAAAACACATCCTCCAATACAATCAACGAAACAATTATGGCCAATCATTTTTAATATATATTTTCAACCAAAACTTTTCGAGAAATGATTCGAAATTAATTCCCTTTAAAGTATAATGCTTTTTTAAAACCTCTGTTGAAGAATAGTAAAATTAAATAATGCAAAAAAATCAAATTAAAAAAATTAAATATAAAAGATTAGCTATTTATGTAAAGAAATGATATGTAACTGTCTATGTCCGTAAAAGTTCTAAATTATTTTTAATTTTTTTTCGAGGAAAAATTATTTTTAAATTTAACCGTATAAGATCTTTATTAATTGTCAATAACAAAAAGGGATATCTGATTTATAATCACAAATAAAAAAAAATAGACTATTGTTAAAGAAAAATAGGTAAAGAATGTGCACTTGAAATTCACATAAAAACTATAAATAAGTTACCGAAAGACATCGAAATTAAGAAATGTTCTTTAAAAGTTTACTGAAAAGTATCAAGATTTAATACGTAAACAATTAAATCGACTCAATATTCAACTATCAAAAAAAAAAAAAAAATCAACTCAATATTCAGATTTTAGACCATTTGCATATATGAAACATTGAAATCAATTTCACATCTAAAATTATCAAGAATCCAATAAATCCATTAGTAAGATGAACCAAAACGCCATCTATCTACTACTACTCAATCACCTGCTATATGATAATAGAAAGATCAATTAAGAACAGTTGCAACTACCTTAACTTCGGTTCCGAGTCACCTCGAGCCTATAACTAACCATCAATCTATAAGCCTAGAAGACTCGTTCAACAGGAGACGACGCTGTGAGCCACTTTTCGATAATCCATATAAATATCAAAATTTTCTGCTATGAATTTTCTGATGCAATTACGTAGTTTAGTAATCTGTGCTATAACAAGATTGAATCAGATTTTCGATCTTGAAAAGCTTCCTGGGATGTGAGACTTAGAAATGGGTGGCCATGATTTTCAAGCAGATTTCAACTTGGACGATGCGGATGCAAGATGGGATAGCGTCTTGTGTCCGACAAACATCAAGAACATTCCCAGGAAGCCAAGCGCCTTCAAAGTTGTGAACAGGTCCAACTGCGTGCAAATATACAAATTTATAGTCAGAAAACATTTTTCATGTCTGTCTTATCAGGGAGGGAGCCAGGATTTTCAGTGAGGGGGGGCGAGATTGTTGTGATATAGCTATAGACGAAGGATTGAAGGGGTACGGTACGCTATATTTATGGAGGAAAATCTAATAAGAAACTAGGTTCAATTACAATAAATTTGAATAATATAGAGGATAATTATGTCATTGAGGGGGGGCGAAAATAGATATTTTGAAAATTTTATGGGTGGTAATAAGAAAAAAAAAATTGAGGGGGGCGAAAATGGATATTTTGAAAATTTTATGGGTAGTAATAATAAAAAACAATTGAGGGGATGCGGCCTCCAGCGCCCCTCCCCCCCCGGCTCGGTCCCTGTGTCTTATAAAGATCGATAGTCAGCTATACGTCTCCGTGTACTAGAATTAATCTTTCACATTACAAGAAATCATCTTTATTTTGTAGATAAATACAGAATCGTGACAAAGTTAATAAACAAACTGTGTTTAGAATAACAGAAAATGAAAGACAAACATAAATTACACAAGAGTACCTATTTCAGTTTAGCTAATTGCTATATAAGTAATGTTAAGCAAAAGACATAAATAAATAAGAAAAACGAAACAAGTCTACGGAATTGGTTACATAGTAAAAAGCAATGATTAAGATAGGAGTATAGATGGATCATATATAAATTAAGAACCTCAGAGTTGGAAAAAGATCTTGTAATATATAATTAAGCTGTAGTTTTCTCCATAAATAAAAAAGAACTCAAAAGTCCTCCAACCAATTAAAATTAGTACTATAGTAATGCACAAGATGACGCGAATACTGGAACATTAAACACACAAAACATGCATAGACAAACCTTGAACCAGAAGAGTGCATAGAGTAATAGAACAGCAGCAATGCCGAAATGGAAGAGAGTGGCAAAAGTCGCAGGAACAATTGACTTTGGCAAATTCTTCAGGTTAGCACGAAGGTAAATTAGCTGTAGAGAGTAAAGATTGTTCAATGTTAGCCGTATGGCATAAAAATAGTGGCAAGATTATAGTGAGGATATGGGAACAGTACTACAAAGCGAACTATTCAGTTACGCATGTAAGATGAGGAAACAATAATGAAAAGGGACGATTACATGCACACCCCTTCACTAATTGGGTGATTAGCACGAGTCCCCTGAAATTTTATACATTACCAAGACACCCCATGTCAGATCTTGACATTAGAAAAACAGGGGGCGATTGTAATCTGTTTTTTAATGATGGGGGGAAATTGTAATATATTTTTACTGACAATGGAAGTTAAGGTAATTTCTCAAACCCCAGGGTGATTTTCGTAATCAGGGTTACACGTCGGGGGTGTATAAATATTTTATTCTAATTGAAAACATACCCCGGCCAAGAAACCAAAAAATGGCAAGAAAACTAAGCCCAGGAAAGCCAGAGAAAGTTCTCTAGGAGGTCTCTTGTCGGGAGTCCTGAAAATGTGAGTTATCTCTGCCTTTGGCCCATATCTGGAGTAAGGGTCCATAGGCTGTAGAGGAGGACGGGCTGCCTTTTCAGGGGCATCTGGAAGATCTAATTCAATGTGCCCGAGAGGTTGTAAGAAAGAATTTTCCTGAAATCCCAAAAAAAAAAAAAAAAAATTGAATTTAGATCAATTGTGTGATAGCATTAGCAGTGGATGTGGGGAAAGGTCAAATGTAACAGACGCTTAGTTGAATATTTACCATGACAGAGTCTCCAACTGTAAGTTGAATCTCATATTTACCGGACAAGTAGAAAAATTTCTCAACCAGCCCCAGAAAATCCTACAAGCAAAACATTAAGATATGCAAGAGTTAGAGAAATTCTGGAATTTGAAGTGCAAAAATATATTACGTCTAGAACTGCAGATTGGAAGATTGCACAACTTAATCAGTTCAAATATAACATAAAAATCTGAAACCATTGCAGGATGCAACAGTCATGCAGTATAAAACCAATAAGAACAAAAATGTAGCATATGCTGCATAAAAATTTTGCTTCTTAGGTGGGGAAAACGTTTGGCTTCCCCAAATCCCGATGAGTATTTAGCAGAGTTTAATTCAAAGTCAGACAATTGAAAAGGTTATAGAGCACTTACTAATATTATCTCAAACTTTTTCCCCGAGCTTCCAACCACGAAGATATGCTCAACTCCACTCTCATGTCGCAGCTTGAGAAATGCCTGCATACAGTACATTGCTCAAAAAATCTGAGTAATAATGAATATAGTTTCTTAAAATGCAATTGAAAAGCTAGAACGCCAACCTGATGAGGCTTGAAAAGATGTCCTAAAGGAGTGGTCAAGCTAAAGGACAACCTCAATTTCTGGAGATGGTTAGCTGATAAAGCAACGGCATTCTCTCCAGGTAAATCTAGTCTGAATAACAAAATAGAGTATGAAAGCAACTTTTTGTTAAAGTCTGATCGTATTAAACCTCGTACAATATATAAAATGAATTGTTATTGGTCGCATATGATTGATGTGACTTCATGTGCAATTAGTCACAGGTCATATAGAAGAAGATTCAATAGGACTGAAGTTCAAAAACAAAAGGCGAAGGCAAGAATCAGCATAGTCCTCCGACCCCACCCTAACCCCAAGAAGCAAAAACAATGAAGAAGAACAGAACAAAACAAAACAAAAGAGCTACAGAAACATAGAAAAATCACACTAGTACTGGAAGCACAAAAATTAAGCCAGCCATCTAAAGAGAGTCCAAGAAAAACAAGAAATTTCAGCTGAGGAAACTAATCAAATAAAAAGAGGGTCGAAAGAACAAACACGCTGTGGTATGAATAGATAAGAAAATAAATAGTGTACTTTTTCTGCATTTCTATACTCCCAAGATCACTGTCGAGTACTGTAATCTCCGAGTGTTCCATTTTAATGACTCCAGTAACATGAATAGGTACTTTTGTTCGACCTCCAGTTACATAGCTTTTCTTGTGTTCTGGATCATTAAATATAATCTACAAATTGGAAAAAACATGTATATCAGCATATGTTAGGAAGAAGGAAGAGTGGCTAAATGAATTTGTTAGACGACGAAATTAAGATTAAGAGTGGGGGATGCACAATAAGATGGCATGTACCTCAAAAGAAAAAATGTAGTTTCCAGCATCAACATTTGGTGGCAATGTTTCCAATACATGTACTGAATTCTCAGGGTCAAACTTGAGTTCCTACAACATGGAAATCCAAAAGAGCCTTATGATTAGACGTGTATAAGAATAATGATATGAGCCTTTTATATATAATCATATATATAATTTATAAATAAACTTCTTATGCAGACTATACTAAATGGAGGCACCTTGTCAATGACAGAAGCATCTTTTGAACCGGAGGTAAAAATCTGCATGAGCTTAACAGAAAGAGGAGGTGCAGCAGAGCCCAATACAGTGCTGACCCGTACCTGAAAAGCAAAAACACACTGCAATGAGCTAGAAGAACAGATCTGACAAGTATCATATAGAAGAGGACAACTTAAGTAAAAGACCAACACCCTAAAACTTTATCAGTACGTAAATGTCTTGAGTTCCACCACTATAATATTGTAAAGGTCTATTACAAACCAGGGTTCATTCCAGGTAGCAATTAGTTTAGAAAATATCAAATGCAAGTCAAATCTTTACTTCACATAACAAGAAATGCAAAAGAAAACTGATACTATAATCATTTTAAGAAAAATGAAGAAGAAGAAGGGAAGTAATCACAAAATGGAATGTATATAAATAACAAGACTTATTAGGATGACACACCTTAGGTTGATCTTTTCTGGTAACCGATAGGACTGTGGCTGGCAATGATAAAATCAGAGGTACGGATCCCCTGGAGCAAGAAACATCATTGTAAAACAATATATATTTTTACAGGGGCAACCCCAAATATAGATCAGCAGTACAACTTAATACTTTCCAAACTAAAATGTGCTTTCAGCAACAATCGATTTAGAGGAATAATATAATGCATACCAAAATCCCAAGATAAAAAGGAGGGAAACACTAAAAAAAGTTCATGAGAAGGAAAACTACACAAAACTTGCCTAATGTTTTCCAAGCAAGCCAAGGCACCGGTTTGGTAATACAAGTCTTTGGCACTGCCCGGAACTCCAATGCCAAGGAAATATTTTGCCAAACCCAAAATTTTCTCCCCTGGAAGCTGTAAAAAAATAAAGGTCTCAAGAGAGATAAAGAACTGCCAAGAAAACTTAAGACTAAATAAACCAGAAACAATGCCTAGCTGCAAGCATACATTTAAGCTTTCGGAGGTGGCTGCAGCAAAGGCCGAGATTCCACGGACTATTGATGAAGAGGCTGAAAGAGGACCTTGATGACCACGTGCATCAACAAGTTTCTCATCAAAGTAACAAGCCCCATCATCTAAAATAGAAGCGTAATTTACATTCTACAAAATGTGACTGGTCATAGTATAATCTAATCTTAGATTACCACTTCAGTTATAATAGGAGGAACAATGGCCAGTTTGCTGGTGTTAAAATTTTATTGAAACCACATACAAGAAAAAGCTTAAGGAGATGACAGACCCAACTGTCCTAAATTGGAACTTCAACGATTTTTGTGAAATCAGGTACAACTTACAGCTACTATAAACCAGATCTTAAGATATTAGCCTAACAAAGTCCTATTTAGGATGCACTACAGAAATGGCTTGCACTTGCACCATCAGGAAAACATTAAATATCATTAATTAAGAAAAGCAATTTATACCAGAACAAAGCCACAGATAAAAGAGTCTTAACAGACGTAATTGTGCATATACATTTGGCTGTGAATATTATGAAAGAAGCCTTCAGGAGTCTGTATGTTTGCAATTGAATCTGCGAATAAGTTGAGCTTGGCCACTTACCATGTCGGATAATCGAGGAGCACTAATTGCTAACTAATAATGTTTCCGCTAATAAAAAATGCAAGCTTGTGCATCTATATCACATACCCGTGGTTTTAAGCTGAAAAAATAGGCTTCAAACTTGTAGGAAATGAATTAAGAACTCTTGATTAGCCGAAAAAAGGCAAGAAATTAAATATGCTTAAATACTTGACCAGATTCTGATAGAGTTAAATTTGGCACATTAAATGCTATGTCAGCGTCAAGTAATTCAGGAACTTTCTAAGACAAAAGTATACCAACATGTCAAAGTCGAATTCAAAGCACAGCTATAACAAATACATTTATTATTTCTTCCCAAATATAATTTTCATACAGTATTGGTAGGAAAAAAAAGGGTGAAAAAGATAAACAGAGAAGCATACCATATTTTTCAATACCATCGAAGAGCTTAAGTATGTCAGTTTTTGCAGTAGCAATCTGGTATAGGAAGAGAATTCGGATCAGAACAGTGTTTTAAAGGGCGAGAGTGGGGCATTCCCTGTCTCCCGAGGCGGGCGTATGCCCCGTGAATTTTTGTTTTTATATATTGAAATATATAAAATAATGTTAAATATTAGTTTGAGTTAGCGAAAAATTACAAAAAATGAAGATAAAATTAAAATAGAGAGTAAAAAAAGAAAAACAACTATGCACGGTGAAAGTTCAAGTTCAATCTTGCCAAAAAAACAAATAGTAAGAGACAAATATTTATTTTTAATTCTAGCAGTATGTAAAATTGATAGTAGTTGATGAGCACTAATTAATTTACTCAATCACTACCAAAATGCTCATAATTAAAATCATTATCTTTTTTACTTCATTAACACCATCGTTTCGCAAATCCTCCAATTCATTAATATGTTGTCCTCCAAAAGAGGGTGGACTTTGGCTTGAAAGTTTAGATAAATCAATAAAGACCCAAAATCATTATTTTCGGGCTAAAACAACCTGGGCGTATTGTCACGCCCCAACAGTTTCAAGTATTTTAAGACGACTAGAACGTATCATTTTGCTCATAGACGAGATTCTAGAGATTATTAGAGTATTCAGGAGTAGTCTAAAAGATTTTAGAAAGGTCTAAAAAACTCTAGAAAGGTCTAGAGTACTTTAGAATAATGTAGATCCTTACGGAAAACTTTAGAAATATTGTAGAACTGTGTAGGATGTCCTAGATTATTCTAGATAGTAGTAAAAGTATGTATAATGTTGTACAGATGTGTGGACATCTCTACAAACATGTGATAACATGTGATGGACAACATGTGAATATGATAGGAAGTTTTTAAGATAGAGAACATCCTCAGGAATGTTTTCGAGAGCTCTATAGAGTCTCTCTCATCTGTAGGATCAAATATATCTCTATCGTCCATTAAAGAGGTGGATTAGTATAAATAATAGTAGTAGTCATTTGTAAACCAACCAAGTTACGCCTCCCTCCAGTGCACCAGGTCGTTTTAGCAACGTCCAGCCTCGACACTGGATTAGAATAATATAAATAACCATGAAATATCTTTTTTGAAAGTATTAGTATAAAAGAGAGTGATTGGCGAACAAGAGCACTATGTACGGGAAAAGAATTACGATTAAGGAGATATAGTAGCACATCATTAATCTTTCTGTTTCGTGTAGCTCATATATGTGGGGCCAATGACCCAGTAATCTAGACCCATTTGTGTGATAAATGCATTTGATAAGCTCAAAAAGATAGGTAGTCGACAAAGCAGCAATTAACTCACTCACTAAAGAGGACACAAAATAGAGAGCTTTTGTTGTTTGACACACTGACACTAGTTAAAGTAAATGCATCCTTTTTGTGTCTACTTTTGGAGGAAAAAATATATCTACATCTGTTGGAAGAAAGTAAAAAAACAGATTTTGTGATAAATGAAAGTAACAGAACGCTCACCAGAGAATGATCAATCTCAGATGATGCTAAAGATAAAACTCCAGCCAAAGTTTCAAGTGCAATCCCTGTACAAACAAATCATAGCAGATAGTCAGCATTGAAAAGATAATAAACCACAATAGAAAAACATGCTATCTAGTGACTCAAAGAGCCAGATGTATGCTAGTTTAGTATATGTAACTTAAAATATTCAATACCCGTAAAGTAGAAATCATTACAAGAGTATTACCAGCCGCATTATTACTGGATTCAGGATTGTTGGAACTATAGCGCCACCTTCCATCACTTTGACTGAGAGCCTGCGAAAATCCAGTATCACTAAGGTGTTCATAAAATTTTATGTAGAGTATCATCTTCAGGGTAAAAGATTTTTAATTTATCTGAAATATACATGTCCAGAGTTCACCTTTATAGAACGGAAAATTTTATCTGCATCTGCAAGATGAACATCAACTTCAGAAGTCTGATCCTGCATATTAAACCAACAAGATATGAAGTCCAATATCAACAGAGGTTAAAAGCTAAAGTTGCATAATACATCATAAGAAGAAGACGAAGAAGAAGACTTTATTTCTTTTGTTTCTTCTTCTAAATATATAATGAGTAAAGAATCATCAATACAAAATATTGAATTTCGAAATCTAACAATGAAATCCTTTTACCTTTATAAGCACTAAACCTCCTACTGCGTAGTAAAAGTCAAGAAGAGAATTCGCATCATTTAAAGAATCTTTAAGTCTAGATGCAATTCCCTGCAGTCAAAAAATAAAAACTTGATCACTACACATTTTCATAACAAATGACAAAAAGCAATAAACGCAGGATCAGGAAACAATCTCTATCATACCCCAAAAGCCTCATCCTTGAGCTCACACTTCAGCATGCCGTTAACTTTTAGTGCATGAAACAAATCCACTAAAGATGAAGAGGTGGACCAAAGGGTCTCAGTTATGGATGGACAAGAAGATTTTCTTATATCAGGAATCTTTTCAATCCCAAGAACTGCAAATGTGTTCAATGCCTCATACGTCTGTTCCAGACTGGAGAAAGGTAAACTCAAGTGAGATAGACATCATTCTAAAACCACAAATCACTTCTTTTATCATTCCAACGCAATACTACAGATAAAGCTGGTGTCATAGATTATGAAAAGGTGATAAAAATGCTGCTGAAGTTGTCACTCTGCACCAAGCAAGGGAAGGACAGGATCACCTTAATAGTACTATGTAAAATAAAATTAGAATGACATTAAATACCATTTTTATCCACCTCTTTTAATTCGTACGATGTAAACTACAAACATACCACAATCAAGACTTCCCATATTTATAACAAACGATGAGAAGTCAAACACATTTGTCCAAACTTAAGAATCTAAACAAGTAAGGCTTATTTTCTACAACGAAAAGGGATGAAGGAAGTAACTTCATACTTCAGTTAGAATTAGCTACAAAATTCAAGGTTGGATACTCAAAACGACGATTCTATATCGTTATATCGTTTCTTCTTTTAGCATCGGAAAAACTGCCTAATTCTTCATTACATTGTCTTGCATTTATCATGAAATAGAAGTTTCAATTTAACTCTCCATACAAAGTTTAGAAAAACAAGCATAAATCTTTCGTTTTTTCCTTCGGCAATCTCGCTTCATCCAGGTCAATAAAAGATTAACGTATCGAAAACAATCACCCACAAAATGCTCAAAAAACATTAAATACGAAAAATCATACAATGTATCATCAAACAAAGAATGTTAAATAACGAATGAGTTCACAAAAAGTTTAAATTGACCTTCCGAAAGATCCATCGGTGGTAGAAAAGAGCTCCAATGCTGCAGATCGATGAGATTCAGATACTGGATTGAAGATCGCCGATTGACAGATCGAAGACAACGCTAAAAATGCTACAACCAGAAACAACACCGAATTTCTGGCCATATCTGCGAAGATTTTAACAGAATTCAAACAATAATAAGATAAATTTAAACCTCAATTTTGTGCAAATGTGGAGCAAAATTAGGTTGAATGCGCTTACTGTGGAGAAAAGCTTTTTTTGGAGTCTTCTTCGGTTCAGTGACTGAACAAAAGAGTGTAAGCTATGAGGGGGAGTGGGGGCGATAATTTTTTGAAGTCTACGGTCTATGTGAAATGTCAACTATACCATTGGGCTTTGCTCATTAGTAAATTTGTAGTTAGATTGGGCCGGCCCAAGTTGTAGTTTTGAAACCTTTAAAGTCAACTGTGATTCTTACAAAACCTTCTTTGGAACTTAAATATTGTTTAACCTAGTCGGTATCAGTTTCACTTTCGTACGGAAGGTTTTGGATACAATTATAAGATTGTCATAAGTTGTGATTTTTCTCTTCTTATTTGAAGTCTGTGTAGTTCATGATTAAAAAGTTATCGGCCCGGGTTTGTCGGGTCAGAATGTCCCCCTTCGTCTAGAATTTGAAAAAAAAAAAATTGATTAGGTAATGAAGCTAATTTGTATGTGCAAACAACTCTTTGTAAAATCACATTCATGTGTGTGGGCGTAAAAGTATGTTTGCAAAAACTTGTATTTTTAAATAAGTGTTGAATTTTAGAAAAAATTGTAAATGTAAAAGTTAAAGTTAAATTTGTTTGCAAAACTTGCTAAAAAATTTTAAAAAAAATAGAAGAATTTGGTAAAAATTGTAACTTACATGCTTCTACTTTTAGCTTGTTTCTAATTTTTTTTCCAAAAAAGAAGCATAATTATTAAACCAAATAACAAAAGCAACTTAAGTTTAGCAAAAAGTTAAAAACATTTTTTTTCAGTTTTCTCAAACATGCTTAATTATAGGTGGATTAGATCATAAGCAAGCCTTGTTTATGCACTTTATCGCGGTGACAAGCCCAACGCATGTGCTTAAGAGTTTTAGACCTATAAATAAAATAATTAAATAATTTCTGGGTTTTTTTTTTGTTTGAACAGTTAATTTCTGGTTCTTAATTATCTGATAGATTTGATTGAGATTACTGTAAACATATTTATTTTTTAACATCTATGATTTGATAGGAGATTTTAGAGTATAAGACATTATAAATAGTTGGAAATGAGTTGATGAGAAAAGAAGACAAATTATCAGGAAAAGAATAGAGAAAAGAAACCGAGAGGAAATATAGAGAATAGGAGAAAAGATCAACTAATTTTTCTCTTAGCAATTTCGATAAGAATTTTGTATTTTCTTGAGAAAACTTCATGAATATTCCATTTTAAATGTTTAAACAAATCAAATTTAATATATTTAAATAAAAACTCAATTCCCATCCACAATTCAAAGTTTTTGATGTAGACAAGCAAAGCTATAACAACAATAGCCATCATTCTTATTTTTTGGTTTCAAAGCTTAAACAGGAAAGTCTAATCCCTCCGGTGAGAAGCTTTTCCCGTAGTGGTGCCTCCATTAAGATTCGAATCTTCGTCGCCTCTGGCGTCACAAGCCGTCAAGTTTATGAACCATAATGGCATCATACAATGAGACTCAAAAGAGTTTACTATACCAACAATTGTGAATATACTAAAACTTCAAGCCGTGAAAGCTACTAAAATTCACGCCTGCAAGTACAGAACATAGAAACCTAGGAAATCGAAACCTAAGAGCTGACTTTGATTTGGGTACACAAAAGCATTGTAACTCAAGCAGCTTAAAATAGAAATCCCACGACATAAGATCACAGATATTTATAGGACTTAAAACTAAATGCCATGATTACAGTAAAACCAACTAGAAAACGAATAACAATGGCAGGAACAACATCCATTTATGTTAAATTCCAACCACAACACTACAATAGCCAACAGACATCTCAACGCTTCAAAAATTCTAGGTAGACTAATAGATTATATTCTTGAGTACTATGGCCCATGACGAGGAGCGCTGAATCATATCCTTATCTCGACAGAGAGCCTAAAAGAAACTCAGTACTTGGGTGGTGGCTGTTGTGTTGGAAGCAGACCAAAGCGCTTCTTTAAAAGAAATCTTTGTCTTGCGTATTTGTCATCAGGAGAGAAGCGGGCTGCATTACAGAGAATAGAAAAGGAGTTGAGTAAGTAATTACCTGAACATTCTTGATCAGACTCGAAAAAGATATGTTTTAGCAGACACATAAATGAAAATATAAAAAAAAAAAATTACTTTGTTTCTGAAACATAGAAATAAGTTCTATTTAAATTTTAAACTACACAGGAGGCAAGGTATTTATTATTGGAAATATTTCCGAGGTGTAAATACATCAGAATTTCGAGGATATAAAAAAATTATTTTGAATTTTAAAAATCATGGAAATTTACAGAAAATAAATGAAAGTTTTGAAATGCTTAATTAACATAATTATACATTTTTTCTAAACTAAAACATTTGTTTGTATGATGTACATTGCTAGTTTTATGATTCAGAAAATTTACCAGGATGAGCTGATTGCGTGGGCTGCCCTACTGGTGACTCCTTCTACACAGAGAAAAGATTGTTGTTGTCAATTAAAAACAAAAAACAGAAAAACAATGAAGCGGAAAACTCACATCTAAAGAAGTATGTGAAAATAAAGACAACAAAATTAGGCATGAAATCGATAAAACAAGATGTACGATGCAAATATTTATGAGAGTACTTGTTCCAGAACAAGTCACAAATTTAGTTACTGCCAATCTAGAGTTCTTCAACTCAAACTGTATCTCCTACACAAATCACTAAAATTGGAGAGAACATGACGGTACAATAAACTCCAAATCGCATTTGTTCAAAGCCACAGCCGTATAAACAATGAAAAATTATGTAAACGACATATATCAACGAGTATATAATAGACATATATAAGTTAAGTTCACTTAAACCTCAGAAAACAACTAGCTTATAATTCAGAGGAGCTATATCACTTATAATATCTACAAAGCAGTTTTCAGTAATAGGCTAAACTATGATAATAACAATGAAAGATAGTGCTGACAAGGGTTGAAAGACGAACCAAACTTTCAATACTCGACTCGAGATCGATTGTTAAAAGCACATTTGAGCTCGGCTCGTTAACATATCAAACCAATAATGGACAACCTTTTGTGTTCGATAAATTTTGAAACGCGGTTCGAGCTCGGCTAGAATAGTAAAAAATGATCAATTTTGTGTAAAATAATTAAGCTACTCGAGCTCAAGCTCATGTCCCACTCGAAAAAAGCTCGTTTGGCCTCGACTGGATTACCAATCAAACCAAGCTCAAACACAAATTTTAATGCTAAATAACTTGAACAACAACTTGTTCGGCTCGAGTCGTCTTATTTACAGAAGTAGTGGTGAGGTACAAACTTCACATCTCGTAGAACTAAAACTGATAACAAAGACAATATACAAAGTGTGCTGGTTGTGAAAATTACCTTTGTGGTATAAACTTTGTCGCCTTTTTCATTGATGTAAAATTGGAGATACATCTTCAACAATACTCTGTCTGCATTCAGAACCACTTTAATCACTTTAATCAGATATATCGTATGTATCATGCAGAATCATACAAAAGATAACACATAGATTTTCTTGATAAAACCCTAAATCCCTAAAATAGGGGGAAAAAACGTAAAATTTGTATGCGATTAAACCTAGTTTTCGATCACAGAGGAAAATTGAAAGAAAATTACGAATTAAATTGCAATATTTACCTCTGGCTAGCTCGAAATGCTTCCCGATTGTAAGATTAAAGCTTTACCTTAAACCCTAATGAAGAGGCGCTTGAAAATTTGTAGGGTTTGAGAATAAATATGCCTTGGATGGCGGAATAGGTAATATCGATGAATTTGAGGGCAAAACTGACCAGTTGCCCTCTCAGCGGGTCACCCAGCCCATATGGTTCAAGTAAAGGTCGAAAACATGGGCCGGGTCCGTACTACAACATTTGATTTGACACGTAAAAATTGCAATTTATGGCCCATGCCTCATGGTGTTGTTTTTGGTTTATTAGAAAGAATCAGTAACACACGTGACACAAAACATAATAACCTAGAGTCATTTGGAATGGAGAACCCTTAGAGTACTTTGGCCCCTCTTGTGGATTAAGGCAAGGAGACCCTTTGTCTCCTTGCCTCTTTGTTCTTTGTATTGAGAGACTTGGGTATCTTATTGAGGACGCTGTGAAAGGCGGAAAATGGCAACCTTTGCCCGTTTGCCGTGGAGGTCCAAAATTCTCTCATATCTTTTTTGCGGATGATTTAATTTTTATGGCAACGGCTACTCGACAAAATGCTCAAGTCATTGAAAGCATTTTGGATCAATTTTGCTCGTGCTCTGGACTTATGGTCAACAATAGGAAATCACGTATTTTTTTCTCAAAACAAACGGAGAGAGGTTTGAGAAGAGATATCTCGAGAATGCTTGGTTTCGAATGCACAAGTAATTTGGGAAAATATTTGGGGGTTCCTCTAATACATGAAAGGGTATCTCCGAGACTTTTCGACGAGCTTATTTCAAAGGTACAAAACAGATTGTCCACTTGGAAATCCAAGATGTTGAACATGGCGGGAAGAACCACCTTGATACAAGCCGTCACTACGGCCATGCCGACGTATATCATGCAATCGTCGTGGCTCCCTTCGTCCACATGTGAGAAATTGGACAAATTAAATAGAGCTTTTCTATGGGCCACGGATGGAAATAACCGGAAGATTCACCCGGTTAAGTGGAGCAAAGTTACCAAACCAAAAAAGGAAGGTGGACTAGGCATTCGTGAAGCAAGAAATATCAACATCTCCCTGCTAGCAAAATTGGGATGGAGAATTATTGCGAATGAACCGACAATTTGGAGCACACTTGTTCAAAAAAAATATTTACACAACAAGGATCTCCTTGAGTGTGAAGTAGTAGGGAACTTCTCGGCCCAATGGAAGGGGATAGTTAGGAGTACGAAGCGGATGGAAGGGTGGATAAGGTGGAGAATCGGGAGTGGTTTCTCCGTTTCTTTTTGGTTTGATAGATGGATGGGAAATGATCTACTTTGTGATGTTGTTCAGGAAGATATCTTAGAGGAGGAGGTTAATCTTCGAGTTGGGGACGTGCTTGACGAGTGTCGAGAGTGGAAACTTGATGGGATTAAAACCCCCATTCCTGAGATGGTGAAGGCTCGGATAAGGAGTATTCTTGTTCCCATGAACCACATGGAGGGGGACAAACGAGTTTGGTTTGCCACGACAAATGGAAAGTTCACGTGCAAATCAGCGTACTCAATTCTTATGGGGGAAATAGAAACGGACAGAGCTCACAATTGGCAATGGATTTGGAAACTCAAATGCCCAAATAAATTAAAACAATTTATATGGTTGTTTCAACATGAAGGGCTGATTACGAATGCTCTTCGCTTTGATCGACATTGTTCTCCGACGGATACATGTGCAAGATGCAACAATGGCAGAGAGAGCCCAATTCATTCACTTCGTGACTGCAAATTTGCGAGAGAAGTATGGGAGGCCGTAGTCATTCCAATTCAATTCCTCCACTTTTGCTCAATACCAGCGCATGAATGGATACGTGCTAACCTACAAAAAACCATGAGCAATACCTGGCTTGTGGATCTTGAATGGAGGTATGTTTTCCTAGCGGCGATATGGACAATTTGGATGAGTAGAAACAATTTTGTGTTTAAGGGGCTGAACTCCAGTCTTAGAGAAGTGCTTAGGGACACTCAGCGCCTGGCTCTGGATATTCATGCAGCCTTCCCAGCCACAACAAAGCCGAACTCTATGGAACGGGTGAACCTCTACTGGGAAAAGCCACCTACGGGGTTTTGGAAAATCAATACGGATGGAAGCTTCATGGCATCGACGAACAATGCGGCAATAGGAGGATTAATCCGAGATGAGATGGGTAAATGGATCATAGGGTTCTCCAAGGATTTAGGAGCCCGAACAATCACAGAGGCCGAATTACTCGCTCTACGAGAAGGACTTCAAATGGCATGGGAGCGTCGACCCCGTGGAATCATTGTTGAGATCGATTCCGAGGTGGTGTGGAAATTAGTTACAAATGCAAACGTGGAAGAACACCCCCTAGGCTGCATTATCATGGATTGTAGGGATTTGTTGAGGAAACCTTGGAACATTGAATTTCTACATATCCTAAGGGAGAAAAATAGATGTGCGGATAGCTTAGCCAAGCTAGGACAGGAGACTAATGGGAAATGTCAAGTTTGGAGCAACCCTCCGGAAGAGGTTGAAGATTTAGTTTTTGAGGAGATGAATCTCCACTTGTAGGTTTTTGGTAGTTGTAACCGTTTTATTCACCAAAAAAAAAAAAAAGAAAGAAAGAATCAGTAACAATTTAAGTACAACCACGAGGTGTACCGTGATGGTAGCTCGTCTCGTCCTTAACCATGAAGTTGGGAATTTGATCCTCACCGAGGGAAATGGAGCTCATTTCGTGGAGAGCTCCCTCGACGAAAGGGATAAGTCATTACTGCTGGCAGTGGACACATTTGGTTTAGAGACAAAAAAAAAAACGTAACAATTTAAGTACACTTATTTTTATTAATTTCAATTTGTATACAAATGCCACCAAAAGTTTGAAAATAAACCACAATGAGAAAATGCTTAAATACATATGGAGATTCGAATTTTGTTGCCAACTTTATTCCTAAATTTACATAAGTGAAAAGTAGTGTACTTAAATTATCAGTCTCATGTCCAAAAAACAGATCATTGATATTCAAACGACATTTCATGAAGTAAATCACCGTTTGAATACTATCGCATAATACGTTTCTTTATTCTGTATGTTTTAACGAGACCACAACTTCTCTCTTGTACAATTCTATCGAGGACCTCGTTTTTTCATATGATTTTACCCCTTGATCATGTTATATTGTCTTTAAGATGTGATTAGAGCTTTTTGGCCATTGTTTACATTATGGGACTTTTGCTTGTTTGAATCTGCAGCAGAACCTTCCTTCAATTGCTGGAGGCTGGAGCAGGATCTAATAAAACTCTGCAAACGAAAGAGAAAATATCAGGAGAGACGAAGTATTACATTAACCATTATCCTCAAATCTATACATACATTTACAAAAGACGTTATCAATTTGCTTTGTTTATCTTTTCTACTTAGGATTAGGATACAATATATCCTTCCTCAACTTTTCTCTTGGTCTCTGAAAATTGCCATACTAGTTTGGCACTTGGCACTTGGCACTTGAGTATGTTAATTTTAAGGATAAAATTGAAATTATGTTACACAAACAAGAATAAGATTGGTAATAATCCTCCTCCGGAAAATTTCAAATATTTCTCTGATTTTCGGCAGTTCTTCACAGTGGAAATTTCTTTAAGAGATTTTAAACTATCAAAAATATAAAAAACTTTAAAATTAAAATGAGAGCCTCTAGCGTCATGTTGCAGCCACCCACCATCTTCAAAGGAATGAAGAATCTACAAATGACAGGTTTTCGAAAAGTATTACCCAAATTGAATCTTACTTGAGTGTGGTCAAACCAGACAAAGAAAATTCAGGGTCCCCATAGTCCTAACTCCTAATTCTTTTCGTTGTAAAAATGAGCAGACAAAACAAAGGTTCATCCAATAGTGGGTGGCGTGCAACAGAATAGATCCACTTTTCACCATCACAATTGTTCTCCAACGTCATTGATCTCGGTATTCCGGCTTCAATACCCAATATGACCCATCAGTTTTTTTCTCCAAAGTTGCTATCTCCTTCAGAAGATTCTTAAACAACGGGAGATCTTTCGAAGGTATCCTATCTTTGAAGTAATCCACTATGCTGGCTGAACTTGTGCTCCCACCTTTTCTCTGAACAAACGTACATATTTGACGAATCAAAAGCTCGGGCGGGACCCCCGAGTTGTTAGACGATCTAGAACGTCCACCACTAAATGCGGATGATTGTTCCCCACCGTTGGATGTTCCATCCAAGTCAAACTGATGCTCAAGCCCATCACTCACTGCTCTTTCTTGGTTTCCTTTGATCCTAGCCAACAACTCTGCTGAAGATAATGCTTTACCAGAAGACGCCCCAGCAGCTAATCCGTTAAGCCTGACGGTATCGTTACTTGGGACTTCTTCTAATGACTTTGAAGTAGAAACGAGATGAGAATTAACGGTGGATCCGAATTTCCTTCTCATAGATGATGGTGCACCAGCAGCACCTGATTTGCCGGTCCATGTGGGGACCGCTATACTTTCTCGGCTTCGAAGCATTCGTGATTGACGCAAGGCTTCTGCAGCTCTTTGCGCAACTTTTGAGGCGTGCTCCTCGAGCTTCACCTTCTCTTCATCGTGAGCATCCATGATCACGTCGTGGTTCACAGCACTCTAGAGAAAAAAAGAAAAGAAAATAGCAATAATAATAATTAAAAAAAAAAAGGAATGAGGATCGAATGCATGAGGCGATCGAAAAGGTGACATATTTGATTTTGCAAATCACAATGCTAGAAAGATATCAAGATTGCTCAATAGAGGAAGAAGAGAGTAAAAATTGCTTTATAACGAGTTCATATTCGGTAAGGTCATGTTTGGATAGATGGATTTGGAGTTGAGAATTGGATTTGGAGAAAGGATTTCAAATGACTCCAAATAATTGAAAATCAGGTGTCATTTCAAATCCACCATGATTGAAACAATAGCTCAAAATAAGTTTTCCAAGGAATTTAGAATCTTGTAACTTGAAATCATCCAAACAAGCTCAATGGATTTATTGTTAAATTTGAAATTCATGGCTTTCAAATCGTTCAATCCAAACACAACCGAAGAAATTTTTACATGGACTTGAATCCATACAGTTTCCAGGACAGCAAAGTATATGAATAAAAAATGTGACAAAGCTGATCCTTGCTAAACATTAACCTAATCAGAGTATTTACCACCCCCCACCCCCTCCTTTTTTAAATAATCTTGATTGCTTTATGCAGACAAGTCAAACAAATTTAAAACAGCATTTAGACGTTAAAAGACGAAAGCAAGTAGGAACTCACATGAATACCCTGGGCATCAAAGAGACTCTGCAAAATGCTTGTTTCTTCGTCAGCTTTCTTATCACTCTTATTAGCTTTTCCTTCATCAATATCTACACTTGCCAAATTTCGTCTTGCATCAGAACCATCAGCATCTGATGTGGTAGGTTTCAGGAGTTTCGGTTCGTCCTGCTCATCTTTGCGAGCCCCAACAACATTTACTTCTTCAGATATCTGGCTGAAAATACTAGATGTCTCGGTAGAGCTACCATCATCATTCAATGTGAAAAGATCCTTCATATCACGGGATTTGAAAAATCTTCTCTGTTGAGGATTCTTCAATATCTTATTGGTAAGGAAATGTTTATATATCTGCCTTTGATAAACCTTCTCTTCGATGGTTCCACGGGTAATCAATCTATACACTGTTACATCCTTTGTCTGACCAATACGCCAAGCACGCTCTCGAGCCTGCCTTAAACCAAATTAAAATAAGAAAAAAGAAGTTTATTACAAGTACTACAATTGGGACAGAGCTCTTAAATTCACTTGTAAAAAAAAATCAGTCACAGAAATCACGTCATAACTATAATAAAAACCCAAACCGTCCACAGCCACCACAATGAAGTTTATTCCTCCCTCCGGGACAAAAGAATTGGAAAATCCAAATACATACAGAAGATGAGATATCGAGGCGTTAAAATAGTAAACTAAATGTTAATGAAATAAAGATCAGTCATAATGCAGACCTGCATATCAGTTGAAGGGTTCCAGTCTGGGTCAAAAATGATCACTCTGTTAGCGCCGGTTAAATTTGTTCCCAGGCCTCCAACCTTGGTTGTCAAAATGAAAATGAAAACATCATTTAAATTGTTAAACTCGTCTATCAGAGCCATTCTTTGTCTGACAGGGGTCAGACCATCCATTCTCCTGTAGTTATACCCACCAGCAATCACAAAATTCTCGATAATATCCAGCATCTGTTGTGTCTGTGTAAAAAGAAGAACACGGTGTCCCTGTTCCTTCCACACATTAAGCACTTCTGCCACAACTTTCATTTTTCCACTGCGCTTGGGGTTCCCATAATCTGGATTCCCGTGAGAATGATCTCTCTCGAGAAGATCAGGATGGTTGCAAATTTTACGCATCACATCAATTCCATAAAGAGAGTTTCTGCTTCCATCAAAAATTTGTTCAACATCTGAGCTAGCAAGAAACGCTCGGTACACGGATCTTTGCTCTGGAGTAAGACTGCAGAAAAGGACATGTTCGGTCTTCTTTGGTAGATGAGCAGCTACGTCCACCTTCATTCGCCGCAGAAGGTAAGGCATGATTAAGTCACGTAGCACGACAGCACATCTGCACAGATTAGACTTAGCCAATGAGAACAAAAGAAATGGGGAACCAAGGAATATATTATGAAGACAAAAACTAAAATGGCTGTAACAGATGAATTTAGAGCAATATTTTCTACAAATACATAAACTCAGGTCATATGTTAAAATAATCTGTGCTCTAGTAAAGATCAAGATATTGGATGTCAAATATTGAGATTGTGATGCAAAAGCTCATCCTTCTTGTTCTTCTTTCTCAATAGTTCCCAACCCAACTTTAATCATTGTGTTTCTTCTACAACAAATTGGATTTTCTTCTCCTAATACATTTTAACTTATCACTGCCAGTTATAAAATTTTAAAAACTGCTGGGGTTCTTATAAACTGAACCATGCAACACTCCTAACCCTACCTCATGAACAAGTGAGATTCCTAAAATTGTTTTTAATGCACCTGTAAGCAGTGGATACTTGCAGAGGAGATGCATTAGCATAACCACCAACAGATATTGGAGCTGCAAATTCAGCCTCAAATACAGGCAGGACACCCAACTTTCCTGGAAATACAAAATCAAACAAAGACCACAATTCAGACAGCTTGTTCTGAATAGGCGCACCGGTCATTATTATACGATGAACGGTCTGCAGCTGTTTGCATACAAGAGTGACTTCAGCATTCGGATTTCGGATGCGATGTCCTTCATCTAAAACTGCATATCCCCATTCAATATCAAGCAGTTTGTCACCATGCAAACGAAGTTGCTCATAAGTGGTTATTAATAGTCCAGATTCTGATCTCAACACGCTATTTATCAAAGAATCCCACTTTTTGGTATTTTTGGACGATATTTTTTCTTCGCGGTCACTGTCAAGAAACTCTTCACTATCACAATCACTTTCATCTGATCTGGATTGTTTTTTTCTACTGGATGTTTCCTGAGCAGAATCATGTAATAACTCCACACGAAAGCCAGGATACCATGTCTTAGCTTCTCGCTTCCACTGTCGCAAGAGGGTGACTGGACAAATAATGATGCTTGGTTTGTACATACCACTAAAATGCAATGATCCAAGGAAAGATAAAATCTGTATAGTTTTACCAAGACCCATCTCATCACCAATAATCCCACCAGCTCTTTGACAATGAAGTTCCCATAACCATTGAACACCAACCTTCTGATAGTCAAATAGTTTGCCAAAAATTGATTCTGGAATTTTTAATCCCCCCTCAAGGGTCACAAAGGAAGGCCCTTCGTCATCCACATCTTCAACGCTTTGATCCTCACTACCTGATGTCCTCCCATCTTAACAAGATAAGCAAGTACAGTCAGGGGGAAAAAGTTAAGGGGAAAACATAGAACAAGTTTAAACATAACGAAAATGGAAACATATTGAATTACAGAATTTTAAGAGATCCTCACAAAATTGTTCTTATGATAGCCAACAATAAACTAACACTCTAAATCAGGTCGTGTAAATTAAATACGTGCTTTTCATATTCCTGTTAACAAATAGATACACAAAAGCACTTAATTTTTAGCTTTTCAGGAGCTATAGTGGAAGTATCAAACAGGGACTAAACTATTATTATTTTCGAAAATAAACCTACATATAACACAAATGTTACCATCTTCAGCTAAGGTCTTAATGCTCTTAATATATGTCTTTCACCTCAAGACTAAAACGAAAAATAGTGCACCGACCTCACATGATTTCTTATAAAGCATAATACTCAACTTATGCCTTGCATCGGAGACGCTAGCCACCAGAGAGATTCTTTTTACATAAACAGAGGAGAAAACACGATAAAAAATCGTCATGTTCTACTTTTCCAAGAAAACTAAGCAATGCCCAGATATGAAGAATCAAATGTCATTTCAGCATCCTTGACATGCCAACATCTTCTAAAAGCTTCCGTAATGTTACGTCTTCTACAATTAGCGAATGAATAGCACTATAAACATGTATTTACCTTCTGCTTCTCTGACTAAATATAAGCAATATAATAAACAAGAAAAACAAATTATATGTTTCTAACAGCCATGACATACCGCTTTCTCTTTCCTCACGAGACACCAATTTCCTCCACTTCTTCCCAGGTTGAGGCCTTCTCTTCTTCCTCTTGGTCGCTTTATCCTTCTCGGATTCTATTTCGAGGTAGCGAGGGATTTTCATGGGTTTTCTTAGCCTCTGAAAAGGGCGGCTAGGTGCATCAAGTCTAGGTACCAATTCAGGATCGAGCATCTTTGTTGTGGGACGTGCTTGTGCAGCCTCAGACATTGATTGGGCAGCTCTAGCTATGCTTGATGAAGCAAGTTCATTATCTTCCATCGCACCCTCGGATACCATGTCTCTATTAGATGGCCCTGGTTCTTCAATACGACGTTCATAGCCTTTGAGCTTGTGAAAGGGAGTCAAAACTCCTTTTCGAATTAACTCATCCCTTTCCTAGAACACAAATATTGTGTTGTTAGCTCACTTAAGATATTCATAGACATCTTTTAGATACATACCAGAGTGTACCTTCATACAACTGTACAAGAATAAAATAGTCACTCACTGTTTCCATAAAACCTGCAGATGCTGCATTTAGAACGGCATCAAAATCATCGTCCTCGTCAAATGAAACCTTTTTAAGACGTTTTTTCCGATTCTGACTAGATTTATCACCTTCTTTCAACTGCCGCTTGAGCTTAGGCTCTTCCTTTATGAGATTTCTAATCAACCTATCTTGTTGGCTACTCTTAGAAGAATCTGTAATTTCTTTCTCCAATTGAGCCCTCGCTTTAATCAGGCTTTTCAACCGATCAGCAGCAAGAGCACGCTGAAGCGTCAAATCATTCGAAGATGACGGAAGAACATTTCTTTCGACTTCCGTATTCCCCTGATCTATATTTACATCACCATCTGGAAAATGATCTTCATTTCTCTTGAAGTCTTCAAATTGTTCTACCGCGGATGTGACAGCATCTATTTCAAGTTTAACAGCCCTCAATTTATTAAACAAGTTCTCATGACTAGAAGAAAGTGTTTTATTGCTCTCTGTTCCATCAAGCGTTTCCTCCGCTCTGTCTCCTGCAGATTCTTTACTGTCTCCTGCATCTTTCCTTGCCTATCAAGATAAAGACTTCATCAGATCAAATGCGCAAAAACCAGAGTCTACAAAGTACATGCACAAATTCAGAAAATAGATAGTGCCCCGTGATTTCAGAAAGATCAAAGATCTGCAGTAAGATGATGTTAAAGTGACTGCATATGCAGCTATTGGCTTACTGAGAAAACACATAATGAAAGTTGAAACAAAAAAAGAGAAAAGAAAATATAGTTATCCCTTTTTGTGAATCACAGTATATGCACAACACAACCATAAACATTGTCAACGGCTTGGAAACAGGACTCAATTGAACTTGTTATCACCAGAGAACCAACTCCAACAGAAAATCAGAATGAGACAATGCTTAAACTATGTAAACATAACCTTCTCTAAAATGTCGCGCTCGATATCTTCAGGGTTGGCAGATGTAACACCTAAAGAGTTCAGTAAAACCCTATCTTCTTCATCTTCATCCATTGAACTGAATCACTTGCTCCTCTCACAAGCCACCTGACTATAAAATTTGCACATTATCCAACAACAAGATGAATGATACTGCACATGAACATATCTTTACAAGTAGTACTAATGCAACTTACGGGAAATCCAAACTGGTCCGCTTTCCAACAAAGAGTTAAAAATGTGTAAAGCAAATAACAATCACTTCACCTCCTGTATATTTTAAGTAGCCAAAATCACACTGTTATTCACATTAGCACAATTCTAAATTCTCAAAACAGGAAACCAACGTGATTACCGATGCCAGGCAATTCCCAAACTAAATGGCTATAAACATTTTTTGCCGTGACTCTTAAATAACACAAATCCAATAAGTAAGCAATTCAAACTATCAAAACGCAAGGTATGACTAATCATTGACCTCTCAACTCCTGATTCCTGAAGAAGCAAAAGTGCAACCATATAAAGCGATTCGCCGTCTAATTACGCAGCCTGGTATCAACAACGAACTTAAAAGAGATCACAAATGATGAAAATACACTAATGTATACAATTTTAGATGAAATTCAAAACGGTCTGCTCTCTAACAAACAGTTATAAATTTGTAAAGCAAATAACAATCACTTCTCCTCCTGTATATTTTAATTAACCAAAATCACACTGTTATTCACTTTTAGCACAATTACAAATGCTGAAAACAGGAAATTAACGTAATTACCGATGCCAGGCAATTACCAAACCAAAAGCCTATCAGCAATTTTCGCCGTAACAATTAAATAACACAAATCTAATAAGTAAACATTTTCTGAAAACTATCAAAACGCAAGGTATGACTATTCACTGACCTTTTCAACTCCTGATTCCTGAAGAAGCAAAAATGCATCCAAATTAAGCAATTCGCCACCTGATTAGTGCCAACAACGAACTTAAAAGATTTCAAAAGCAATAAAATTACACTATTGCATACAATTTTAGCGATATGAGCATAAAAATTGCGGTATTTACATGTAATAGATTAATTTTTTCCGACTACGATAATAGCTGACTGTAGCTTTTTAGAGAATCGATCAGCAAGAGAAGGAAAACCTAAATTCGAGGATGAATTTTACGAATTCTGAATTGTTTTCCTTCTCCTTCGCAGATTGTTCTGTGTCTCCAATTGTGGATGTTCGGTGTTCCTGTGATGGGAACGGAAAATTGTGGGATTTTAAATATGCAGCGGTGGGATGGCGTATTGGTGAAGGTTTTGGGTAGGGCTGTTCATCGGTTCGGTTCGAAAATTCGGTTTTCCGAAAAAACGAACCGAAAACCGAACCGAAAAACTTTTTCGTTTCGGTTCGGTTAAAACCGAACTTTTTCGGTTCGGTTCGGTTCGGTTTGGTTCGGGCCAAACCGAAATTTAAAAAAAAAAAGGAAAAAAAATCAGATTTGGTTGGAATATTTTGACAAAAACCCACTTATGAATCATAGGCTATGATCGACTTCGCATCTTTGATTCAATTGCTAATACTACCATGATTTTACAAATCCTAATTGGATTTAATGTACACTGTACAAGCCCTAATTTTTGGGGGAAAAATCATACCTTGAGAGTTGAGAATGAAGGAAGCGGCGGCGTCCGTACTCCGGCGACCAGGAAGAAGGAAGAAGATGAAGAAGGTAGCAGTATGTGATTTCTCTTTAAAGAGAAGCCACAGCAGCAGCCCAGCAGCAGTAAGAAGATGAAGAAGGGACTCCCTTCAAGGGAATTTTCTTTTGAAGCCTCAAACACGATTTGTCAAGATAATAATTAATATACATAATAAAATATATTTTACAAAAAAAAAAAAAAAAAAATCGGTTTTCGGTTCGGTTCGGTTAACCGAACCCAAAAACCGAAACCGAACCGAAAACCGAATTTTTATAAAAAAAAAACCGAAAACCGAACCGAAATTTTCGGTTCGAACCGAATTTTCGATTTTCGGGCGGTTAACCGAATTTTCGGTTGTTTTGAACAGCCCTAGTTTTGGGTCAAAAAATTTCGCCTATTTGGTGGATTTTGGGGTCGTTTCGGCGGCACCGTGGCAGGATTGTTAATGTGCGCGTTAGTTTTTCTATTTTTTTCGATAATTAACTTCTTAGACAATAATAAAAAGGGAAAAGTACAAGTATAATTAAAATCTTACTTCACTTATTTATTGAAAATTATCAAAATATGCTTTTAATGTGTCTAATTATAAAATTTACAGAGGTAAAATTATAGAAATTCATAACATGAAGGGTGTGTTGATAATTTCTAATAAATAAAAGAAATTTTTGATAATTACACAATAAGTTGGGAGTCTATGTGTAATTTTCGCTAACAAAAATGAGCAAAATCCCAGTTACAACCAATTCTAGCACTGCTACAATTACCATAATCTAGTTCTACATCGAGATACAAAAGATGGGCACAAGCAAGAGCCTCAACTTATGAGTGATATGGCATATTATATCAGAAAATTAGAGGTGCACACAAGTGGTATTTTTATAAAATTTATATGATATCAATAGTTGCAGTTTTGGGACAACTAATACCAAAATTAGGCTTTTTAAAACTGGTACCATTGTCCCCTCTCTCTCAACCCTAACTTTTTTTCCTCTCTTCTTCTTCGCCGACGATGGTTTGGTGAATATCGCATCTATCACTACTGATGTCACCACCATCGTCGGCGGGCTGGGTTGGAGCACCCCCCGTCAACTTTTGTATCCCCACTTCAAATCTGATGAAACGAAGATGGATTTAACAAAACAGATGGATCTGACGAGATGAGGACAGGCAATACATTAGTTTTTATATAGATTTTTAGATTTATCGTTTAGTATTTGTTTGCTCTCTCGTATGAGAGTTTGTTTTCTCTCTCGAATAAGTGTTTTGTCTCTCTTGAATAAGAGTGTGGTCAATTGCACAAGAGTTTTCTTGTGTTCGTTGTTAGTTTTTAAGATTGGTCATCTTGAAGAAACTTGATATTAGGTGTTTCAATTGTTATTACTACATCGTTAGAGGCAGTCTAAATTGTATTGTTCTTGACGTTGTAAACTTTTTATTGAATGAAATATATCGACTGCTATTCCGTCAAAAAAAAAAACTGGTACCATTGTACTCGGTATGATATGGTTTCGGTACGGTATGGTATGATTTTATGGTATTTTTATTGTACATCACATCATAAATTTAAAAACAATTACAAAACTAAATTATCATAACAATTAATCAATCACGATAATAATTAACACAATTACATAATCAGAAACTTCATAAAATATCAAAAAAAAAATAGCAAAAAACTAATATTGTTGCAAGAAGTATAATGAAATAAAATATAGAGTTTTCGATTACTTTGAAAGAAAATGAAAAAATCATACCATAATAATAATAAGTGCAGATTTTATGCGGAAGAACTTGACAAACTTTTGAAGAGACACTTACATAACCAGAAACTTCATAAATATCAAAAAAGAAATAGCAAAAAACTAATATTATTGCAAGAAATATAATGAAAGAAAATATAAAGTTTTGGATTACTTTGAAAGAAATTAAAAAACTCATACCATAATAATAATAAGTTCAGATTTTATGCGGAAGGACTTGACAAACTTTTAAAGAGACACAATTACATAATTAGAAACTTCGTAAAATACATATAAAAAAATATAGCAAAAAACTAATATTGTTGCAAAAAGTATAATGAAAGAAAACATAGAATTTTGGATTACTTTGAAAGAAAGTGAAAAATTCATACCATAATAATAATAAGTTCAGATTTTATGCGAAAGAACTTGACAAACTTTCAAAGAGATGCAATTACATAATCAGAAACTTCAAAAAATAACTAAAAAAAATTAGCAAAAAACTAATATTGTTGCAAGAAGTATAATGAAAGAAAATATAGAGTTTTCGATTACTTTGAAAGAAAATGAAAAACTCATACCATAATAATAATAAGTTCAGATTTTATGCGGAAGAACTTGACAAACTTTTGAAGAGACACAATTACATAATTGGAAATTTCATAAAATAAAAAAAATTAGCAAAAAAACTAATATTGTTGCAAGAAGTATAATGAAAGAAAATATAGAGTTTTCGATTACTTTGAAAAAAAATAAAAAACTCATACCATAATTATAATAAGTTCAGAATTTATACGGAAAAACTTCACAAACTTTTGGAGTGAGTTATCTGTATTCTATGACAGCGTCTTCTGTCTCAAAACTCAAATATTGATATAATCAAACTCAAATTCTTAATATTGATATTCTAATTCTAGAGTCAAGGTTTTGAAATAACTCCAGAAAATAATATTAATCTCTCTTTTAATTAACTACCAATTTTAATAGGTTAATTTTTATATTTCTAAAAATGTTACACATTAACTCAAAAGTTTTGCTAATATATTGATTTCTAGTATATATACGTAACACATATATACATATATATATAATTATTTTTCCTTTGAGTTTAAAATTTTATTTTAAAATTGGTATTAGAAGTAAATCTAAAGATGTGAAGGGGTTAATATGGTAATTCAATTTTTTTATTATGTTTTTTCTTTTCTTAAAAAAAATATTCCGTAAGAACATTTACGTCTTTTGACACTTTCCGTCCAATCTTATATCAATACATGAAACATAAGGATGTTAGATGTAATTTATTGAATTGAGGGATGTATTTTGTAAGTTCGAAATACCTCAGGATGTTGGTGTAATTATCCCTTCTTTTATTTATTTTAGCAATGGAAAATTTTCATTTTTGGTCCCTCAATTATACGTTGAATTCGATTTTGGTCCCCTAGTTGTATCGCTTATCAAATGTATTCCCTAAACTACCACATTTTCATCAAATATGGTCTCTCCATTTAATTTCTCATTAAATTGGTAACTATTGGGGTTAATTAAAATATCAAAAAAATTATATTTTGCACCCCAAAAGCATAAATTTTGATAATTTTCACCCCAAAAAAGAATAATTAAAAAATTTCATCCTTTTAACAAAAAATTTCAAAGTTGGAGATAGAATTAGGAATAGGAATTCACCATTACTCTTTGATAATTTGTTGCCTTGATTTAATTGCAGTTGTACTTGAATCACCAACTAAATATAACTACTAAAACATTTTTCTTTCTCTCTAACATCTTATTTTTTGCATTTTGTTGTTTTGAATAATGTAATAAAGCCATAGATATGGCTGAGAAATGGATTGCGATGTAATTAGTGAATAAAATTACGATTAAAAGGCGAAATTTGTCAATTATTATTTTTTTGGGTGGAAAGTGTCGAAAATTGTGTTTTTGGTGTGCAAAATGTACTTTTTGATATTTCAAATAACCTCAATAGTTACTAATTTGATAGAAAATTAGACGGAGAGACCATATTTGAAGAAAACGTGATAGTTTGAGGACAACATTTGATGAGTGGAGGATCAGAATCGAATTCGATTAATAACTAATGGATAGAAATGAAATTTACGAAACCAAAAATAAAAATAAAAATAGAAATGAAATTTTCCCTTTTAGCAATTGTACTTGATGTTCTAACTTCATGGCAGATCAACAAGGGACGTGTGTTCTTCTTTCACCATCAAAATTTTCGACAACCCTTTCTATTCTCGTCCATGTATATAAACACGCAAGCGGGAACAGCATTAAAAAATTGTAGGGGGTTGGTGGCGCCCAAATCTTGAAAAATCTGTATAAAAAAACCCCCAAATCAGAACGTTCAAACCTAAATCCAATTACAGAGATTGAAAATGGAGGAAGGATCACACAGCATTCAAGTAGCCGGCATGCAATTCTCGTATGACGCTCAATCCCCACTGTTCTTCGATTTTAACCTCAAAATCTCCCCCGGATCCCGATGCCTTCTCCTCGGTGCTAATGGATCTGGTATTTACATATATACACACACACATATATATACATACATATATCTTCGTCGGCTTTACTTATCAATTACATATACGTACATACATATATCTTCGTCGGCTTTACATATCAATTACGAGTTTAGTTCAATTACATATATATACATACATACATATATATATCTTCGTCGGCTTTACATATCAAATACAAGTTTAGTTCAATTACACACACACACACACACACACACATATATATATTCTTTGGCTTTACATTATTGGCCGTGTTCATTTTTAGATTGAATTTGTTCTTAATTAGGGAAAACGAGTCTACTGAGGATATTGGCGGGGAAGCATATGGTAGGCGGGAAGGATGTGGTGAGAGTGCTGAATTGTTCGGCTTTTCATGACACAAATCTCGTTTGCAGTGGTGATTTGGCTTATTTGGGAGAATCATGGAGTAAAACTGTTGGCTCTGCTGTAAGTTTATTTTTTTTGCTTGTTTAAATTGTAAGCCACAACTGAATTTATCTAATTTAATTGTCATTATATATGAGAAGAGGTAATGTTATTGTTATTGTGCTTGGATTTGAAGATTCTTGTTAATGGTTAAATTTTTTACTGCATCGTGGTTATGTTTATGGTTATGCTAAAGGAGTGTTCGCAAGCACCTTATAAAGAAGTCATTATAAGTGAAAAATAATTAGAATTGAGTAGATAATCAGGAGTGGGTAGCGTTTGCAAACATGAGTGAAAAGGGGAAAAAAAATCTACTGAAGAATGTTTGCAGAAAAAGTTATAAATATGTCTAGAATAACTTCTATTTAATTACAAATACATCATAATCAGTTTTAAGTTGTAACTACCTCATTACCAACTTAAAGATTATAGATTATTACCACTTAAGTTTAGGGAATTAGAATCAAAAGTTAATTTCGCCAACACTCCCAAATAACTTATTTTTAACTATAAGTTGATAAACACTTAAAATTAGAGTTTGCAAACAGTCCTTAAGTCTTTCCCAGTTGCATTTGAGTCTTGAGTTCTGTATTAAAGTCCCTTTGAGTTTTATTTTTTTAATTATTATTTTTGTTTTTGCAAATTTTAGGGAGAGTTGCCGCTCCAAGGAGACTTCTCTGCTGAACACATGATATTTGGAGGTGTGTGGATGCTTTATTATTGCTATTACAAATAGTATTTCTTTACAAATTGTTTACTTTGTGCTTGCATCGTCTTACTGTAACTAATTTTTCCATGCTTAGAAGCTATAAATGGGGAAGTATTTGATGTTTAAGTTTTTGGGAATGGCGTTTGGTGCAGCAAACTATTCATACATAAATGATAATTATGCCGCATTCTTTATCCAATAGAAATGAACTTGCATTTTTAGTAGTTCGAGTATGGTGAGAAATTAAGGCGAGAGCTAAATCTTTTGCTTTTCCTCATTATAATTCAGTTGAAGGAGTTGACCCCGTTAGGCGTGATAAGCTTATTGAACTGCTGGATATTGATCTTCGTTGGCGAATGCACAAGGTTTCTGATGGTCAACGGCGTAGAGTCCAAATTTGCATGGGTCTTCTTCATCCCTACAAGGTAACTTTTATCTCATGTTCAAAAATATTTGTTAAGAAAAATATTTTTTGTAGTGATATTTAAGATTCTATTGATTCGTTGGTGACTTCCATTTTATTAGCAAATATGTGACTTTCCTCTTACTATGTAGTGTTATTCATTTTTATTTACTTTAACATGAGAGGAGAAATATTTATTTATTTATTTTGTGGTTTGTATCTAATTTATGGTATGAGGTTATTCAATCTCGAACACAGATATCCTCCTTTCCATGTAAATGTGTAAAGCACGTAAAAAATTATGCATTAATGTATACTCACCATTTTCGACCATCTTGCTAATGATAAGCTATTCTTATCCAGGTTCTTCTGTTGGATGAGGTCACAGTCGATCTAGATGTCGTGGCTAGGATGGATTTGCTGGAATACTTCAAGGAAGAGTGTGAACAGGTATCCCTTCCTAACCTGTTTCTATATTCATACCGAGGGAACTTAACTACCTCCTCTCTTATTATGCTTCATCACCTTGTGGTGCATGTAGTACGGTATGTTGGTTGATAGAAAGCATTTTTGGATGTATACTGTTAGTATTAATTCAGTGACCAAGTATCTTACGTTGTGTTTGGACTGAAGGATTTGACGGCTATGGATTTCAAATTCATCAACAAATTCATTGAGTTTGTTAGAATGATTTCGAGTTACAATGTATTCAAATCTCTTGGAACTTATTTTGTTGGCTATTTTTTCAATTGGTGGATTTGAGATACATAGAGTCATTTAAAATCCTTCCTTCAAATCAATTCCTTAAATCCAAATCCATCAATCCAATCACCACCTTATTTTCTTTTTTCTTCGTGAGTCCTATATTTCATCTTTACGTGCCCACGAGGACTCGTGCAAAATAGGCTCCACTAGCAATTACGATGAATTCGTTCACTTTGCCAAATTAGTCAACTCAAGTTGCTAGAATCCACTGTCTCCACTTATACAGTGGTTCAAATTCCATCCCATAACTGATTTGGGACATTAGAGTCAATGTCAGAAGGGCCTGTGGAGTCGATGACTAGATTTTAAATATCATGGGAAAAAAAAGTGTTAAATTCGCTCATTTTTTGTCCATGATTCCAGAGAGGAGCTACAATTGTTTACGCAACACACATTTTTGATGGACTCGAGACGTGGGCAACTGATGTTGTTTATGTTCAAGATGGTGTATTGAAGAGATCAGATAAGCTGTCGGAGCTTAAAGAGCTCAAGGAATACCCGAATTTGCTGTCAGTGGTTGAAAATTGGCTCCGTTCGGAAACTAAGATAGAGAAGAAGAAACCTGTTAATGCTACACCTCAACTCCAGAAATCCTCTCCATTTGATGCCTCTCCTTTTAGGTCTTCAAGACATATGGCATACTACCGTTGAGTGTGAATCTATGATGGATCGGGAACAATGGTCCTGGTCCACCATACACCATAGGATTAGGGTGATTGAAATGTTTTTTACCATCATAACTCTCTGCATCCAATGGTGTATGATCTACCACAGAATCGCCCATTCTGCTGATATGCTACCTGACCACGTTTCAGCTGAGATATGCTTTCGTGGCTAGACGGTACGAAGAATGAGCAACAGTACCTATATTTTCAGAAGCTATCTAGTTCAGAGAGATGGTAAACTCTGCTTACATAATTTTTTTTCCCTGTTTATTTATGTCATAATTGTATTCAAAGGAGGTGCCAGAGTTGTTTTTAGGAGGGCTCGAGATTTTGGGTTTTAGGATAATTATAATTGTCCTTGTGGTGGCCCCCTATGGGCCCGTTATATACACACAATTGTGATTGTTTCGGGAACTCACAAAGAATCGCTGGAGGTGTAGATCGTTTGTGGCGCAATAAGTGATTTCTTGTGGTAAAGTGCACACAATTTGGAGAAGTTGTCAAAACTATATATCATGAGTCACGAGTCTGGGGGAATTATTCAAGTTTTATATTTTCTGTAATGGTTTACATTTTGAGTTGTATCAGGTTTCTAAAAGAAACCAATTTATTCATTTACTATTTTTCTTTTTTGATAATTATTGTTCCTTTACAAGACTAAAGATGAGCAGTTGATAGAGTTACAAGGCTGTTTAGTCAATTTCGAAACTCAATTATCATGATTTAATAATCTGAATTCCTTACTGATGAAATCTAAATCAAATAAGAGTTTTGTGAATGAATAACAAATTTATGAAATTCAAGAACAGACCTCAATTTTTCTTTTTAATTTAATGGATATAAATTACTGGACCATAAACACACAATGTCTCTTAAAATCCTTTGAAGATAGATCACTTAAGGGAAAATTGTAGTCTAGACTGGGTTTGGCGGAATCCAAACAATCCACATGTTCAGTAATTTTGTTTATCATATAACTACCGTACGTTTTAAAAAAGAGTGATTAACTGCGAGATATGAATAATAATAATACTTATCATGTGATTAATTGAGTTCTATCAAATTCGATTCAATTTTTTAATTCTTGATTTACTTGTGCTTATACTTTTTAAATTTTTTATTTTTCAGAAAAGCCAGTAAATATCAGAAAAATGTAGGTAATGAATGGGACTGATTGCAACCCCACCAACAAAAAGTAAATTTTGTAAATGGAATAGTTTTCTTGCAAAATACATTGTTGATATCACATCTCGATAGTTATATTTGTCCTACTCCTAGACATGTCTCCCCATATACAGCAACCTTGGACCATGTCCATTTTAAAATCCTCACCCAATTCATAGCTTTCATTTGTTGATATTCCTAAATTAGGCATAATTATTAAATGACAAAAAATACCTTTAATACTTAAAGAAAATCATCAAATAATCCCATAAGTTCGCGTGTTTTTTATTCGTGTCAGTTCAATCTTACGTGATGACCCGAATTAATAATCATATATCACAATCATGTGGCTACTCTTGGTCATGTCATATGTTCACAAGATATGTGTAACATCTTGGAAAACTTTATAAATACCTTGATTCAGAACATTTATGAAGTATGATTTTTATTGTCGAGCGTCAATCTAATGTAATTATTCTAATATTAGATAGTTCTCATTCTAAAACTAAAATCGTACTCGACCAAAAGTTCTTACTAATGAAAGATGACTAACATACAAAATCGATCGAATCACTTGTGTAATATATTTTTTCTTTTCCATATTCAACTTTAGCCAATCACGTAATAATTTATGCGTTACTTTTTCTTTGTTTTTATCAAAGTGAAATATATATTACATTAAACTTCAAAAAGAAAAAAGATGATTATTAAAAATTAATTTATTTATAGTTTTCAGCGAGAATTTTATTTTTTTTAAACAGAGAAGAACATGCTACATCAAGCCATTAGAATGTTCATTTTACTATATTATTCTTAACCGTTTTAGTTCGATACTTTATTTATTGAACATACACTGATTAAATAGATGTATTATGAGTATTTCATAATTTTACAATCAATAAATACAAAATAAAATTACAAATACTTTTTGTATATTAAGCAACTTAATTTCTTTTTTTTTTAATTCTAACGAAGGGAGATACCCTGACCCGACAAACTCGGGCCGATAAATCAATTATTCAAAAGCCTTAAATGCTTGTTTTCCTAAGTCAATTATGTAAAAGGTAGAGAACTGGATTTATTGATAAAAATAAAGTTATAACTTATAAGTCATAAATAGTACAGAAAACTGAAAACAGTAGATCATGCGAAAATGGCGGGAAAATTGCATATAACCCCCCTGTGTTATCACTTTTGTGCTAAAAACCCCCTTGTGTTAATTTTTTTGCACGAAACCCCCTTGTGTTAGCCTAAACCCTGCGCGAAACCCCCAACCCTACTTCAAATACACTGCGCGTGTATGCCACTTTCCTCGGATTTAACACGAATTGGGGGTTTCGCGCAGGGTTTAGGCTAACATAAGGGGGTTTCGTGCAAAAAAAATTAACACAAGGGGGTTTTCAGCACAAAAGTGATAACACAGGGGGGTTATATGCAATTTTCCCAAAAATGGCGGATTGTGTACTGATCCTTTTGAAAACTCGAGTTTATGATATCTTCAATTAATAAATAATATTTCCATTTGTTTTTTCAAATTATATATATATATATATATATATATATATATATATATAAATATGTACGTGCACGGTTGTATTTCGCGCATCAGTTTTCTCTCTCCGTCTCGTAGGATTTGGCGGTAAGCCGAACCTTTCTGCCTATTGCTATGCCTGTCTTTACAATTTTTGTTCTAAAATTTTCATGAATTTATTTTCTAATCGTTTATTTTGAAATATGAATCAATTATATTCGTATATATCGAGTGCATTTGAAACTGTGTGGATTTTCACCCGCTGAGTCGTGATGGATTTTCGATCGTGTCGTTGGATTCTGTAGATTTTTTCAAATTCTAGGTATTTTTATGAACTTATGATCAAAGTAATGATTTTTGTAAAAATCTTCTGTTTTCAATCTTCTATCACATTTGCCTTTTGTTAGGAATCAATGCACGTAAGAACTTGAAAAGTAAAGAAAAGCAGAAAAAAGAGAACACAAGATTTACATATTTCGGCTCAATAACAGCCGGCCTACACTAGCCGTGGTGTTGGAAAATATGCAGTTGTCAATAAATGGACTCAAAATTGATAGGAAAGTTAATTTATGTTCTTAATCTTCATCACATTTGCCTCCCTTTTTTTTTTATGTATTGAACTGCATTTTTGTGAGTGAATGTTACGTGTTTTTGTTTGTGAGGCGTGTGAGGTGCATTATATTTTTGTGATTTTCTATAAGATGTTTTGAAACTGTCAGGTTTTTTGTATTTTTAGAGGGTACTAATATATATTTTGTCATCAATTGGTTATGAATTGTATTTATATACATTTTTCCAATTACGTGCGAATCGCTACAAAGATTGTGTGCTTTTTGGTCAATGGCAGGTTATGGAAAGTGCCTGTTTAGAATGAGAATTGTTTGGGAAGCTGAGCTCCAGTTACCTCTTAAGCTGAGGGAAATAAATCAAGAATTTCAGCGATGAGTTGGTTCCAGAAGTTTCAACCACGAGACCGCATAAGGTCATCAACTGAAAAGGTAATGGGCAGTGGAAGAGAAGATCAGAAACCACCTTTGGGTGAGGAAACCTCAAACCTCACAAAACAGAGGGTTGCTGCTGCAAAGCAGTACATCGAAAATCATTATAAGGAGCAGATGAGAAATCTTCAGGAAAGGAGAGAGCGGTATGGTACATTAAAGAAACGTGTTGTATTTTGTTGGAAGTATTGAAACTATATGTTTGCTGGAGTTGCATAATTCTGGATCATATAAAGTTCAAATGTTTAAGTCTAGCAGTCATCTTACCGTGGAATTATGAGAAAATAAACAATTCAGCACATCTTTTCAAGTGCTTAATATTGTCTCATATTAATATGCTTTGACTTCTGCAAAGAGATCAAGAAAGTCGGTTTTGTCCTTGGTTTCCATTGTTCACTTTTACTCATTAAGCATCCATCTATGGGTAGAGAATATATTCTATACAAGAAAAATTGCTATACGTGGTTGAAAAATTGTGATATGTGAACGTTCCGGTTACGGAACAAATGATGCGAAAAGTTAGCCCTGATAGATACCCCACCTGAACACCACTCAAAATATCAACACCCTAAGCCATTATGATTACATAGTAATGGCCTTTAAAATTTGGAACAAGAAGTATTAATTTTAAGGTTCACTTTGATGTATATTTCTGGACAGCTGTTTCACTTTATGTATTTCCTCGCCACTAATATATAACAATAGAAACATATTTTTTCATGGGATTGATCTATTAGTCGCCTACTTTGTGCATCACCCTGGGGACTTTTTTATATCTTTTGCTTGCTTTGTGTCTTATTATTTTGTATTTGTCTTACTTTCTTAATGGAAAGGCCACTTTCCTATTTATCAGTACTAATGACGTTATCATGTCTCATCTGTGTGTCAATAGGAGAATTGTACTTGAACAGAAGCTAGCTGATGCTGATGTATCTGAGGAAGATCAAACGAACCTGTTAAAATTTTTAGAGAAGAAAGAAACTGAATATATGCGCCTTCAACGGCACAAAATGGGTGCTGATGATTTTGAGCTACTGACAATGATTGGAAAGGGTGCTTTCGGGGAGGTAAAGATTACTGTCAAAAAACATGTCTAGGTTTACAAAATTTGCTTCGGTTAGTTTTATATGTGTAGTTTCATTTCTTGAACTTGTATTTAGACCTCAACTTGTCGAGTGCAGTTGGTATGATGTTTCTATTCCATACCCATTCCTTTAATCTAGGAGTCATTTTGAAATGGATTTAATGAATCAGACATTTCTAAACTGTAAAAGGAGTCAAAGAAACAAAAATCCTAATGATTATTAGTTCTTAAATGTACAGGTTAGGGTCTGTAGAGAAAAGACGACAGGTCAGGTATATGCAATGAAAAAGCTTAAGAAATCGGAAATGCTTCGTAGAGGCCAGGTACTTGATTATTGTTATTCAGCTGATTTTAATACCATTTTTCTTTACTATATAAATGTCCTTAGATTGCGTATTTGTTAGGTTGAACATGTGAAAGCTGAAAGGAATCTGCTTGCAGAGGTGGACAGCAATTGCATTGTCAAACTATATTGTTCTTTTCAAGACGAAGAATATTTGTATCTTATCATGGAATATCTTCCTGGCGGAGATGTGATGACTTTATTAATGCGTAAAGATACCTTGACTGAAGATGAGGCCAGATTTTACATAGCACAGACTGTTTTGGCTACGGAATCTATCCATAAACACAATTATGTACATAGGTAGATGGAGAGTTGTAAGCATAGTTTCACTTCAGCATACTGTATCAATCCGTTCCCATTGAACTATGTCAGTTTGTTGACTCTTTTTTCTTAATGTTTGATTTTCTGCAGAGATATTAAACCTGATAACTTACTACTTGATAGACACGGTCATTTAAGACTATCAGATTTCGGCCTATGCAAGCCTTTGGACTGTAGCAATCTGCAAGAAGACTTTTCAGTTGGAGGCAGCTTTAATGGAACTTCAAGAAGCGATCAACGCACTCCAGCTCCAAAACGAACGCAACAAGAGCAATTAGAACATTGGCAGAAAAATAGGAGAATGCTCGTAAGTTTGGGAAGATGCAATTATGGTTTTGGTTCGTATTATTACTACTATATCAAAATGTTACTGTCTAGTAACATGTATTGGTTTGGATACTTGTAAAATCTGCATCATTTTCCATGTTGAAATGCAGCAATGAGAAACTTTTAATTATCACAATTTTTTTATTTAGATTAATTACTATGTCGGGCCATAGTCTCTTTCCTTTTCAATTAATTGTTAGATGTTAACTGCAGGCGTATTCTACGGTTGGTACACCTGATTACATAGCTCCGGAAGTTCTGCTAAAGAAGGGTTATGGAATGGAATGTGATTGGTTGGTTCATATTTACCTATATTTTTCCTGGGTTTCACTTATATATGTTGGAGAAATATCTTCTTTTCTGATTTTTGTTCATTAATCCATTATCGGATTGTGCAGGTGGTCAATTGGTGCTATCATGTTTGAAATGCTTGTGGGATATCCACCCTTCTATTCTGATGAGCCAATGTCAACATGTAGGAAGGTAAGGCAAGGACCATTTCTAAGTTTCATCATATTATACTCAAAAGAAATAAAAAAAATTCCTCCTTGCCCCGTAGTTTGCTTTGCAGTATTATTTCCCTCCCTATAGTCACAATGTAGTGAATATAGAATAAGAAATATGAAGTTAATTTGGACTTACTGATTATATGTGCAGATAGTGAACTGGAGAACACATTTAAAATTTCCCGAGGAAGCTCCTCTTTCTTTAGAAGCGAAAGACCTAATAAGCAAACTACTTTGTAATGTTAACCAGAGGTTAGGTTCAAATGGCGCGGATGAAATAAAGGTATTGAGCTGTGTGTTCTATTCTAAGTTCTTTAACCACTTACTCTAGTTAATGGAAATTCATGTTAATTCTGTGTTTGTTCAGGCCCATCCTTGGTTTAAGGGAATTGACTGGGATAACATATATGATATCGAGGCTGCATTTATTCCTGAAGTAAATGACGAGTTGGATACCCAAAATTTTGAGAAGTTTGAAGAGGTATTTACGTCTCTTTCAGTGAGATATTTCATTTGGTTTCGAATTAATTAATGTTTTGTGAAAGAAATTTGTAGCTTATCATAATTGTTTTCTGAACTGTAGTCCGAGCACCATGCTCAAACTTCATCAAAATCTGGTCCATGGAGAAAGGTAATTTTGTTTGTTCAAATTTGTGAAATGTATATTTCAAGAGAATTTATATTCTTATAAATGTATATACGTAATGCAGTATTCTATTCTACCTACTGATAAACTTCATGATACTTGTTGGCTGTTGCTACACTCTGTCAATTCAGTTAACTCGTTTATAGCATTCTATCAGATATGCAAAAGAAACTCTGTATGATATTACACGTCTTACAATGTTGCGAAAGAAAAAAGTATCAGCTTTCATTCGACGTACAATTTTCACTAAAAGCTAACGAAAAATGGAAAATGAACTGGCACAAAGGTCAGAAAACAAATTCATGTTTTTGACACCCTTTTTTTTGGTACATTGATCTTTTGTCTGAAAAGTGTGGATTATGGACCACAGCCCGCAAAAATTTGTCTGACGAAGTCTATATTTATAGTTCACCACTTAAATTCAAGCCTATATTGCTTCTGTTTTGTCCGATTACGTTTTCATTTCCCTTTACAATCTTTCTCATGTTATTGAGTTCTTGCTCCTCAAGCTTATTTTGATCTTTCTACAGATGCTTTCATCCAAAGACATCAACTTTGTTGGGTACACGTACAAGAACTTTGAAATTGTGAATGATTACCAAGTGCCTGGAATGGGTATTTCCCTCCCTCCTTGTCTATAATTTGTTTACACTCTTACTGTGATGTGACTAATACAATATCTCTTCGGTTTTCTGTTTTTGAGCAGCTGAACTAAAGAAGAAAAATACCAAGCCAAAGAGGCCAACAGTAAAGGCATTGTTTGGTATGCACATGTTTTCTAAATTACTTATTTCTGAGCAATTTCAATATATCTATAGCAGATAAACAATCATGGTGTAATTTCCTGGCAAAAACCGAAGAACGAGAATTTCTTTAAGTAATTCGAAATTCATGGCTTATATCAAGCTTAATGTCATGGTTGGGCAACACCTACTCTTCTCCAAGACTTGGAGGTTCCAAAAGATCCCACATTCCCACCACTTAAACTTTGCATATAGTAGTGTTGAAAGTGTCTACAAAATCTCTAGAAGGTAGTGGAGAATGTGTAGAAGGTTCGTAGAAGTGTGTAGGAAGAGTTCACGTAATATGTAGAAGCCTCCTTTGTAATATCTAGAAAGAAGTATCTAGATAGGATAATCTTAAATCATCGAATAAAGTTGAGAGTTAAGTGATACATTTGAACATTTTCAGAATTGTCCAAGTGTTCTTCCTTCTCAAGATTCTTTGCTAGATTCTCTTAGTACGGGCCTAAGACCGTGATGTTTAGAATCTATACTAAGGTGTCCAATTTAGGCCAAGCAATGGAGCCATGGAGGTTTCAAAACAAAGTACCCTTCTTGATATTTATTCACGGTTTAGCTTTAACTCGCCTTTTAAAACACTTTTACATTAGTACCAAACAACATATGCTCTTTCTCCTCTCTCTGTCCTTTTGTATTCAAATATTTTACATTTATCATCTGAATGTTGTGTTTATCTTGTAACAGAGGATGAATCGGACAAATCAGAGACGGGCAACCAATAAATCTTCAGGAAGTTTTTTGAATTCCTTGCCTTCCCAACGTAATGCTTTCGAACTAAGAAATGATAAAGCTGAGTAAGCTAGTTAATCTCCCCATAATAGCAAATGCTTTCGCCATAAAGCTAATATCGAGCTTAGTACAGAGGGCTCGAAGAAATTGCCCCGCTCGAGTCTATGGAACTGCACAAATTTGCTTGGATTGGATATGTAGTGACTTCACATTTTCTTTCTAACCATCACCGGTGATTAATTAACTTATTTATTTGTAAGTAATACTTTTCATATAGTATTTGAACCACAGTGTAGTTTAGGGAGAATATACAACATAAATGTAACTTTGGAAATTTATATAATTCAACAATGGTGTATGAAGGATCCATTTTTATCCAATATTCTGTCCTTAAATGCACTAATCTTTTCAATGGGAATTGCTCAATCTAGTTTGGCAGGTTTTAGCTTTAAATCAGTTAGCTGTAATAACTACTAACCGATCTGTCACTGTTTGTTTGTCGATATTTTGTTTCTTTCAGTCAAAGTAAAACAGTCTAAACCACATTTATGTATATTTGACAACTATTTTGTTTATTTTCTTGATATTTATATAGTATTAGCAAGGGTCTGTAAAAACACTTATATTACATTATTTGATTGCATTATCTTTTTTCTTGAATATTTCATTTTTAATATTTTATGACATTTTGGTTATATAGTATAAGGGTAAATTACACCCAATCCCCCTGTGATAAGCTTTATTATCACTCCATCCCCCTGTAATAAGAAAAATATCAACTTACCCCCCTGTGAATAAATTAAAGAAGCAATTTACCTCCCCACGCGCTTCACTCGCCTGCCGTGCGACTGATTATCAAGTTTTCTTCAGTTAAAGACTATTTTGCCCCTGAATTGATGACCATTGGATCTGATCTCCTAAATGTCAATGGTCAGGATTAATTACTTATATTTTATTAAATTCAATTTATTACAACCGTAGATCTTTATAGAGATAAACGGTTGACATTAAATTTCTTATTTTTATAATAAATATATTTTTAAAATATTAAAAAATATTTAAAATATATATATATATATATATAAGTGTGTATATAGGTATATATCCTGTCACCACCTTCACTGCCGACGAGCCGACGAACCGCCGCCGCCGCCACCGAACTATTTCTTGTTTTCCATCTTCAAATCTGCAGAAATTCTGCAGATTTGAAGAACACATCTTCAAATCGGGCCTTCAAATCTGTTATATATATACATTATATATTTATATATTATGATGATGATGATGGTGGTGGTGGTTGCGGCGGCGGCGGAGGTGGTGGGTGGGTGGTGGTGATGATGATGATTGACGTAATTGGGCCTTCAAATCTGTTATGTGTGTGTATATATATATATACATATTTATATATTGTGATGATGATGATGGTGATGGTGGTGGTTGCGGCGGCTGCGACGGTGGTTGTTGGTGGTGGTGGATGAAGATGGTGGTGGTGATGATGATGATGGTGGTGGTGGTGGTGGTGGTGGATGAAGATGAAGATGATGATGATTTGAAGATTTGAAGGAAGATAGTGGTGGTGGTGGAAGATGAAGAAAGAAAAAAATAATAAATAAATAGAAATTAATTAAAATATTAAATTAATAAGATAAAATGTAAAAATAAAAAAAATAAAAATAAAAATTATATTGTGTAAATATCTAAAAAGGACAAGGATATTATAGTCTTTTAATAAAATTTATAAGCAAAAATACCCTGAGGGAGGCAGTAAAACATATTTTAAAAATTACAAGGGGGTAAGTTGATATTTTTTTTATCACAAGAGGGGTGGGAGGGTGGAGTAATAATAAAGACGACCATAAGGGGGTTGGGTGTAATTTACCCTACAGTATAATAGTAGTCTATAAATTCATCAGCGGTCACATATATATGTAATGTATATGTATACAAATATTTACTTCTATATTTTTATACATATTTTTTTATATTAGATAGTCGAGTATTTTATTCATTTTCATGGTTTATGCTATCTTGTTCGTGTTTGTGATTATTTCATTATTTTAATTCGAGATAGCTTGTACGAAAAAAATTCATAACATAAAACAAAATCAAAGAGAGGAAATAAGAAAAGAGAACGCGTGTATTAGGAGAAATCATCAAAAAATGTCCCCACCGGAACTGCATTGGAAGACAAAGTTGCATGACAACATACCAAATTATAAAAATCCCGTAGACTAATCAATGTATAGAAGTTAAACAATATTCAATGTACTATATTGATTAGCTGATAAAAAAAAAAATTGTACAATTGATTAGGGGTATGCACGTCTGTGAGTGGAGCCTCGAAGGATACAACTAAACTCAACTTTTTTGCAAGAACGTCATGCTTTTTAGTTTGCCATAAGTCGTTCATAAATACACGGACTCAAATACGAGAATACAACTATGATATAATACGAATGCAAAATATGATAAATTTTAAAATTTTAGGATATAATATGTAGAGGGTACGTGTATATATATGTATATATAATATTTAAAAATAAATTTGATTCAATATATTCTTCTGTCTACTTCTGTAAAAAAATTGTTATTTGTTTAATTTTTAAGTTTTAATTATTAACAAAAGGTCGATAACAATATCTATTTTTCTATTTTAACACAAAAATATGAGTCAATTACACGTTTTAGCCAAATGATTAACTAATTGAGCAGACATTGGACCATTATATCAACTCGTTTGAATACTTAGCATAAAAAAAATTTGTTTGAACAATTATGACTTAGACTTTGTCATTCAGAATAAAAATCTCATTGACTCGTATTTATATATTGAAAGATGGATCATCTCAAATTCTCAATTGACTTGTATTTCTATGTAAAAAAGATGTCATCTCACTCTTTCATCCATGAAACTTTAAGAAAAATAGAGAGCTAGTCGAATTTGCAATAATTATTTTTCCAAGAAGAATTTGCAATAATCATTTTCACCATAAAAAAGAAAGGAGAATTCTTTGAAATTAAATATTCCCCTTCCACATCTTTTACCATTACGCACTATGATTAAGATTCATGACAAGAAAACTCAACATAAAATGTACATTTAAAGTTCACCAAATCAACATTAGGGTAAATGCCATTTCACCCACTCAATTTCAACATTATCCTTTTAACTTACATTTATTAAAAAGCTATTCATCAACTGTCACAATGTCATTTGTGACTCTAAATTTCACCCAATGCATCACTCCATAGACACTATATGCTCCATCATTAATATTTACTACTTTAATAAAAAAAATAAAATTTCAACCACTAATTTTTATACTGAATCGATATTATTTGCAAATATATTAATAGTTGTCGAGTTTCAAAATTTCAATAATTGAAAGTAACACACACATATTACTTACCTTTTGCTCGACTTCTGACCGAGGAACAAAGGAAGAGATTGGAGGCGGCGGGTGACAAAGAGTTCTTTTTAACAAAAAATTGATTTGAAAATAGTGTCGAAGAGGATGTACCAACCCAAGATAGTTGGATCAAGTATTATGCAGCTTGTGACCCCTAGATGCGATAAATGTTTAAATCCTACTAAAGACACCACCCGGGTGAGGACTTCTATTTGAGGAACCCAATCTGATAAATTAAACTTCCCCATTTAACCTTTAGTAACACAAATATGATAGACACCACAATTGATATATATCATATAAATACATGGATTGAAGTGCTTTTAAGTTATTTTACTAAAACAATTAGATTTGAGGGGTCAATTTATGAATTTACTATTTATCCAAAATATTATATAGGTAATATATATACACACACACAAAAACAAAATAGTAAATATTATTAGTAGTAGTTAAAATTAGCAATTTAGGAACTACTTTCCATTTACGATTAATCCCCCACCATCCACACCCTATTAATCAATCATCAATCTTTTGCCAGCCATTTTCTTTTCTCTCTCTAAATTCTTTTCATCTCTCTCTAACCCCCTCAATTTTCGCTTTCTTGTCTGCCCCTCGTGTTCATCATCACTTTTGCGATTCATCAATTATTCAATTTCCTGTCAATTTCGGACTAATTAAACACTTACTCCACAGATATTGAATATATCCGTGCTCGAATTTGATCTCTAGGTCTTGAATTTCATCAATGAGATCAATTGCGATTGTTAATTAGGGTTACGGTTTGGTTTTTGTAGTTTTTTCAAGGATGTAGGTCGAGGAAGGATTGAAATAATTGATCGATATATTTATTTGGCTGATTTATAAGGATCTACTGTGTGGAACCCTAATTTGGCAATTTTTCGCGTTTTTGGGGGCGATTTGAGCGTGATTAACGGTTGAAACTGCTGAGAATTGTTGGAGTTTGGGGGTAATTTTTGGAATTTTGGAGTTATTGGATTGTGTTGATTGCCATGGATCATGTTGTGGGTGGAAAATTTAAGCTTGGGAAGAAAATTGGGAGTGGTTCATTTGGTGAACTCTATTTGGGTACTCCTTTTCCTTTTTGTTGTTTTGTAAACTGTTTTGTTTGTTTCCATTATTTAATCTTTTGGATACTGATGAGGTACTTGTCTGTTTCGTTTTTCGTGATCGAAAAATAAATGCGTTTGCTTGATTTATGTAGGTGTGAACTTGCAAAATGTGGAAGAAGTAGCCGTGAAGATGGTATGCTTGTTAGTAGTGTTAATTCATTTTCTTTTCTGTTGAGTGTTGTATGAAATTTGAAGTAATGCAATCATCAATGTGGATTTATATCTCCTGATATATTTATTCTGAGAATCATAGTGAACATTTGTTTTTGGGTACCTCGAGCAATGTTTATTATACAATTTCATGATCATTCTTCAGTTATAAGCTTGTATGTTGCAAGGCAAAACTTGAAACACCAGGTTTGCAAAAGCTGCAAAAGTTACTTCTGTCTTTGATTGAAGGAGAATTAGCAAAAGCCTGAGCACAAGTGTCTGCTTGTTGAAATATTAACTAAATTTTCCTTGTAGAAACTGATGGAAGTTTACCTAGCAAAAAATACCTTTTACAATACTAATATGAACTTGAACAGTCAAACTAATACAAACTGTACCCAACCTAAAACATTGTTTTTCATTTCAGTTGTTAACTCACGGACTGTAAACTGCTGCCATTGTCGGCAGTTTCCTTCCTGCGGAACACTGCCTTTTCTGCATGACACTTGAGTTTTCGTAGAACTTATGTGCTAAAATTTTGTTTATTGTAAAATACCAGGAACCTGTGCAGACCAAGCACCCTCAACTTCACTATGAGTCAAAAATTTATATGCTTCTCCAAGGAGGAAGTAAGCCTCTCTCTCTGTCTCTCACACACACGCACACACACACACACGCACACACACACACAGAGACATGCATGCACCCATAGAGAGACCTTGTATTAGACATCAAATAAGTTATAGTGCATTATGGTTGACCATTATATCTTTGAGTTCATTTGGTTGAATAATTTGGAAGCCAAAGATTTCGAATTCATTGAGTGTGGATTTTCTTTTTTTGAGTTATTTTGAATTTCAAAATCACAAACTTATAGTTTGACTTATCTGTCCAAGCAGTATGGTGGTTTTGTGAAAACCATTCTTTTGAAGCACGTGTGGATTTGAAAATCATTTTCACTTATGAATAACTGTCTTTGGTTTCTGTTATGAGTCAGCCGGCATTCCCAACTTGAAATGGTATGGAGTTGAGAGTGAATATAATGTCATGGTCATAGACCTTCTGGGACCAAGTCTGGAAGATCTCTTCAACTATTGTAACAGGAAGTTCTCCTTGAAAACAGTATTAATGCTTGCAGATCAATTAGTAAGTGGATGGGATATTCATAAGATTTTTCTGTAAGTTGTGATTTTATGTAGTAACTTTAGTTACAGTAACTAATTTTATTTACTTTTAGATTAATAGAGTTGAATACATGCATTCTAGAGGATTTCTTCACCGTGATATAAAGCCCGACAATTTTTTAATGGGCTTGGGGCGCAAAGCAAATCAGGCATGTCTTTCTATGATTCATAGCTTCACATTGAATAGGGACCCGTACCTGATTGTTGTGTGCAAGATTGTCTTATCTGTTTCTGTGACATTCGTGGTACTTATTGTAGGTTTATGCCATTGACTTTGGTCTTGCCAAGAAATATAGGGATCTTCAGACTCATAAGCACATACCCTACAGGTACCTTCCCTTTGTGCCTGCATTAAGTTGAATTTACCCCCATTGGCCGCACATGTCTTGAGCAGATGTTCTGTAATTAATGATACAAGTCTGAATAGAAAAGGCACAAATGGATAACTCAGCCACTGTAAGAGATAGGCGAGGAATGATTTGATATAAAGTCATCCTAAGGTTTTTGTTGGCTTGTGCTTAGACTTGTCACATGATGAAATTGATGTTCTAGAGAAGATATTTGTGTTTTTATGGAGGTAAATATGGTCTCCTATTTAGCTGATTGCTTTGATGCTTTTCCAAATCATGAGTTTTGGCTAAAAGAAGCCTAGGCTAAACAATGTTTTGATCTCCCTCTTTTAAGATTACTGAAGGATGTGTTGAAACTGTTCAGCTATGCCTAGTATACAGTATTTAGGCTTGATCTGCATTTTTTCTTTTTCATTTGGCACCATTGGTAGACCCAACCAAGACAAGTTTCTGAATCCGAACATTTTTGTTTTCTAATAACTGAGATTCTGCACCTTTTCATTGTCATTGTAACTTATGCCATATTTTACAGTTTTCAATTTCCCCCCTCATGATCAGTGTCTTTGTGATATCTTTATACTCGTTGGTGCTTTGGCACTCAAGGATATGCTAACCGCCTTCCTTAACACATGAACACTCAAATGGAAATAGGAAGAGGCAGGTAGGGTGATTCTAGTCCTGTAAACTATAATCGCCTCTTGGATCTTTTTTTTTTTGGGGCAAGTAAGCGTATTATATATATATATATATATATATATATATATATCAGTCAACATGTAAAAACTGCACCAGGCATCCCTGGGCCGCCTCTTGGATCTTTCATACTTTTGGAGAAATCCAATTTGTGAACTTTTGAAGCTGTGGTGATTCATATTTGTCGTGTTGTAGCCCCACATTAAGCTAGAACAGACGGCACAATATGATGTCTATCATGCAAGTATTGCTATTAATCAACTTCCATTGGCATGGTTCCCTGCATTCTGGGACCTTGATGTTTATAATGATCTCCGCAGGAGTGTGGAGTTGTTTTATCTCAGAATGTAGTTGTGACATATCTTACAATGTTTGCTATTCAGTTTTTACCATTGATGTTGTTATTGAGTATACCTCTTAATATTTCATCTCAGGGAGAACAAGAATCTCACAGGTACTGCTCGCTATGCCAGTGTCAATACACACCTTGGAGTTGGTGAGTGATTTATCTTTTAATGATTAGGTTGTACTGTGTCATGGAAGTAAGCTTTCTTAGAGGGTCATTTAATTTCCTCTAACATGATCTTTATTTACTTAAACTGGCAGAACAAAGCCGACGGGATGATTTGGAATCTCTTGGTTATGTGCTAATGTATTTTCTGAGAGGAAGGTTGGTCGCATATGTGGGATCCGCGCCCTTTATGTTTTTCGGGATTTTCTTTAACCTTTATTTGAATATTTATCTACAATTGTTTGGAGATTTTTTTCATGTCCTTACTTATTCTACATTTTCCTTTATTTCAGCCTTCCTTGGCAGGGACTTAAAGCTGGCACCAAAAAGCAGAAATATGACAAGATTAGTGAGAAGAAAATGTTAACTCCTATCGAGGTACACATCATATGCCACTTCCAGTGCTTATTTGGTATCTCCTTTGTTTGAAACATGTGTTTTTTCCAAGTATGCTCAAAAGATAATTTCAAAAACTAGCAGTTAGCTAACCCATTGATTTGCATGATTTCTGGTGAAATCCTACTCCTGCTATGTTTTATCTGCAATGAATTCCAAGACTGATCTTGGTGATTGATTAGTTAAGTATTATATCCTTTGAACCTAGATCCTAGATACTGTATCTTGTCTGGGTTTTCTCGTCTGGGCTAATATGTTTCCTGCGCTTGGCGTTTACTTGCTTGTATTACATATGTTGAGTTACAGAAAGTATAAGTGATTTGCAATTATTACAGGTACTATGCAAATCATACCCATCAGAGTTCATATCATATTTTCACTACTGCCGATCGTTGAGATTTGAGGACAAGCCAGATTATTCTTATTTGAAGAGGCTCTTTCGGGACTTATTTACACGTGAAGGTAATGAATAGTTATTCTATTTCATGCTTTCCTAATTTCTACGTCATCTGTACTCTGGAAAATTTTCTTTTTGCAGAATATTTAGTTATTTTTTCATGAGTTCCTCTTTGAGCATTTTATTGAGCATGCACGTGTTGCAATATTCACGCAGGTTACCAGTTTGACTATGTGTTTGATTGGACTATATTAAAGTACCCTCAGATTGGTTCGAGTTCGAGAGCAAGGGTAACACATTTTAATGTTTGATTTATGTTCGTTGGCAGTATAAATGTGTTAATTGGTGCATTTGGTTCCAGAATCCCATTGGTAATGCCGTTGCTGGAACCTCTGGTGAAAGACCAGGCAGAACACCAGGTATATCTAATTGACCACAAAGAGCATCCAAAAAATGTAGATTTCCTGATATCTACCCTCATATGATTTGTGAATTTGATAATGGACTAGCTAACTAACCCGTGCTAGGTATCTCTAAAAGTATAATATAATGTGTTAATGATTAGGAAAGAAGATGAACAGAAATCAATTTCCATTAATAAAGATAAATGAAATCAGAACCAATGAGCTGAGTGTACATTCATGTTCTAAATGCATTGGTTTATATTAAACACTGTAAATATAGGATAGAAAGTTGAAATGTGCTTATAGTGCTTTTATCCAGGGAAAACTATAAAAAACTTGTGGCTGTTGTATTGTGCGAAAAATTTCACTCCTGACCAAGTTACTAGACCAGAATATACTTGCAGTGGAAAATAACATCTCAATTAATTCTTAGCCGTTTAGCACTTTCTCAATTGGAAATGAAGCATTTTAAAACCTGAGAACAAAATGAATACAGAGTGATGAAGATATAAGGTTTTCCTCAGATCGATACCTCTATTTTGAGGTAAAAAACATACTTATTATGAAAGATAAGTATGTATTGTAGAAAACTTTGAATTATTTGATAACAGATTATTTATTGTGGAAAATTAATGTGCATATATTGGTTGTTTTCCTATTTATTTCTCCCTTCTGATTTGTTTGCTTTTGTCCAGTGGGGCTTGATATTCGAGACCGATTCTCAGGCACTGTTGAAGCTTTCTCTAGAAGAAATGCCTCAGGTTTTGGTCGGCATGGAGAATATTCAAGACACAGGACATCAGATGATATTCCTTCATCCAAGGATGTGGTTTGTCCTATTCCTTCATATTCTAATTTAGGCATCATGAATTACATGATTTTCTGGCATGTCGATTCTTAACAGCTATGATTTCTTTCATGAGCTCTCTATCCATGTTGCTCACCCTCTCTCGCCTTTCTTTCTCTCTCCTTTTGAGAGTTGGAGCATGAAGTGTCTCAAGATTCGATTTGTGAGGGTAAAAATAGTCACTGCTGCTGATCCTGCTTATGCAAGGCAATGCAGTCCAACCTGAAACCATCTCCTTTGGGGCAGGTTTTTGAGAACATAAGCGCTTTTTAGGCGGATCTTGGGTTTTGGACCCGGACCCACCCAGCCCAAAGTTATACATTATATTATTTATGGATACATATGTGTGTATACATATATAGCAACGTATGGACATAAATACACTACTCTTATAAACTAAATAGTAATGTAAGATTTATAAGTAGTTTCTATTTAAGAAAGGCATTTAGAAGAACACAACATGTCCGAAATAAATTTTCAAAAATTAAAATATGGAGATAAAGTTGCAAATAATTAGTTCTTTGTTAACAACGTGCTTTTCTAATATTAGATAGTTGTGCCCATATTTCTTTATTTTTTTAAAAAAAAACTATTGAAATTGTATTAAATTGTCGTCCGCTAAATTTTGCTGCTCTGTTAGTCATGCTCTGCATGAACTGCTGTTCTATATATTTATTCATAAAATATATACCCATTTTGATTATTTTTGTACTGAAAAAGGGTTGTCCTCTAAATGCAGCAATATGACTCAGAAAAAGGACGTACTTCCCGAAACCCAAACTCTTCAAAGAGAGCAGTGGTTTCAAGCAGCAGACCAAGCTCATCTGGTGAGGCCACTGATGGCCGCTCTAGCAGATTAGTGTCATCAAGCAATGGCCGTTTATCAAGCAATGGTCCTAAGCCATCATCTTTTTCTCGCACTGCACTTACTAAAGGCACCACTCGTGATGATCCTCTTCGAAGCTTCGAGTTCCTTTCCATCAAGAAGTAATTGGTGGATAATTTCATTTTTTTGTAGAGTTGGCATATACAATCTATTTAAGGAAATATTTGCGATATATTACTCTTGTAAATGTGAAACATGTTGTGCGCTATAATTGATTACGATTCTTGGGAAATTGTGGGACTTCTAATTTGATAATAATTGCAACAAAATTTGTACGGTGGATCTCACCTGTGGTGGTGGTTGTGTGGTTATGATTGTGTTGGGTCTCGACGCGCCTTGAGCTCTTAAAGATGGCCTATAAGGCTTCAACCGACACCTCATCCAACGTTTCTCATGATAATATTTCTGGTTAAAGTTTGTTGTTTAGAGTCATTTCATGTGCAGCAGTTTATACATTTTTACAAATTAATGTTCATATATGGCTATCAAATTTTGTATGCAGCGCAATTGGTCCATGATAAAAGAAGCAAGTTCTGTTTTTTTTTTTTTTTTTTTTTGTGACAAATTATATTAACACCCTCTGCAGGACCTTAATTACAAAAAACACCCCTTAATTACAAGTTATACAAATTATTTAGGTCAGTGAAAAGAGTTGAATTCTGACATTATATTCGGGCTCCAATTGAAATTCAGGAGACGAGATAAAATTTTGAAAGCTTATTAAGAAATAATTCATACACCCAAAACATAAGTGCGAGATCAGTGATATATAATGTAGCATCACTATTTACTTTTGAGATTAAATGGAATGAAATAGTTCACCATTATTGGATTTTATTTTTTTTGACAATGATGAAACGTTAAATAATGTTTTATATACCAAGAGAACATAAGTAAATTACCAGAAACCTACGATAGTGCCATGAAAGAAAGAAATATGGAACGCAAAATTTAACTGCCAAAATACGAGTTTGGGGCGAATAGATTCTCAAACAAGTTCAAATGATAATATGCAAAATTGGAGTTCTTTTTCTTTTGTAATGAAATTTGCATAAAAAACCACCAATACAGCTTTCAAAATCCTAACCAAAATCTTAATAACCAGAAATTTAACTTGTTAAGCAACAGTCTCTTTCTTAAGCTTTGCAAGCTCCTGCCTGACAACACCAGCCCTCTGCAAATTCAAGAACATTCATCAGAATTTCATATAAATTTAGGATACACCACAAAATTAAGCATTAATATTAATCTTTAACTCATAAACTGTTCTCAGATGATGGATTCCAAAAATAAAAGTTGCTAATGTTCTTCAATGACAGCTAAACTAACTCAAAACATGTATATAAAAGATGGCATGCTTAATAATGTACACACCTTGATCTTTGCTAACATCAGCTTGAACCGGTCAAAATCATTGAGAGCCGCCCTTCTCTTTTGAACAATCAGCTTCCTACCCCAGGAGCTGTTTTCCCATTTTCCCTTGACATCTGCAAGAACAGTACTAACACGTTAATACCATTATCAAAGCGATCAGAGTGGTTTTACAGTTTTCTAAAATTTATGCACCCACCAGCAGCCTCCATAGCTGCTATAAGAGTCTTCTTCTTTGGAACTCTTTTGATATCGATTTTGATGTCTGTAAGTGAAAGCCTCTTGAAGTTCATTTGGCTCCGTACCATATCAGGGGAATCAACAAGAGCCTGTTCAAAGGAAATAGGATATTGCACCAAATATTAACTCCATGTATCCAACACATCCAATAAACGATCACTCACTCGAGAATAATCATAACACCTTTTGCACTCCTTGTAAATCACAGACTTGCAAGTGGCAACCATAGATTATTAAACTCATATCATTCAATTCATCCCTCTATTCATAGAGATGAAGTCAACCACAACCAACAACCAAAAAAAAATGAGAATACATCGAATGTGTGTTAAATATTGCCCCGAAAGAAAATACTCTATGATCAATCTACAAAATAAGAACTTCAAGTAGAAAAGAATCCACATTCTAATTATTTGCAAGATTACAATTCACTAAGCATAGTTTGTGCAACCAAGTTATTAACTCCCAACTCAATACTAATCGAGAAATGCGAATGACCTATAACACACAGAAAAACCTTGATTTTGCATCACAGTCTCGCTCTCGCTGATATAAATAAACATAAAAATAACTAATACATACAGAACTTGGAGATAAAAAAGAACATAGAAATCGAACATCAATATTATGAAGTAATCAACTTCTACTAGCTGTGGCAACAAAAGAGAGCATCTAACTGTGAATTACACTAAATACATTCACATATAAAGCTGTAAAAGGGGAAGAACATAAAGCAGAACTACAATCAAACAGGCAAGCGCATAAATTACCTTACAAAAACGCAATTAAAAAGTAATATATCACATCTCAAGCTCAATTACACTGAAATATATTAAAAAAAGGAGAAAAAACAGCTGAATAAATGCATTCACATACCAAGCTGGAAAAGAGAAAGAACATAAATCAGAAAAATAATCAAACAAGCAAGTGCATAAACCACCTTTAAAAAAACGCAATTATAAAATATATCACATGTCAAGCTCGATTAAACTCAAATATGTATAAAAATACGAGGAAAAAAAACAGCTGAATAAACAACAGGGAGATAGATACATACCCTGTTTTGGTCAATAACGTCGACAATGACGACAAGCTTGCCATAGTCCTTTCCGTAGTTCACAAGAGCGACTCTTCCGATCTCCACGTACCTCTTGAACGGCTACACACACCAACAAAATTGCAAAAAGAAAATCAAATTTCACAAATTCAGAAACCTCTCTGTATACGCATTGTAGAGATAAGAGATAGATATATATACATATATATATAGAGAGAGAGAGAGAGAAGTGCGAGAGGTGCTCACCATTTTTGCTCGATCTGTGAGAGTGTGTGTGCTGTGTGAAGAGAGGCGGAGAATGAGAAATGGCGGAGGGGTAAATGAAAGTTTGATATAGGGTTTGAAAATGGGGGATGTAATATTTGCTAGGGTTTTCGCAAATGTTTGGGCTATGGGCTGCTTGTTAGCAGCTTGTATTGTTTGGGCTTATGAGTCTTTAGGGCCCATTTGAGATTTTGGACAATTAGGAAGGGTTGCAGATATTGTTGGAGACTCGTCTATCTTCGAACTAGTCGATAAAGGCACACTCTGTGTGTGCAAAAACATATAAATTGATTTGGATATTTTGGACTAAAATTAAGTTTAAATAAGGACGAGAGAAGTGAATAAAAATAGAAAAAAAAATGGATGAAAAATAAAAATTAGTGTAATTAAAGAAAAAATTGGAGAGAAGTGTAAATGGGAGAAACTATTGATAATGATTCACTACATTTGTTTTATGAACAATGTTGTTATTATTATGTTTAGGTGACACTATAGCAATTCATGGTGTATGAACACCTCATAATCATAATTACACCAAGAGTGATGTGAGTCAAGAAAGAGTTTCCTTCAATTATATACTAGTATAAATTAATTATTTATATTATTGGCATCTAAGGTTACATAAGAGCTTTTTCTTTTTTCTTTCTTTCTTTTTTATAACTAACTTCATTCAACACTAATAAAACAATCTCAATTACAATCAAACCATTACTACAATTATCATAATCAAGTTTTACACCGAGGTACAAAAGATAAACACGAGCATGAAACAAACAAGTTAAAAATATAGTAAAACAACTCAACCGTGTAAAGGATGGTCAAGTCAATTTTCTTGTAAAAAAATGATACTTTCGAAGAGGGTCGAAGCATTCGAACTCCATTTTCACCTCCAACGAATTGAAGAAAAGTGGAACTCTTTCTCTTGAAACTCCCCGATGTAAATCTAAGTTTGATGCTCAACTTCTTGCCAAGAAAGAAAGCTAGTGACACAACTGGTTGGGGTATCCGTGGTTCGGTTCTAACTTAACAAGTATAGTTTGATTTTAAAGTCTGCTTTTTGATTTTCTAACAGTATATATGGTTGTTTTTACATTTTGAAATTGTCATTTATTGGTTGATTTTCCCCACTTAGACAATCATGGGCTCTAAGTCTCAGTAAGATTTGGTGATCCTTTGTGAGCTCCACCACAACAAAAGTAATTGTTATTATCACAGTACGCCGAGTAAGTCCTAGAAACAATCTTAACAACCCGATTTTCGCCCATGAAGATTTTCATTCTCAGATGTTAATGCTTGTTATGCTAAAGACTCTTGGGGTGCTTCTAGGGTTTAATTTAAGATAATATTTCTAGATTTTGTCAAAATTTTATATGCAAGTGCGGTTAATTCTTCGTCGGTTGATTAGGGGATGATAGATACATACAAAGTCACACGATTTTGAATAATCAGAAGAATAAAAAATGGTTAACAATAATAAGTATAAATTTATTCATTGTGATTTTATCTCACTGATTTGGTAGGCCAATATATTGTTGCTCATTATTTGTGAGTTGATAATTGTAAATCAGCAGAAAACATATAAAATATTTCATTGATGAATTTGTTATATCTTAGAATCTTATTCTTAATGCGAAAAATGAATAATTGTGATAATGTTAATAATAATAAAAATAATAATTGTTGCTATTATTATTAAAAAGAATATGACATTTTATTATTAAGGAGGTGCTAGATTACACCGCGAATGTCACTTATGTGCATCATTACTTCGATCTCATCTCTCGCACCCACCGAATCATGAATTGGCCCTGGAATGTTCGACTTCTTCACATTTTTCGTGAAGCTAATAAGCGGGCAGATAGATTAGCCAATAAAAGCCTCAGACAAAGTATTACCATGATCGAGATACCAATGAAAGAGTTATTTGACTCAATCGAGCAGGATAGAAATGACGTTACTTAGCCTCGTAATGTTAGGCATGTCAGAATGATCATTTAGGGTAACCCCTTTTCCTAGTTCCAATAAAAAAAAATGACATTTTCTGTTAGCTAGCTACGTGGCAGCTAACCCCCCACTGTAGTGAAAACAAGTCTTTGGCCATTTTGACCAGACTTTTAATAGCCAATATTCTAATTTTAGTGATGATTTGTCTATAATAAATTGTCCATTAATTATTGATTTTATTTCCAACCTAGATTTTCGATGGTCTTCTTGGCCTTGTTTCAACAGGGCATTAAGAGCCAATCAACAACTTCATCTCCATTCAATTTTGACTTGCTTTTGCAATTCTTGTATCTATTTTTCACATCACTTTTTTTTTTTCATTTTTCATTTTTACATATTCAAATACAAAAGAGTCAACCAACCAAAAGGAAATTCAGAAAAATATTATTTTTCTATATTCACTACACCCTTTATTCCTGCATGGATCAATTTATGGGATGGCACTGATTTTCCTTTGAAAGGGGTTGGTTTGCTCATTGTTGGAATTTTTTTTCCACTTATTTCATGTATATTTCTTGAATTATATACATACAAGAAATATATATATATATATATATATATATATATAAAAGATGGCTACTAAGATGAAAGGCCTCTTGAAAGGCCTCCGGTACATTTCCCAGATATTCGGTGAGTTTTTCTTTTTTGGTCATGAAATTCGTTTTAGGAGCTTATGAGAATCGAAGTTCCAGCGCAATTGCAACGACGAATTGTGTGGAGGTCCGGAAATAAGTAATTATTTTGTTCCTGCATTTTTGAAATTAATCTCGCAAAATTGTGACAATTCAAATATTGCAGCGCCTAACTTTTTGCATGTTCTAAATTCAAAATATTACAATATTTGGAAGAAACTTTTTGACTAAACGTTGCAATTATTAGGGAAGTTGTTTTATTGTCTATATATATGCAAGGTTTAGATAGAACAATACTCGAATTTTAATCTCCTGTAATTACATAACTACATAGAGTTTTCTCATTCAATTAAGTACTCAAATTTTAATCGTTGCTCTCATAAGCGTGGGTTCATGCGGGGAAACTACACTAAACGATTGGAGGTCCTCGAGAATCTCAGGTCTCGAGACCTCCCAAATACAACCTAATTGCAACCATATGGTGGAGTCTACATAGATTATGTCGGGAGTCGGACTTCGAGTTTGGTGGCATTCAAAAAGGACTCCCAATACTTGTTTGAAAATACTGCAAAAATGGGATATAATTAAATAACTAATAAAGGAGCCAAATATTTGATGCAGATGAAGAAAAAGAACAAGAAATGCAGATTGGTTTGCCCACAGATGTAAAGCATGTGGCTCATATAGGATGGGATGGACCAAAAGTTGATTCACCTAGCTGGGTACAAATTTCTCAAGACTTTTCTGAAAAAGGAAAAAAAAATCATTTAAATTATTTTCTTTTTCAATTTTAATTTTGGTAATTGCATATTTTGTGAGGATTAATTATCCTAGGTGTGTTAAAAAATTGAATTAATTGGGTCAAATGCTGCTATTTTGTGTTGCAGATGAAAGAGTTTAAAGCACCAACAGGATACCATACAGCACCTTTAGGCTCCCCAGGAGACCCCCTCAAAGAGGATCCTGAAATCCATTGGGTTTCTGAAGGTTTCATTTTATATTTTTTTCAGTTCAAATCTTCTGTTGCACATCCTGTATTACACTTCGTGTTAAACATGTAGATGCGTGATAAATGTATACATGGACAGTTCTCTCCACAGCCTAACTGCCAGTGTATACACTTGTTACAAATCTATGCAGGGACTAAGCTAGGAATTTGAATGAGGGGGGGGGGCGAGATTGTTGTGATATGGGTATACATATTTTTTTGGCAGATGGTTGAAGGAGTCAAAGGGCGCGGTACGATACGCTATATTTGTGGAGGAAAATATAATAAGAAATTAGGTTCAATTACAACTTTTGACATACTTTATACTCTTATATCTCTTTTGTTATAGCCAAAATTTTAGATTTGAACGGGGCGAACTCAAAATAAAGGGAAAAAACATGATATTTTTTTATTTTGAGGGGGGGCGAAATCCAAATATCAAAAATTTTGTAAGGTAAAAAAATGATTTTTCAAAATTGAGGGGGGGCGACCGCACCCTCCAGCCCCCTAGCTCCGTCCCTGCATCTATGCGTGTAACAAGAACTGTAACGCGCATATATAATAGAAGATCCAGATTTTTTTTTGTCCTGACACGGAAGATTTTAGTTCAAATCGTGTAGTGGGATGACATATGCCCTGGTCACTTCACACGTACTCAATTACCATAAATTGTCTCAGGAAAGACAAATAGTAATTCTTAGAAGCTCTTAAGTCCGAGTTAATCACAACCATCCATATATACTAGATCTCACGTCAGTCCCAACACATGATAATTGCGACTTCCTCGGACTTGAAGTTTTGAGAGCTCCTAAAAATGGCGGAAGACCATCCCACAGCTATAGTTTACCGCCCATGCACATATTTTCAAAACCCTAATTACAAAAAACAGAAGTAAGAAAGTACCATAATTACCAAAAACTTGTGAAGTGTCATGCAAATATCCATATCTTCAACCAACTCATTTCCAAGAAAAATTCTCATAACAAATACAAAAAACATCAAAATTTTGATTGGTTTTGTAGATTCAAAGAGAGGCCATAGAACAGGAAATTCTCCAAGAACAGGAAATCCTCAACCGGACCTCCCTGAAGTGCCAAGATCCTCCAGGCGCCATCATCATCACACTACAGAAAACAACACAAATGACTCCCCAAAGAAGAAAGATTCAACAAAACAAAGGTCATCAAGAAGACACCAACACAAGGACCCTTCAGACACAACCCTTAAATTCAACCACCACCAGCGGGACCCGACCCAAGCATCGACCAGCTCGCCCGCACGAAACCTACCCGACATCCCCAAGAAATCGCGTAGAAAGAAGTCCAAGGAGACGGACGGTGGAGATGGATCCACACGATCAAGATCCAAGGAATCCGACGGTAAGGCTGGATCCACGCGATCAAGATCCAAAGGCATGAAGGCCACGGATACAGGACAAGATAGCGGGCCCACATTAGAAAAGTACAACTCACAACAGTGTCCCATCCTGAGTGTACACGATGATGAAGAGAAGGAAAGTAGAGTAGATTTATAAAGAGTTACTTGTGTTCTTTGTCGGCTTTCTTATGTTTTTCGGTTTTTATTCGAGTTTTTTTTTTGTCCTAGGTAGCTAGAGAGTTGCATTTGCTCAAAGTCTCAAACCGAAGGAATTCCTTTTTTCCAGATTGATGATGATTCATATTCTAAACCACCATAAATTATGTGTTTTCCGGAAATATTTTGTCATTCAGTATATATGCAGTTTCATTTCTATTGTGATTGCCATGAATGTGATTTGTTTTGATTCTCTAATGGATACCAAATTATGTTTATTATGTCAATTCCAGTCTCTTTCAATCTGGTTCAATAGATTTTAATGTGTAACTATTCTATAAGGTCATTGAAAATTTTTTGCGCAGACCAGGTTGGGCCAGGCCAGACAAGACCAATTAGTCACATGACAAGCACGATAACATTTGCATAGATCACCTTCATTAGACTGTACATCTACAAATGTAAGTCCACTAGATACGTGATTAGCTAAAGTCCGACCAAACTCAGCTTGAACTAGAATATCCCAATCATGGTGCTAGACTGCTGATAATTTGTCTAATACCAATGAGATAAAATAAGCTCTCAAAAAAAATTGATGACTTTGGTTGAAAGTATGATGTAGTGTCAACAATTTAGGAAAATTAACACGTAGGGAAAGTAAGGGTTGCAAGTCCAACTAATCACTAGGAAATGTAATATACTTGTCTTGTGATTGATCATTTTTTTTGCGATGTAGCTAGTAAGCTACTAGAATTGAAGATCCCGTGATATGAGGTATGAGTGCGTCTAAGGTAGCGGTGGCGTCCGTCAAGTAGTCTTGTAATTAGCCATTTTTAGTCTTGTGATTGAGGTAAAAATATGTGGGGTGGGATGCAACAATTCAAGTTATTTGGTACTCGATTCGATTCTATTTATTAAAAACTCGTTTGTGCTCAATTTATTTAACATAGTAAATAAGCCTTAACACGTTTTCATACACAAAGTTTTAATCTCAATCTAAACTCGACTCAAATAGTTTAAAAAAAATGATAAAAACAAGTTTAAGCATATCAAGCTAGTCGAAGCTTATCTCCAATACTTAGATACCTATCCTTACACCTCAACAAAAAGTATCAAATAAATTTGAATAATACTTTATTTGACTCAACTCAATTCACTTTGACCCCAATATTTTTCAAAATGTAACCTACAAAATATTAGATTAAAACAAGAAATCATCATAAATATTGTCAAGACTTGGCCTAGGCGTGTATAACTATCATCCCGGGCTTGTCGGGACTATATGTCTACGCTTCGTGGGCCTCGTAATTACAATCGATCCCACCAATGCACGCCAACTAAATGACTATAAAAGCTTGCACACTTTCCTTTTTGAAAAAAGGTTGACTTACGCGGGGGGGTAACGCTAACAGAGTGCATTATTATCTATTCCCCCGTCGTGGGGAATAATCTTTTCACGAAAACCCTATTATTTTACCACGGAAGAAGAAATTGTGTGCAGAAATGGCGATGGCAGGTCTGTACAGGCGAATCCTACCTTCTCCTCCCGCCATTGATTTCGCTTCTTCGGAAGGCAAGGTATTTCTCCGGTTAATGTTGTATCGTTTTTGTTATTTTTGTTTCTGATTGGTTGAGTTGCGGTGAGGAAATGAAGTTTGCTTTAGTTTTGAATTATATGTTTCTGTTCCTTTGCTCGATGTGTTTCGCTCTCGATTTTACTGATTAGTTTTGTAATTGATGTGTGATTATATATGTGATAATGAAGAGAAGTTGCTTTAGTTTTGAGTTTTATGTTTATGTTCCTTTGCTCGATGTGTTTCGCTCTGGATTTTACCGATTAGAGTTGTGATTAATGTGTAATTTTAAATGTGATTGCTTTACTTTTGAATTTTATGTTTCTGTACCATTCGCTCTGGATTTTACTGATTAGTTTTGTGATTGATGTGTGATTTTATATACGTGATAATGAAGTGAAGTTGCTTTAGTTTTGAGTTTTATGTTTATGTTCCTTTGCTCAATGCGCTTCGCTCTCGATTTTACCAATTAGAGTTGTGATAATTTTATACGTGATAATGAAGTGAAGTTGCTTTACTTTTGAATTTTATGTTTCTGTTCCTTTGCTCGATCTGTTTCACTCTTGATTTTACCGATTAGACTCTGTGATTAATGTGTGATTTTGTATGTGGTAATGAAGTGAAGTTGCTTTAGTTTTGAAATTTATGTTTATGTTCCTTTGCTCAATGTGTTTCACTCTGGATTTTACCAATTAGAGTGGTGATTAATTTGTAATTTTATATATGTGATAATGAAGTGAAGTTGCTTTGGTTTTGAATTTTATGTTTCAGTTCCTTTGCTCGATGTGTTTCGCTTTGGATTTTACTGATTAGACTGTGTGATTAATGTGTGATTTTATGCATGTGATAATGAAGTGAAGTTGCTTTATTTTTGAATTTTATGTTTATGTTCCTTTGCTCAATGCGTTTCGCTCTGGATTTTACCGATTAGAGTTGTGATAATTTTATATGTGATAATGAAGTGAAGTTGCTTTAGTTTTGAATTTTATGTTTCTGTTCCTTTGCTCGATCTGTTTTACTCTGGATTTTACCGATTAGAGTTGTGATTAATGTGTAATTTTAGTTTGTGCTGGATGTGCGATAATGAAATGACGAAAAGTTCAATGATAGTTCCTAATAGAAGTTAGTTGGTCGAAAAAGCAATCTGTATTGTGCATATCGGAGGATGTGAATCCGAGAAATTTTAAGTGGAGAAAAGTAGATAGATGTCCAAAATATAGCAGGTGTTGCCATATGGATCTGTATTGGCTTGTGGAATTGTAAGACTGTTTAGTGACATAATAAGGAGTGGTAGCTAGGAGGTGGATGTGCTACTGGACTTTTGTAAATGTAGTTATGGCGGCAATCTTTATAAAAACTTCTGTTGTGGGTATTTTCAAGCATTTTATTAATAAACCGAGGAAATTCAACTTTGCTGAGAATAGCATTATCAAATCCAGAAAGATATATTTAAGATTAGGGGGGAATACTTGGCAGCTCAGCTGAACTGAAGTTTTTTGTTGAATTGCGTATATTTCTAGTGACTGATCTTTTATGTGTGGTCTGAATCTGCAGAAACTGTTCACAGAAGCTATTCACAATGGAACTATGGAAGGTTTTTTTAAATTGATTTCTTATTTCCAGACACAGTCTGAACCTGCATATTGCGGTCTGGCCAGCCTTTCAATGGTCTTGAATGCCCTTGCTATTGACCCTGGTAGAAAATGGAAAGGTAAAGTATATTATCATACTCTATAGCCATAGAGTATATTTGCTAGAGAGATTTTTTTTGTAACTAGATAGACATTGCGAGCTTTCCCTATGTTATACTTGCCTAGAGAGATTTTTTCTTTGTCGTGGGAGGCTTTGGGGATGGCTAATTGAGCTATTGTATTTTTGTTCACACATTCCCTCTTCTTCATATTTGTACATAATTATTTTTTTTATGGTCGAATCGGGCAAATGTTGCCGTAGGGTTTCTCTATGGGATATAAGATTTAAGTATAGTAAATTAGTATCTCAATTCAATTTCCAAATGTGAGAATGGCCCTATCGCCGCTAGGGATTGGCATGTATAGTAGGAAGTTGTCACATATCACGCAAAATGAGAATATTTCTTTCATCAGATTTTACATGCTATATTTCTATTGGAGCTCAACCCTTGATTTTAGTGGATCTTACTCGTGTTGAGAAATTTTAAATCCTTAGAACCTGTTTTGTTTATTTTGTTTTCTTAGATTAATTCGAACTAGTAAAATTAGCACTGCAAGACTTACATTTTGGTGGTTAGACAGTTTGAAAATTTTGCACTTTTTATCACGAAAAGGAGTAGACCAGAGGACAGAGGTTAGGTTTGGTGCACGTGAATATTGCATAGTTCGTTTGTTGTTGATAAGATTTTTCAAAAATGTAAACTTCAACTTCGTTTTATTAGGTATTCTTCTTGATGAATGTTCCCTTCTGTTTCCCCAAATTAAGTTTTTGTAACATGAGCTTATTGAAGTTCAATTTCAGGCCCCTGGAGATGGTTTGATGAGAACATGTTGGATTGCTGTGAGCCTTTGGAAAAAGTTAAGGATAAGGGCATCTCATTTGGGAAAGTTGTATGCTTGGCTCATTGTGCTGGAGCCAATGTTGAAGCTTTTCGCACAAATCAGAGCACTATAGATGATTTCCGGAAGTATGTCATGGCGTGTTCCAATTCAGATGATTGTCATGTGATCTCGTCATATCATCGAGGAGCTTTTAACCAGGTTGACATCTAACTTCATTCTGCTCATATTATTGGTTAAAAAGTTTCAGAAGACTAATGGTTTCTTTATGATCGTCAAGAAGTGATATCATAAAATCAACTTTAGGACTGGGATTTTCTTCCCCGGGCTTTTATAATTAAAGTGAGAAATTAAGTTTGAATTGACTTATTAAATATGAAGAATGGTCATCCTGCTTATAAATATCGGGCATAAGAGATTGCTTTACTTTGTAAGTTAATTACGTAATAATAAAGTTTTGAATTGGTTGTGGATGAGGGAAAACCGTAAGTTAGATTTGTATCTCTTACTTATACATGACTCTCATGCATTCACCTGTCAAACATTTCGCGACATTATTTCAAGTGTGTTTAAACCTCACCATCATCTTTATTGTTTTAGACATGGTCTATAAGCTATTGGTTGTCAGATTTTAGATGTGTGACTTTCTGTTTCTCTTTGTCACTTACCAATCTTCAACTGTGGCTGCAGCTATCTGCCATCCTCGAATACTTTTATTGATTATGCTTTTCATGACTATCTTTTAGTTCTGATTTGTTTGTTTATAGATTCTCTTTCTGGTTCGCACTTCATCAAATTGTTGATGAGTTTATTGATATTTATTGCAGACTGGAACAGGTCATTTTTCACCAATTGGTGGATATCATGCTGAAAGGGATATGGCACTGATTCTAGATGTTGCAAGGTTTAAATATCCTCCCCACTGGGTTCCACTTCACCTTCTCTGGGAAGCTATGGATACGATTGATGAATCAACTGGACTACATCGAGGGTATGTACCCACATTCCACTGTCTGTTCGGAGATATATATATGGTTGCCTCAGAATATCATTTTCAGTCTATGGTTAATTCAGTTACAATCCACTTGGTAATTCATTGTCTTCATAGTTGATGTGCGCATTGAGGCTAAAACCGGCAACAGAAAACATATCTACACTGCCAGTTATAACGGCAATAATGCATCACCCATCTCTTTTGGATGGGTGATGTATTCTTGGTTGTAATTTTTTACTAGACTGTTGATAGCATATTTTTATATAGTAACTTAGTTTAATCCTATTAAAAAAAGGTACATTTTCACCTGTGTCTCCTTGCTCAGTTGTAAAAATGTAACTGGTCGAAATGCACCTTCATTTTGTCCATCATCTGTTTTTAGACTTTTTTTCTCCTTTAGCTACTGCATTTTGACTGTACCATCAATCTTATCTTTCATTTTACGTTTTTTATGCACCTGGAGGCAATGTATTAAGTCCAGAAAGCATTTGATTTTTGTATTGAAGCATATGCCCATGTCACTCTGTATTTTCCCATTTACTTTGATCTTGATGGTTTCCAGGTTTATGCTTGTCTCTAGGCATCAGCGAGCACCGTCTTTGCTTTATACCCTGGTATTATCCAAATAACTGATGTTTATGTTTTTGTTCAGGAAATTATTCATGCTACTGAAAATAACTGATGAGATAAAAGCTGACCGTCGTTTGCATAATTTGTTTAGGATAATAATTGACTATTGGAATTTGTGTCATTGGTTCATGCATTTCAAACAGTCAAATAAGAACATTACCTTACGAATTATTCTATCTTCGATGCATCTGATTCTTAAACATTAACACTTTACTACGATGGGTCGGCTAAACCTTCCCCAGTTCACTCTTTCAAAGACTGAGCATAGAATATGGTGGTTCATTGTTTAATTTTGTGGAATGTGAGGAAGATAGTTTTTGTTTTCAAAAGTTTCTTCACATTATCATCTTGTGAATCACTTCTCATGTGTAATAAAGATTCACTATATCACATCAAATTTGTCCAAGTTAACCATGCCCTTTCCATGATATTATTCTGGAATAGTATGGTAGCGATCATAACTACTACGGAACGATGTTAATGTGAAATCATTATTTGCCACGATCTTTTCTTTTTTGTTAAATTAATGGCATAAATTGCTTTGTCACAACCAACAATTTTCCCAGCTTATTCCATTGAGTTTATACATGTACTTTTTGGCAGAGCTGCAAACATGAGAGTTGGATCACTACCGCAAAATATTTGGTGGATGATGTGCCAGTGCTGTTAAGTTCAGACACTATGAAGGATGCCAATAATGTGCTCTCAACCGTTTTCACGTCTCTGCCCTCAGATTTTACAGAGTTCATTAAGTGGGTGGCAGAGATTCGTCGAAAAGAAGATGGTGGTCTAAGTTTAAGTCAAGAAGAGAAAGGAAGGCTTGCTATCAAGGTAAAGGACTAAAAGTTCAGGAAACATATAGACTGGCATTTAAGCCAGATTTTCATACTTTCTTTTCTCTGATCCATATAGAGTGTAGGGTGTTCAAATTTCCACTTAATTCACGAAAAAAAATCAAATTTTTCAGGAAGAGGTATTGAAACAAGTTCAAGAAACTGGCCTTTACAAGCTCATAACTAATATTTTGTATTCAGACAAACTTGTTTGTCAGATTAAACAAACTTCAGGTCACCGAGATACTTTCCCAAATATTGCTGCTAGTGTATGCTGCCAAGGGGCCGGGTTTTTGACCGGGAAATCTAGCTCATCAGATAGGTTTTGCTTCCGTGAGACGTGTGTGAGATGTTACAGAGCTACTAATGGTGACAAGCCTGTAACTGTAGTGTCTGGGACTGTTGTCAATGGTAATAATGGAGAGCAAGGAGTTGATATGTTAGTACCTTTATCTCAAACAGAGCCTAATATTGGCTCATGTGATTGCTCTGGTATGCCCCCAGCTAGCAATGATGTCTTGACGGCACTTTTACTTGCGTTGCCTCCACAAACATGGTCCGGTATCAAAGACAGGAAGGTTTTGGATGAAATATCTGGCTTGGTTTCAGTAGAAACTCTTCCTCCATTACTTCAAGAAGAGGTATGTGCATTTATCCTGCCAAGCTGATCCTCCCTTCTATTGAACCTTTAGGTTGCGTTTGGATTGAAGAATTTAGTAGTTGAGGATTTCAAATCCTTAATAATTTTGGGGTACTATTGGTTTTAAAGAGTAACGCTATATATAACCCTGCTAATCTTTCAATGTTTTGTCACCGGTCCCTTAACATGGTGAGATAGCAATTTGTTATGGTAAACATGAATAATGGAAATCAAATTAAATGAATTTATTGCATTCATTTCCCACCAAAATTTCCTACCAAAATTGAAGGAAGTGAGTGATGGTTAAAAATGTGATAGCTAAGATGGCATGTATAGCATTATTCGGTTTTGAATCCTTTGGCACCAATTTGAGCTATTTTCCAGCAATTTTGTGGATTTCAAATTCTACTAATAAAAAGTAGTTTGAATCCTCAGCTCCAAATCTTTTAACTCAAACGCAATCTCATGCTCTTAATTGTAGGTTATAGGTTGCCTTTGCTTTGACGGGGCACAATCATCTCAAGTTTTTTTTTTTTCTTTGTTGAAAGTAGTTGCTCATTTTCTATGGATGTTGCAGGTTTTGCATTTGCGAGGTCAGCTACTTATGCTCACAAGATGCAAAGATAACAAGGTAGAAGATGATCTACGTGCTCCCCTAATTTAACTGTTTGTGTGTTATATTCGTTGCTTCTTGTGATGTATAAGAAAATGTACTTATATTGTGCTGCGATAACAAATATTCGACCAACCATAATATTTTTAGGCGACCTCTGCAAAACATTTATTTTCCGTGTTCATAGGTTTCACATCATGTAGCAGCAGGTACCTTCCAAACCATGAATTCTCTACACGATGGAGCAATGCTGCTACAGAGATTGTATTTCTATTCAAATCAAAATACATACAAGAAAAATATCAAAACTTCTTGTTCAATCAACATGCCATTATTGCCTCATTATGGAGTCTTCTCTCTGGGAGTCGACAAACCTGGTAAGAAATATTCACCGTCCGTTATATCACGGGATGAAACCAGATCTATGATTGTCATCCCAAAAAGTGCTTTATATAAAATGCAGGGTTTGTGTTCAACATATCCAGGTTTTCTGATTTAATGGCCTTATTTGAGTGTCGGAGGTGATTTGAGTGGTATAATATATATATATATGCATATACATATATATTCTTGGTCATCAAATAGCCGACTGTCTATATTCATTACGTGATATGCTTCAAAAAACTGAAGTGTGGTTGTCGGGTATGTTGCTTCACGAATTACTCATTGTCTATACTCTTATCGGATTGGATTGTCACTATATTTCACTGAAACAAAACAGCTTATGAACATAAAACACTTTTTGATGGACGTTTTTGACCTTCTTCATGGTGGGATTTAAGAATCTGCTAGGTCTTGTGGTTAATATGCTTATTTATTCTTTTTTAATTCTAGACAAGGGAATATTCTGAACCAACAAATCCGAACGATAGTTTTTAATCATGGGTCACACAGATCCTATATGACTCCAAATAAGGAGATAAAAGTCTCAACTTGTGACAATGTGGAATTGAACCAAGGACCTTTCACATGAAAGCTTTTGCTGATACCTCTAGGTTAATAAGTCTTGGGTGGTTAATATGCTTGTTATTACGACTTTTTCTAGAACTAAGAGTGGAGAAACTTAGGATATGAATATACGTTCAATTGCTGCTCATTATGTGCGGGAAGTACTTGGTGTTTCTTTGTTATTTTCAAGTCTGAAAATAATTAAATTCGTTCTGATGGCAAGGACGAGTGAAACAATTGTGATTGGTGGATTATGACATTTTAGCGAAAAAGAGCATCCTAGCCTAGCGCGCCTCCCCCCCCCCCCCCCCCCCCTCCTCCTTGGTTTTTTTATGCAGCACAATTTGAATTGTCTGGAAAAGATTAGTAGCCTCCCGGCCCTTCAATCCTTGGCACAACCACAATTGCTCATGTAAGGGGCTTCTATGTGAATGTGATCGTTTCGAGCTTTTCTATATCTATATCTATATCTATCTATACTACTATAAAAGTGTGGATTTTGAAAATTGGTTTTTTTATTTGTGATTTGACTATTTTATCTTTTTTTAAGACTACAATAAAAATTAATTAATAATTATATACAATTAGTACACGTAATAGCAGTTAGTCCATTTATAATGACCAACCTAATAATAAATTACAACTCTCTCCTTGGTACAAGTTTTTTCATAAGCAATAGTAGTCCATCGGTCTAATTGATTGTATTAAATGTTGCATATTTTTTTTTAACATTTTCAACCGTAGTGTAAGTCCTTTAGTTAATCAATTCATTATATAATTGTTCATTTTGGTAAAAGAACAACATCAAAAAAAGTAACCGCGTTATTTTGATTTCAAGTTTTCCAGGTCTACATAGTACATTATTCGATTTTAATTGCTTGGTGTGGGGGGGTGGGGGGGGGGGGGATCAAGCATCAATCTTGAAGAGAATACAAGATTTGAGAATGCAATTTCAAAATGTGATCTGAAAATTGTGTTAAATTTTAAAACAAATCGATGATTTGGACTAGTATTGAATATTAGGACCCTTCAAGTTTGTTTGTTGAACATTTTGCTTTGGTTTGTGACGTTTGTCCATAGTACAATTTTCTGAATAAATATCTCGGTGTAAGATGGGGGATTGGTTCTCCAGGCATGCATATTTTGTTTTAAGTTAAAAGTTTTAACAGAAACAAGCGCATCCTATGTATATTACTTGGAACAACCATTTTTTTTTTTTGCTTCAGAATATGATACAAAATATTTAATCTGAGGTAAGATAATTTTTGTAATTCATTTTGAATTACCATAGAAAATGATGTATACTATTTATACTTAATACTTTTTACATTGAAAAGAAAATTTCTTACTATATAATTTATTCATTTGAAATATTCAAAAACAAATATTTACAGAAAAAACAACCATTTGATAATTGTTAATGTACCAAGGTAATTAGCTAAAATACATTACTACCTGTAACTATTGGTTTTCTCAAACGAAGAATTGATGGAACGAGTATTTTAAATTGAATCATTTTCATGACTTTTGGGGAATACAAATTATTTTATGGAGTTTTTAGAATATTTTTTTAAAATTTAATGTAGAAGTAAATTCATAAATCATATTTAACATTGCAAAATTTGTGAATGATACTATGCAAAACTAGGAGAAAGGTTCTCTTAAGCAATGTAGGTTATATCACTTCATTTGTATAAAAAAAACTCGTGTATTTACGTGTAATGCGCGTAGCTTTTACTTGTGAAATAAAAAGCTCCTAAGAATGACTTGAGAAATCAAAGGACTATTACGAAGTGAGGCAAAAGAGTCCAGTCCCTTCTTGAAGTGAGACAGGAGGGGATGAGCGCTACTTGACTACCAATGTAACACTTATAAGGAGGGTAAATATAATTTCATTCTAGCTCATATATATATATATATAGGTTATGGATCAAATACATACCTTGGCATTAGGTAAGATCGAAGATCCAATCATAATCATTTAAATCATTTGATCTCAAGGTCCATATTTAAAACCATTATTTCAGTTTTATATTTAATTTAATGATGATAGGGGCATTTTAGTCAATAGGTCCAATAAACAGATGAAAATATCATTCAGGATCAGTTTATCCTCCTTATTTCGCCCATTAACAGATTTTTTTTCTCCAATTAATTTTTTCTTTCCAATTACAATTCGATCAGTTCACAAAACTCAATTAATCATCATCAAACTCCATATACAGAAATCAAATCCCTCTTATTTACATTATTCATTATCAAGCTCAATTAATCATCAAGCTCGATTCATCATCATCGTCAATTCATGCAGCAGACCTTCAACAATCTCGCCATTTTTTGGTAAAAAGTAACAAATCAGAGAGAGTTAACTTCAACACCCAATTTGATTCAATCCCAACTCATTAATTGCACTCAGATCTTCAAATCATCATAGTAAGAAAATAACAAATGGGTTTCTCTTTATTTCTCTGTAACAGACCATTATACACTACAATAACAAACCATTATACACTACAATACAAACCATTATACACTGTGAATTTTATACACAACTATATAGAATGGTATAATAGATTATAGATTAGATTTATTATTATACATTACAATATAAACCATTATACACTACAATACAAACCATCATACACTGTGAATTTTATACACAACTATATAGAATGGTATAACAAATTATACATTAGATTCATTATTATACACTACAATTTTTAGTCACTAATTGCTTTAAAAAAAATAAATAAAAATATATTTTTTAAATTTTCGAAAGGCAAAAACTGTTTTTGGAATTTGGTACCAAGCTCTACTTCAATCTTGTAGGAAACGACGTTTTAAAAACAACTCAGATACTTATCATAAGTATGCTGAGCACCACCCTCTCGGGCCCAAATTCCATCGTTTTAATAGTTTTTTTCGCGTTTTTATATTTTCAGTCGGATTTTTATTTTTATTTATTTCCATTATTTTCGTACTTTACCTTGTTTATATTTACTGTATATTTAATTTTTAACTATTATATAATGGATTAATTAGCTATTGTATTCACTGTATAATGGGTTATAATATACTGTATAATGTAATACAAAATGCTGTATAATATATTCAACTGACTGTTGAAAGGCAGACAATCACATGTTGTATATCCCTATTGTATGAACTGTATAATGTAATATAATAGGCTATATAATGTAATATAATAGGCTGTATAATGTGTTGCCACGTACGATGGGTTGCGCACATTAGCAAATCCTACAATAAAATCATGATTAATGGATTCAAGGACCAATATAATATGCCATTTTTTAACTACAGAATTTATATGGCTTGAAGTTACGTTGTAGACGTGATTCATGGATGTATGTATATATATCGTAAAGTACAGCTGAATCATGATATAGGAGTTGAGATATCAAATAAATTAATTAGGGCGTATTAAAAATATTAAAGATTTGAAGTAATTGGAATCATCATTTTATAGTTCGACTACTTTGATTTTCAAATGAGGTTGTCATTCAATATCTAGATAAAACTTGAATTGGAGATTTTCGTGGGTATCAGTTTGAGAAATTGTAGGAGATGATATGCCGTTATTTTTGGTAAATGGGTGATGTATAATTTTGCAATTTTGTCCATTATACCCTTAATCCCTATTTTCCATTTTTTCCTACCTGTTTCTTCTTTATTTTTTTGGACTGTTGGATTTCATGTATCCAATTGTGTATATTGGGTCTTAGATCTTATCTAAAAGAGGGTATGTATTCGATCTTGACCTTATATATATATTAGGCAATATTAGAAGAGTTGCATACAATATTAGGCAAATTGCCAATATCGGACAGTATTCCTTTCATAGCAATTGAAAATGTGATCGTTTGTGGGTGGATGTAGGAATTCCCCTCTTTCTCGGTTCAAGTTTGGAAAAAACAAATCGGTTTTTGTTGTTATTGATGATCATACTATGTGAAGTTTTGCTTGCATGTTCAATGGTCGGCACTCCCGCCGTCCCACGCAAACCACATTATTTTCTGACCTGATATCGACCTTTGAACTTTCTATTTGGGAAAAATTGCACAAAGACTCCTCACTTACTGAGTAAGTACCTAAAACCCGTATCATTTTTTGAAAATTATTATCATCCCCCAAGTGGTCTATTTGTAAGATTTATATAGCGTAAACTTGTAAGAATTTTCAAATACACAAAAGTTGTAATTGTAAAAAATGTCTTCATTTTGAGAAAGTTTTTCCAAAAAGTGGGATTTTTTGGTAATTACACAAGTAAGAATTTTCAAATACGCAAAAGGTGTGTAATTATAAAAAATATCTTCACAAAGGGATTTTTTTTTCCAAAAAGTGGAATTTTTTTGATAATTACACAAGTGATGAGGTCTCTGTGTAATTTTTTCTTGAATTATTCCAATAAATTAAATAAAAAAAAAATCCATAAGGGTTCATTTAGAAAACCTCTTCACTAAAATATCAGACATCCTTTATGACCCAAAATTTGGGTCAATATATAGATCTTTACTATTACTCGGGTTTTATTTTCTCGATTCTTTATTCTAAAACATATTATGATTTCTATTCGTGATTTATTCTAATTCACTCCGCCCACTATGAACTCGACATTTTCGCACTAAACCTTTTTAAAAGTCAAAAAAGAGATTGCCGTTAGAAAATGTAGATGTGTAATATTTTGTAAGGTTATGCATGTCATTTATACATTTTAACCTCTCACGCAAAGTACACTTTATAATATAAATTGGAGGCGCAAGTGATCAGTAAAACCCAAAATTGGCTCCATGCGTTCTTGAAGAACATGAAGTACTAGGCAACTATGGTGATTTTCATGACTTCGATGCAAAGATGAAAAATGACTTATGTGAGCATACAAAAGATAGTGACTGGAGAAGGAGGGCTTGGTATTATTGATTTGGGTATGTGGAATACAGCTGCTATATTTAAGCAGGTGTGGAGTATTGCAACCAAATCGGACACCATGTGGATTAGATGGTAAAACACAAAAGAGTTGTAAGAAGAGGGCTAGGTATGCAATTGTTTACTTTTTGTGGATAGAAAGAAATAGGAGGCTTTTTTCTATTGGTAGAAGTAATGTAGATGAACTTGCGGGGCAAATTTGGAGCTCTATTGAATGTAAATACTTGACATGATATGGCCCGGGTATGCCTGGTGTAGTTGTAAATGATTTGAAAATGGAATATACAGCTTACAGTTTCCAAAAAAAAAAAAAAAAGATAGTGATTGGCACATGGTATAGTGACTGGCACATGGTTGGACTTCCAGTAAAAATTTCATCTGGATATTGATTTTAGACAAGGACACAAGTAAATTATCAAGGTAGCAATAAGAGAGGGTTTAGTGCTAAAAGCTATAAATGGGGAGTGAAATGCAATTTTGGACAAATGTATTTAACTCAAGCCATTAGAGCACGTGCATTAGTATTGATAACTCGAGAAGAAAAGCCATGCAAGTAACTGTTGGAACTAGACAAATTTTGAAGTACTATAAACTGGAGCAAGATCAAAGCCTAACTTGCATATACAAAAAGTTGTTAAGAGAGCTAATTAACTAGGTAGAAATGGAGGGAAGAAAGTGCCATCCATTACTGAGGGGAGGAAGCTTAGTAGAGAGCAAGAAATACAAACACGGTTTCTCTTCGTCTCAGATCGAGTCGCTAGCTGCTGTGTGTGAAGCCCTAATACCTCCTCTACCAATACTTGATGGTACCATAAGTAATGGAGAGTTGAATGATAAAGCCATTTACTCCTACTATAAGTCTTCTGGTTCCCAGGCTCCATTCCCTCAAGAGGTATAACTTATATAATCATACCATTCGACACACCTATACTTCATTTCTTAATGGAAATTCTAAGCTAGGATGAAGACTAAAAGGGTGTTTGGCTAAATTTATTTAAAATATCTTATAATCTCTACATCTTATGAGATGTGTTCTTGGAACTTATTATATGCTGGATCGTATTTTAAAAATAAGTTTTTGAAATGTTTGGATAAAATGAGATTATGGAGCTTACCTTGTAATGATAGTTTTGTAATTAAGATGGTCAAATTTAAGAGGTATGTTAAGATCTTTAAACATAAGTTAGGATCCCGCAACCTATATTAAGGAGTTTATAAGCTCACAACATCTTGTTTTGAAAACTTATAGGCTCCGTATGGTTGTGTTTTCGAAAATGAATTCTGAGTTTTTTTTTGGGAAATGTGTATTACAGAAATTCGTGTGAAAATGTTGACTTAATTTGTTTGTTTGGATGTATTTTTAGAATTTGATTGAAAGTAGTGTAGATATGATATAAAGTTAATTTTTATTAGGATTTGATATATGAAATGATTGAGTTGGTTATGAATGTAATGATGATGGGGGAAAAGATATTAAAATAATTTTTTTTTAATAATGTAATGAATTGGTAATAAAGGAATATGTATATATGTGTGTATATATATACATACATAAACACACACATAATATAATATATAGAGCTATTAACGCAAATCATACCCCATGTCACGCAAAAGTGTCACTTTAGTCCCTCTTGTGAAAAAATTATCACTTTCATCCCTCATGTCCATAATTTGTACCCAGATGGTCCTTTTTTCGACATTCCGACCAGATTTTCTGGCTTCCCATGTGAAATAGGTTTATCCTGCATATATCATGCGCGTCTTCACGAAAAAATTCATAATGCATTGTAGAAAGCTCGGATTCATGAACCGTTTTCTTCCCATGAAACTAGACACATAGGGTTATCCACGCATATATCGCACATAATCAAGAGACATATATAACAAAGCAGTTTTGCATTAAAAAATTAGCTAAAAATCTGTCAGCTGTGCAGACAGCTGTGCGCGTCTTCACAAGAAAATTCATAACTCATTGTAGAAAGCTCGGATTCATGAACCGTTTTCTTCACATGAAACTAGAAACATAGGTCTATCCACGCATATATCGCACATAATCAGGAGACGTCTAGAACAAAGCAGTTTTGTATTAAAAAATTAGCTAAGCATCATTTCCGACATATTTTTAGCTAATTTTTTAATACAAAACTGCTTTGTTCTAGATGTCTCCTGATTATGTGCGATATATGCGTGGATAGCCCTATGTGTCTAGTTTCATGGGAAGAAAACGGTTCATGAATCCGAGCTTTCTACAATGAGTTATGAATTTTCTCGTGAAGACGCGCATGATATATGCGTGGATAGCCCTTTTTTCGCGTGGGAAGCCGGAAAATCTGGTCGGAATTTCGAAAAAAGGACCATCTTGGTACAAATTATGGACATGAGCGATGAAAGTGATAATTTTTTCACAAAAGAGACTAAAATGACACTTTTGCGTGACATGGGGATGATTAGCGTTAATAATTCTAATATATATTATACAAATAGAATGAAAACACAAAAAAAAAAAAAAAAAGAGGCAGCCAGACAGTGGGGGCGTTCATGGGTTGGGGTGGGGGGGCGGGTATGGGTTTGGGGGGTGGGGGTGGAGGGCCCTTCATTTTTAGTTTTTTTTTTTGTCACCTGTTCATTTCTTCTTAACTTTAGATTTTATCTTTTTTCCATTTCGTGTTTTCTTTTCAATTTTATATTTTAAAAGTTCAAGAAAATTGAATCTTGCTCATCTATATTTATAATAGTTAGTGTAATTATACTGTTCGCATTGGACAAATATAAAAATAGAATGTGGTCCATATATGCAATATTTTATGAAATGTGTATATATGATTGTAGTATAAGTAGTTTTATATATTTTTTTCCATTTACATAATATTTTATTTTCAATTTGATTGAGATAAATTTATTTCCATCTTCTTATAATGAGATACTATGATGTTACAAAAAATCTTTGCTCGAGCTCGAGCCGAGAAATTTGGTGAGACTCGGCTCGAGCTCGGCTCGTGGGCAACCCTATTAAATACCACGTTAATACCAAAATGAAATAATCGAGATTCAGTCGGTATTTATTTGAATATTGAGAAGCTAAAAATGTATAATTTAAAATCCAATAAACAACAAACGAAATTATTAAAATGAAATTATAAATCACACAATATTGTATATACTTTTGGTAAAAATATGGCCAATTAAGTCTCAATTCAAGTACACATATTATTAAATATATATTAAATATTAAATCACACAATATTTTTTTTTTCAAATTATATATTATTAAATATTATTTAATAATAATAATTGGAATATTTGAAAAATTGAATAGGAATTTTTATTATATAAAATATGAAAAAGTAAGAAAGATAATTAGTTGGATAGTGAGATAGTGTGATTAATGATAAAATATTGTGAAAAGATTGAAATGATTAGTTGTTATATAGGGGAATGTGTAGTGTATTTAAAATTTGATCATTTTCTGTTGAATTTGGCTTGGACTGTATATTTTCATTTTTTGGTGATCCAAAAAATGAAAATATTTTCAGAATTCACAACCATACATAGCCATAAGATTTTATTCTAAATTGTTTGCCAAACATTTTTAAACATCTAATAAGATGTTCTAAGGAGCATATAGGCTAACACAAACAACTCGAAGTTTGTGAATCCCTATCATATTACAAATTAAGTTCGATTCGAGCCATTTTATACGGGAGTCGGGACATCTTCATAGGAAAAGGAAATAGGAAAAGGTGATTGGATGTTATGTGGCATGAGAAAAAGTGAGTAGCCTTCTATTTCCAAAATGATCATAGTTCAAAGTCTAAATGTATCCGAATCAACCCTAGTCGATCAGACAGAAGTCAACGATACTTATTATTTTACCATTATACATGTATTTATCGACTCTATAGATCAAAGCCTATGGCTATGTTTGGATATGTTTCCAAACCCAATTTGGTCTAAAATTTTGGCCCAATTGTTTTTGGTTAACAATTTTTGGGCCAAAACTATGTTATTGTTTTTGTAAAAAAAAAAACACAATGATTATTTATTTAAAAATCTACAGCCCAGGAATTGTCCCCTATTTTTGTCTCTCCCCTCTCTTAAATTTCAATCACTAACTAATTATTAACAGACAAAAACTTCACAAAAAAAAATACCAAAAAACCAACTCCCAAAATAAAATAAAACACAATCTCATCAGATATACACGTGTTCCCATAAATTTCTCACCAAAATATCATCCCAAAACATAACCAAACATAGCCTATACTTTAAATTTTCAACCATGAATATATACGAGCTCTATAAACGGGTAGACTTCTCCGTTTTCTTTTAAAGTTTCTCCACAACAACTTTTTGCGACAAATTTTTTTGACAGACCGCAGAGCTGTTGGTGAAGAGGGGAATACCTAAAGCTGTGTTGGTTGTGAGCTTAGTGTTGAAGTTTCTATCGACAAGATTGGGGACACTTTTACTATGTGGGAGGGCTTGTTTGGATTGGAAGTGGCCATTTGTTCACAAGTTTTCTGAACTATCAATTGAGAAGAGAGAAGCTATTCTCCAGAAATGGTCAAGAGGAACTCTTCTGCTCCCTCTAAGAACAGTCTTCTTCATGCTTAAAGTCACCTGCTTCTACACCTTCTTCTCTTTGGTAATGCTTCTTATCCACTGAAGCATTTTGTAAACTTCACTTTTTATCTTGATTAAAGTTAGTGTTGCAAAAGCAAGCCAAATTGTTCTACACCTGATTTGAGATCGATTGCTATAGTCTTGTTCGAGCTCCATTTGTTAAACATGACAAATGAAGATTTTAGACATTTTCTCATTCGGTAAGACTTGAAGCTCACCTCGTTAGCTATAAATTCGTACAATATGGTGAAAAAAAAATCAAGATATTCGAGCTTGACTCAATTAAGAGGGTGTTTGGCTAAGCCTATTTTAAAGAGCTTATAAGTTCTATGTTTTGGAGCTTATCTCTATCTTATAAGCGAAAATATAAGTTGGGTTTCTTGACTTATCTTTTAGGAGCTTATAAGCTCGTGACAACTTATTTTGAGAGTTTATAAGTTGTTTTACCAAAAAATATACCAAACACTTCGTACGAGCTATAAGCTCTCAATAGTTTATAAGTTGTTTTATGGAGCTTATAAGCTCATCCAACACCCTCTAAAGCTCATCAAACCAAGCTCAAACACATTTTTCAAGCTCGATAAAAAAAAATCATATGTTTGGAAAGTAACTTTTCCCAATCGATTTCATTTACACCCCCAATCAAAGCTATGCTGGACACTTTTTTGAGTGCCTTTTTCTAAATGTGAAAGTGTTGCAGACTGATGAAAACTCACAAAATCCAGCATGGGAAGCAATTGGGTACCATGTAGAGGCCGTTGAAAGTTCAACCGAACCCCACAAGGAGAGGCCGCTGGAGAAGGGCATGATAGAAACTAAGAACATAACTGAGCTCAAACTAAAGGAATCTCTCATCCAGAAAGGCCTACAAGTCACCGAAAACTCAGATGACAACACACTCAATATCAAATGTGATGTAGTGATAGTGGGCTCTGGCTGTGGAGGAGGAGTTGCAGCAGCAGTTCTTGCAAAAGCCGGCCTCAAAGTAATAGTCCTCGAGAAAGGCCATTACTTCGTGACTGAAGACTATTCTGGCCTCGAGGGACCTTCCATGAACGAGATGTATGCATCAGGGGGGATATTTTCGACTCTAGATGGGAAGTTCATACTCTTAGCAGGTTCAACAGTTGGAGGTGGTTCAGCTGTGAACTGGTCTGCTTCCATCAAAACCCCCAACCATGTTCTTAAAGAATGGTCGTTGGGAAAGAAGATTTCAATGTTTGATAGTGACGAATATCAGTCTGCCATGGATGAGGTGCGGAAAAGAATAGGTGTAACAGAGAATTGTGTACAAGAAGGGTTCCAAAACCAAGTACTCCGAAAAGGGTGTGAAACCCTTGGCTTGAAAGTTGAAGGGGTTCCACGAAATTCATCAGAGAACCATTACTGCGGTTCTTGTGGCTATGGCTGCAGAAGAGGAGAGAAAAAGGGAACCAGTTGCACTTGGCTTGTCGATGCAGTCAATAACGGGGCAGTGATCTTAACCGGATGTAAAGCGGAAAAGTTTGTGTTGGTTAAGGAAAAGAATGAAAAATTTAGAAAGAGATGCAAAGGAGTGATAGCAAGTGTTGAAAGCAAGAGCATCCAAAAGAAACTGAATATTGAAGCAAAGGCATCCGTTTCAGCTTGTGGTGCTCTTTTTACACCTCCTTTATTGGTGTCAAGTGGGCTGAAGAACAAAAACGTTGGTACAAATCTTCATCTCCACCCGGTTTTATTTGCCTGGGGATACTTTCCAGAATCAGTATCAGAACTGAAAGGCAAAAACTACGAGGGAGGAATTATAACTTCATTCCACAAAGTAGTAACTGGAGAGCCTAATTTCAGGACTATAGTGCAAACTCCTGGATTTGGGCCCGCATCATATGCGGTTTTCCTGCCATGGGTTTCGGGCCAGGACATGAAGGCCCGTATGTCTAAATACTCAAGAACCGCAATACTGTTCATATTGAATAGAGACGTCGGTTCAGGAGAAGTGAAAGAGGAAGGAAAGATAAAATATGAATTAAATCGATTAGATAAGGAGAATCTCAAAGCTGGGCTGAGGCAAAGTTTGAGGATATTGATTGCAGCAGGAGCCACCGAGGTGGGCACTTTTCAGAGCGATGGGCAGAAAATGGAGTGTAAAGGGATTGGGAATGAAGATATAGAGAAGTTTCTAGATACGGTGATGGCAGTTGGAGGGGTGGCTGATGGGGGAAAGTATTGGACAACTTATTGTTCTGCACACCAGATGAGTAGTTGCAAGATGGGAGCTAATGAGAAAGATGGTGCTGTTGATGGAAATGGGGAAAGCTGGGAAGCTAAGGGCTTGTTTGTGTGTGATGGGAGTGTGCTGCCTACTGCTATTGGGGTTAATCCTATGATTACTATTGAATCAACCGCTTACTGCATCTCCAAGAAAATTGAAGAATTCATGAAGAATGAAAAGCTTATTTAGACTATATAGAAGACCGCGAACTCCTTGTTTGTTATGTAACTATGTATTTGAGATATGTTTCTAGGTATTTCCCCCGATTCCCCACCCTACCCCCGAGGAAGGGGTTGGGGAAACAAATAAGAGAGCTTATCTATTTTAATTTAATGAAAATAAAGGTAAACTTATACCCATCTGTCTTTGCGACGCGTCAGTTCTTTTCCTGCTTTTTATAACCATAAAAAGATGGGTAAATTACATAGCACCCTATGTGCGACTAATTACGAAAAACACTGCAAGATTTGAAAAAAATTACTATAATTCCTCTGTCAGTGCAAGTTACAACTTCACCCTGTGTCAGTAAAGTAGAATACAATTTCCCTCCCTATTTTTCTAGTTGTCACCATGGAGAGGCATGGTAATTAGCAAAACCTCAGGGACTCACAGTAGTAACCTAATGAGTTAGGGGTGTGCATGTAATTATCCTTAAAAAGATTTAACTAGTCAAATTTTTACCACAGTTAAAACACAGGTAAACTCCATGCTTTCTTTATATGAAATCAAGAATGATTAGAGTCTTCTCCGTGTATAATGGAGATTAACAAGATTTTTATCTGCTCAAAAGTCCTTTCCGTGCATCTCACGTGACATTGAGTCAGTATAAGTAAGACTTTAGCCCAAAAAGAGCAAGGGGAAAAAGAGTGACCTCAAGCAATTTGAACTGAAAGAGATGTTAAGATGTTTCTACTTGACAAGGCTTTGACTGCTTTCTCAGCTGCATCATCCAGATCTTCAGCAGTAATCAATGTCATACCACTTTCTTGTAAACATGATTTTTTTGGGGGGAAAACAAATGTTGATTAGATCATTCATGTCAGCACATAAAATTTCCTTCATGAGATGTGACTTCAAATTCACCTTCAGAATTCTCTTTCCCAGATCAACATTTGTGCCTTCAAGTCGGACAATTACAGGGACCTTAAGTTGAACCTTCAGAAGCCCAAAAAAGGTTCAAAATTGCCATGGCTCTCATCAAAAGAATAAAAAATTACCAATACAGAATTTGAGGGGGGGGGGGGCATCTCTAACAGTATGTGCAACAAATTGTGCAAAGAGTTCTCATATTTTTTGCAGCTTCTCGCTATTTAGACACAGATATCAATGCTATGTGGAGACGCATGTCAAAATTTAGAATCCAGGAGTTTATAAGCAAGAACGCATAAACAAAATCCAACCAATGCAAGCCTTCACCTGTTTAGCAGCATTGACAATTCCACTGGCTATTACATTGCACTTCATTATTCCTCCAAAAATATTGACAAGAATAGCTTTCACTTTCTCATCTGAGGTTAAAATTTTAAAGGCCTCCACAACCTGTTCAACATATTCAACTTAGTGTAAAACAATACAATAAAAGAACTAAAATTAAACAATAGAAGAAGCCAGCCATCAAGCTTGCTTTATTAGTTAATATTCTAAAGCCAACTCTCATGATTTATCAGACTCGTATATTGATTATCAATTTACCAAAAAAAAAAAAGAAAGTATATTGATTATCACAATCAAAGTTATCTACAGATATGACTTGCACTTATTTAAATTAGAAAAAATTATGAAAGAGCAACAAAATTCAGAGTTACCTGTCCTTCAGAAGCATTTCCACCAACATCAAGAAAATTGGCAGGAGTTCCTCCATGTAACTTAATTATATCCATGGTAGCCATGGCCAATCCAGCACTATTCACCATACATCCAATTTCTCCATCTAAACCAATATAATTCAAGTCGGCCTTCGTGGCAGCAACCTGAAATTTTTCAAACAATGCAATGTAAAATGAATAAACAACCAATAAATGAAGATTCAGTAGCTTTTTGAACTCCATGTATGCGAAGGTCCATATACCTCACGAGGATCCTCTTGTGTTGGATCTCGAAGAGCAAATATTTCTTTCTGACGGAAAGCAGCATTATCATCAAAGTTGAGTTTTGCATCAGCAGCTACCAACTGCTTATCAAAAGTCTCCGCAATAGGATTTATCTGTAAAACAAAAACAAATACAGCCAAAGTAAGATATAGAAAATTTATGCATGTGGATGCGCACTTAGCAAATTACTTGATCACCTCCAACAATGTGCAGTCACATTTAACAAAAAGTTCATATAACTTCTTCACTTGTTCAATAGAAGCATTTCTATCAGCCACCTTGGGAGACAACCCATCAACTACCTTGGCAGCATCCTCATCAGTAATTCCTGTGAAAACATCAATAGGTACCTGGACTCAGGAAAAAGTGAAAGATCTAGCAATGAGTAAATAAAATCATATCCCAAGAAAACTTTTCTGCAAGAAAGCAGGATAAATAGGGAGAAAGAGAATCACCTTTACAATCAATTCTGGGTGTTTCTCAGCTAGATCTTCAATACTGGTTCCTCCTATTTTACAAGCAATAATAAGCTGCAAAGTATCAAGGTAAGTTTACAGCTTAAATATTAAAGACATTAACTAAGGATATAAATAAGTGTTAAATCATATTCTTTCGCAACAAAATATCACCATGTCAGCTGAGTAAAAGACAGATACATAAAGTAAACTACACTGCGATTGCCAACTTTTGTCTTATGTTGCAACAATTACACCCACAACTGGCTAGAAAGGACTATTTAAACACAAACATTATGAAGGAAGCTTAACAAGATCATTTGATATGAAATTGTCCACCATGAGGTTTTCAGAATAAGTAACTTGTTGGGCACAATTCTATGTCAACATTCAAAGGCATGGCCTGAGACTCATGATTATGCTTTACCAGCTAGTTGAAAAACGATAAGCTTTTGTTTCTTGTTACTAAGAGATTCACTTTGGGCTAAGAAATACACATTAACAAATAAGGGAGACATAAATTTGAAAACAGTTGAAGACTTATAGTACATATCTATCATAGAAGATAAAAAAACTAGATCAGCCATAGATGTTTTGTTCAGCAAGTATTGGATCTGGGAATCTCGTATACTCCAGCATGTAGAAGATAATTATTTGTCCACATGTTGTTTTTTGAGAAACCAATAGCGATCTTTTAACATTTCAAACAAAATAAACTCCGGTAATTGAAAATTCTTTCCATATGATCTATGTTCAAAATGAGTAAAAACTTTGATTGAAATTCTGTAATATAAGTTTTTAGATTAGATACAATCTCAGGAACTTACAGGACCAGCAGAATTACGATCAAGAGTAATGGCAAAGTACATCTCGTTAACAAGCGACAGCTTCTCGCACAAATAAACCTGCAACCAGAATACTATTTAATGGAATTTCGTACAATGCTTACTAACACTGATGTAGTAAAAGTTGATACCAATGAATGAATAAGCAAAGAAGAAACGGAAAATGCATCAAACGATTCACTAATCTCCAATATATCATGTATAAGGATAAAAACGGATTTGACTAGGAAATGGAAATGTGCAGCCAATTCTAAAGTAAACTACAAAAAAAGAAGATAGATGTAAATATTGAACATCAGGAAAGAAAAATTGATTAATCTACACACTGCTACTAAATGGATCAATCACAAACCTTGCTGACAATTTTTCCTTGTGGCCCGGTTTGCTTAGTAACAAGTATTTGTCCAAGCATTTTCCCTGAAGAAAGACAAATGCAACTTTAGAAGTTACATCAGTTCTCTCATGAATATAATGTCACAAATAATGCAATGCTCTCGAACTTTTAAATTCATAGAATTTCCAGTCATACCAGCTATGTCCTCAACCTGGTCAGCCTTCACAATATGAACACCACCCTGGAGACCACTCTTGAATGTTCCGAGACCTCGCCCACCAGCAAGGATTTGCGACTTCACCACCACCTACATCACGTATAATTCAGGTACTTGTCTCCTAAAATTAATCACATTCAGAGGCCACAAACCAAAAGGAAGCAATTAAAAGCCCAAGCACTTTTCTTGACAGTTGCCTATACAAAAACTTTTCAGCACGGAAATGGCAAAAGAAGAAGATGACGAAAAAATGGTTTTCCTGCATTACCTCACTTTGGTTAGCGAACATCACGTATCGCCTTCTTCACTTCATCAACAGAACCAACTGCCACACCTTTTGGAACATTGATTCCATGTTTACTCATCAAGTCAGCTCCCTAACATCCATTAAAGTTTTAGTGTTAATAATCCGCACAAGCATAATCTGAAAATTCTCATCAGTTGACTCGAAAATGAAGTAAATTCTCCCATTCTTCATCAGTCTATTGACAGACCATGTATGATATCGATATACTCCCAAACAACTATCAATTAAAAAACCTAGAAAGTAACTCAATGCAATTATCACCCAAACTTAAATATTTACACATGCTTTTTCAGTATCATAATCCGCATAACAAATATTAGAATTAGATCAGTCTTAAAACTCCAAACAGATTCACTCGTGAGATGACATATATCAGCAAATATATATATACACATGCACGCCTGTACCGGCGCGCTCGCACAAAGAGGCAATATATATTGCACAAGTATCCATAGCAAATACAGAATGTGTGTGAGTGAGTGAGGTAGAATACCTGATACTCGTGGATGTAGAGGCGGCGGAGCTGCTGCTGCTGCCATTTTCCTGCGACGGAGAGCGAGCGTCCGGCGAGTTTTCCGATCAATCCTCTCACCATTTCTTCTTCTGCTTTCTTGATTGAAGTTCCTTTTGCTGAAGATCTAACTGAAATACAGAGATATGCAGGATAATATATATACATATATATGTATATATGTATATATAATGTAATAGAAACCCTAGGGGGAACAGCGAGTACAATGGAGGTGCCGGAGGCAAAGAGACTAACCGCGCCGGAGAAGAAAGAGTGGCCCTAATGTAATAAATTGTTTTTCCACATAATAAATTGTGATGATTTTTTACTACTTTAGGCTTTTATTCAAAATTCCAATTTCCAGCCCTTTTTCATTTTGTATTTCTTTAATTAAGGGTGTACGTAAACAGAATAGAGCAAAATAAGGTAACGTTCAAATTTATTTGATGTTATCGAACTTCAAATATTGTTATATTTGATTTAATTATCAATTGAACAGAGTTTAATAAGTCTAGGCGAGCCAAGCTCGATTACTTTGATATTTTTATATATATTTTGTCATGTTTTAACTAATCGAGTCGAGCTTCAAATCGTATCAAACCTACAAAATATTTTAGAACTTGTTTGCTATGTTGAATGCATTGATATCAAATAAACTTCTTACAATTAATTTTTAGCCCTATTTTTACTTTATAAGAGTTTGAAAATTAAGACTTCAATAAATTTGTGTAATTTTAAGGAAATCTCAAGACAATCACAATTCACAAAAGTTGTATATATCACAATCACACTAAAATGTGTTTGTTGTAAGATAATAAAAATGTGGGACATCTTAAGATAATTATTGTTATCCTCTATTTTCTTCTTGTGAGAAAGAAATTGAGAAATACTAATTTACACGCGATTTAAAAGATCCAAGCCACTTATAGATTAAGTGGTTTTACATTTCTACGTGATTAGATCAGGTTCAAGCAATCAATTATAAGATAATTATAATTATGTTTGCAGAATAAGTTTGCGATCAAATTAGATGTATTTAACTAGATTATTTCGGTAAATGAAACCTAAATCTATTGAGCTCCTTTAAAATATTAGAGGTCTTGGATTTTTCTGTTTTTTGGTAATTGGGGTTTCGAGTTCTAATCTCGCTAAAATCGTGTGGTTTTTTCTTTAGTTATTAGCTGAATATAATTTTTTTTTGTTGCCTACCACAGTATTATGGGCATTGTCGGACTAATCTGTTGGTCGACCCAATTCGCACACCTGGTCTGGTGGGTGAGTCTCCCAATGGGGTAACTGCGTACACAAGGAATCGAACCCGAGACCTTGCTTAAACGAAACCAAGCTGCTTACCACTCGAACCAACCTCCGTTGGTATTAGCTGAATATAATAGTTGTTTGTAATTTGCAGCAATTTGAAATTCTTGACATGTATCATGTAATAAATTTATTAAAAAAATTTAATATTTCATAACTGAATTTAGACAAAAATATATTTTGAAATATAATATTATGAATAGTTTGGCTTTTGATTAAGTCAATGGGTCTATTACAATTATCATCGTTACTTCAAGTCATGATGCTATAATTTGTACTCAAAACTTTTTTGTTCAAATTGGTTCGACTGCTTAATCAACCACAGAGCAAGTCAAAGATTACTAAAGTGTCACCAAATTGTTTTAGCGCATGGGTTATTTTCCTTTTAATTAGTTAAGAATGACTTCGAGCACATATTTCATTACATGAGCAAGAGTGGTTCATATTTTTCTTAGTACTTTGAGATATTCCTATTACAAGCGTAACTTTCGTGCTACGGACGAAATATGTATAAAATGATTTGATTTTACAAACAATGATAGTACTTGTTTAGATATGTATCACTTGGCTTGAATGATCTTGTAATTTACTATCTAAAATCTAAATACGTAAACTTATTAGATATGTCGATTTATTTAGCTTATGTTCGTCCAACCCGAGTTGAGTTGGATTTTTTTATATGTATGTGCATAAATATTTTATTAAAATTATTGTTTTGAACTTTATTTTTCAAACTCATATATTGATCAAGTACGTAATCCGTGTTATTTCCTTATCAATAAGCGAAAATGCAAATATCCCCGCAATTTGTAACAATTTCATGTTACCAAAAAAAATAATCCAATTTTATGTTTGTGCGCATGTGTTTCCCTCACCAATTGTGTGTGAATGATTAACTAAATTACTAGTATTTCGCCTGGTAATTCACTTCATTTATATATCCGCTATGTCTAAAAAAATTAAAAAATATATAAAATCAACATAGATCATATATTTAATAAAATTAAATATAAAATGATGCATCATTTTAAAATAAGAAATCTGAATTGAAAAAATTGACTTCTTATTCCATATATGTAAGGTGATATTCCACCATTCATAAAGTTGATGACGTACGAGAAATACATTAATGTCAATTTGCTCTTGTAATCAAGGAAGCTTTGCAAGGCACAAAGAAAATGAATTTGTATGCAATTAACACAATTGGTAATAATAAAGAAAATGAACACTAAAAGTAATACTTTAGAAATAAATGTGTAACTATTGATTTGTAAGGCTCGTCCCACATAGAAAAACACTAAGAAAATGAATTTGTATGCAATTAAAGAATAGAAATTCAAAAGTAACTATTAAATACATTTAGTTGGGCGCACTTTGTTCCTAGTTAATTTTAAATTGTGCTAGTTAGTACGGATTGGAGAGTGACAAGCCTCAATAATAAAATTATCTATTCAAGAACTATATATAATGCGGAATTACCACTCCGAAATTATAAATGTTCCTCAATATGGGAAAATAACATTTTTAATTAGTCCCGTAAGTAGATGATTTATATTAGAGTAATTCATCAAGTGAAAAAAATTAACATTATTGTTCCTAATGTTTAAATTTTATTTCATTTAAGTCTTTTTCGGACATTTTTACTTTTATATTACTTCAAAATGTATGTTAATACATAAGGGTAAAAATGTCAAAAAATGTACTATATTTAGTTGGGCACTTTGTTTCTAGTTGATTTTAATTTTTAAGTTATGCTAGTTTGTACGGATTGGGGAGTGACAAGCCTCCTTAATAATAAAATTCTCTATTAAAGAAATGTCACAAATTAATATTACCGGTCCTAATATTTAAATTTTGTTTCACTTAAATTTTTTTTGTACATTTTACCTTTAGATTGCTTCAAAATGCATGTTAATACATAAGGATAATAATGTCCAAAAAGGACTTAAGTGAAACAAGATTTGAACATTAGGGACAATTATATTAATTTTTTCACTTGAGGGACTATTCTAACACAAATTGTCTACCTCATGGACTAAAAATGTCATTATCCCTATAAACATTTAATTTGCATGGCGATTAGTGACTCGAACTATTTAATTGCAAAGTAGTAATGTAATTTCATTTCCTATTTAATTAACTAAAAATTTATCCGAACTAGAATTTTTTTGTTTTTTGTTTTTTTACTATCACCTAAAAGTAATAAATCAATCACATTGAGAAACCATAAAACTAAAAGGGGAAATTCTAGAATAAACCGGATGTAATGGAGCCGGTCTATTAACATCATTGGATGCAATTGATTTAAATTATTTTTACTATCTTATCCTTGCATCCAATGGTGTATTGTGTATCGACCCTATTGGACCCGGTGCGACATAGTTACACCCAAACAAAAGCAGCCATAAAGTCACCAAAGACAAAACCCACAACAAATTAAAGGCCCAATTGAGGTCAAATATGTTACAATCTTCCCTAACTTTCTCATCACATCAACGATTTGAGTGACCTTTCCTTGATTGGCTTGCGAGCTTTCTTTTTTCTCTTCTCTCCATTTTCCTCGTCTTCATCGTCATCTTCTTCGTCATCATAATCAATCTCTTCGTCGAATTGAGACAGCATTAACGAATTCGATTCATTATCAAGGTTTCTAGACACATTTGATCCAACATTATTCTTGCTAACTTCACCTCTCTTCTTACCCCAACGCGGTCCAAAACCCGAATAATAATAAAATTCATGAGGATTAGAACTGGATGGTGCTTTTTTGGGGCGGGGGCGGCGTTGCCCGCCTCCGGGCTCCACCAACTTTTCGTGTTTCTTGTGAGTTTGATCACCCACGAAATGTTCTAACTTCTTGTTGATGGAATGATTCGAGGAGTTGTTATAATTTCTCAGTTGGGATAAATGATGCTCACATAGCGAATTCCCTTTCGCCGCCTCCCTCCGGCATTGCCAGCTCTTCCCATCCGTCTTGCCACACAAAATAACGGGCGGTGGCTCCGCCTCATCGGTGGTGGTGCTGCCACCGTGATATTCCCCTCTATACCCACCATTAAACCCATCCCTATTGTCCAAGTCAATTTTCGTTTCATGAATGGATAATCAATTAATTATACATACATTTCTAATTCAATTTCTAGCAATTTAAATTTGTATATCACAAACCCTAGCTAGGATAATATTACTAAACAATAATGCTGAAAATCATTTACAAAACAATTGAAATTGGATTAATAGTAAATAGATTACCTCTCAATAACATGAATAGAATCCAATGAGCTCACATTTTGTTCATATATATCATCTCCATCGAGCTACAAAAAAATTATCCAATGCCACAAAATGTGAGCATCCCAACTAAAATAAATGCAAAAAAGAATAAACCCAGAAAATAATTCGAATTATTAAAGCTAAATAAGATGTATAAATAGTCTAATTAACATATTATGTAGAACCCTAATAGTGGACTAAAGAAAACCCTAAAATGACAGAAATGCAGAAAAGTTTATGAAAAATAATACAAGTATGCTAACAGATCTGTGACTATTATCAAAAGGGATTTATCTTAGGACGAAATTAACTGACCTGAGACTGCGGTGTCGGCGGCGGAAGCGGCGGCGGAGGCGGAGGAGATGACGGCGGCGAGAAGGTCATGACGTCCCAGGGTGATTGATTGAGCTGACAAATATGGGTTTGAAGAAGGGTTTGGGGGTTGAGAGACGACGTCGCATAGAGGAGAGGAGAAAGCTTGGCGTGCTTGCGTATTCTCATGGCGATAGGGTTGGGGGGGGGGGGGGGGGGGGGGGGGGGGGGGGGGGTTTAAAGGGGAGGAGGCCGTTGAGCACGATGAAGTAGATCCAAATGTAATTGTTTTTATTAGATTTTTTCCCTCTCTCCATATATATATATATGTGTGTGTGTGTGTAGGAAGTTGTACGTATAGGTGTAAGTTAGTGTAGATGTAATTGGAATTACTATTTAATATATATATATATATATATATGTATGGAGAGAGAGAGAGATTTTTTTTTTTTGTTGTTGTGTGTGGGGTTCATGGTCTCTTACCAAAGAATTCCTACCCCACAAAAAGTCATGTAAATATGATTGATTTTATTAATATATTCTTTTTGGGTATTTTTTTTTTTTTGGATAACGATGGAAATCCACAACCGCTATCCTTGGAGTACGCATTAGGTAAACTTCACTCCTGTGTAATAATCTACAAACCATACCAGAGAAATAAGCCAACTTAAGTTGCCCATAACTGATGGATTCACAACAGAGGAGGTTAATAAACATTCTCTCAAGGGGAATTGAACTTATGCCCTAAGGCACAAAGATCAGTTGTCAGACCAACTCCGCTGGATTGCCCCAATTTTTTTTGGATATCTTTATAGAAGGGTGAAATTTGCATTTTTTGTCTCATAACTTTACCCGATTTTTAATTTTGGTTTCATTTATTACGAGTTTTTGACATTTAGTCTCATAACTTTTAAAATATCTTACATTTAGTTTCAAAGCGAAATTTTCATCTAAAATTTAACGGTCAACTCCGTTAGTCAACATTTTGACCTTTTTTTTCGGAAGACTTCGTACATGAATGCACTCACACACGGATTATATTCAATATTACAATATTTTTATTCAATATCATGTGTCACTCACGCACAAAATCTCCCCAAAAATTGGTTAAAATGTTGACTAACGGAATTGATCGTTAAATTTTGGATGAAATATTAGGTTTGAGACTAAATGTAAGATATTTTGAAAGTTATGGTACTAAATATAATAAATTTGTAACGACTGTGATTAAAATTAAAATTGGACAAAATTATGTGACGAAAAATATAATTTTTCTTATAGAATGACTTTTTTATAAAAAAAAAATCTTTATAGAATGCCTTTAGCATACTTTATGAGCTGACGAGTTAAACGCGAAGCACTAATAATAATATGAATAATAATCCCAATAGTATAAATACGTTAATCATAATACATGATCAGTAGATTTATTTTTATAAATTAATTATATAACATGTGAATTGTTGAACTTTGATTCTTCAATTGTAAGTTGTTACAAGTATGTTAATTCGTTAATTCGCAAGTTTTTGTAATATACACTGAGTGATGGTTATAAACTGCGTTAAACAATTTTTTGTTTAAATGGTTGTTTTAAATTTCTAGACAATAAAATTGTATGAGGTATGCAAGCAAATTGCGTGAGTTTCAATCCATTGACAATATCATACGTCACATCTAATACCGTATTATAAAACATTACAAATGTCTAATTAATAATTAATTACAAATCATAGACAATTGACCATATTTAAAACTAGATAAAGAAATATTTGAATGTCAAATGTGTGCGTGTGAGTCAATACTCATCTTAAAAACCAGTTAAGAAATATTTGACTGAGTTATATATTAATTATGGATTGTGTCTATACGATCCTTGAAGTCACGAACAAATATATGCAAGGCATTAATAGCATATAATTGTTAGTTCTAAATGTATAAAATTTAGAATAAGCACGGAAATGTATGAAATCAATTGTTTAAATTATTATGCATGCAATCTCAAATAAAAAGATAATTTAAAGCATTAGTAAAAGAGTGATGCTATATACCACTTTTTATATGTCACCGTTTTTCTACCGTACCTTTTCTAGTTTTGGTAAAAAATCACTTACAATTAATTGATTTTAATATATTTAATATATTCATACTTTTTAAATCAAGATACGGTAAAAAATCCGTGGTATATAATATTTTCCTTAGTAAAATTACAATCGAATGATATAAGTAGCAAACGTATTCACCTTAAATTAATACAAAAATGTTTCGACTCCATCATATTGGTGTACGCACATCTGAAAAGCTAAAAATGTTTCCATAAATGGACAATTAAATATTAAAAACAAATATTAAAAAGAAAACGATTTTGATGCTAGATTTTGATGAATTATTAGTAAACTTAACAACATACATATGTGTCAACTCCTATAAAGCTTAGCTCAACCCTCATTTATAACCAAAATTTAAAAAAAGGAAAAAACTCCTATATGAACACACTTTTGAACTTGAGATTCTATTTAAGTTTGACCACTTTTCAAGTGAGCATCGTAAATTATTATGATTTTTTTGTTTATTAATTTACTTCAAAATTGAAAATAGATAAATTTAAAGATGGACAAATGTAATTGAATGGTCTGAGTCACATTGTGCATCAGAGTTCTTTAGAATAGGGAGTCTTGCATTCTTGTAGGAATGTATCAAAGGCACGCGCCCATCTATCTCGGACAACCTGAGCTCGACTGGGTGTGGACAACCACGAATTCACACATATTCCAGCATGAAATGTTCTTTCTTTCATATCATAATAGATTTGAAATTCATTCATTCCATGATTTTTTTTTTTTTTTTGCATTTAAATACTCTTAAAAGTATTGTTGTACATTTCTGTCCCGTTTTAAGTAGACTTCAAAATAAGTTTCCTTTTTTTTTTTACCAAGAAGGTCCAGCATAGTTGGTAGATAGTTGGGTTCCTTAAGCATTTGTCCATAGTATATACCGAAAATTGTTGCAATCATGGTGGAAGCACCACTTCAAGGAACATAGGGAGTGTTTGCAAACTCTACTGCTTCTAGAGAAGTGCTTTTAAGTGAAAAATAAGCAGAATCACTTGAAAAGCAAAAGTGGGTAGTGTTTTACAGTGAGTGTTTGCAAATTGTTAATTATTTTTTTGCAGAAAGTACAATATTGTCCATTATGTTCCTACTATTTTTTTTTAACAAAATACCCCTAAGGACATATATGGGAATTTTAAAGGATAGCTCCGATGTTCACATTCAATTTTTTTTTAGCATTTGTGACTTGCAATAAGTATATACCTAGGTTGGGAGTTTTGGATTTTCAGAACTCATGGCCTTGAAATATCTCTTGATTTCATTAATATCCAACTACTAAAATATAATTAATTTAATTTCCAACAAATCAAGTAGGAATCCTAGGAATGGATGAACGATTTTACATTAAGAAACTGCTCTCCTGATGTTTTTGTGAATTTTAACGTTAGTTTTTTTAAAAAAGATTTAGGGATTAATCATGAAATATGAAAATATTTTCTAAAACATAAAAATTTATAACTGCAGGGCACCCCCTACCCAGCTTGGAGTTTTTGGCTTCTGGGAGCTTAGGATTTGCAAAATTGTAGCTTAGTGCTTTTGTGGAACATAGTACAATTCTTACTTCAATCATAACCCATGTACACTCTAAATTACACAACTCCTATAAACAATTTCTACCACAAGAAAGCAAAACTCAAACTCTATATATAGAGATATGGTTGTTAACTCCAAATATCCAATGTGGAACCCCCATTATAATTTTTTGTTTCATCTTATAATTTATATGTCATGTGATATTTATATATTATAACCTTAAATCCCTAAAAATAAGAATGTGGAGTCTAAATAAAATTAGCGACTTTGACAAAAAAGTTGCCCATAAAAATCGCTGTGGTCTACACTACTATTTTAGTAAATGTTTCTTTTTACAAGTCCAATATATATAAACTTAAAAGCAGTAATATTTATTAGCTAGAAATATATGCAAAGTTGTTTCTGGATAAAAACAAATTGAATAAGGAAAAGCTAATTCGGTTACCTCAAGCTCCGTGATAATTCTCCACTTAGAATTATCTAACAACCTCCGTGTTCGAACTCGATACACTAGACGGTGGTTCATACTTTAATTAATTCTCTGGTTATTAATTTCGAGTGTAAAAACAATTAATTGAACAACTTAACTCTTTGAGCATGAAAAACAGTGAATCGAACAACTCAAGTCAAGATAAAATTAACCTATCAAATACTTAAATCTGAAAAAAGAATAATTTATACCTCCATGAGAGTTTTCGATCGAGGATTATCTCTCAACCCCTGCGTTTAATACGCTATTTGGTGGTTCAATTGAATTCTTAGTCGTTCATTTCGAATATGAGAATGGTGAATGAAAAACTCGAGTCAAAATAAAATTAATCTATCAAATACTTAAATTTGAAAAAAAGGTAATTTATACCTCCATGAGAGTCTTCAATCGTGGATTACAAGCAAATATAGATATGCATCTTAAAAGCAGATTAGATTACACTACCGCTACTTCTAAATTACGCTATGAGCTACTCCTATATTACGCTATAAACTACTCTTAAGACTAGAGCTAATTCTAAGAGAATGAAAATGTAGAAGTTGTGATTCTGATGATCCTCCTTTTTTTCTTTTCCTTCTTGGCAGTATATATTTCGTCTTTGGGGAACCCACATTCTTTTTCTTCTGAAAACGCCTTCAACTGTCCTCAACTGCTCTTTCAAATCTTTTCAAATTAGCACGTCTTTACAGATTATTGGCTATTTGTACTTCATATTCGATTCTTGGGCTTTTGTCAATTCAGCCCATGTTTTGCCATTTTCTGGATTAATAGGCTTGTCTTATTTATTTGTGTTTCGAATTTTTCTCCTATTCGATATTCCAATATTTGGGTCCCTTTGGGCTTAAAATAATCTAAAAGCCCAAATTGTTTTATGATGTAAACAAAAGTATAAACATATATTTTTATATTGAGGAATGGGTTTAACGAAAACTATAGATATATTTAGAAATTATAACAGATAAACTAGTTTATTTCATTTATGACGATCGTAACTTGTAAGATCATAAAATTTTATTCTCGTGATTTACCTATTTATCATTCCATTTTTAATTAATTAATAAATAATAATATGGTTTTGAGCAATGGTCATCATGGGCTTCAGGCCCATTGAGACCCAAGGGTTGAAAGATAACAAAATTGAGGCCTATGGCCCAATAAAGTAGGATTTTGTTTTCAACTCGAACACAGATGTGGTGTAATCTGTAAACAAATCGAATCAAGCCAAAGTTACCAAACAAAGTGTTTTTCAACTATCTCGCTCAAACGAATTTTTGTCGGAGTTAAAATACGAATCAACTCAAGTATCTTGATCATTTTACACAAATTCTGTTACTTTTGATTGAGTCGAGCTTTGAAAAAAAATTTGCGTTTAAACTTGATTGTTATGTTGAACAAGCTATACTTAAACGAATTTTATACAATCGACTTTGAGTTGAGTTTCGAATTTTTTGACTACTTTTCGCTAACTTTTCGTTACTAAGCAAATAGCAAGACATGCATACAAGGATAAAAAGTCTAATGACACGACTAATGAATGAGAAGGATATTTTTAGGTTGCTAATTGAAAGAGATGTTGCGAGTCATCAAACGTGTACACAATTATGTCACATAATGTACTGATATCATTATATATAATTTAATGATTTTCAACTCCAATTGTATAGTATAAAATGGATAAATCTCATGAGCGAACGAGAAAACCAATATTAAGAAGTTATTTTCCGGTGGTATGTATATTTTTTTTGGTGAAAAGAAACTACATACCACTGGAAAATAACTTCTTAATATCTTTTAAAATATAATTTTGGGTTGAATGAAATACAATGAAGTTAATTTTCTTTGGTTTAATTCAAAATAAATTAGAATGTCACTATATTAGCATGTATCATGACCTGATTTTCTTGTCAATCGAACGATATTTTTCTTTTTCGATAAATTATTATATCACTATTCAACTATTAATAACTAACAACAGTTGGTATAAAGTATAAATTATAATCTATGTGGCCGTTGAAATACAAGAGCTCCATTGTAGGCCCTCAATTTTGAGTTTTTTTTTTCCAAATATCACTCTTAGGAAAAATAATTCTCAAACTAGTATTATTTCAAAAATAATTCCCAAACTATTATTCTTAGTGCCACATGTATTGCCATGTGTACAAAACTAATTTAGTTGGAATTTTCCCCCCTACTTTAATAGCCCACGTGGATTTACTAGTTATAATTACCAAAAAGAAAGGTTATAATCCTTATGTCTCTCCTAATTTTTTTTTTCTGTTTTTTTCTCTTTTCTATTGCACTAATTGGGAATATGCACAATTCTATTATCCGTTGCAAGAATCAAACCAAAAAATTGAAAATTCGGTTTGAATCGAAATCAAACCGAAAACCAAAAATTTGGTTCAGTTTTCTTTTCTTTTTTAGAAAAAATCAATTTTTGATTTTGTTCGATTAACCTAAAACCAATTTTTTTATATAGACCAAAATTGAAACAAAACAAAATATATAGACCAAAAACTATAAAACATGTGTTTCTTTGTGACAACTTATAGGAAAAGAAAAAAATGGAATTAAAATTAGTGCTAATTATATTTCAATTAAATCTATCTAGTTTTCAATTTTTGTGGAAGTTTGAGAAATCCATTTGAATTGTATGTTTCTATAATTGGTTAATTGTCCCGGCCACTTTATAATTTAAATTAATCTTTTTCGACCTAATACAAAAAAGGCTGAAAGTCAAAATTCAAATTTGACTAATTTTCTTTTTCCTGGAAATTCAGTTCGACCAAAACCGAACCGAAAAAATTCGATTTTTAACTGAACCGAACCAAACATTTTAACTACTTATCCTTACCCAAAGAAAAAAATCTAACCACTTATAATAAGTAACATAAAATCATATGCAAAATTTATGTTTGGATAATTTCAAACAACACATAGTATTGTGAAATTTTCATATCACAAATTAGTAAATGAACTAATTATTCTAATGTATAAATTTTTAAAGAATTAAGCATACTCAACAAGTGTGCCGGTATGATTTTACGGTTGGCACCACTCCCAGGAAATTGGTTTAGGTACAACGGGATCACTCGTTGACTGGATTGGAAAACTGGTGGTGGACTAACCATAACATTGACAAACTGATAGCAAGAAAATGAATTGTGGACACTTTTTTTGAAGAAAGTTAGATATCAAGTATAGAGAGAGAAAGAAAGTAATTACGACTCGCAAGACAGTTAGAAGTTAGAAATAAACCCTCAAACTCCACATTAATTCAAATTAAGAAAACAAAAACATAAAATGTTAAAAAAAAAAAGCATAAGCAACAAAAGCGAACATTATACTTATATTGTTTTTTTAATTATTATTTATATGTCATATAGCTACCCCTAGTGTTCTCCAAACACAAGGAATATGATATGGACAAATAAGATTATTATTTTGTTGTTTTCTGTATAATATATTGTTGTTTTCTGTATAACATTATTATTAGTATGTAAATCAATCAAAAAAACTTACTTTTTATAAATTTATACTAATTAATCATAGTGGCACAATTGATACATGTGCGTAATTCTTTGAAATTTGATAAATAAAATAATTAATTCATTTATTAATTTGTAATATCAAAATTTCTCAATACTACACATGTTGTCTGAAATTACGCAAACATAAATTTTACATATGATTTTATGTTAATTATTATAAGTAGTTAGAAATTAGTCCAATAGAAAATAGAAAAAGAAAAAATAGCAAAAAAAGGAAAAATATTTGGAGAGAGATAAGGAATGGTGAGAAATATTATAACTAATAAATCCATGTAGGTCATTAACGTAGGGGAAACAATAAAAAATTCCAACTAAATTAGTTTTGTACACATGACAATACATATGACTTTAAGAGTAATAGTTTGAGAAATATTTTTTAAATAGTACTAGTTTGAGAATTATTTTTCCTTAGAGTAATATTTTGGAAAAATACTCCCTCAACGTTAGCATCAGTCTTGAGCGCCATTAATAACTTTGTTCAAACTTGATTCAGTCACATTCAACTAATTATATGATGAGTTAACTTTATTTATTCTACTTTAGTATTATTCATGCTGTGTGGTTTTTTTTTTTCCCGCTAATTATCATGCTATGTGACTTTAGTATGAAATGTTCCTTGGTGAGTTGAGCGGAAAATTTAAAAATCGTTAATAGCACCATATGTATGAATATCTCGCTTGGTACTTCACTGTTTGTTGTAAATTCTAATTCATTGTTTATTAAATATTTGTATTAAATTAGTTAAAAGTTATTGATATGGAAATGTAAAAATATAATAGATGGAAAACACTTGGAAGTAGAAATGAAAGAATATTACAATTTTGAGGTGTTATTATTATTATTTTGGCTAATTAATTTTGAGGTGTTAAAATTAAAATCAGTATTGACTATTGACAACAAAGGAGTTTAGGCCCCGATTGGATGACTACCTGTTTTCCATTTTCCGATTTTTCAAAAACTTTTTTCATAAGAAATGCAATTATTTGACATCTTCTAAAAATATTTTAAAAAAATACTACGATTAATATTCTCTACAAAAATCTCAAATTTCCTTGAAAAATGGATTTGATGGACTTTTCTTTCAAAATTTTCATAGGAAAGTCAGAAGTTTTACTATTTATGATTCGACCGTTCACTCAATAACTAAAAAGCTTTTATCGGCTAACATCTTAACATATGCATTATAAAAATTACATATCTTGATTCGAAATGACATAACGTGTGAAATAAGACCCATTTTGAATATTTTTGTATTTTTAATCGATAAGTTCAATTTAGATATGTTTAGATTTTCTTCTATAATAGATACTTATCCATACCATTTTTCTATTTCTTTGTTTCTAATTTGTAGCTCATTGTTACTAGTTTGTAATAACAAATTGCTGATTACAATTGTTGATTCGATATTCGATATAATGATGTAACCGTTTCATTCAAAAAAATCTATACCATTTTTCTAAAAAAAAAAGCAACTTTTTTTTTTACAAAAAAACATACCACATCACATATTGTCATTACACAATTTTCTAGACTAAAAAACTCATCCAAACATATTATCTCTATTCTCGTAAAATAAAATTTACTTTTTTAAAACAATTTGAAAAATCAAAAATAACATCTAATTCAATCTGGGCACTTTTTGAAGGATAATAAAATGCAAGGCCCAATTGAACACTTCAATTATTCCAAGAAGGTATAATCACGGCGCTAGTCACGATTCGACCATATCACATTGGTCCCGTCTGAATTGCCTATTACTAATTTATCATAAAGTCATGTCATGTCTATCCCCATTCAAACAAATCTATTTTTTCGATAAAAGAAAAACTTATAACCATATAATCAGATATTCATATATACCATACAATTGCTAATTCCACCTCCAACACGTTATAATTTGTATGAACTTGAAGCTAGTTGATACAATGAAAATTATTGCAATTTTATAGTGAGTTGGTGGTGCAGTGGTGCCACAACGATCATGTTGAGTTACTAGTCTAAAAAAACTCTGAAAAAAGGAATATTTCATGATGTTTATATTATTACTTTTTTCAAATAATCACTGCGAGTTTCACCGGATATATTATTTTATTTAGTAGAAAAAAATAAAACATATTGTCATATCGCTTATGAGTCTCGGTTTCACAGTTAGGCTTGTCAATCGAGCTCTATGAACCGAGATTAGGGTGGCTCAAGCTCAAAAGTATCAGGCTTGAATATTGTAGGTTCAAACTCAGATCACACTGTTTTTTCTTTGGCTTGGCTCAAATTCAAGCTCACATATTTTTACGAGCTTCACGCTTATAATATACGGAAAAAGAATTTACGCTACTAAGTATGTAAAATTTTAAACTTTTATTAATGAAATCTACATGAATTATTATTAAAATTTAGAATCTTTCTAATTGAAAATCCTCCCAAATTTTCTTTACGCATATATTTTTCACTAATATATGCATCTCATCGACTTAGTAAGTTTCAAACTTAAAAATCTAATATGGATTTTATATAAGTTGGGTCAAAAATAGCTTAATTATATTAAACAAAGTATTAAGTTAGAGATTAAAATTACGATTTCGGGCTAAATCTAATAAAGTTCAAGCTCAGCTCACAAATTAATCGAGTTCAATTTATAACCTAAAACTCATCACGACCACACTCGATTATGCTTGGCTCAAATATAATCTGGTCGAGTAATTGGACTGCGGGCAGGCCCGACTCAATTTCCTATTCACAGTCATCTGAAAGTCATAATAGTAGATTCTTCCATATTGATGGTTGTAAACTTTAGAATACGACTAGAGAACATAACCAAGGCTTGATAGTCTAGTAATATTAGCTTTCCACTTTTATGTGAGAGATCCCGAGTTCAACTTCAGGGTGTCACAAGTTGTGACTTCTCTCTTTTTATTTGGAGTCTTATAGGGTCTGTGTGGTCAATGATTAAAAACTATCAACTCGAATTTATCGACTCAGCTATCCCCTTCATTTATAATTAAAGGAAAAAAAATGACTAGAGAAGATGCATCCTTAACATACCAATTAAATATGATCGAAATAATTGGAAAAACAGAGGATGTGTTTGTTCGTGTTTTCAAATTCAAATTTTCATTTTCATTTGAAAATGAAAATACATAATTTACATCATTTTTAACTGAAAATACATATTTTCATTTTCTATTTCATATTCTCCAATAACTATCTTTTACTTTATCAATTCATACACACCTTTTTCTTTCTTTCACATTTTTTCTAAAAATTCATTTTTTCGTCAACAATTGTGGTGGTATAGTGGAATAAAATACATAATATTAATCTTTATAGGTTTGTGCACATTTTAAGACCCATTTTGAATATTTTTAGTACTTTTTTCGGGTCAATTTTACTTATAAGTATATTTAATCACTATAATATTATCTATTATCTATTATTTTATCTATACTATATATATAATCATTATTTTTACCTAATTCAATTATTTCACATATCATTAATTCCAATTATTTTCGAAAACACAATCAAATATGCCTTCATTTTTAAATAAAAATTAAAAAATTCATTCTCTTATATATTTTAAAAAATAAAAACTAAAAATAAAATAAAAACACATCCCAATAGAGAGCCTATTTAAAAGAGTTCATTTAATCCATACTAAAGGATGGTCGCGATTAGACAGAAGAAAGTAAAACCGCATTCACAAAGGACCCCAAGAAAAAGCATTTGCCGAGAGTACGAAAAAACAAATCTCGAAATCTGCATCATATAAATCCACTCATCCAAGTTTTAAAAGTCACTGTCCGAGCATTAGCATAGAAAAGAAAAGGGTCACAGACAATGACAACCAAAACAAACCTTGTCTGTTTCCCATCATTATGTGTAATTCTTTGCTCAATCGATTTTATTAGTTCCAGGTAAATAGTCTGTAAAATCATTGAATTTCTCTAACATAGGATTTTTTGGAAAAATTTATACTAATGCAATGATTCTAGCGTTTATTTTTATTACACAGTAAAATATATACTAAATCAAGTATAATAATTTTAATATTTATATCTCTCACATAATAAGATGTATTATGTGTGGTGCTCATACACATTTATGTGAGAGAAATAAATACAAAATTTATATATGATATAAATGAGCCAATATATTGGGTCGGGCACATATTTGAGCAATTTATTAATTAAACTCGATCCAACATATAACTATTCCAATTTTCCCCAATAGTACCTATATGAGAGAGAGAGTGTTGAGAGAGAGAAACCTTGAACAGATTTTCTGTGTCTGCCCACTGCAGAGCATAATGAGTTAGTAGTACCTAAAAGAGATTTTTCCTTTTATGTTCTTGACTGGCCCTTTTCAGGAAATCAGGATTTATTGTGCCCATTCCATTCCAATTGCACAGAGAGAGAGAAAGAGGAGAGAGAGAGATGGAAAGTGGGAAGAGAGAAGTAGGAGGGCCATCTAGTGGTATTGCTTCATCATTGGCTAAAGATGAGAAGAAACATGAAATGGTGATGAAAGAAGAAGAAGAGAAATTAGAAAGGGCTTTTGAACATGAAGAAGAAGAAGAAGAAGATAAAGGGGTGTTTGAAAAATTTGTACCTGGTCCTCTTCTTCCTCTCAAGGACCAGATTGACAAAGACAAGGTTTTATTTTCTACTTTTTATTTAATGTATTTTTTGTGTATGCTTTCAATTGCATTTTATTTTAATTTTACCTTATTTCTTGATCTGAATAATAATTAGAAAAAGAAAAATAATTTGAACTATTTTTGTCTTTTTTTTTTTCTTGCTTTCTATTAGGAAGATGAGAGTTTAAGAAGATGGAAAGAAAAGCTGCTTGGTTGTCTGGAAAGTGATTTGAATGGTTTGTCTCAACCCTCTATACACACACACATAGTTGGGGTGATTCTAGTTTCAATGTGATCGAGTTCAATGGTCTGATGGTGTATTCTGTATATATCGATCGAGTTCAATTGTCTGATTGTGTATTTTGAATCTATCTCTTTTCGCAAGTGTGTGTCAATACTGCACACAATGCACTTTACCGTCTGAGTGAGATGGAAACTGGTACCATTGGACTCTGTCTAGCATAGTTTTTCCCCAAATAGTTGTGTTTATTTACTTCATTTTATCTTTTGATCAATACCTATTACATATACTTTTTCCAGGGAAAATGGAGCCTGAAGTTAAGTTTCACTCAATCGGAATAATTTCCTCTGATTTTGGGGAAATTACTAATCCATTTCCAATTAATGAAGACGAGGGTAAAAAAGTACTTTTCAATCTGCAGGAGGGCTCTGAGTTTAGGCTTAAGCTCACATTCTCTGTTCTTCATAACATTGTATCTGGCCTGGCATACACAAATACAGTCTGGAAGAAGGGATTGCAAGGTTTGGAATCTAACACATCTTCCATTTTCATAGGATTAGCTTGGACCGAACTCCATTCACAATGCAGATGAATTATACTTGACATGTGATTAATTGGGTTCGGGTCTGAACAAGAATGTAACTTATGCTTGAGACATTCTAGCTTGGACCAAGCTCCATCCGTAATGCAAGTGAATTTATACTTGTTATAAGCATGATTTTTTTTGTGTTGCTTTCTTCAATAGCGACCTCATCATTCATTAATCCAATCGTGAATGGAACTTTGTAGGATTGGGATCGAAGGATGAAATAATAGGATAAATTTCGATTTTGAAGTTGTATCCTCCACCAAAAAACTAAAATGTTTTAAACTTCTATATGTTGGAGGACTACAACATATTCAAGAAATGTTCGATGATTACAAAACGTGTTCTTTCTTGAATGAAATCACATTATCTTCTATTGTTGTATAAAAGATTGGCCTAAGATTAGGCTGCCATGTTTGTTTATTATCAATTTACACTAGTATTTCACATGTTTGTTCTTCTACCATATGGTTCGGGATTTTGCAGTTGATCAAAGCAGAGGAATGCTAGGCACGTTTGCTCCTCAACGAGAACCGTATGTGCACACCTTAGAGGAGGAGACTACTCCGTCTGGGGTGCTTGCGAGAGGCGTATACACAGCTAAGCTAAAGGTGCGTGCAGTTTTCAGTTCGTGCTTTTTTTAAAAGGAAAATTACACAAAGACAGCTCACTCATTGTGTAATTACCAAAACCCCCTTCACTTATTGAAAATTACCAACATTCCCTAAGGGTCTATTTGTAAGGTTTACAAAATTGTATGAATTTTTTAATACACAAGGGGTCTAAACCGTGTAATTGTAAGAATGTCTTAACATGGGGGGATTTTATGTAATTTCTAATAAGTGATGGGGGATTTTGGTAATTATACAATAAGTGAGGGGTTTATATGTAATTTTCCCTCTTTTTAAAGAAGAAATTTAGTATATTCCGTTTTGTGCTACAAGTCGTTATAAATATAAAACATTTCTTTGCTTAAATGTCTTCTGATCTATTAATAGATTCATAAACCTATATCATCCCACTACTTGAGATTCAGCATTGCTAACTAATGGTAAAGGCTTTATGTGTCATGGATGGAGAAACAATCTACTAACCTATGTTTCCTTTTCGGTTTGTTACATACTTGTGCAGTTTGAAGACGACGACAAAAGACGCCATATGGAGCTCAATTACTCCTTTGAGATACGAAAAAGATGGTAGCCTCGTTAAGACTCTATTTCTTATTGCTAAATCTAGAGTCAAACTTTGGAAAAAGAATAGTTTTTCCGTCTTCTTGAAGAGTTAATTTATGAATTTCTTGTGTGTATCGGTTAATCTAGAAATGAACTATGATTTTCTCTTCGACTCATGTTTCAGATTACAGATTTGTTGATTGATATCCAAATATAAGTTATGTCAGTGTTATATCTATGTGGTACAGTGATATGCTGCAAAATTGTACATTGCTCATTTTTTGGCATCCTCAAATTTAAATCATGGAGGAAGCCCTCATCTTAATCCCATTTTTGAAGTGTTAACCAACCATATTTCTGCGTAAGAGTTGTCTTAAATCAGATTATCATGAAAAATTTATACGAGACCTATGGGACAAGATGAAAGCATGCTTAGGGTGAGTTTGACTCAGCTTTTGCATAATTGATTATGATAAAAGTTAGGATTTACAGTTTTTTCAAAACATGTTAAAAAATGTCCAAATGAGATTATCGGAAAGGGGGCCAAACACATAAAAAATTCCGGTTAAGAGTTTAAACGCAATTTTTTGTGGTTAAGAGTTCAAACACAATTTTTTGCGTTCCAAAAGTTGATCCTCTTACTAGGAAGCTCCAAGGGATGGGGACTTTTAGGTTGGAATTTCATTTGACAGAAGAGGAAGACAAACTTAGGATGCTTTTCTTTATTGTATTTTTAAGACTTCGGAAATTGGCTTGGAGAATTAAAGAAAGTAGGAAGAAAATGTGACTTGTAATCAGGACACCTAATTGATAATTGCGGGGACTTCTCCCCAAAAAGTTTTGTGCATCTTGGTTCATAAAGGATCAACAAACAATTTCCTCCGAGAGTTTACATTCAATCATCTTAAATTCTATCATTTGAAGTAAATGATTTTGAACTTTGGTTGTGAAAATGAAACGTAGCAAAAAGTGAAGTATAAAATACTATCATCTGAAGTGATGAGTTAATCGTAGTCTGCTTGGTTCAAGAACTTTGATATAAATCTGCAGCAAATTTAAATAAATACAAATTTACAAAATTATTTGTTTGTCTAGGGAAAACAATGGAAAAAAATAATGGCGAGGAGGAATGTGATGATTTTGTTGGAACTTGAGATGTCGCCCTCTTGTATTTCTCTAATTTTGCTCACCTTTTTATACCAGAAAAATGAGCTATTCTATTTTCACACTAATTTTTTTCTTAATATTTTCACCAACAATCGAAAAACCAAAATTGTTTCCTCTAACAAATTTTTCAAATTTTTCGAAGAAACTTAATTGTAAGATTTACAAGTAATGCATCAAAAGGTCTGCTGAAGAATTCCTTAGTCTGCAGTACATAATCATATTTGTATTACGATCAATATTGATTCGAAATGACCTACTATACATAATATTTGAACTTTTTTTGCATTTGAAATTACCTATTATCCAAAAAGTATATGTTGGGAGAAGATGATTAAATGATTGAGAAGAAAATTAGACCTGTATTCACAATGTTCAGCCCAAGCACACCGCGCTTTTCCATAATCTCAATAGCAGTCGTCATCCCTAAGAGGTCCACGAGTAGCTGTTCATGAAAAACCACGAGGGCGGAATAGTAAGAAGACGGCGATAATGAATACAACGGAAACGAAAAGCAAGAGTTGAAACGTTAAAGACCTTTTCTGACAAATTTGGATTTTTTATCTGGATGACTATCATGCCACATCTCGAGCCAAAGTTCCTGCAATGTTCCTGTGATTTGCTGCATTTGAGATAAGTTAATCAGATGAAATAGGTTATAGAGAATTAAAATTTGGAATCATGTGAAAACGAACAATGAATCTATACTAGTGTTTTAAAGGGCGAAGGCACGGGACGAGACGTTTCATATCTCCCAGGACGGGGCGTAAGTCGTGTAGGGCGTAAGCCGTTTTTTGGTTTTTTATATTAAAAAAATATAATATAATGTTAAAAATTGATTCAAATTAGCAAAAAATTACAAAAATTGATAGAAAAAATTAAGGAAAAAAGATTAAGATGAAGAATTTAAAAAATAATATTTTCAACCATGCGAGCTAAAAGTTGAACTATTGCCTAATACTCTTATTTAAAATCATTATCTTCATCTGTATCCAATTCATTAGAACATTTTCCTCCAAAAGATGGTGGACTTTGGCTTGGAACTTGGAACAAGTCAGGACCCAAAATCATTATAATTGGGTTGAAACAACCTAGGTGTAGTGACATGCCTCAAGAATTTGAAATATTTTGAGACGATCGGGACTTGTCAATTTGTTCATAAACGGGAGTCTAGACGCTATTGAGTATTCTGAAAAAGGTCTAGAAAAGTCTAGAAGACTCTTGAAAATGCTAGATTAATGTAGATCCTTACGAAGAGTTCTAGAACTGTATATATAGATTGTCTTTAGATTATTCTAGTTAGTGGTAGAAGTATGCAGAATATCGAAGAGATGTGTGAACCTCTCTAGAAACAGGTGAATATGATGGAGAGTCTCTCCCACATCCGTAGGACCAAATGAATCTACACCATTCATTATGGAGGTGGATTAGTATAAATAGATGTAGAAGTGTCCTTTGTAAATCAACCAAATCTAAAACCAAGTGTAGAAACAATTAGTGTAGTATTTTCTAAATCTCCCAAGTTGTGGGGTAGAAAAAAGCGTGCCCTGACACCCAGGGAGTATGCCCCACCTCATTGGGTGTATGCTCAACAGGAGTTGCTCCTCCTCCATTGCCGTAGGGTGTTTTGGCAATGCCCTGCCACTAGACAAGCCCCGGGGCGCGCGCCCCGACAATGCTTTTTAAAACACTGATCTATACCTAAGTAAATAGATGCGGGTAGTTTTCTTTAAAAAGAAGTATGTTAAATCAACCATGAATTTCAGATATGTTCTATTCATTCAAGTTGCAGAAATTGGAGTTCCGCAGACTGGCAGTACAACAAGGAAGAGTGATGATCTTGATAGAAAACAAAATAAGAAACCCACAAAAAAGGATCTTTTTTGGATTAACATTATTCTGAATGATCTATTTAGGATTAACATTATTCAGAATTATCACGATGGTATCATATTATCGTCTTGATATCAATCTTAGCCGGTTTAACATAATATGATACGTCACACAATTGAATTACCTTTATCAAGCTCCCAAACTGCTGTTTTCTTTCCTGAAATACTTTCAGAGTCTTCATAATAAGTTATGTACTTCACTCTTAGATGATTTTGTCATGTTGGGAATAATATCCATTTTAGGTTGACGTTCAGCATTTAAATGCACTTTGACATCTGAACCATCATGTTCTGACTGCAATTTGTCAATAGATTTTGTTAATCATTTACATACAATTGGCTGAGTTGGAGAAAAAATTAATCCAAAAGATTTATACCTAGTTTATTTTTTAACTAATCATCTCTGAAATACTTTCAGAATTTTGTACTTCACCCAACGTTAGATCCAAGTAAGATCATAAACTTCACATTACAATTTAAAGAATGAACCAATCCCAATTACAGATTTTTTTAAAATGTAAAATTATACGATGCAGCTGAAAATATCTCCAACAACTTCACAACTAACAATAACTCTTGATTGATGTGTAACAGATTTCAACTCTTCAAAACGACACCGGTCATATAAGTTGTTCATTGTTTATTTATGTAAAATCTCATTTTTTCCCTTCCTTCTCGTGCTTTTTCTCTCACGGGAATCAATACATGCACCTTTTCTCTCAGGCTGACATGTCCACTGACACATCAGCCTTCCCGAGGGTAGTACAGGGCGCCTGCATTGCCTCCATTCTGCGGAAAGGCGATGCAGGCGATTGCATCGCCTCCATTCGGTTGGATGTGGCGGGAAATTGTAAATGGGAGAACTTGAGAAAAAATGGAAGTTTGAAGAAATTTTTCCGAATGACTCAAAATATCTTTTCTCCACCCATTTCCGCCCCATTTAGCTCCGTCAACTCCGACTCCGCGACCCCTACAACCATTTCTTTAAGCGATTGAATCGCATTATAAAATGTATAACGCCCATTTTCCTGATTTCATCTTGGGAATAATATCCATTTCAGGCCAATATCCAACATTTAAATGCACTTGTACATTTGAATTATCATGTTCTGACTACAATTTGTCAATAGATTGTTTTTAACAAAAATTGACCCGAAAAAACTTACACCCTAGTTCGATATTTTAATCAGCTAAGTGTTACAGACTTAATCTCTTACAAAAGTCTCGTGCGACACCTAGCTCTCTCGATCCGCCTCTTGTTTGTCTCGCTAAGTCAGCCTCACTCAACTCGCGTTTGTATACTAAAAGAGAAAATGGTAAACAAAGAACACAAAAAGCTTTAGAGGAAAGCTCCGAGTATTTTATTAGCTATCAATTGATTGGATGATTTATAAATGATATCCTTCCCCCTATTTATACAACTGCACCTACTCGATGGACGATAGTGATCGATCTAATATGACAACTAAGACTGATCATCTAGAGATTTCCTATTCTATATATTTACAAGGATTCTTCTAGAGATGTTCTATAGACATTCTAGACTACTTATATAGAAAACTTCTACAAGTTTCCTACACTACCATATATACATGTAGTTGTAGAGATGTGCACTTGGAACCTCCAAATGGGAAGAGGTCTTGAAAATGGTCGGGACGTGACATATGATAAGACTGACATTGCAAATCCAATTTATGATTCGGTAGATGCAATTTAAAGAGTTAAACTTACTAATAACTGAGGAGCTCTTGTTATGTTCACTTTTGATCCTAGCCAATTCTTGCACCAAGAGAGGGAATGGTATGGTACCTGTCAACAAGAATATCAGCAAGCAAAACAGAAGCACAACCTTAAAAATAAGAACAATTTAATTTCGAGAATACTATATAAAGCACAGAACTCTGCTCTATACTTAATCATATACCGTCTCATCACCACTTGCAGCACCGGGTTTTCCATCAACCAGATTCCCAGACCTAAATCAACGATAAACCAACAAATTAAAATCAAGGAATCTGTAGTAATTAAAGTTCCATGCAGTGAGGCAAGTTCTCAAACATTGTGTTTCTGTTTAATAATTGCAGTGTTATATCAAGTTCAACACTATGTAATGCTCGTTTTCAAACTTATAGAGATGAGAATCATAATGTCAATCATTTTAACAATACAGATTATAAAGATGTGAATCAAACGTCAAGCGAAATAAATGTCTAATGACTAGTAGTACAATTCTTCATACCATGCTGTTCAGATGCACATGATAGTCACCTAGAATATAAAGATCCTTCCATCTCATATACGACCAGGGACGGATCCAGAATTGGCTTCTTGGGGGGGCCGAAGTGTATTAAAGGAAATTTTTTTGACAATATTTATGAGTATATATATAAGCTTATTTTAGTTTTAACAAATAAATAAAATAAAAATTATCATAAGTAAGAAAAACAAAAAAAACTTTCAATAAACATTTATTTCGAAATATAAAGCTAACTCTTCAAAAAGCTTATCGAAGTTGTACATGCCGTTCTTTTATATCATAAAATTCATCTACAATAGAATTTTTTTTTTCTTTTTTAAGCAACATCTATAATAGACTTTGAGTAACTAAAATCATATAATTGAATAAGTGAAAACATAAAAATATTTATTATATTTTAACGAGTGTTTAACTCGTACATAAAAATACAATTGAAAATAATAACTATATATTATGATTATATTATCTTATGAAAACTACTCAATCAAAAAATAAATAAATACATTAAAATAAAAACAATTAGTATAAACTTGAAAACAAACTAAAGAACATGTAATTCTCTACACTAAAAAGTAAAGCTATTACTTACTAAAAGTCTTTCAAAATTATAAATAATATAATATAGTTCGTTCACACCTTGCGATGGATAAACTATAAATAATTGAATGATAATTAACGTTTTCTTGTATATTTTCACTTCTCAAATCTCAACTATCCATTTTTATAGTCTTTAGGAAAAATATAATTCTAATTTTAATAATAACATGGGAGAAGTTTAAAAGAAAAAGTCTTTATTAATTTTAATCCACATTAACATGTTAGAAATTCGATGTCCTTATAATTGAGAAGAAACATGCACTTTTTAATTGAGTAAAGAGTTTAAAAACAAAAAATGCATAAGGGAAGGACAGGTGGATTCGAACCCTGCCCCTCTAGGAATTAACAAATATGGTGCTCTTCAAAAGAGCACTCTCACCAACTCTACCAAGGCTGCCATTGCTACCTATTGAGAACTGAAGCCTTATATTCTTGGGAGGGCCTTATTATAAATTTATACGCCCACTATAGAAAAAATTCGAAGTCTTGGCCCCGGCCCCCCCTAAATCCGTCCCTGTATACGACATCAGTTATTATACAGTTATCGGGATAAGGCTTCCCACTTGACGCGTAATAGTAACCAACCTATTTTTTATTTTATTTTTTTTGGAAATCCCAGGGTAAATCTCCGCCAGTCACCCAGCAAAGCAAACCTGCCCACACGCAATAGCCCGCAAACCACGTATGGGGGTAAGCCGCCCTAGGTTACCCATAGGCGACGGGCTCGATAAGCGCAGGGCTCCCAGGGGAGGATATAGGGGAAATACCCCCAATCCCCACACCTGGGTTTCGAACCCGGGTGGGTTCTCACGGCCGAAGGCCTTGTAACCAACCTATTTTGCCACACGATAGGTAACAAAAGACATCATCAGTATCGAAGTTTGCCTTGTAATGGCTTCATAAACGACGAGGAATTACCTCAGTTTTGGAATCTATTCCATATATACAAAAGATGTTCTTCAGAGGTGGTCTGTCCCATGGTGTTAAAGGATTCATAACTGGATCATTGTGATATGATCTGGAATTTAATGAGGATTAGCTATAGAATGCTTTGGCCATAAGGCCTCATTGTCTTAGATTATTGACTTGATTATAATATTTTTATTTTGGAAAAATTACACATAGACCCCTCACTTATTGTGTAATTACCACTTATTAGAAATTACCAGTGCCCCCTTATGTTAAGGATTTAACAATTCTTATAATTTTACCCCTATAAATCTTATAAATTGACCCTTGAGGGGGTGTGTTAGTAATTTCCAATAAGCGAAGGGGGGTTTTGGTAAATACACAATGAGTGAGGAACATGTGTGTAATTTCCCCTAATATTTTTCCATAGTCAATTATGAGGTGAGATGTAAAGAGTGTTGATTAATATTGAATGATATCGTACTTTCACATTGTATTCGCCTAACATTTCGTTCAACTCTACAAGTGACAACTTACTCTTCTAACTGGTATAAGAGTCGTTGGCCGTCACGGTCCAAATCCGCTATGTTTCTGAACAAGGTTCCATCTGAAACTTAACGGGCAGAAAATGATATATGAGTTGGAAATATGGAAATAAAGTACTTTGCCGTTAAAGAGGAGGTTCAGAAACATAGAGTGTGTATTGAACATATTAAGACGGATCTTATGATTGCTGATCCGTTGACTAAAGGACTACAACCAAGACATTTAAAGAATATGTACATAGAATGGATCTTGGTTGTACTGATGATTGATTATGATGATGTTAACACACTCATGGGCTCGTTAATGATATGTTTCTGATTTTATTGATTATTTCTTATTTCTTATGTTTGTGCACACTTGATGTTTGAACAAGAAACTAATGTGTCTTTAAGACAATTACGTGGACATTATGTTATTTATATATAGCATGATAAGTTTCTAGTGTGGTAGCATATGGAAGGGAATATGCAAATTTAAAGTGTATGACCGTCATAACTCTCACTACGTGATTAATTATGTTAAAGTCAGTTATGATGAAGAATGGCATTATGAGATTTATTTATGCGCGCCTAATGTTATACTATTAAATGTTATGAACTATCGTACCAAGTGGGAGAATGTAAGAATATGGTCCAAAGTTGACCATATATAATAGGAAAGTTAATCAATTTAATTGATTTGTAAGTTGATCATATTCTATCATATAATGTTAATTGATTGACTTTCCGATCAAGTAATTGGTTTCTTTCCTAGCAAGTTTTTCTTATTTGGTAAAATTCTCATTTAATTGTAGATTAAATCTAAGCCATTCATTCTGGTATATGACGGACATACCAGATTTAAAGTTGTTATCTATAAATTGGTCCTCTCTCCACCTATTAAGAACACACAGAATAAAGTAAACTATTCCGTTAAAGTTCTCTGTGGTATTAAGTTTAAAGTTAAGGGAGAGAAATCAATTTGGTTCCAAATAATTCAAGCTAAGGCGAATCAAGATTATTGAAGGTTATGGCTAATTCCGCATCAAGTAAGTACTTTATGTTTTATGTAACAATTATTTATTCAAGATCCTATATGAGTTAATGATTAATGATTCTTATGCTTTAAGTTTTACAGGAAATCCACATTCCACGGCAGACACATTGGCCTCGGTTACTCCTACAATTGAAGGATAAACTTCGTCTCCTGGCAATGCAATAATGGAGCAGGTTAGCACACTTGAGCATATGCTTTAGCGCAACATGTATTAAACATCTGAAACTAAATAGAGCATGCAAGAATGCATAGCATACCTCGAATTGAAGGAAGTTCAATGTTGACTATGTTTGCTGGCCATCCCGAGTAGTTTGAGTTAAATTCATTTTCATCACAGCGATGTGCAAGACACCCCATTTTGCTCCCAGCGGAGAAATGCTTCAAGTATACATTCTCTGTTCTACAATGCTTGGAAAATGGCATCATCCATATTGAAGAGCCAAATGAATTGAACATCAATCAAGCTGTTACCTGTTAACCATGACTTAAAGTTCGTTTGACTCAAGATTCTGACAAATGTCTTGAAATGCATACCAGTAATGTAACCTGGATCAAGCTCTGTAATAGCAGAAAGACCACTATCAGGGCGGGACTTGCACTCAGGATGATCTTTTGTGTATAAGCATCTAGCAACATACATTTTAGCTAGCAATTTACAATAGATAGAACCTGAAAAAAATGTGATCAATCCACCAATCAGTACCCTAAGGGTGTGTTTGGATGGAGGGATTCGAAAGCCATGGATTTCAACAAATCTGTTGAGTTCGTTTGGATGATTCAAGTTGTAATGGATTTCAAATCTCTTGGTGATCATTTTGAGCTATTTTAAATCGACTCCTCGAAACCAAATCCTTCCATCCAAACACAACCTAAAGAAAAAGGATCAGACACGAACCAATCTAGTATTGTTAGGAATCAATGCGCATGAACGAAATTAAAAGTAAAAGAAAGCAAGAAAAATGAGACAACAATTTTACGTGGTTCGGCAAATTGCCTACGTCCACGGACCTATGCTAGAGAGATTTTTTATTAATCTTGTGAGAGAGTGATACAATTACAATGAAGATAATTTTATCTACTTATATGTTCTACACTTGGAGACTAAGTTATAATGACCTAATCCGAGTAGGTAACTCAAAACTTGCCAAAATAACACAAAACCGCGTCAAAATAACGCTCCCAGCATCGGACCCGCGCCCAGGCGCTGACTGGCCACGCCTGAGCGCCATTGTGCCGGCGCCTAGGCGCCGTTATGGCCACGCTTGGGCGCCTCCAGCAGTGGCCACGGTCCCTTCTCCTGTGTGCAGCGCCTAGGCGCGCATCTGGCTGGGCCTGGGCGCCGTTCGACTAGCCCGGAATCCCCGAAACATGCTCTTTCTTACTTCTAACGATCCCTTTGGTACTTTGACTTGTCTTCACACTTTAAACCTATCAATCTCCCACTTGGAGACCAAACTCAAAGTAGAACCACAAACTCTTCATCAAACTCCACGACTCTTCATCCTCCAAATGAAAGCACTCTCTCTAGCATAAGTCGGCCTCCTCATCACATTAGTTCGAGACCAACTGAGGCCATGCAAAACCTCAGTTTCTCTGTGGTAACTCCCTTAGTTAACATATCCGCCGGATTTTTCGCACCAAGCACCTTCTTCAACTCCAAAGTTCCATCATCTATCATTTCTCGGTTATGATGATACTTCAATTGAATATGCTTCGTCCTCGAGTGAAACACCGGATTCTTTGCCAAACAAATGGCACTTTGACTATCACTATAAAGTGCACAATCCCGTTGCTCCTTGTCAATTTCCCTCAGAAAATTCTTCAATCAAACCATCTCATTCCCAGCTTCTGAAATAGCTATGTACTCGGCTTCGGTTGTAGAAAGTGCTACACACTTTTGTAGCCTTGACATCCAACTAATTGCTGTGCCGCCTAAAGTGTAAATATAGCCCGAGGTGCTCTTCCGACCATCTTGATCACCACCTAAGTCAGCATCCACAAAGCCCTCTAAAGTGACACTACTAGTTTTAAAACTCAAACACACATCCGATGTGCCTTTCAAATACCTTAGTAGCCACTTCACTGCTTCCCAATGCTGTAAACCCGGATTAGCCATAAATCTACTCACGACTCCCACTGCATGAGCTATATCCGGCCTTGTACACACCATTGCATACATCAAATTTCCAATGGCAGAGGCATAAGGAACCTTTGCCATCTTTTCTCACTCTTCATCAGATTTAGGTGATTGCTCCTTACTTAGTTTGAATTGACTCCCCAAAGGAGTGCTTCTAGACTTTTCATCAGTGATAGCAAATCTATCAAGCACCTTATGAATATACCTTTCTTGAGTCAGCTTGAGCTCCCACTCGACTTATCTCGAATAATTCTCATCCCGAGAATCATATTTGTAGCCCCCAAGTCTTTCATTTCAAACTCACTTGACAATTGTTGTTTTAGCCTTTTGATTTCCCCCATATTAGACCCAATGACTAACATGTTATCGACATACAACAATAAAATGATGTAGCAATCCTTAAACTTCTTAAAATAACAACTGTGATCCATTTGACATCTTGTAAATCCATTTCCATCCATAAAGGTGTCAAATTTCTTGTACCACTGTCTCGGAGCTTGTTTTAATCCGCATAAACTTTTCTGTAGTTTGCATACAAAGTTTTCCTTTCCATTCTCCAGAAAACCCTCCGGTTGAACCATATAAATGTCTTCCTCCAAATTCCCATGAAGGAACGCCGTTTTTACATCCAACTGCTCAAGATGTAAATCCTCTGCAACAATAATACTCAGAACCATCCTTATAGTAGTCAACTTGACAACCGGCGAGAAAATCTCAGTGTAGTCAATCCCTTCCTTTTGTTGGAACCCTTTGACTTCCAGCCTCGCCTTGTACCTTTTACTACCATCTGGCTCATCCTTAACCCGGAATACCCACTTGTTTTGCAAAGCTCGTTTCCCCTCCGGTAATCTAGTCAACCTACAAGTCTTATTTCTCTTAAGCGAGCTCATCTCATCTTTCATGGCTAGCTTCCACTTGAGAGAATCTCCCACACTCATTGCCTCCTTGTACGACTCCGGCTCACCTGAATCCGTCAAAAGTAAATAGTGTAAGGAAGAGGAATGCCTTATGTTTGGTTTGGGGGTTCTGCTCGATCTCTTCAAGGTAGGTTGCGGAGTCTCCGGATCTTCCTCAATCCTATTCTCAGCTCCATTTATTGCAACCTCATCCACAGTGATCTCTTCCAATATCGCCTTTGGTTTCTCATTATCCTCAGCCTCTGCCCCAAGTCTATCTTTGTAAAGCACCTTCTCATTGAACGTAACATCTTTATGCCTTATGATCTTGTTGTTTTGGTAATCCCAAAACCGATAGCCAAAACTCTCTCCACCATAACCAATAAAGAAACACTTCTGTGCTTTTGGATTCAACTTATCCCTGTCATTAGATCTACGCAAGACATAAGATAAACAACGAAATTTTTTTAAATGCGATAAATTTACCTCCTTTCCAGACTAAACCTTCTCCGGAATTTTGAAGTCTGACGGTACAGAAGGTCCCCGGTTGATGAGGTAAGCCGCCGTGCTCACTACATCATCCCAAAACGTCTTTGGCAACCCAGAGTGAAGTCTCATGCTCCTAGCCCTCTCATTCAAAGTCCTATTCATCCGCTCTGCAATCCCATTCTGTTGCGGGGTCCCCAGAATGGTCTTGATCATCTTGATCCCATTCTCTGCACAATAGTCTTTGAACTCTTGACTATCATACTCCCCACCATTATCCGACCTCAGACACTTCAATTTCAACCCCGTTTCATTCTCGACTTCTGCCTTCCACTTCTTAAAGGTACTAAACACTTCAGATTTATTTTTCAGAAAATAAACCCATACCTTTCGAGTGGAATCATCAATGGAAATGACATAATATCTGGACCCTCTAAGTGACTGTACGGGTGCCGGTCCCCATACATCAGTGTGCACAAGTTGCAATTTCTCAGTCTTCGGTTCTCTTCCAACCTTGGAAAAACTCACATTTTTCTGCTTTCCAAGAACACAGTCTTCTCAAAGACCCAACTCAATAAACTTTGAAATTGGCAATTTACCCTTGGATGCCATTATTCTCATCCCTTTCTCACTCATGTGCCCAAGTCGCCTATGCCATAAATGTACATCTTCTGTGGCCCCGACTACGGCTAAGGACTCTTTCATAATATTAGTTGTGTACAAAGTTCCAGACTTTGTACCTCGTGCCACCACCATGTTTCCCTTGGTGATTTTTCATGCACCACCACCAAACATAGTAGTAAATCCATCACAATCAAATTGACCCATTGAGATCAAATTCTTCTTCAAACCCGGTGCATGTCTCACATTCTGCAGTTTCAACTGCATTCTCTATGCCGTCGTTATAGTGACATCACCCTTACCAATAATTTCCAAGGGTTCGTCATCTGCAAGAAAAACCTTTCCAAATTTTCCAGAAACATAATTTGTTAGATAATTCTTACCTGAAGTAGCATGAAATGACGTACCTGAGTCCAGTACCCATTGGTCAACTGGACTGTCAATACAACAAACCAGAGCATCTCCGACATCGTCTGTTGCTGCGTTTGCTTGTTGATGTTCCCGATTTTGATTCTGACCCGCCAAAATCAGAAAAAAGCAAAAAAAGTTTGAATATCCTGAAAAAAAAATTAGAAGAAAAGAAATTCAAAATTCAAAAATCCAGAAGCATGAAAATAAATAAGAAAAAATTGAAAAAAAAATATATAAAAACTTAAAAATTAAAAAAAAGTAAAAAGCTAAAAATTTCATTTTTTTTCTACTTTATTTTAACTTTAAGGATTTTTCAAATTTTTAATTTTTTCTAGTTATTTTTCTATTTTTTTTTGAGTTTTTTCAGAAATTTAGTTGATTTTTCTCTCTCTAAATTTTCTATTTTCCCCCTTTCTTCTTTCTAAAATTTTCAAAATGTTACTGATTTTTAAATTTTTTTTCCTTTTTTTCTATGTTTTTTTCTTTTTCAAAGTTTTTTTTATCTTTTAAAAAAATTAAGAATATTTGAATTTTAAAAACAAAAATTTTAAAAATGCAACAAGTTTAAGATCAAAGCAGATTACCCTCTATCCTATGCGATTTGTAGCACTTTGCCCCCTATGTGACGATTTTACCCTTGCATGTTCCGGAACACCCCATAGGTTGGATGGTGTCTGCATTTATCTCATTCTCTAATAATAATAATAATGAAAAAAATAAACGATTCGTACAAAGTCTCAAGACTCGAAATTCGAGAATAACCACAATCAACTTTCCACATGAATTACTATACTTCTTTCGGAGCTCGAAATCGTGATTGCATCTTCTATTGTAAAATCGTGTTTCATCTCATATTTCACTTCACCTATTAGGCATCATTCCAATCTCTCTCATTCCTTCTTTGTTTCATCTAGTATTCCATTTCGTAAATAATACAATCCATATCTCGCTAAATATATAATGAAATAATATATACACTTGACATGTGCATATGATTTGAAATACGAGATGAAATATCAAATTATAATAGAAGATCCTCACTAATTATGCATGACATGTGTATAAAAGATTTTTGAAAACGTAACACTAACTCGAATTACATACACTTATCACGCATAACAAAATAAATTACACAACACCATTCTATAACAGAAAATCTGAAATATATTACTATATCGAGCTTGCTAAAAATACATTCTTCCATTCTCCATATTGTGAGTAGTGAACAATCCTACACAACATACACTCTTGCATGCATTTCAATCTGATCATAATACTTCTCCCCACCATCGATCACTTCTTCACAATATCTTCCGTGCTCTCTCCACAATCCAAACACTTTTCTTCCCAATTCGTCTCCGTATTATATACAAACAACTTAGCAACAAGCAGAAAGAAAACGAGGTTCAGTAAGCTAAGCACTGCCCAAAACGCGTAATAATAGTCCAACCGCGATTCGTTAAGGTTGTCCAAAATCCATCCTTTTCCATTTCTCTTGGTAATATCAGCAACAGTCGATAACACAAAGCTGGTCAAGAAAAAACCAATTCCCAAGCTTGTCGTAAAATAAGCTGTGCCAAGACTCTTCATTCCTTCAGGGGCTTGATCGTAAAAAAACTCAATTTTCGCTACTTCCAGAAAGTTATCCGAAACTCCCACAAGAGCAAATTGTGGGAGAAGTATAAATATAGATAGAGGCACAATTTCACCTTTTTTAAATATCTCGTTGTCTCGTGCGACACTTAGCCTCTTTCTCTCTGCAAGACAGGCAGTTACCATGACGATGACGTGGAGGACGAGGCCTATGCCCATTCGTTGCAGGAGTGTGATTCCTCTAGGGTTTTTAGTGTATTTTCGAACGAAGGGGACGAAGAGACGGTCGTAGAGTACGATTGTTATGAGCATGAAAATTGTGATGAAAGCTGTGAGGCAAGCTGGGGGGATTTCGAAATGGGGGCCGATGCCCCTTTGGAGGGTTTTGCCTTGTTTGATGAAGAGTGTGGTTGCTTGTGCTAGCATGGTGCTTGGGAGGATTGTTACTGTTAGGATTGGGAGCATTTTTATCATTTGTTTGGTTTGTTCGACTTGAGTCACTGGAGATAGGATCCATGGTGAAGTTGGACCGGTTTGAACTGCTGCTTTGTCTAGGAGGCTACAAGATATGGCAAAAAAGAAAAGTTAATTATATATGGATAAGGATATGAACAAATTACACGGTTATATATGTAACAGATGATTTGAACTGCTCTTTCAATTAAGTGAGTTAGTCACATGCCGAGTTTATTATATTTGTCTCAATAACTTGTTGCAAGCTATATTGCCCCGCCTACGGTGGTACGGGTTCGTGCAACTAACTTCCCAAGATACAACGATTATGTGTTGTTGTCGAACCATTTCAAGAACAACATCCCACGAACCAATTAGCTCAAGAACTCTCAGAGAATGTGTATGCTTAAAATGCTGAAATATGCAGAAAGCTTCAGATTTTGGTGTGTCTTTCATTTCGGCCGGAGTGCCTTTATATAGGCTAAAAAATCAGACAATACATTAACTCTGATTTAATATGAATTAGTAACAGCAAAACGTTTCAGCCTCATAATCCCACATTTAGGCTGTTTAAATTCAAATTAAAATGCAGAATTAAAGTAAGAAAATCGTAAAAACGTGGCCTTTGTTTTTACAGATTCAGTTCTGATTTTTTCTGCTGTTAGAAAGAAAGGAAATTGGAGAGATTGGGCCCAAAATAATTGATTTAACTTTGGCCTAAATGAACTTAACTGGGCCCAAATTAATTAATTAAAATTTGGCCCAAAAAGATAATACTTTGAATCCAAGGCCCACACAATCACCAAGCCCAAGCCAAGGCCACGGTCCACGGCCCGCGCCCGAGCTCGAGCCGAGCCGAGCCGGCCGGACGGACGGCGGCGCGTGTGTGTGTGTGCGCGCGCGCGAGGCAAAACGGACTATGGCTAAGTCCTTACCCCTCCAAGCCCACACAAAATTGTCATGACCCAAGGGCCCAAACTATCATTTTCCCACCATTGTATATAAGCACACTAAACTTGTATCTTATTTCCAATGTGGGATAATGCATATTCAAACACCCATCTTTAGCAATTAATTTCTCATTCGTTTCAACTCCGAATCGAGAAATTCGAAATGCTAATCTTATCTACTCCCGGAGTAGAATAATATTATCCAATAATATTTAGTATCCCCGATACTTATAGTGTTCGAATTTCGAGTGCAAAAGTGTTCAAACACACTTTAAAATGTTATCTTTTCCAACAATCCCCCACACGAATGAAATTAATCAAATTAATGCAATGCATGATACTGGGAGTTCAAACGAATATTTATCACATCAGAAGAGGTAGTTTTTGGCTTTGAACCTTTCTTAGTGAGATATCATCGAATTTACTAGGCTACCCAATGAACATGATGTCTTGAATTGGTCAGCCGTTCGTGTAAAATCAGACAATGATATTCACATGATAAATATTCTAAGCAAATTTATAGTTCTCACTGTTGGGCCCATTTTGGCTGTGACACCCCTTCTTGGTTTCATAAGTGTTTACATTTTACTCAATGTTGAGGCGGCCTACACCTCACACTTACATAGGTGATCTCCTATATAAGAGTATCCTACCATACTCCACTTCATTTTCATGACAGTATAGGAATCATTAAAAGTTTCAGACTTAACCTTTGCTACATTTGTAGGATGCACTTCTTTATCCTAGGCAATGGGTCTAGAGTTTATTAAACTCTTAAGTGCCCTCCTGAATTTTCACAACTTAGTTGTCCCATTGAACCATGATCTTGGGATCTCCAGTCAATATGGTTGGGTTACCGCTGTGTCAATTCTTAATTTGTAGACTTTAATCCCATTCCTCTTGATAGACAGTATATTTGATCTCTAGGCAATCCTTTCGTCAAAGGATCTGCAATGTTCTCCTTTGATTTCACATAATCAATGGAAATAATCCCGTTAGAGATCAACTGCTTAATGGTAATATGCCTACGACGAATATGTCTAGACTTACCATTATACATACTATTCTGGGCCCTTCCAATTGCAGACATACAGTCACAATGAATCAAAATCGGAGGCACAGGTTTTTCCCAACAGGGAATATCTTCTAAGAAATTTCTTAGCCACTCAGCTTCTTCACCAGCTTTATCTAAAGCTATGAATTCTGATTCCATAGTGGAACGGGCTATGCAAGTTTGCTTAGAAGATTTCCACGATACCGCTCCTCCACCAATGGTAAATACATACCCACTTGTGGACTTAGAGTCGTTCGTGTCTGATATCCAGTTAGCATCGCTGTATCCCTCTATTACAGCTGGATATCTTGAGTAGTGTAATCTATATTCTTTAGTAAACTTTAAATACTTAAGAACTCTAGTTAAAGCATTCCAATGCTCTACACTAGGATTACTCGTGAACCTACTCAACTTGCTCATAAAATAAGCTAGATCAGGGCGAGTACAGTTCATGATATACATTAAACTTCCAATGACTCTAGCATATTCTATTTGTGATACGGGTTCGCCATGATTTTTGTGTAGATGAACACTTAAATCCACTGGCGACTTAACTGGTGCACTATCGCTAGGAAGGAATTTTCCTAAAACCGTCTCAACGTAATGAGATTGCGATAAGACTAGTCCTTCAGAAGTCCTCAGGATTTTAATCCCTAGGATTACGTCTGCAAGTCCCATATCCTTCATGTCAAAGTTCTTCTTTAACATGCCTTTAGTATTCATGATGATTTCATGATTACTACCCATTATCAACATGTCGTCTACATATAGACATACGATGACATATGCGTTATGTGTTTGTCTAACATACACGCATTTATCACACTCGTTGATCTTGAAACCATTTGATAACATCGTGCTATCAAATTTTTCATGCCATTGCTTTGGCGCTTGTTTAAGTCCGTACAAGAACTTTACAAGTTTACAAACTTTCTTCTCCTGTCCAGGAGCAATATACCCCTCGGGTTGTTCCATATATATTTCTTCGTCTAATTCTCCGTTCAGAAACGCAGTTTTAGCATCCATTTGATGTATCTCAAGGTTATGCAATGCGGCAATAGCTATGAGTAATCTAGTGGAAGTTATTCTCGTTACTGGAGAATAAGTATCGAAGAAATCAAGACCTTCAGTTTGACGGTATCCTTTGACCACCAAACGAGCCTTGTACTTATCAATAGTTCCATCAGCCTTATATTTTCTTTTCAGAATCCATTTACAGCCTAAAGGCTTACTTCCCTTTGGAAGATCAACCAACTCCCAGGTATGGTTGTGCATAATAGACTCGATTTCACTATTGATAGCCTCTTTCCAGAGCTGGGCATCTGGACTAGCCATAGCTTCCTTAATTGTTCTAGGCTCACCTTCTAATGTATAAGATACAAAGTCGGGACCAAACGATTTAGGAATTCTTGCCCTTTTGCTACGACGTGGTTCTTCATCCCCGGGATTAGAACTACTCGCAGACTCATCAAATGTTCTTTTAAGAGGAACTTTCTCGTTTATTTCTTTACTTGGAAAGATATCCTCGAAAAACGAAGCATTTCTAGATTCCATGATAGTACCTTCATGAATCTCAGATATTTCTGATTTATGTACCAGAAATCGATAGGCGCTACTATTGAGTGCATAACCTATGAATATGCAATCGATAGTTTTAAGCCCTATCTTAACTTGTTTAGGTTTGGGTATTTCTACCTTAGCCAAACACCCCTACACTTTGAGGTACTTGTAGGAAGGCTTTTGACCTTCCAAAGTTCGTACGGAATCTCATTCCTACTTTTCTGTGGAATCTTGTTAAGGATATAATTGGCGGAGAGGATTGCCTCCCCCCACAAATTCTGAGGTAATCCAGAATTTAACAACATCGCATTCATCATTTCTTTGAGAGTGCGATTCTTGCGTTCAGCAACGCCATTTGATTGAGGTGAGTATGGTGCCGTCGTTTGATGAATAATTCCAGATTTGGTCCAAAATTCATCAAAAGGCGCTCCGTATTCTCCACCTCTATCACTTCGGATAGCTTTTATCCTTTTTCCAAGTTGATTTTCAACTTCCGTTTTGTAATGTGTAAACGCTCCAAGCGCTTCGTCTTTACTTCTTAGTAAATACACATAACAATACTTTGTGCAATTATCGATGAATGTTATGAAATACTTTTTCCCACCTCTAGTTTGCACAAACTTTAAATCACAGATGTCACTGTGAATAAGTTCTAGAGGTGCGGTGTTTCTTTCTATTGAAGGAAACGGTTGTTTGACTAGTTTTGCGTCAACACAAATTTCACATTTGTGTTGATTATCAACTTTAAAAGTTGGTATTAAATTCAAGTAAACCAATCTTCGAATAGTATTATAATTTACATGTCCTAGTCTAACATGCCATAAATTAGAATACTCAAGCAAATAAACAGAATGTTCGATAATTTTATTGCTAGTGTTCTCGGTTACAATTGAGCGGATTACATTCATAACATTCATCTTAAAAAGGCCCTGCTCAAGGTAACCTTTTCCTACATAAATCCCTCTTTTAGTAAACGAAAACCTATCCGCTTCGAAGACTAACTTGAATCCGTTCTTGACTAAAGCCGAACCAGAAACCAAATTCTTACGAATCTCTGGAACATGCAGCACTTCAGTCAGAGTCACCTCCTTACCTGAAGTCATCTTCAGCACTACTTTTCCCATTCCGACCACCGGAGAAGTGGCCGAGTTTCCCATAAACAAACTTTGTCCATTAGTCGGGGAATAGGACGAGAACGCCTCCCTGTCAGAACAGATATGGCGAGTAGCTCCAGTATCGATAAACCACTCCCTTGGGTTGTCTACCATGTTGGTTTCAAACACAACGGCAGTGAGATCGAGTTCAGATAGATCAATTAGGACCCGATTGTCAGACAGGTTATCAATCATCTCGTTGATGCCATGGACATCATCAACAGCTAGGTGCGCCTGATGTTGCACCTGATTTTGCACTTGGTTCGGAACCCTGTTCGGAACCTGATTCTTGCCTTTATTCTTGCCAAAACCTCTCTTTCGAGACTGATTATTATTTTTCTTGGGCTCTTTACAGTCTCTAGCCCAATGACCAGTACGGCCGCAATTGAAGCAACCACTGTCGTCGCCGTCACCCTGTTTCGGCTTTCCCTTCCCAGCTTGTTTTTTCTGGGCCTGGAAATTCCCCTGGAACTTCCTTTTCCGGTTAGAACTTTCCGGAACTTCAATGACATTTGCCATTGCTTGAACAGGAGCCCTCTTGATAGAAGCTCGGTTGTCTTCCTCAATTCTGAGTCTAACAACTAGCTCTTCTAAGCTCATCTCCTTTCGTTTATGCCTTAGGTAGTTCTTGAATTCGTTCAATGAGGGCGGTAATTTTTCAATCACAGACCCCACTTGAAAATTCTCACTCAAAGCCATTCCCTCGGCATGAACTTCATGTATGATAATCTGAAGCTCTTGGACCTGGCTAGCCACGGACTTGGAGTCCACCATTTTGAAGTCTAAGAACTTCGCGACCATGAACTTCTTCAGTCCAGCGTCCTCGGTTCTGTACTTCTTATCTAATGCCTCCCAGAGGTCTTTAGAGGTTTTCATGGACAGATAAACGCTGTAAAGCGAATCGTCCAAACCGCTGAGCACGTAATTCCTGCAAAGGAAATCACAGTGTATCCAGGCATCATACGCAGTTCTCAGCTGAACATCATCAGAATCTTCAGGGACAGACGGGGCGTCTTCCCGTAAGAACCTCGCCAGGTTCAAAGTAGTTAAATAAAAAAGCATCTTTTGTTGCCACCGTTTGAAGTCAGCCCCGCTGAACTTCGATGGCCTTTCAGCTTGCGCCGGGATAACCGGATTAACCGGTGGTACAACAGGAGTTGTCCTTTCAGCTCGTGTCTGAATTACCGGATTAACATTAGTTACAACCGGAGGATTCGGACCAAAGCTTGAACCGGACCCAAACCCCGAACCCGAGGCAAAACCAGAACCAAGACCAAGACCGAGACTAGCTCCAGGTCCAAGGCCAAAGTCGAGAGTACCAGCAGCATTCTCATTAGCACCAAATTCAGCCATTTTTTTTTCGAAAGTGACAGAAATCAACAACAACGATATAGCTTTAAGCTTGTTGCAAACTTGTTGCAAGCTATATTGCCCCGCCTACGGTGGTACGGGTTCGTGCAACTAACTTCCCAAGATACAACGATTATGTGTTGTTGTCGAACCACTTCAAGAACAACACCCCACGAACCAATTAGCTCAAGAACTCTCAGAGAATGTGTATGCTTAAAATGCTGAAATATGCAGAAAGCTTCAGATTTTGGTGTGTCTTTCATTTCGGCTGGAGTGCCTTTATATAGGCTAAAAAATCAGACAATACAGTAACTCTGATTTAATATGAATTAGTAACAGCAAAACGTTTCAGATTCAGTTCTGACTTAACTGGGCCCAAATTAATTAATTAAAATTTGGCCCAAAAAGATAATACTTTGAATCCAAGGCCCACACAATCACCAAGCCCAAGCCCAAGCCAAGGCCACGGTCCACGGCCCGCGCCCGAGCCGAGCCGAGCCGGCCGGACGGCGGCGCGTGTGTGTGCGCGCGCGCGCGAGGCGAAACGGACTATGGCTAAGTCCTTACCCCTCCAAGCCCACACAAAATTGTCATGACCCAAGGGCCCAAACTATCATTTTCCCACCATTGTATATAAGCACACTAAACTTGTATCTTATTTCCAATGTGGGATAATGCATATTCAAACACCCATCTTTAGCAATTAATTTCTCATTCGTTTCAACTCCGAATCGAGAAATTCGAAATGCTAATCTTATCTACTCCCGGAGTAGAATAATATTATCCAATAATATTTAGTATCCCCGATACTTATAGTGTTCGAATTTCGAGTGCAAAAGTGTTCAAACACACTTTAAAATGTTATCTTTTCCAACATAACTTTCTTTCAAGTGATTGTCAATCGTGTGACAAGTATAACTCAATAGCTTTTGTGAATAATGACTTGTATAGGGCCGAATCCAATCAGTTTTAAAATTTCGTCATTCAATAGGTTTTATGGACCTTGTGCTGTAATAATGTCGCATTCAAGTATAAAAGGCAGTAACGGCCACAGGTCAATCGATCCACACCTAATCCATCTAGTTTAGGGAGAGTGATCAATGACGAAACAAAGTGTTATAAGTCTTTGATTGTTGTGTCCAAGCTATATGTAGCCAAGAATTATCAGGCAGAGACGGAGCCACCCTCAATTTTGAAAAAATTATTTTTTTGCCCTATAAACTTTTGTAGTTTGAAATTTCTTCCCCTCCAAAAAAAATAAAAAAATCAAAATATGAAGTTTTGACCCCCTTTTTTTTTGTAGTAGCCCCCCAAACCCCAAATCCTGGCTGCGCCTCTTATCACTGGACAAATGATTTAGTTGTGGTATGACTAGTTCTCACTCAAAAGGAAGTCAGGAATTGTAGACTTACCATGTGATTAATTTTGTGTGAGCAAATTAAGGATGATATGAAATGAGACTTGACTAATATAAAATGTGATTCGATCAATTTTAAAATTACATGAGATAAAATCTACCTGAGAGAAGAGGAGTGATCAATCCTGAACTGTCCAGTATTGTTGTACTCTTCCAAGCTCAACTCATAAAGCTCTTTAGGCTCAGTCGGAACAACCGCCCGCCACTTCCTCACCGTAGCCGCCAAAACCCTAGCCATCTTAGTCAATGGGCTCCCGGACGTGGGCTTATGCCTATAATAACGCGTGCCCATGATAAAGACCATTATCGATACCCCGAGCCCAAGTGTTGGTAGGGCATAGCCAACGGACCAGCCCACATTGTCTTGAATGTAAATGAGAAAAGTGTTCGAGAAAAGTGTTCCAAGAAAGATGCTAAACATCCACCAATTGAAGAATGAGAGCTTTTGGAACCTCTCTTTCGGGTCAAAATCGTCGAATTGGTCAGCCCCCATGGTTGAAATGTTAGGCTTCGTTCCACCAGTTCCAATTGCAATTATGTATAGAGCCCCATAGAATATACCTATTTGTAGGGGTGAAGCTCTTTTGTCACAGTTTTCATCTTTAATTCCATGACCACAAGATGGGGGCCTTAAGTGTGGTACTGAAACTGCAAGTGTCACTAAGCACATTCCCTGTTGTAGATAAGAAGCATAATAACATTGAAATGGGTAGTATAGAATTCGGGTATTGTGTTCGGATCGAAGGATTTGACGGTGTAATACTTTCAAATACATAAGAATAAAGTTATTATACTTTCTAGAATAATGTTCAAATATGAACTTCAATTCATAGTGCCATCACTTTGCCTGTCCTTCTCTAAGGAAAAAGTCATGGGTTCGAATCAAGTACTGCAGTGACTTATATCCCATCGTTGTAAATAAAAAAACTTCATTTCGAGCTGTTTAATTTAAGTTACATTTTTCTATTATTTTTGAAGTTGTAAATGAATCAAACTTATCGAACAAAAAAAATATGTTCCGACAAAGTTTTTTACGTAAATGAACCAATTTCAAATGAATTTTTAACGATTGATTTCGAGTAGATCGACTAGTTTTTCGATCCTAATCAATTTGACGGACTAGAAATTCACAATATTGACGTCATCTCAAAAAATAAATATAAAACGCCCATCACTAGCCATTTCAAGTTAATTTTTCTAAAATTATCACATACTAGCAATTCTACTATCCAGGTCATTTAGAATTCTTAGTTTCAAATCTCTCAATCTAAACGCGATCTTAAGGGATTTTTTAACTTCCAGACACAATATTTTGATTTATAGACAATTTCATCTTTATTTTCGCCTCTTTTTTAAGTATCATTTCTAAAGTTTTATGGGAGATATCGATATCAAGTGTAAACCTTGTTGGCCTCGACATAAAATTAATCAACTTGTAATAAAACAAGATGTGTATTTGATTAAATTATGGTTCCTTTTACCATGAAGTAAATGGCTGAAGCTACGATGAAAGTCCAATATCTACCGAGGTAAGCGTCTGCAATATAGGCACCTAAAAGTGGTGTCATCCAAACAGTGCCAACCCAATTTGTGACATTATTTGAGGCTGTCACGGTGCCTTCATGAAGCTTGTCTGACAGATATATCACTAGATTTGATGCAATTCCATAGTATGCCATCCTCTCAAATATTTCATACCCTACAAAAATAATGAAATTAAAATGTAAATAAGAATTAAGAGGGTTTGTCGGGACACTTCTATGGTGGATTGGAATCCAATGGAGTCTGTCCACCATACACCGTTGGAGCCAGGTCATTGATTTTATTTATTTATTTTGCGTCATATTCCTGTGTCCAATGGTGTATGATGAACCGACTCCATTATACTCAACCCACCATAGATTTTCCCTCTTGTTGGAACAGGAACCACAATTCTAAGTACTGAGAACAGTAGCAAAAGTACTTGTGACGAAATTGTAGGTCACGGGTTATGAAGATACATGTTTAAATCGTTTAATATAATAATGTACCCGCAATAGTAATTTAACTTAGTCCTAGAAGAATATTTGATCATATATATGTTTAGAGAACAAAGATCATGTGACCAAATGGAGCCTTATGGCTCTAAATGTTGGCAACAATATTGCAAGTGTATATTTTTTGCTTACCAACAATGAAGTAACAAGCTTTCCATTTGCCTGTGGCTGATCTCAGGACAGGTCTACCCTTGAGGTCCATTGTACCATCTTCCGTGTAATCCCCTGTTCCACCAGCAGGACCTTTCTCCTCCATCGTCGACATGAGAGAGAGAGAAGAGAGAGAGAGAGAGACTATACATTAAGCTTAGAACATAACAATTAAAGGAGAAAAAAAGTTGTCATTATATTCTTGTCTTTTCCAAAATTTTGTCTCTCTTGATTAGAGTTTTCTTAGTATTTTCAGCCGGGGTTTAACAAAAATGATGTAAGACAAGAAAAAGATGCCTTTTGGGAACGTTTGAACAAATACATATCAACATAGAATTAAGAGAAATTTACATGTACAACCCTCACATTAGTGCAAAATTACTGAAAATTTTCTAACATTTTTGAAATTACATAGAATCCGCTTCAAGTTAAGATATTCTAACAATTACACTCCTTTTGCATTTGAAAATTCTTACAATTCATCCTATAATCCTATGATGCACAGACACTCCGAAAAATCATCCTTTGCAGTGTCGGACACGCGTTGTGTTCGTGTCCAACTATTGAGAAAAAAAATATACATGAATATTCGTGTCTTAGCCGTGTCTGTGTACTAATTTTAAAAAAAATTCACGTATTCGTGTCCCTTGTCGTGTCCGTACATGTGTCCTGTGTCCGTATCTGTGCATCATAGCTGTAAGTCGGTAACCTTACAATAAACTCTTTGAAGGGGTCTTATTGTAATTTATCAAAAGTTAGAGGAGTTTTGGTAATAGCGCTAAAGTGAAGGAGTTTGCATGTAATTCACCCAAGAATTAATGAAGTGATTGCGTGATTTGACAGCGAAACTTCACGACTTTGTTGTCATAATCTAGTGGATATTAATTATATAAATTGGAGGCTAATAGAAGTGCCAAATTCTACTGCCGGTTGCTGGATTACTAGGAGACATTTGTATCTTATTGCAAAGACATTATGCCTACAATTGTTTGTTACTATAAACTTGCCGGCTTCGAGATATATCCACCTTTCTTCTATCTTGGTACTAGTTATAAATATGATTATGAGTTGTTTGATTATACATGATCAAATTAAAATATCATCGAGCTTATTCATAGTGAGTTAAGTCATGCTACTATGTATAAAACAATGTTTTTCCTATGTACAAAACGTTGATGGCTCTTTTGATACTTAAGAGATAGAGGAGTGAAGAGAATTTTAAATAAATAATATAAAAATAAATCAAAATTAAGTAAATAATACAACAAAAATTCAGATGCAGAAAATATTACATTTCGCGTTGCCCGGACGCGGAATGGGCAGATTCCGCGCTCGGGCAGCGCGGAATGTAAATTTTTTCTTTTTTAAATATCGCTGCCCATTCCGCATTGCCTGAGCGCGGAATGGGCATATTTTTTTTATTCATATTATATATATTAATTAAATCATGTTTTTTTTCCTTATTTCCTACTCATTTTTCTCCTTCTTTCGTGTATTTTTGAGTTTCAACTTGAACATATTAATTGTAGACTTTCATATAAACTTTGTAACCACACAAAAAATGGACTTATTTCGATACCCGAGTGAAGAAATATGATAAGTAAAAAAAACACATTAGAACAATTTTTTAAAGAAAATAATAACTTTGTCTATGTTTCCGGCTCATTTTTCTCTTTTTTTCGTTCATTTTTGAGTTTTGACTTGAACACATAAATTGTAGATTTTCATATAAACTTTGTAACCACATAAGAATGGACTCATTCCAATACCTGAGTGAGGGAATATGACAAGTAAAAAAGGATACAGATTTTTCGAAAAAAAAATATTTTTTCGTCATCTTCGGGATGATTTTTCAACCTTTTTTTGTACATTTTCAGGTTTCGACTTCAACACAAAAAATGTAGATTGACCCACAAAGTTTGTAATGGTATGGAAATTGATTCATTTCGATATCCGAGTGAAAAAATACAACATGTTAAAAAAGATGACAAAATATATATATAATATATAGAACAAGTTTGAATCCTCTGTTCTGAATTGTTGTTTCATCGTGTATTCATTTTTGATATGTACATTTTTAAAATCATGCGTGTCGTGCAATATTTATAGTGAGTAATTAATATTGAACGAATTAATCACGATTTGATATTAACTAATTTTTCTTTTGGTGTTTCGGCTCGGTAATCCGGCTTAAAAATAGAAAAAGAAAGAAAGATAGTCCTTAAATACAAAATTAAATAATAAAAGCAGATGTTTTTTTTATGTTTCTAATGTTTGAAAACTAAAAAGTTAAATAAATAAAATATAAGGAGTAATATTCAGCATTATAGATATGCATACGAATCTAGATACAAATATATAAGTAAAATATACTAGTAAATATAACTAATATTTAGTAGGTATTCGGTTGATCGAGCAAAAGTTGAAATCGAACCAAATACTGAACTTTTGTAAAAATAAAAACCGAATAGCGCAATGAATTTATCGGCCGATATTGGTAAGAGTTAAAACTGAGATTTCAATTTCAATTCGATCAAGTGATTCACCAAACTGTGATTACCCCTAATTATCAAGGCTCACTCCATTGATCCAAACATTTGACAAGTTTTGATTAATTAATAAGTCAAATGCAATCCAATAAAGCCAATCAAATCCTTATCCTTTATCTTATATGGTAACCACCAGGGACGAGCTAGAAAAAAGTTTGATATTTCTAGGTTTTGGGGGACAAAATTTCAAATATTTAAAAATTTATAGGGCAAATAAACATTTTTCAAAAGTTGAGGGGGGCGACTGCCACCACCACCCGCCCCTGCTCCGTCGCGGATAAGTACAACGTATTCACACTTCTTAGGATAACAAATAATGATTCTCCGACTCATCATATACATGCAAAGGTGATCAAAACTTCCAAGTGAAATATAGCCAATGACAGCAGCCAAATATCCATTAAACCAACAAGCAGACTATAGTTTAATCAACATTACCAAAAGCAAAAGAGAACCAAGTTTCACCAAAAACGATTTTTATTCATTACAAGATTCATAAATATACTAACAAAGTAATATCAATCCATGCCTCGAGAGATGCTATCCACTTGAGTTTCGAACCGTTTGATTATACATAATGATATTAGAATTTCAATTTAGGACATTAATCCTATAATCATGCAATGACTCACAGTATCACTTGAATAGTACCCAAATAGGCGGCATAATATCTCCTGATTTGAACGGAGATCTATAGCCTCTTGACATGAAATCTCAAGCATCCGTTTTCCAACTAGCATCGGGGTGATCTGAAGAACCATTACTATTACTACGATCATGCGTCCTCTCGTTGTAACTACCACTTCCATTGTGATTTTCACCACCAGGACCACCACCAGCATATGCATGAGAGGCATCTAATCCTCCAAAGTTACTACAATTGTACACTTTATTAACATATTGAGAGGCGCCACTTGGCGAACTTCCTCCTGATACGTAACCACTAACGCCACTCCCCGATGCATTACTCCAAGGTACAGAAGCCCCATAGCTTGCACCTTGACTATATCCGGAGGCACCATACCCGCCACTCTGTCCACGCCACTGATTTCTCGAAAAACTACCACTTGGTGAACTCGGGCTCCCAAAAACTCCACCCGGCCCTGCATAACCCACATTGCCACTCCCATAACCACCAACACCATATCCACCATAAGCACTAAAGCCAATATTGCTATTTCCAATATAACCATAGCTAGAGCCTCCATAGCCAGAATAAGGTAAATAACCACCACTTGTTAGTTGTGGTTGTTGAAAAAATGGCTCTTTCAAAAGAAGAGCAAAGAATCCCACATAGGAAAACATTAGAAGTGATGGGCTCATTTGTTGTATAAAAGGAGCCCACCTCTTCACTTTGAAAAACATCCCAAATTGCCTAAGTCTTTTAGCAATTTCTTCTTTCTTCCTCTATAGTTTGTAATAGTTTCACTTTAGTCCTTTAGTGAAATATTTTGGTGGGGTCCGAGGACGTAGGCTAAATTAGCCGAACCTCGTTAAATTTGGTGTTCTTTATTTTGTGCTATTCTTCAAGTAGCCATTGTTAGTTATAGTTGTAGTGTTATATTGTGCTATTAAATTCGTCTAGTTAATTCTGTCTAGGAGGTTGGGTTTTAAGCGCGACCGTTGTGACGCCTCCAATCTTTCCTGGGAATTAAATCTAGTGTGGTTTTCTAGTACAATATTTCCCTCGCTATTTCTATATAAGGTGGAATATGACTCTGAGTTCCACAACAAGTGGTATCAGAGCTCGGGTATTCTGAGTATGCTCTGTGGTCGCAGTTTAATCTGATCTTCCACATCAGAAAAGTTTTCTCGGGCTATTTGGCTTTCGCATTTGGAGGGCTATTGAAGAATAATTTGTAACTAAAAATGGAAGTCACCTCAAAAGCATCGTCGTCGTCCATTTGGGCGAGAACCACTGTGGCGAATACACGATTGGCAGTGGAGTCTTTTGATGGCACAGGCCATTTTGGTATGTGGCAAAGCGAAGTTGTAGACGCACTCTTTCAACAAGGTCTATACTTAGCTATTGAAGAAAAGAAACCAAATGATATAGAGGAAAAAGAACGGAAATTTGGATGAGAAGGATTTGGCTCTGATGTTGCTGGGATCCCTTCCTGAGGAGTTTGAGTTTCTTGAAACCACTCTACTTCACGGGAAGGCTGCTGCTGTATCTCTTAGCGAAGTTTGTGCTGCCCTATACAGTTATGAACTGAGAAGGACAAGCAAGTTTGTTCAGGCGGAGATGCAGAAGTTTTGTTCATCAGAGGTCGTTCACAAAACAAAAGGAGTGAAATACTCCAAATTGGAGTTTTGTGAACTTTGTGTTCGTGGGAAACAGACAAGGGTTAAATTTGGAACAGCAATCCATAATACTGATGGTATCTTGGATTATGTTCATTCGGATGTGTGGGTCCCTCAAAAAATGAGTTCTTTGGGAGGGAAGCACTAGTTTGTAACCTTTGTTGATGTTTTTTCCCGGAGAGTTTGGGTGTATACGATGAAGACAAAGGATGAAGTGTTTGAGGTATTCCTCAAATGGAAAAAGATGGTGGAAACTCAGACTGATAAAAAGGTCAATCGTTTCCGTACAGACAATGGTGGAGAATTTAGGAGTGGTCCATTTCAGAAATTTTGTGAGGATGAAGGCATTGTCAGACACTTCACTGTCAGATATACACCACAATAGAACGGAGTGGCAGAACACATGAATCGGACTTTGCTGGAGAAAGTTCGGTGTTTGTTATCCAATGCTGGGTTGGGTAAAGAATTTTGGGCTGAGGCTGTAACATATGCGTGTCATCTCGTTAATCGTCTACCATCTACTGCTATTGATGGAAAAACACCATTGGAGAAATGGTTTGGAAAGCCTGCTGATGATTATGATTCCTTACATGTGTTTGGTTCCGCTGCATATTATCATGTTAAGGAATCAAAGTTGGATCCTAGAGCAAAGAAAGCTGTGTTCATGGGGATCACCTCTGGTATAAAAGGCTATCGCCTTTGGTGTCCAGAGACAAAGAAAATAATCTTTAGCAGGGATGTCACCTTTGATGAATCTACCGTGTTGGAAAAGGTGAATGCAGAACAGCAGGATGGTACTCCCAAACAGGTGGAGTTTGAAAAGTTTGTTGTCCCAGCAGATCAAGAAACTCTTGATCATTCTCCTACGGTAGAAGGAGATTTTGAAGAAGAGGAAGTTCAACCCCAAGAACTTCCACAGCAACTTGAATCAATTGCAACTAGCAAGCCAAAGAGGATAATCAGAAAGCCTGCTCGCTTTGATGATATGGTGGCTTGTGCATCTGCAATTGCCGCTGATGATGTTCCTACCACTTATATTGAAGCAGTCAAAGGACCAGAGAAAGATAAGTGGAGGATTGCCATGAGTGAAGAAATGAAGTCCCTTCATAAGAATCAAACATGGGAACTGGCCAGTCTCCCGAAGGGAAAGGAGGCAATTGGATGCAAATGGGTATTTGCAAAGAAAGATGGATTTCCTAGTCAAGGTGATGTTCGCTACAAAGCCAGATTGGTGGCCAAAAGTTACGCTCAGAAGGAGGGCATTGATTATAATGAGGTGTTTTCTCCAGTTGTAAAACACCCCTCCATTAGAATTTTGTTGGCTTTGGTAGCACAGTTGGATTTTGAACTAGTTCAGTTGGATGTAAAAACTGCATTTTTACATGGAGACTTGGAAGAGGAAATCTATATGACTCAGCCAGAGGGATTCAAAGTTGCTGAAAATGAAAATTTGGTTTGTAAACTTCAAAAATCGTTGTACGGATTGAAGCAATCTCCGAGGCAGTGGTACAAGCGATTTGACAAGTTTATGATGGGAATTGGGTACACAAGAAGCAAATACGATCATTGTGTGTATTTGCACAAGCTACAAAATGGATCCTTCATATATCTTCTTCTGTATGTTGATGATATGTTGATTGCCTCCCCGAGTCTAATAGAAATTGAGAAGTTGAAGACTCATTTGAAAAGGGAGTTCGAGATGAAGGATCTAGGTGAGGCGAAGAAGATTCTCGGCATGGAGATTTTCAGAGATAGAAAATTGAGGAGGCTTTGTTTGACTCAGAAACAATATCTGAGTAGGATGTTGAGGCGTTTTGGCATTGATGAAAAGTCAAAACCAGTTAGTACTCCGCTTGCTCCTCATTTTAAGCTTAGCGCCGCTTTGTCACCGAAATCTGATGCAGAACGGGAATACATGTCAAAAGTACCGTATGCAAATGTTGTTGGTAGCTTGATGTATGCTATGGTGTGTACGAGGCCTGATATTTCCCAAGCAGTGGGGGTTGTGAGCAGGTATATGCATGATCCTGGAAAGGAACATTGGCAAGCTGTGAAATGGATTTTGCGATACATCCATGACACAGCTGATGTTGGTTTGATATTTGAGTGGGAACATAGTCAGTATGTAGTCGGATATTGCGATTCAGACTATGCTGGTGATTTAGATAAGCATAGATCAACTACAGGCTACGTATTTACTCTTGCTAAAGCACCGGTCAGTTGGAAGTCTACCTTACAGTCAACGGTTGCTCTGTCTACTACGGAAGCAGAGTATATGGCAATTTCAGAGGCTGTAAAGGAAGCAATTTGGCTTCAAGGGTTGCTTGGTGAACTGGGGATTGGACAAAAGTATGTGAAAATATATTGTGATAGTCAAAGTGCTATCCATTTAGCAAAGAACCAAGTTTATCATGCAAGGACGAAGCACATTGATGTTCGGTATCACTTCATAAGAGAGATACTTGAAGAAGGTGGAGTCAGAATCGAGAAGATCCATACTACTGAGAATCCTGCTGATATGTTGACAAAAGTTGTGACTGCAATCAAGTTCAAATTTTGTTTGGACTTGATCAACATTGTCAAAGTTTGAAGATTGGTTTTGGTGACCCCGTTTGACGAGGAGATTGAAGATTTTGAAATTCGCCAAGGTGAAGATTTGTTGAAAAAATGGCTCTTTCAAAAGAAGAGCAAAGAATCCCACATAGGAAAACATTAGAAGTGATGGGCTCATTTGTTGTATAAAAGGAGCCCACCTCTTCACTTTGAAAAACATCCCAAATTGCCTAAGTCTTTTAGCAATTTCTTCTTTCTTCCTCTATAGTTTGTAATAGTTTCACTTTAGTCCTTTAGTGAAATATTTTGGTGGGGTCCGAGGACGTAGGCTAAATTAGCCGAACCTCGTTAAATTTGGTGTTCTTTATTTTGTGCTATTCTTCAAGTAGCCATTGTTAGTTATAGTTGTAGTGTTATATTGTGCTATTAAATTCGTCTAGTTAATTCTGTCTAGGAGGTTGGGTTTTAAGCGCGACCGTTGTGACGCCTCCAATCTTTCCTGGGAATTAAATCTAGTGTGGTTTTCTAGTACAATATTTCTCTCGCTATTTCTATATTTGGTGGAATATGACTCTGAGTTCCACAACAGTGGTGGCTGCATAAATCTATTGCTACCTATTTGAGTACTAAACATTCTACCACTAGAATTGTAAGAACCGTAGTTCCTACCACCAATAACTGCATTTTTAGGGAGAGCTTGTTTTACCTCAACATGCTTACCGTTCAGCTCGTGGAAAGTCTTTTCGAGAACTCTGTCCACAGCATCTTCTGTGGTGAATGTGATGAAACCAAAGCCACGAGGTCGACCAGTGGAGGGATCGAACATTATCACAACATCAGTTACATATCCATAATCTTGGAAATATTCCTTGAATTCGTCTTCGGTTAAGGTCGATGGTAAACCTCCTACGAATATTTTCTTGGTTTTGAGAGTCTCTGAGGTTTGGAAATTTGAAGCAGGGCTAGTGGTTGCAGATTTCAAGGTTTGTTGTTGTTCTCTTGACATGGCTCTCTTAGCTTCAACCTGAGTAAATAAAAGACTAGAGGTGTAAATAATAGATGGATAAGTTCGTAAAAGTATGGAAATTCTCATTAAAACATTAAAATTGCAAAGGCAGCCGATCAGCAAATGAAATTGTAGCTTCTTATTGCATCTCATATTAGATGCTCTATTGCAAGTCATCGATAAGTGATACGTAATCGAAAATTTCTTATAAAATCTCCTCAATCGGACATGTGTCACTCATTGGTGTCTCGCAATAGGAGATGCAATAGAAATCTCATTTGGCCGATCAAAGTACCACATACAAATTCCGGGGATTTTGTGCAACATCTATTGAAATGCAAATTACTCAGAATTAATGCATGATAATGAAATGAGAATTACTGTGAAAGGAGACAAAATCAGTAAATTTCATTCTACAAATTTGAATGAAAACTACTCAAAATCAGCACGTAAGATAAAGAATATTCCAATAATAAGGCAATAAGTATGCATTAGGCATATCATGTGATTTTTCACTCAATAAATGAATCCAAAACTATCATAATTGAAAAGAATGTGGAAAGAGGAAACAAAGAAAAGTACATTTCAGCTACATGAACAACGAGGTGTAATTCTTCAAATGAGATCCTATTACAATTCCTATTACATCTCTTATATTGCAAGGGTACTGTGTGAACGACACGTATAATACGTTGCAATAAGAGATACAATAGAGTCTGCAATAGAAGTTCCTATCTCGTTATTCCTAGATGTACTTAGCGCAACAATCCCGATTCATGCATTATGTCCAGGTGATAAAAGAAAAGAGTAACACATAAAGCAGACAATATCATTTCACGAATGACATCAAAAAAGCAAAAAGTAAATGGCATATGGATTTGAATATTATAAGAAAATTACGGTACGGCCATCAATGGTGTGCATTTGTTGAAGAACGGAGGGAATGACGGAGGGATCGGAGAAGACGACGAAGCCGAAGCCACGTGGCTGAGAGGTGACCCTATCACGCATGATCATGGCATGTGTGACGTCACCGTAACGGGTAAAATGGTCTTTTAGCCTCTCCTCCGTCGTGTCCCACCCTATGCCGCCGATGAAGAGCTTTCCGTCGTCAGACGATGATGAATTCATTGCGGTGAATGCGGGGCAGTATGTGTGTTGTGTGTGAATTTTTTTTTTCTTTTCCTTTTGTCGAATGTTGTTATTATGTGGGTGTTTGTTGATTTTTGTTTTTGTTTTGTAGTTGCGTAAATGAGATCTTGCACGTGTAATTGTTGAACTTTTACTAAATAAGTGTCTTACATCCCAATTCAAATCTTCTGTTGTAATACTTTTTGTTACACATACAGATGCGTGACAAGTGTATCTATGCGTGTTAACAACCATATTTTTTTTACATTCTGACCATATGTGTATACACTTGTCACGCATCTATGCATATAATATACATAAATAGTGTTACATAGATGTGTAACAGAAAATTTGAACTGCTTTCATCTAATATTTTACAATAGGAGATGCAGTAGGATTTGCTACAGAGAATCCTATTTAGTTATTGGGAAAGACCGAAAACAGAAAGTCGGGTTATATGGGTGGGTCATGGAGGAGTGGGTTATGTGTTTTGGGCCGAAAAGACAAGTGGGTTTGGGTTTGAGCCGAACTGATACTGAAAAGGAACCAGAACATGGTCGTATTTGGTATAAGAAGTGCTTATTTGGCCCATTGTATTGGGCCCTATTGCAAGTAATAACGAGAGGTTCACATTAGGATTATGAATCAAACTTTATGAGCCGAGCTTAGGGTGATTCAAGCTCAAAACTATCGCGTTTAAATGTTATCGGCTCAAACTCGGCTCATAAACTTATTTCTTTGGCCCCTCTCAAAGTCGGCTTATACTGTTTACGAGTTTCGAGCTTATTTGGGGCCGGCTCGCGATATTATTTTTATTTTTTAAAAATATTCAATAAAATATATAATCAACGACTAATCTTGAATAATCCACTGATTAAAAGTCTACAATATGTATAATTCCAAAGTCTTATTAATGAAGTTTAATACAACGATTATCAAAGTTTAGATCATTTCTCAATAGATTTGAGATAACATATAAATTGAAGGTTCCTACAAAAGTATTTTAAAAGAAAATTTACACTAATATATGCATTTTTTCCACTTAGGTCCTTTATAAGCTAGCATAAAAATAACTTAGTTATATGACAACAAAACATTAAATTAGACTTATAGGAAAAATAACCTAGCTATATGTCTTGGGACAAGTCGTGATAAGCGATTGAAAGGTGAGTTAGACTTAGACATATAGGAAAAAAGTCTAGGTCATTGAAATAATACATGTTCCAGCATTACAATACATGATTAAAAACTTTTATTTTTAATTACAATAAAAAAGCTTCATATACTTTTCACATAGATTTATATATACATATGGAAATTTTATTATGAATGGTATAATAAAAAAAGAAATTATTGTTGTTCACTATAATTTCAGTGGAATCTATTTATTTTTCACCCACTTAATCCACACTAGCAAAATATGCATTACAAATTTCAGGGAAAAAGAATTATGGCTCTGTTGATAAGAAAAGAACAAAAATAAATCACAAAGCAATTTGAAGATGGAAGTATGAAATTAATGAAACAATCATATAGTATAAACTAGTCATGCTATTGTTTTTATTTTAATTTTCAATTGATTATATGAATATTGCATTGATTGAGAAAATTGGGTATTATCACTAGAAGTATAAATTGTGTATTGTCGCTAGAAACATACAAAAGATAACTTATGCATTTACTAATTAGTTTGGCCAATATACAATATAGTGCAAGCGCATATATATATATATATAAATATTCTATTATAAAATTACGAGTTGTTTCTTAGAATTTTTTATATACTTAAAGTATCCCTAAGCAATTCTATTTTTAAATGGCAAAAGAGTCAAAAATAAATTACAAAAATAAATTTCGGATATCTACAAGTTTAAGATGTATAGTTATGTTATGAGTCTATAGACTATAAAATGAAATCACAAGATAATAATAGATGATGAGTTACATTAAAACACTATAATTTAAGTATTAAAAAAAAAAGTCGTGATAAACGATTGAAAGGTGAGTTCGACCTAGGCATATATGAAAGAAGGTCTAGCCCATTGAAACAATACATGTTCCAGCATTACAATACATCATATACTTTTTACATATAGTTATATATACATAGGAAAAATTTATTATTAATGGTATAATAAAAAGAAATTATTGTTGTTCGCTATAATTTCAATGGAATCTATTTACCAATATGCATTACAAATTTCATGGAAAAGGAATTATGGCTCTGTTAATAAGAAAAGAAGAAAAATAAAACATAAGCAATTTGAAGATGGAAGTATGAAATTAATGAAACGACCATATAGTATAAACTAGTCATGCTATTGTCTATATTTTAATTTTCAATTGATTATATGAATATTGCATTGATTGAGAAAAATGGGTATTATCTCTAGAAGCATACAAAAGATAATTTAATTATCCATACCATGTGCATGTACTAATTACTTTCCCCAATATACAATATATTGCAAGCGCATATATATAATGATATATAATTGAAAGTGTGTGTTCATATTGAAATTTTTATAATCTTTCATTAATACAGACATCGTTGTATTTTGAAATTTTAGCCATTGTTCTTTTTAGGAATTAACTTAATGCTCATACTTCAATATTTAGACATTTATTAACTCTTTCATAATCTTTAATTCTATAACACCTGTTAATAGTGTATATATATGCATACACATCATTTATATTAAAGACATTTATGAAACTAAATCATCAATGTTAGTACAAGAATATTTATTTGAAATATGATGAATACTTTGTTTAAAAAAATGCTAAATATGGAATTCAAAGTGAAGATAACAAGAATCACGTTAAAATATATATAAAAAAATCTCCTTTATATAATTATTATGTTCTTTGTTGTGCATTATAAGTTGTTACATGCAACATACATATTTTTTACGGGTTCTACAATATTTATCAATAAAATTTAATTTTATAAATGAAAATACACATCCAATAGTAGCAAATCAAACAAAAAGTAAAGCAATATTCTACGTATTAATTTTGCAAACAATTAATGTATTGTGGTTCAAAATGGAGACACATCGAATGATCTTGAAAACATGATATGGTTGCTTTAGAAAACAAAGAAAGCGAACAATAAAGAAATGACATGTTACCTAGATATCCAGTTTTTGAGACAAAATGAAGAGACGATTTCAAGTACACAAAGAAACTCAAGGAGGGGATGGGAGAAGAGAGCGTGATCATTAAAATAAACACGAAAAAACAAATGAAGCATGAATTTATAAGAATCCATTTATTTACATTTTTATATATCTAGGTTTCAATATTCAATATACGTAGTTCTTTTATGTATTAATTTAGTATCTCATGTCGGTCAATATATTATTTTTCAAATAATTATGGTTTATTAGATATAATTTACTTAGTTATAAATTATTATTGAAGTTTTAAACATATAATATTTTCAAATTAAACATCATCTATATACGAATTATTTTAATAATGTCATACAATAATAATAATAATAATAATAATTTATTATTATTATTATTATTATTATTGCTTAACGTGGATCTCTGGTTATAATTATCCTTTGAGTGGACACATCCATTGAAGCCATCGAAGAAGAATTAGACTGCTAACTTCAGGCCATCAGTTAGTGGAAGAATGACAATCAAGACAAATGGAGTTGACCCAAGTCTTCCATAAATCTCCAAACAAGACTAATTTCAGTGGTCTTGAGAAGCTTAGAGCCTACCATAGGTACTGCTGGGACCTACTGGAATGCCTATTATAGTCATAGGATGAAACATGGTTCAAAACTTTGAAGGTTGATGAAGCTCATAAAAAAATAAAAAATAAAATTCTGACCCATCCACGTGTTGATTGTTAAATGGATTTTATAGTCTTTCATGATCAAGGGATTACTTTTTATGTTTTCCAATGAAAGGGATGCGAGACTTTATAATTTGTCGTGTAAATTGTGTAAGAAATTTCACCCCAAGAAACTTGTGGTCCCTGCATGCTATCTTTCCCCTATGACGAGGTCTTTTTTGGTAAATTATTGATATGTTTTGTTATTGTTAAACCATGTCTATAAAGCACAACCCGGATATAGCTTGTCTTTCATCTTATGCTAGAATATAATATTAACAAGAGAAAAACAGCAAAACAACCATTATGTTACCTAAATGGTGTTTTCTGCTTCATATTCTTGCTTTTTCCTTACTTTCACTTAATATCACATCTTTTGCGAGAGAAGAAGCAAAGGCTCTTCTCCAGTGGAAGAAAAGCTTTTCACAGTCTCATTCTCTCGAATCATGGTCATTAGACAACCTTGGAAACCTATGCAACTGGACAGGCATTGTCTGTAGTTCTCAGTATACAGTTTCTGAGATAAATTTATCAGAAACGAATATACATGGCACACTCGACAATCTTGATTTCACATCATTTCCAAACCTCACCACTTTCAACCTCCCAAACAACAGCTTTTTTGGTTTGATGCCATCGAGCATTGGCAGCCTATCCAAGCTCACTTTCTTGGATTTAAGCTACAATTCCTTTGAGGGCATTATTCCACCTGCCATTGGAAGGCTGACAGAGCTCAACTATATAAGCTTCCGCAACAACAAACTTAATGGTACTGTACCATATGAGATTGGCAATCTTCAAAAGGTAAAATTTTTGGACTTTGGATGGAATTACTTGGGAAATGGAGAATGGTCAAAATTTCGTAGCCTGCGTTCACTGTCACACCTCAGCTTAACTTACAATCATTTCACCTCTGTATTTCCAATTTTCATGCTCAAATGCCCAAACCTTACTTATCTTAGTTTATCAGGTAATCAATTTATGGGTAGACTCCCGGAATCATTATTTAGTAATCTTGGAAAGCTTGAAGCCCTTTATCTCTATAACAACTCATTTGAAGGAAATATTTCATCTAAAATTGGTGGATTGACGAATTTAATGGTTCTTGATTTGGGAAGAAATGATTTTTCAGGCTCTATCCCACCAGAGATTGGGAGCCTATCAAATCTTGAGAGCTTAAATTTTTTTGGCAACAATTTAGCTGGGGAAATCCCATCTGAAATTGGTATATTGAAAAATTTGAAGTATTTTGATCTGTCCGTAAATGATTTTTCAGGCTCTATCCCACCAAAGATTGAGAACCTATCAAATCTTGAGAGCCTATATTTATTTGGCAACAATTTAGCTGGGGAAATCCCATCTGAAATTGGTGTATTGAAAAATTTGGAGTATTTTGATCTGTCCATAAATGATTTTTCAGGCTTTATCCCACCAGAGATTGGGAACCTATCAAATCTTGAGCACCTAGTGCTTGATGACAACAATTTGGCTGGAGAAATTCCATCTGAAATTGGCGTATTGACGAAGTTGATGGTTCTTTCTCTGTCCGAAAATAATTTGTCAGGCTCTATCCCACCAGAGATGATGAGGAACCTATCAAATCTTGAGAGCCTATATCTTGATGGCAACAATTTGGCTGGAGAAATTCCATCTGAAATTGGTGGATTGACGAATTTGAAGAATCTTTCTCTAGGCGAAAATGATTTGTCAGGCTCTATCCCACTAGAGATTTGGAACCTATCAAATCTTGAACACCTAAGGCTTCATGACAACAATTTGGCTGGAGAAATTCCATCTGAAATTGGTGGATTGACAAATTTGGGGTATCTTATTATGGGAAAAAATGATTTTTCAGGTTCTATCCCACCAGATATTGGAAAATTGAGATACTTGATAAGGTTGAGTCTTTGGGATAACCATCTTTCGGGTCCAATAACTCCGACAATTGGGAACCTTTCAAATCTTGATGGCCTATGGCTTTATGACAATAATTTGGCTGGAGAAATTCCATTTGAAATTGGTGAATTGAAGTCGATGGTGTGGCTTGATCTCGGGGGAAACCGATTAAGTGGACATGTGCCCACATCGATCTCCAATTTAAGCAGATTGTCCAGGCTCCGTCTGTCGGATAATGAATTTTCAGGCGAAATCCCTTGGGATCTATTGCCCACTAGTCTAAGTAATCTTTTGCTTTTCAACAATAGTTTTGAAGGCTCTATACATTCCACCATTGGGAATCTTTCAAATCTTTATTTCCTGTTGCTATATTCCAACAAGTTGACTGGACAGATCCCATTATCCATTTGCGATTTGAGTTCTCTTATATATCTTCAACTGTCAAATAATAGTTTGGAAGGCACACTTCCAGAGTGTTTAGCAAACTTGAGTTCGTTGAGAGTCTTGCATTTAAAAGTAAATCATTTTCGCGGTCTCATTCCAAGTACATTTGCAAAGAACTGCGCTCTAGAGTCTCTCAACTTGAATAGCAACCAATTGGAGGGGACCTTACCCAAATCCATAACCAATTGTGAACATTTGCAGGTTCTTGATGTGGGAAACAACTATATACAAGACTCTTTTCCCTTTTGGATGGAAACTCTTCCAGCGCTTCGAGTTAGTGTCCTGAGATCTAACAGATTCCATGGTACAATAACAGATACGAACGCGAAGCTTCCTTTTCCCAAGTTGCAAATTTTTGATATCTCCCATAATGAGTTCACGGGCAGTTTACCAATGAGATATCTGAAGAATTTCAAAGGCATGATGCATGTGAAGGAAAATGAAACAGAAACAATTGGTACAAGTGATCCCTATTTGGGTTACCAGGAGTCAACGACACTCATTTTCAAAGGCTCGGAATTTGAATTGGTGAGAATCCTGATAGCCTTTACAACCATTGATCTATCCAGCAACGAATTCCATGGAAATATTCCGGATTGCATAGGAAATATCAATTCTCTACTGTATTTGAATTTGTCTCACAATAGCCTCACGGGTTGTATACCGTCATCTATAGGGAACTTAACTGAATTAGAATCACTAGACCTGTCTTCAAACCACTTGACCGGGGAAATCCCCGATCCATTGACAAGGCTGACGTTTCTTGAAGTGTTGAACATTTCACATAACGATCTTGTCGGGCCAATACCTCAATCCGGTGGACAGTTTCTTACATTTGACAACAGTTCATACATGGGAAACTCAGGACTATGTGGATTTCCATTGACAAAGAAGTGTGAAGATGATGAAGAGCAAAAGTTGCCACAAGGAGTTCATGATGATGATGGTATATTAGATGGAATGACGTGGCAATCTGTTCTTATGGGGTATGGAATTGGAACATTACTTGGGATTGTTTTAGGTCATTTCATCTTGATTAAATGGCCAAATGTGTACAGAATGTTTTGTTAGGTTGACTAGCAAAAATAAATGGGACAATTGTTGGCTAGACTGCCTTGGGTAAGATGCATAAGACGTAGATGTATTTAGATAATAAATGGAAAGATCCATGTATTTAGTTATAGTAATGAGGAAGATTAGTGTAATTAACCTTTTAATAAATTGTACTATTTGTATCGTATTGGTTGTCTTAAGATTTCCTAACTAATCATATTGTAATGGTTTTTCTGTTTTATTGCTTATAGAAGTCTAATTGTGCTATTTTGTTGGAAAGTTCTAGTTCCAACTCTGTTTGATTAAATTTAACTGTAATTTAAAAAGTGATTGAATTACACTTGTTTTGTGATTATTCACTTACTTTATGAATTACACTTAAATTCTTTCAAATTATGCTCGGGCTAGAATATCCCCTCCAACTGGTGGAAAAAGTATTGTTTGACACTATGGTTACAAAGATGAATAGTTTTTTAATAATATTACTAGTCGCTGTGGCACACTTGATGTGTGTGCTTTATTATATAAAAATTACAAAAAAATAATTCACTTATATTTTATAATATAAAATTTCTCAATAACATATATTTTTCTACAAACTACGAATACATATGATTTTATATTAATTATTTTAAGTAGTTAGAAATTAGTGCAAAGGAAAGAAATACAAAAAAAAACTAAAAATGAAAGTATGGAGAGAAATAAGGAGAAAAAGTTGGGAGATGAGAGAGAAAAGTTTTTTTTTGGGGGGGGAAGAGGTAAGCAGGTCAAAGTTAGTTACTCTAAAACCTTCCCATTTTATATATAGTATAGATTGAGAAACAAAAGAAGTCCAATCAATGGATTTCGTGCATGATTTACATAAACATAGGATTTTTTTTGCATATAACACATGAGGGTTTCAGCGTTTTCGATTTAACATGGGGTTATTTGTTAAAAAACCTTACAAATAGATGTATGAAAAAAATAGACTATTTATGGATGATTCATGTTGAACTAAATAAAGCTCATTTGGGCTCAATTGTTTCAACAATCTGATCAAATTTAAACAATTTCAAGCTCGATATAGTTAATCAAGTCACAAACTTATGTTGATTTTATAAGTTGCCGACTTTGTAGGTAAAGTAGTCAAATCATATACATAGGTAGAAGGATCTACCTAGCTTAGTTGATAAGTGCATTTAATCAACAAAGCTTTTGAGTTATGGCAAAAATAGATCATTTCAGTATATTTTATTTTTGAAATGATTAATTAGTAAGACCTCATTTAGTGGAATGACCACAATAAAAGTTATAAAAAGAAAAAATAAAAAAGACCTATTTAGTGGGATAATTAATAGTCAACCTCCTTAATCAACATCATATAAGCTATAAAGTAGTACCATATCAAAAAGAAAGTTCATCAGAGTTCATTGACTAAAAATTCAAAATCATCTATGCAAAACATAAATGCTACATTTATGTAGTATATACATAATATCCCCAGAAAATCCATGAAAATTTTAGTCAGGAGATAGTGACCACAAATCATCCCAGAAAAGGGGTGATTTGACTGATTGTATTAGCACTGAAGGTAACACTAGAAGTAATATCAAATACACACGAAGACACTATTTATATGCTCTCATAAAGAATTGTATATATTTAAACTGTCACACTAGATAATTTTGTGACGGACCAAAAGCTAGTAATTTTGAGAATTTAAAAAACACGTCTTAAAATCTCGCATAACTCAATAAACTCAAAAGTGAAATAAACTCTGAAATCTTTATTAATGATAACATTGTATCTCAAATGAAATACAAACTGCAACTATTTATAGGAAATAAAAGATAGACTCCTAATCGAAGTAAACTTAGAATTCTACTTTTACTCATATTTTGACTCCAAAAATCAATAGAATTCTAACAGACTCGAAACGCTACCAAATTTGACCCAAAAATAATTCATATTATGAGATGACACATGGCAAAATTTAAGCCTCATTCGGCAACTAGATAATTAATTAAAAATAAATCAAAAATGCTGAAAAACGAAAAAAAAAAACACTAAATGGACCAAACGAAGGCCTAAACAATGGATTTTGAGGTCGATGAAAAACATTAGTGGGCCCCATGACTCCAAACAGATCAAAAGTTATTGCCATTTGAAATCTCACCCGCAACTTTTAGTTTGTTTTTCACTTTTCTTCCTTCGAGAAAGTTAACATTCAAGTTACAAATTGCAATAAACATTCTGATACGATCGTGTATCAAGATATTTCTTTTCGAGTCAGGAATTAATTCCAGAATTGTGAGATTAAGAGAGAGGGTTTCTTTCTAGCAGAAACCGAGCTCCAGAATGAAAGACGAGAAAGATATTAACTAGAATTATGAATTTTCTTCTCTGCTTCTTTACAATACGCAAACTACTACTTAAATACAATAAGGGACTTCCAACTTCTTTTAGCACTAACATGTTTTAAGGAAATTAAAACTACCCACTAATAAACCAATTAACTGCTCAATTAATAAACCACTACAAGGAATTTTACTACTGCAGAATAGGTAAACAAATTAAAATGCATAATACTAGGCCCAATAAGTTCTTCTTTTTGGATTCTTCACTTTGGCCCAAATGCTCAACACATGCAGATAGCCCAAGGCGTATCACATTCACATCTATTTACAATTAAAGCCTGAAGCTAAATTTTCATGTGAAATGATCAAAATATTCTCAAAAGTCATTGGGTCATTTATTTAGTGTTATTTTGTTTAGCGGACTCACAAACTCATTTAGGCTCTGTTTAATTCTTGGATTTTGGTGAGGAAAAAGAAAAAGAAAATATCATGTGTACTCTAATTCATAGTACTTTGCGCTTTATTTGTTGATCATTCTCATTTCCTTTTCCTTTTCTTCGTCAAAATCCAAGAACCAGACCGAGCCTTTGGTTGGGGGATTGCTGGCACAGACTGGTCCATAGAATTTTTGTTTAGATGTGTGTGATTGTGGTTTTAATTTGTTTTATTACTTTTCAGTAGCTCTTTTTTCAACTATTATTTTAAAATACTAAGCCCACTATTTCTGACCCCGACCAAATGGATATCCATTAGCAGCGGTATTTCGAGTCTTCAGGCATGCCGCATGCTTGAGGTGGGTTTTCTTTAAAATCTCTTTCTCTGTAATTTACGGTAGAGAGGTTTCATAATTTTTTATTTGGGTAAATTGCAAATTTAGAAGAGTATGATCATAGACTAATTGTGAACATGGAAGGCCCACCATTGTTGACCAATATGTACGTAGTTGAGTTTTTTTTTTTTTTTTTTTGGTAAGAAAATACGTAGTTGAGTTGATTGGGGATAAATTGAAGTGTGATCATATAGACTAACTACATACATATGTATTATGGAATAATGATTGAGAGCCTTATGCAATGCACAAATTTAGAAACAGTGAAGGACAGTACAATTTGTTTTGGATATTAGATATATTCGGACGAGGAAAAAGGGGTTTGGAAATTGATTGTTTTTATAAACTTTTGGGATCTGAAAAATGTACACAGTATATCACATTTATCTTATATTGTCATTGTTCTATTGTTAGATTTGGTTTAATGGATTTAGAGATTTGATTAATGGATTTAGAGATACCGTAAGACTATGGAATGCTTGAGGCAAGTGATTCTTGATACTTTTCTATTGTTATTTTTATATAAAAATGTATATTTATATTACGGATTTTTGACATGTTTTTCTACGATATTAATGAAAGAAATGCTTTCCGATTAATATGAACTTTCCGAAAAATAGAATCAAGCATGATATAAAATATAGAAAATTGTATTATTTGATTTCATGTATATAACACGGAGTTTCGAGATACTTCTCTGATACATGGAAGCACTTTGTAATTTTGTTAGCTTTATGCATGTATGTGGTCCTTTTCTCTTTGAGTTCATTTGTCCGTCCCCAGGGTCATCTGCGTGCGCTTCGGTCAAGAGCTCATCTGTCTGTCCCCTTGGCCAGGGGTCATCTGTTTGTACCCTCCGACCAAAGTTCATTTGTTTTGTTCGCATTGGGTAATTGTGTGTCCTGCATATTGTGTTCTGTGAGCTAAAACTAGTTGACTTTTGATTCTTTGTAAATCCTCTATGTTCTCGCAAAAGTATATTTGAATTATTTTAAATGGATTGAGTTAAGATTGTGGCTTCGTGTCATTGTGGTCTAGGACCATGATGGCATGGCAGGTCACGTTGGATTTCGGGGCGTGACAAAATGGTATTAGAGCAATTCATCAACCAAAATTTCGGGATCTAAGTGCTATACATCGCGGGAGCCACCTCTTGAGGCCACGACTCAAAGTGCTACGCGCGTGGGAGCCATAGCTAGAGTCCCGACACCTGGTGATGAGTCATGGACTGAGTCACGTCGTGTTCTGAAGAGGGGGGGGGGTTGATTGTGAAGCCCCAACTCGGGCGTCCCACATAGGATAAATGTGGGAAAATCAAATGATTTATAAATTGAAGCCTAAGAATTCAAGTGTAACAATAGATATTCATTTTGGGTCGTGACTTAAATGTCCAATTCAACGTTACGCTCAGTGGGTTGGATGGGAATTATTTGGTCCAACGGCTCGTGCGCTCGGGGCATGACAAAATCCGCCCAGCCCTCGAAATGAAATGTAAGTATAGGCAACTCGAGATTCTCCTTGGGGCAAAGTGAAGCAGAATTTTAATACCCCTTCCGTAATCGGGAATTGTGTTTGATTACTGAATTCTTTCTTAACTAAATCGAAGACACTTTTTTTCAAGATAAGTTAATGTGGTGCCGGAGTCAATGAACACGCCCCCTGAGCCGTTCGATTTGATTTCACAAGTGGAGCTATCGATGGGCAGTAGGGTTTTACCAACCGTGATACCTCTAGGAAGGAAAATGCTTTTGTGACGGTCCGTAAGTCCACAAAGACTTGCGCACAATTATGAGCCACACATTGTTGGAGAAGTGCAACCGGTTACCTTTTGTTAAAATCAAGTTTTAATGCACACTTGATTTAAACTTGAGTTAGCCAAAATATAAAAATTACATATCAATTTTTATATTTTGCACACGAATAGATAGTGTCTTTACCGACCCGTTCTTATAATATTTATACTTAAGTTCTTTTTATATTATATTTTAAATGCTTATAAGTGTATAGGTTTTTCACTTAACTCTAAATATTATATTAATCATATATACTTGGTACGTAGTATGTGGAATATGGTATACGTGATCAAATACAAATCAAAAGTATACTATCTGAAGTAACTCAATAAACTTATGGGTCTCAATTAGGATTGAGGAAAACTAGTCATGCTCAAGTTGACTCTCTTAAAATTTTATAGATCGAGTTCGAACAAATTTTTTAAAATTTTAAGCATGTATGATCACGATCTCAAGTTAGATTAGAAGATTGCATAGCTGTAGCTTTTCTCGTCTGGCCTACATATACATTTGAGCTTGAGTACGTTTCAAAAAAAATAAATAAATTCAAATCTATTGTATCTATTAAATATTATTACTATAATTATTATCGCAATCAATTTTACTATCATTATTGTTGTTAATGTTGTTATTTATTATTGTTGTTGGTGATGAATGATGTGAAACAGTCTCATAATCTAGAGCATTTAAATAGTACACCAAGAACCAGTTGATTGAACCAAGGCTAGGTTCAACCAATGATAACCTAGAGCTAAATAACATATGGACCAAGTGGGCTTTGAAGTGAAATTTCCATTGATATTTCATATTTAAAGTAATTCCACGCCATATATTGTTAAAATTTGCTGCGCAAGAATTATCAAGATTTCAGCTATATCTTATATTATTGCGATATTCAATTAAATTAAAAAAATGACTTTTCATTAAAAGTATGTGTAAAACTTTTATTTTATGGATTTTGCTTTACAAATTCAACCTTTTTATTCCTCTTTGCAAGTTCCAGATATTGAAACAAATGCATCACTTACAAAATTCAGTCAATCCTCGTGTGAGCTTAATGAAACGAGATTTTAACAAACTAATATAAAATAGTCAAAAAAAATTCCCAAATATTATATTTTAAAATCAATTAAAAAATAATGCAAGACAGACGTCGAATATGTCATCTTCAAATTTGAAGACCACATACTAAATATCGTCTTCAAATTTTCTTATTTTTATTTATTTTATAGATAGAAGACGACTTTCTTCAAGTCAAGATTTTGACACATTGAAGGACAAATTTAAAAAGACTTCTCATTCTTATATATTTTTCTATAATTCCGAAGTACCATTAATCCATGTGAGTAAAAACATTTATATTTAATATCAGTCCCGTTAGTCCTACGTTTCTGGAAAAGTCTATTTTAGACAAATGCAATAGTCCTAATAATGTTTACTTCTCTCACACTAAGGTGTATTCAAGGTCTTAAATTTCGTCCAAAACATCGAAATTTTGGTCAAAATTTCGGGTTTTCGGGGGTTTCGAAGCGAAATCGAACTTTCGATCTAATTTTGGAGAATATCTTCCGAAATTTTTGTCGAAACCCGAAATTTCCCGAAATCTAAAATAATATTTGCTAAATATCCATCGAAATTTCACAAAATTTTCATCGAAACTCGAAATTTTTCGAAATTTAAAATAACATTTTTTATTATTATTATTTTTAAATATTTTATAGTTAAAAATTAGGGTCAAATGATCATTCATATTAAAAGAAATGATAATAAATGACCAATTATGTAAACCAATGAGCAATAAATTTAAATACAAATCTGAAAGTGATATTAAGCAATAAGTTAATAAAAATTAAGGTTTGAACACAAAAATTATTTAAAGAGATCTCATAAAAATTCTCTTAGAAGCTTGATATGGTTTTGAGCAATGATTTTTACTAAAATTGTGGTACACTTTATTTTAATAAAATTCTTATAATATTTGATTATTATTTTACCACCATTATTTCATATTTTTCACAATAGATTTTAGTCATTCTATTTAACAACATTCATTATGCATATATTATATATGGAATATTATTAATATAAAAATGCATCATTATGATATTTAAATTTACACAAAATTTCATTGTAAATTTTTAAATATTTTCTATAAATTTTCATGACTTCTTTAAAATCGAAACCTAAATTTTGAATATCCCCGAAAATTTCGTAAATTTACTATCCCAATATCGACACTGATACGGAGATTTAACACCTTTGGTGTATTATGTTAGGTCCTCGCATATATTTGTGTGAAAAATATAGAAACAAAATACACACTCAAACAATTGAACTCGTCTACCCAAAACCTGCTGGTCTAATGGTATCCACCTCCCATTTTATATGAGAGGTCTTGGGTTCGAATTCAAACTGCAAAAAGTTGTGACTCTCCCCTCCTCTTTATGGAGCTAGATAGAGTTTTCATGACTCAAGATTATGACTATCAACCCGAGTTTGTCGGATTAGATATTTAGGGTATCCTCTTTCGTCTTGAATTAAAAAAAATAAAAATTGAACTCGTTTAAAAAATAATTACCGTTGAGCGTATGACAAAAGACTACCTCTCTTTTTCCATTGTAGTACAAGACAACTAACTGTCTTTTGTAATTTTACGAGGAATTTCCCATCGATTTGCAACTTGCATCTAGAGTTGAGCAAGTCAAGATTCCTATCATATGTCTGCTCTGTACATATATTCTTGTTTCTCCATCACAATTAACCCAGAAAAAGAAAAAAGAATCATAATTCACAAGTATAATGGAGCTTCTTCAACCAAGTCGTCTTCTGCTTTTCAATTTTTCTTTGTGTTTTTCTGATTGTCTTTTCTTGACCAAACTCAGTCTTCAGAATGCAAAGAAAAAATTTAGTCCATCCATCCTTTTATTAAGCAATCAAGCTATTAGTTATTTTTTAAGATAGCAATAAATATTTTAGTCAGTTTCTTTTCTATTTAGTTGAATAATATTGATTAATAATAAGTTAACAATACTAACTACTTCTTTCCTTAAGTAGTGTAGTTACAATCCAATCTACTTTTTGTGAACAATAACATACACCCCCTCCTTACAGATAAACTTTAAAATCGTCCCTTTCTATTAGAAAACTAACAGAATTTGCTGATGCCGTCAATTTTTTTTATAGACCTCCAATTTTGCCCTTGTCTTGGTCAACTGTTTCCTTTTAACCAAATTATCCCCACAGTATCAATATAAGATTCTATTATAAGAAAGAGTTGTTTGTCATGAGCTTAAAATAGACGGATTGAGTTGTAATTATACAAAAACACATCTAAGGAGATAAGTCTAATTATTCAAATTAAAAAGGACGCACTGAATCCAATTCCGGAACCTGCTGTTGGCAAGGACGGAGCCAGGGGAGCTGGAGAGTGCGTTCACCCCCCCCCCTCAAAATCGAAAAATATCATACTCTCTCCCTTTTCTTTGAGTTCGTCCCCCCCCCCCCCCCTCCCCCTCCCCAAAACTCAAAGTCCTGGTTATAACGAAAGAGATATAAGAGTACAAAAAATATGTCAAAAGTTGTAATTGAACCTAGTTCCTTATTATATTTTTCCCCATAGATATAGCGTACCGTACCACGGGGGGCAAGCCTCCCGCATGTCACGCCCCGACAGTTTGAGGTATTTTGAGATGACTGGGATGTGTCATCTTACTTGAAGACGAGATACTTGATGCTATTAGATTATTCTAGAAAAATCTAAAAGATTCTAGAAAGATCTAGAAGATTCTAGAATGTTCTAGAATACTCTAGAATGATGTAGATATTAGTAGAAAGATCCGGAATTGTGTAGAAGGTTCTAGAATATTCCGGATAAGAGTGGAGCAATGTAGAAGTTTCTAGAATTCTCCAATATAAATATCTAGAAGAATAATCTAGATAATAGATCGTAGCCGTAGGATTAAGTTAATCTTAGCCGTCCATTTCAAGGATGGGTAGTATAAATAGAGGCTAGGGGCTCATTTGTAATCAACCAAGTGTAGAATCAAGTCTTGTGAGTCATTGAGGGTAATAGTGTAGTATTCTCTCAAGTTCTACTCTTGTGTTCTTCCTCCCAAAATTCTTACTCTCTATTGCCAAATTTGCTTTTCACACACGAGCACGTGGGTGATTGTCGAGGCTGACTTAGCACAATCTCGCAAGAGGCGGATTGAAGGGCTAAGTGCCGCACGGGACGTTAGTATCGAGGCTAAGTCCGTGACAGGTGGTATCAGAGCCCGGTTGGGCTTGGTGTATTTCGTGTTGTGAAGGGTTAGTGCTATGGCAATCGACGAGGTTGTCGGAGTATGTGGAGAATGGTTCGGCAGGGGGGCCGAGTGGGTTCCCATGAGGGGGACAGAACAAGTTGTGAGAGGCTTAGACATAAGGCGATCTATGTTCCTGGAGGGATACGAGGCTAGGAGGCAAGCGTACTTTGCCAAGAAACAAGCTTTCGTGCCGAAGAAGTGGTGCATTTTCTGTAAGGAACCTCACTATATCCGAGAGTGTCCAAGGATTACAAAGTACTCATCGCTTGGGCAAGAGAAATGTGAGGAAACTGCATATACAGAAGTCGATGAAGAGCCGGTAAAAAGAGAAATTATGGAGAAATCGAGCAAAATAATAAAAGAGGTACAGATGAAACTTCCACATAGAGAAGAATCGAGTACCAATACACGAAACATGGGACCTTATGAGAAGGCTCCACTGAAGATTGAACAACATCGAGGGCGAGTGAGGGGCACCGGGAAGGCCCAACCTTCGAAGATAAGGGATCAACGATGGGATTCGAGCAAGCCATTAAGCTTGGCACACTTCTCACAAAGAAAGACTGAGAGAAGACATACTTTTGAGTATGTCATAGGAAAATGGTCATTTGTACGAGACAACTTCAACAGTGTACGGCGCCGAGGGCGTCGCCGAAATGGGTGGGGGAGAATGTCACGCCCCGACAGTTTGAGGTATTTTGAGATGACTGGGATGTGTCATCTTACTTGAAGACGAGATACTTGATGCTATTAGATTATTCTAGAAAAATCTAAAAGATTCTAGAAAGATCTAGAAGATTCTAGAATGTTCTAGAATACTCTAGAATGATGTAGATATTAGTAGAAAGATCCGGAATTGTGTAGAAGGTTCTAGAATATTCCGGATAAGAGTGGAGCAATGTAGAAGTTTCTAGAATTCTCCAATATAAATATCTAGAAGAATAATCTAGATAATAGATCGTAGTCGTAGGATTAAGTTAATCTTAGCCGTCCATTTCAAGGATGGGTAGTATAAATAGAGGCTAGGGGCTCATTTGTAATCAACCAAGTGTAGAATCAAGTCTTGTGAGTCATTGAGGGTAATAGTGTAGTATTCTCTCAAGTTCTACTCTTGTGTTCTTCCTCCCAAAATTCTTACTCTCTATTGCCAAATTTGCTTTTCACACACGAGCACGTGGGTGATTGTCGAGGCTGACTTAGCACAATCTCGCAAGAGGCGGATTGAAGGGCTAAGTGCCGCACGGGACGTTAGTATCGAGGCTAAGTCCGTGACACGCAGCCCCCTTGAATCCTTCATCTGTCTGGCAAAAAAAAAAGTGTATAGCTATATCACAATAATCTCGCCACCCCTCAATAAAATTCATGGCTCCGTCCCAGCCTGTTGGCTAAGTCCAGATGTTTTCCTTTTTCTTTTTTTCCCCTCAAAATGCAAATGACTTATTTTAAGTAGAGTGTGAGAGTTATAAAGCAAACTCAGTCTTCATAATGTCTTTTCTTTAAGCGGTGACCAAACTCAGTCTTCTGAATGCATGCAAACAAAAAATTTAGTCCATCTATCCTTTTAAAGTTATATATATATATTAAGCAATCAAGTTATTAGTTTTTTTTTAAGTATAGCTATAAATACTTTTGTCAGTTCCTTTTTTATTTAGTTGAATAATATTGATGAATATATAAAATATTAAAAAGAATCTAGGTTAATAATACTAATTACTTCTTTCCTTATTTACTGTAGTTACAATTCGGCCCGCTTATTTGAACATATAACCTACACCCCTCCTTATAAATGAATCTTAAGATCGTCCCTTTCCGTTAGAAAACTAATGGAACTTGTTGATGCCATCTAAAATACCCTCACAATATTAATGTAAAGTTCTATTATAAGAGGGGGTTGTTTCTCATCATCTCAAAATAGGCGAGTTGTGTTGTAATTACAAAAACATATCTGAGGGAAAATTATTTTTTTTGTCTGTTAACTTGGTCTCCTTTGCGTTTTAGTCCGTTAACTTGACACCTTAGAAATTTAGTCCGTTATCTTGACATTTTTTTTTTAATTTTGGTCCTTTCCACTGAATTGGGGATAAATTGCATCTTAATTTGGGGGGAAATTGTTGATTTGGGGGAAAATTGGGGGGGAAATTCATTAAAAAATTGAAAAAACCAAAAAAAATCATTAAAAATTTTAAAAAATTGAAAAAAAATCATTAAAAAATTGAAATTCATTAAAAAAAAGTATTTGGATTAAAGAAAAAAATTCATTAAAAAAATGAAAAAATCGAAAAAAATTCATTAAAAAATTTTAAAAATTGAAAAAATTCATTTTGAAAAAATTCGTTAATTTTTTTTAAAATTTGAAAAAACCAAAAAAAATCATTTAAAAATTTAAAAAATCAAAAAAATTGAAATCCGAAAAAATTGAACAAATTGAAATCCGAAAAAAATTCGATTTTTTTTTTAATGAATTTTTAAAATTTTTTAATGAATTTTTTTCTTTAATCCCCCAAATCAGCAATTTTCCCTCGATTTGCAATTTATCCCCAAATTAAGATTGAGTTTATCTTCAAATCAGAGGAAAGGACCAAAATAAAAAAAAATACCAAGATAACGGACTAAATTTTTAAGGTGCCAAGTTAACGGACTAAAAAAATGATTTTCCCCATCTAAGGAGATAAGTGTAATTATTCAAATTAAAAAGGACGCACCGAACCCAATCCCGCCACCTCCCGCTGGCTAAGTTCAAATGTTTTCACTACAAGAAATTTAGATTTTAACAACAAAACAATTTGTTGCAAAAAATTAATTGTTTCGTTGCTAAATGTATCCGCAACGAAAAACATTTGTTGCGCGCTTCATAGGCCAATCCACGTTGCTAAATGTTCATGGCTACGAAAAATCAGATTCGTCGCCTATGGCTTACAATGCACAACGATTTTTATTTCATTGCGAAAAATAATACAATTGGCGACAAATATAGTCGTGTTGAAAAACTTAAATATACCTCTTATTCTGGACAAAAATAACAAGATTCAGCAACATTTTCAGTTTTAGGAACAATATATAGCGTTGCGAAAGGCTATGTTTCAGTAACAATATATATCGTAGCAATAAGCTAAGATTTAGGAACAATATATAGCGTTGTGAAATGGTATGTTTCAGGAACAATATGTATCGTAGCAAAAGCCTAAGTTTTCGGAACAATATATAGAGTTGCGAAATGATACGTTTTCGGAACATTATACATCGTAGAGAAAGGAAAAGTTTCAGCAACAATATATAACATTGCAGAAATGCTACGTTTCAAGAACAATATATATCGTAGCAAAATGCTACATTTCAGGAACAATATATATCGTAGCGAAAGACTGACTTTTAGGAACAACATATAGCGTTGGGAAATGTTGAGTTTGGGCAACACAATAGTATGTTGCGATTGTCTCATTTTAGCAACGGTAAATTTTGTTGTTATGTTTAGATTGCAGCAACGTATTTCGTTCCGAAAGGCTTAGGTTTAGCAGCAAAATGTATGATGTTGCCAAATGTTAGTATTTCGAATTCTAAAATATCAAAATTGTAATTGACAAAAGAGAAGAAAACAATTTGCAGAAATTGTAATTCAAATACTAATTAATCATTTATCAAAATACTACATCAAATTCGACATCACGAGTACTTTGTCTTCAGCGAAAAAAAAGTTTAAACAATAATATTTCAAATCATAAAGAAACACTGTCTAAGAACCACCGTAAGCATAAAATAAAGATAACACAAAATGAATCTTAATGAGCGTCATAAATTCTTTGACCATAATGCCTTCATGTAGCAATCTGCATAATTTGCATCTCTCCTACAAAATTTGTTTTACAATGGTTAAAGAAAAAATACACATTAAAAAAGTTGTTCACTAAGAAAAATTAAACCTGAAATTTTGGGTCACTGAAATGGTTGCACAAAGTTTCCCAATTTTCTTGAGTTAAGCTTCCATTAGATGGCCTATTTTGTTTAGCCTCCTCCACCGACGAGCTATTCCTCTAGTTGGTCCTCGAACATTCTTATTAGTGTTTGAAGCTACATTGTTAAAAAATAAATTACAAGTTATCTAAAAAATATATGCGCTAAAACTATTATTAGTTAGTAAAGATTTTTCACCTACACTATTATTAGGAGTATGCGGAATGGTAGCATCTTGTTGAGGGGAAAATGATGATTCTTGAGAGAGTGATGTCCTAGAAAGTGAAACAAGTGGACGTGGAGTCCTGCTCGATGATCCATTAGCCCGAGTGCGCACCGTATTTACCATTTTTTAATTCCTGATCACCAAAAGCCATAAATGTATCATGTCAATTGAAACCAATAAATAGAAGGTAAACAATCTGACTAAAATCAGGAAGTAATGAATTAGTGGGTGTACAAGTGATAATTGCTCCTAAATTCTGAACTATAATAAAGACAATACGACAAAAATAAGGATGAAACTATATTGTAGAAATTGACGTGATAGATTATTCTAAGTTGTAAGTAATGATGTAGCAGCCAAAAAGAAATCATTAACTACATTTACAAGAATTATACATCATATCCAAAGAAGAATTTATTTACTAGAGCCAGAATGTGGCTCGTAATGCCCCATAGAAAATCTAATCTTATGTACTCCCAAGGAATTATCTATTAGCTCAAACAATCAACTTGATAGAATTTGTTGTAAAACATTGAGGAACTAATCAAACATATATGACAAACTAATGTCAACTAATTAGTCTATTATCAACTAAATACTAACCTAACTATTTTGTCCCGCCAGTAGTGAAAAATGCAATTAGCCTGTTAATAGGTAGACATTTCTATTATTAGTTGAACCAATGAACTAAACTAGAATTAATATTCATGTTCTTTTTCAATAAAAATAAACAATTGAGGAAATTGGTATTGAAAAAAATCTTAACGAATTATCATGAATATTTGTTAACCAATCAGTAAGAAAAGAAAAGACTATCATACCTTATGTTTGTGTGCCTGCCTGCAAAAGTGAAAGGAGAAATAAAAAAGGTTTGAAGAGATTCTGGGAACGTGGAAAAGGAAATAAGGAAACTTGGAGAGTCCTACTAGGAAATTAAGAACTAATTGGCAAAAGAATAGGGAAGGAAAGGAACATGGGATACTCCTTGAAGTTTTGGCGGGATATACAATTATTTTCGCTAAATTAAAGTTATTAACTTCTATGTTTATGAATTTTTTTTAATTTTTTTTTTTTGGTGGAACCTTTAATCATTGCAATGACCAATGATGGGTAATCATTATTTTTTAGACCTGAGAAGTTGTCTTTCTTTCACTTTGCCTTTTCTTTTCAATTAAATAGAATTCTTTCTTAATTACTTTAATTTTTGTTAAGATATATAGATAAAATAGAATTCATCATATACACCTGTTTGTCATATTTTAGATTTAATATAAAAATTTGTCTACCAAATCAAATATATTTTATCAACCTACAATACTCAAAAAGAGAGAGATATAGATGAGTTTTGGACTAGATTTGCGCCCCCCCCCCCCCCCCCCCCCCCCCCCCCGCGGCCATACTCCTTCAATTATTCATTTATTCATCTACTTTTTGAGTTATAATGTATTTATCATATAATATAGTAACTGATATGCTTTTCTGACATGTAAAAATGCTTTTATAAAAATCATGAGATATTACTTATTACACATATTGATGTATTATTTAATTTAAAATTAATGATTTTTAAAATTTATAAATTTCAAAAATAATTATCTCCTACTTATAAATATCATATAGTATGTAACTTAATGAATTCTCTCTTTTTAATTCTCTCTAACCAATTACATAATGCATGTCATTAATATTAAATAGTTATAAGTTACAACAACTAATTAAGAACTATTACAATTAACTGACACTATCAAGAAAGTAGTGAAAGATCCGCACTTTAGTGTAGGAGTAAAGTCAAAGATTGTTAATATGTTGAACCTGGCTAGAATTGGACTTCAACCTTCATCGGTTAATATATTTTGATGAATTCGATCTAGTTTAAATGAATGTTCAATCCAATTCCTAAAGTTATTTCATTTCATCAAACCCCTAAACTAAACCCCTAAACCCTAAACCTTAATTCATGTCAATTTAATTAAAACGTTTCTTAAAAATTATTTTAGATGTCGACGTAGAAAACAGTTAAAAGTTCACTTTTGACAAGAAAAAGGACTTTGAGTCTTGACATAGTCAAATGGCATTTATGAATAATATTGCTTATAATCATATAATACATTAACTTTAATTAACCTTTTACCATTTTTTGACTTTTTTTCTTGACATAAATTAACACAAAATTTTTAACATAGTTGTCATAAAAATTACACAGAGCATACAAACTTCACTAAATAATATAAAATCAAACAAAATTAAAATCGAACAGAACAGAAAATTAAATATAAAGATGAAAATTAACAAAAATTAAAAGAAACCTAACCATTTACAGACTCATATCATTTCATTTATCCGAAGACCAAAATGTTAACAGATGAAGCTTTACTAAGCATTAGAATATCCAGCTAAGGTGAAGACATCCACATAACATGACACCGGCTTAGAATAGAAAATATGATGAACCAAGAATAGATGCATGATCTTTTCCCAGGTTTTACTCAGCAGATATTTTTTACTCAGCCGTCGTATCATTTAATGTCAAGAGTCGTGTGACTGTGCTCACTTTAATGTCAAGAGACTTCGTGTCCTTTAATGTCAATGTCAAGAGGCGTCGTGTCCTTTAATGTCAAGAGTCGTGTGTCTTTTTAACTTTAAAAAGATATATCTATCATTAAATAATTTATTTATATATAATCTAAAAAAAAATTAATGACATTTGTGATGATTTTTATCTTGTGAATGATCATTCTATTTATTTATTTTTTCTGGGACAATTTGTAGAAACTTTATAACTCTAAAATGCAAGTATTAATGAACAACACAATTTTTCATAAACATCTCAAGAAATAGCAACTAAAAACTAATTTACCTCAGTCTAAGTCACTATCATCCTCAACTAATGTGCTTATGTTTAATAATAATTCTTTGTACCCTAAAGTTGTTTCCTTATATTGAAATTTCATATCCTCGATGAAAGATCTTGGGCAGATCTTGAAATTCCATATCCTCGATAAAGGTTAATTAAAGTTAGTATAACTAAAGTTAGTGAGGATCAGAGTATAACTAAAGTTAATTAAAGTTAGTGAGAATCAAAATCGAACAATCTCTTCCCCCACCAAACCCTACAAAGAATTTTCAGAGTATAAACAGGGGATATTTATGAGGATCATCTTCCACGAAAAAGGAGAGATATAAACAGGGGAGACAGGGGATCATCTTGCACGAGTAGAAACAGAGTATAAATAGGGGAGACATGGGATCATCTTGCACAAGTAGAAACAGAGTATAAACAGGGGATAGTTCATATAAACAACCATGGAACGAGGTACAATTTCTAATAATGGACTTAGTTTCCTTTGTGAGGATATAACTTTTCATGTTATGGGAAGGTTATCAAGGGATGCATGCATTGTGGAGGCAGCCCGATTGGGTCTTTTATCAAAATATTTTCAACATTGTTGGTATTCCATCCCTACTCTTTTATTCGATATTAACCATTTCGAACAAAGTGGTTATCATGGTTTAGATTTTATTCATTTTGTTAATCGCACTATACTTGAACATAATGAAAGTGTGGTTGAAACCTTGAGCTTTGAGTTACCAATGGGGGCCGAGGCATTGCATCGGATAAGGCAAGAATGGGTGGCGTTTGGAGTAGATCATTCTGTGCGTATACTGAAATTAGTCGGCCGGTTGTCCACTTCGCTCCCTAACGGCCTGTTTTTGTCACAAACTCTTGTTCAGTTAAAATTATATCTACCGAACTACATTGTTAGGTGGGAAGATAGATATGTTTTACCAAATTTAAAAAGACTCATATTGAAGCACATTGTGCTGTATGATAACACATTTTCTTCCCGCCTTGGAAAATGGTGTCCCGAGTTGAATGATTTGCAGTTATTCAACTGTGATTTTAGATGACTAACAGAATTTGAGGCATATTTGCCTTCTGTAAAAATATTCAAGATGGCATTCAATCGGGCCCAAGGAAATGTGAATATAAAAGTACACTTCCCCAATGTAGATGTCCTTGTTATTTTATTGAAACAAGACGAACAAGGTCCGGGGCATTTACAAGTATTGGGGTCGTTACCTCGTTCTTTACAGCGGATAGTATACCGTCATCGACACTACATCGGATCACCTTGCTCGACATACCGACTACTTCGAGAGATTGTAAAAATGACGAAAGAATTGCTGTCCAGCGAACGAGCACGTGTCCCGGTTGATTTTGTTAGGGTATATCTATCTATCATTGTTTGAATAAGTGCAAATGCTTTTAAGAAGTTGTTTTGATTTCTTTTTTTTCTTTTTTTGAATTGTTTGTTTAGAGGTCGGCGCATGTGGAGTCTCTACATCGCATTATGGCGAGACGCTTTTTTGTTAATATGCACCGCCTAGAGATCAGGTGTTCGAATCTGCTTGACAATCTTGCTATCACATTGGTGCTCATCAGTAGATGTACAAGCTTGAATGAGCTTAAATTCGATTTGGTGGTAATATTTTAAGTTTTATGGTTTGTCGCTTATTAGTTATTACATGGTTTATTTAACACGTTCTTTGTTTGGGATTCTAAAATAAAATTGTAATTGACTTAACATGTGTAGGGTGCACCATGGGAAAACGCGGACATTAGTGTATCCAACTACGTAAAGGATTGGAAATTGCAAGCAATGGGATTGGAGGCATTGAATGAGGTCACGATCTTCAACTTCTCGGGTTCTGATTGCGAGCTAAGCTACATTCGGTACGTGTTGTCGCAAGCAACTGAGTTGGGTACACTAAATATCTACTGTGTTAATCCATTTTTTGATGATCCAATTGGTGTGTATAAGAGGGTATCAATTAGAGCGTATGAAGCTACCACGTCAAACAATGTGCAAATTCGTTTTATAAAAGGGGCTTACCCTAGAATAAGAGGAGAATGAAAATTACACAAGAATTTTACAGTGGTTTGAAGCATCAATTTGATCCAACAATGTACTTAATTTGACTATGAATGTACGAGTTCAAGCAATTTGCACAAGGGCACTTAATTCACATTCTTTGCCAAGATGTTCCATAACGAAATTCATAAACAAATCAACTCCGCATACATACTCAGGAGAAAATTTTCTTGCATTCATCCTACTTTTATCCATTTTCTTGTATCCTACTGTAGAATATATAAAAATATATCAAGAAGATAATTTGATGATTGATTTTCTATAAGTAGTATATGAAAATTTGACTAATATAGCACAAACGTTAATAAATCAAAGATGTCCCTTAACCTTTATATTATATATTTTTTTTATGTCTTTCCTTTTTATTATTAGCCAAATAAATTAAAAAATTGAATTATAAATAACTCTTACTTCTTATTGTTAAATTTTTTTCTAAAATTGAATTATAAATAACTCTTACTTCTTATTGTTAAACTTCTTAATATATTAATTTCTTGATTGCACTTAATTAAATATTTTAATTTAGTTCTCGTTGCCTAAAGAATCCTCGTACACAACAAAATATTTTGTTGTGTTCCACCACTTATAGGGGATGAAATGTTTCGTTGCCCAAATTTATAATATTTTGCAATGTGTTATTGTCGTTGGGTAAAGAACTACTCGTTTGCAACAAAGTATTTTGTTGTATTTCACCACTTATGGGGGACGAATTATTTTGTTGCCACATTATAAGGTTCTGCAACGAGTTGACGTTGTAGGGTAAAGAATTACTTTTACGCTACAAGTATTTTGTTGTCTTTCACGATTTATAGGGGACGAACTTTTTCGTTGCCACATTATAAGATTGTGCGACGAGTTAATGTTGTAGCGTAAAGAATTACTCGTACACAATTTTGTTGCCTTTCATCCCTTATAGGAGACGAATTATTTCATTGCCATCTCATAAGATTTTACAACGAGTTGATACCGTAGCGCAAAGAAAAACTTGTACGCAACAAAGTATTATGTTGTCTATCACCACTCATAGGGAACAAATTATTTTGTTGCGATAATATAGGGTTTTGCAACGATTTCAAACCGTTGCGTAAAAAATTACTCGTGCGCAACAAAGTATTTTGTTGCAATTGCCAAAATTGTTGCCAAATATATGTTATGGACCAGAGCTAGTTGGAAAATACAATTTTAGCAACAAAACATAGTTATCGTCCTAAAAAAAATACTTATAAGCTACGAAACTTATATTTTGTTGCCAAAACGTAAACAACGGCAACGAAAATCATTTTGTAGTTAAAAAAATCGTTACGTATTTTATCTTTTCTTGTAGTGTTAATTTGCTGCCTCTTTCTTTCCCTCAATGTGTATTTAAATGACATTTTAGGTAGAGTGTGAGAGTTATTCCGTCATTTTCAGTTTTCAGTGTTTGATTGATTCATTTTTAATTTTTAATTTTTTTGAAGAAAAATCGATCTTATATATCATTCAATCGAAAGTTTACAACGCTTGGAACAATACAATTCATATCGACTCAAACGATATAGTAAGAACATCTGAAACACAAACTATCAAGTTCTTGAAGATAACAAATCTTAAGAACTCACAACTGAACACAAGAAAATTCTTGTGCAACTCCTATTCAAGGAGAGATGAAATTCTCATTCGAGAGAGAAAATAAAATGCTAAACAAAAATTCTAAAACGCTATATAAAAACTTATGTATCACCCGTCTTCATCTCATCAGATCTGTCTCTGTCTCGTTAGATCCATAGTCGTCTCGTCAGATTTGAAGATGTGATATACAAGTTGAAGAAGGGTGCTCCAACTCAACTCGCCGACGATGGTGATGGTGACAGTGGTGAAGAAGACGACTGCTTCACCAAGCCATCGCCGGCGGAGGAAAATAGAAGAAAATGAAGACTAGGGTTTAGAGAGAGATGGGGAGAGAAAGGAGTTTTGAATATTCCATTTTTAATTTTTTTTAAATGATAGTGAAATTGTCATATGTCATAGGCGTAAGCATTTTAGCATTGATTTTGATAAATTGATCGAACCACACCACACTACACTGTTTTTGTCTATTTTATAACTAAACCGTGTTTTAAAATTTAAGTGAAGATTGCGCCGCCCTGTGCGGTTTGGTGTCAAAAATAGTGTTTAAAAAACTGCACCCCAACGCCACCGCCTATATATATATATATATTACGTATTATTCTTTTTAATTTGAACTTTTAATATGTTTTACTCGTAATACTAGATAGTTTTAGTTTAATTTAATATTTATCATTGAATTGATATACTTATATCTTTTACATGATTAATAATATGTTCAATCAACATTTGTGTTTTAGCCTAAGCTGTTAATATTTTGAAATTTTAGTGTTATATATTTTTATATAACAGAAACTGAAAGTGTTTTGAAAAAGAAAAAAAAGTATTATGAATCATATTTATGATGTTTGTCCAATTTAACTATCAAAATTATTTGTAATAGCAATGTTGCGTTAGATCGTCTATTGTTTTATATTTTATAATTATTTTTCAATATATTTGCATATTTTAATGCACCAATTTTAATAAACAAACAAGTACACCATGTCATCTTTATACTATTAGTTTATATACAAATATTAAGTTATACTATTCATGACAAGTTAGATTAAAACACTTCTTATATATGAGTGTGTATTTATTTGATATATTCACACACATATATATAGTAAAATATGTACATATTATATTTATACTCAGTGCAAAATCGATATTTAAAGGAATATATTTTTCTTTTTTCTTGTTCTAACGTATGATGCTCTTATATAATAATATGTAATGATGCTATTGTTCTTTTTAATGACTGAATTAAGTTTAATCTTGACTAATATTTTCTTAACTAGTATTTTCTTAGTTTAGCAAAAAAAAAAATGACAAACATTGTTTGTTTTTTAGATTTTAAAAGTAAATTCACATAAAAATCGCCAAATCTCACAAGACTACATAGTCGGATTTGATTTATAAAATTGAAATTTCAGATTCTATTTTCTTCTATCCATATTTAGCAATTCGGTTTGAATTAGTTCAAAAAAAAATTGCGAAACCGCTCCGTGATCACCTTTAATTTGTCACTTTTTGCCATATTTGACTAATGGGTTAAATGCTAAAATAACTCTGTGTTATCATGAAAATTCCAAAAAAAAAAAAAAAGACCCTCTATTAACGAAATAGCCTAAAAATCCCCTCCTATAACCTATAAACTCTGCACACCACATCCGTCAAAAAATTCCTAATGTTCGTTATTTTCCTTCAAATCCCCGTTATACTCTTTCATTTATTAGAATAAGTTATTATATATTTAAAATATGGAACATTGGATCTTACGTGAATTGTTTCAACCGTTAGACCTCTTTTGACCCAATTTTTTAACTAATTATTTTAAGGTTAAATCCCAGCCCTAAATGTATTTTGAGTTCACCCAAAACCTGTTGGTCTAGTGGTATCTACCTCTCACTTTATGTGAGAGGTCCTGGATTTGAATCTGGACTGCCACAAGTTGTGGCTCTCTCCTCCTTTATGGAGCTAGACAAAGTCTTTATGGCTCAGTATTATAACTATCAACCCGAGTTTGTTGGGCTAGATATATAGGGTATCCCCCTTCCTCTTGAATTAAAACTATCGGTGGTATGAAAAGTGAGAAAAAATGGCCAAGTTTGTATCAAAAGTGAGATTTCAAAACGTTTGGTATCAAAAGTGTACAGGTGGTCAATTACGGTATGAAAAATGCGATTTTCCCTATTATATATATATAAAAAGCCGCAAGCCTCCGAACAAGTATTATAATTGGCTCAAGCTTGAATTGAGCTCAATTCGACTCGATGTCCAATTGTCCACCCATATTCTACAGTGCTTTTGATCCTCTGTTTAAAATTGTATTTCATAAGGTATTTAATTTCTTATATACACGTCATATGTACAAAATACTATCTTAACTATTCCTGAAATGTGCATTTTCCACACATAGTATATTCATTGAAGTGAGATGCAAAATCAACACACCAACTAAAAAGACCCTACTTATGCAGGCAAACCAACTGCTCATGAACCACCGGCTTAGTTAAGGTTTTGATATGCCCTGGATTAAAATTAAAAGTAGATAAAGAGGAAACAACATGTTATGATTAACTAAATGGCCGTTGGTTGATTAATTTTTGTTTTGACGACTGTGAAGAAAATTTTGCCTAAGAGCAGTTATTAATTAATTATTGTTTTGAGCTTTCATTATTGTCAGTCATAGCTTAATCAGCTAATAAAAACTCTTTGGGCACATCCATTGAAAGCTGCAGAAGCAGAATTCGACTGCTAACTTGGAGCCATCATTTAGTCGTCTCAAGTCAAAATCAAGAATTTTCAACAAGACTAGTTTCAGTGGTGTTGATGAGAAGAGAGCCTACCATAGTTATTGTTGGAACCTACAGGCAGTCTGGAATGCCGATTGGAGTCTGAATTTTAACGTGAACAATGGTTCAAAAATGTGAAGGTTGACGAAGCTTATACAAAAACTAAAAACCAAAGTTTGACACATATATCGATCTTTAAAATATGTCATGGCCAATGGATTACTTATTATCCTTTCTAATGAAAGGATGCAAGACTCTATAATTTGCCGTGTAAATTGTGAATAAGAAATTTCGCTCCAAAAAAGTTGCCTATGATATTATACTAATTCAACTATGTATAATGGACCAGGGTCCCGGACTAGCATAGCATCATCCGTTGACCACTATGTTAATCTTTGGTATTTTTTTTAATATGTTGAAATAGTACGGATATGTTACAGAATCACTCCAACAACAAAAGCATTATAAATACATCCCTTCCATAATATATTTATTACCAAAACATCCAGGGGCATAATTTGATAAATTTGATAAAGTAGTATAGCTAAACTTATGAAAAAAGGAAAAAAAAATGTTCAAACGAGTCTCATTAGCATCACTTGTAAGGGCAGCTGATTAAACCAATTTTTGTTGCTTAGTTAAATTAATGTTTTGGGCCCACTTTTCATGCATTTGTCCAATTGATTGATTAGCTATTAAACAAAATGTGGGGGAAATTAATCAGAAAATAAAAAAGAGTAGTGTAGTGAGGTTGGAGATGAGATCTATTTAGTGCAATAGTGGAAAGTAAAATGGGCATTAAATGAGATCGGGGGAAGTTGGTTGGTTGCAGAGAAGGCAGATGGATGGGGTAGCAATGAAGAGGGGTAATTTTATGGCAGATCAAGTCCAATGGTTCGAATGTATATTCTGTGTTTATATTTTTATATAAGTGTGTGTATTGTGTAGCGACCATGCATATAAAACATCTTGTTGTGTGAGATAGATAACATTAGGACCATCGAGCTTGTTCTAATGCAGATTTTTTCGAGAAATGGATCTGGAGACTAAGTAGAGACAATTGATGCTCATTCCATGTCATCCAAGTGAGTTGTAAGCTATTGAATGATATATGGTGATGTCATTATTTCATTTGTGACATCATCATGATTCATATACACTGTTGGGTGCCACGGTGACATGAAATAAACCGACAATTGCAGAGATAAACCGCAACCCCATTTAATATAGACGTTAGAGAAATTTATGAATTCTATCTTCAACAATTAATACCCTTCATCCTCTCTCTTAATGCACCTCATTGCTACATAGAAAGAGCATGCATTAGAGATAGGGTTTGTATACCTATTTCTCTGTCTCTGGTCTTCAAATGTTTCTTGACTAGTGACTATATTTTTGTTGCACATCCTGTCCGTTGTAAAAATTGCAAATGCAATGACCAGTCACTCCCCAGTTTCAAATGTTTGAGTGTAGATGTAGCCGTTGGAGAATAGGGGCATGATAGGTATTTTAAGGTGTACATTTTACAGCGTCGACTATGATAAGAATAGTAAGACGAAGAATGGAAATCAAGAAAATGGAGTTGATCCAAGTCTTTCAAATTGATGAGCTGAGAGCCTACCATACATACTGTTGGGACCTACTGCAAATTGTTTAAGAAATTTCGCCCCAAGACAGTTGTGATTTCCCAGCATACGATCTTTCCTCTACGACCGGGTCTTTTTGTTATTTTTTTAATATGTTTTTTTATTTTGTTCTACCATGTCTATAAAGGATATAGCTTGTATTCTCATCTTATGCTAGAATATTAACAAGAGAAAAACAACAAAACAGCCATTATGTTACCTAAATGGTGTTTTCTCCTTCATATTCTTGCTTTCTCCTTACTTTCACTTAATATCAAAATCTTTGCTAGAGAAGAAGCAAAGGCTCTTCTCCAGTGGAAGAAAAGCTTTTCACAATCTCATCATTCTCTCAAATCATGGTCACTAGACAACCTTGAAAACCTCTGTAACTGGACAGGCATTGTCTGCCGTTCTAAGTATATAATTTCTGAGATAAATTTATCAGAAATGAATATAAATGGCACACTCGACAATCTTGATTTCACATCATTCCCAAACCTCACCACTTTCAACCTCCCAAACAATAGCTTTCTTGGCTTGATACCATCGAGCATTGGCAGCCTATCCAAGCTCACTTTCTTGGATTTAAGCAACAATTCCTTTGAGGGAATTATTCCACCTGCCATTGGAAGGTTGACAGAGCTCAACTATATAAGTTTCCGCTACAACAAGCTTAATGGTACTGTACCATATGAGATTGGCAATCTTCAAAAGGTACAATTTTTGGACTTTGGATCAAATTACTTGGAGAATGGAAAATGGTCAAACTTTCGTAGCATGCCTTCACTGTCACACCTCAGCTTAACTAACAATCATTTCAACTCTGTATTTCCAGTTTTCGTGCTCAAATGCCGAAACCTTACTTCTCTTAGTTTATCAAGAAATCACTTTACAGGTCGAATCCCGGAATCATTATTTATTAATCTTGGAAAGCTTGAACTCCTTTATCTCTATAACAACTCATTTGAAGGAAATATTCCATATGAAATTGGTGGATTGACGAATTTGAAGGATCTTTCTCTGGAATCAAATAATTTTTCAGGCTCCATCCCACCAGAGATTGGGAACCTATCAAATCTTGAGACCCTATATCTTTATGTCAACAATTTGGTCGGAGAAATTCCATCTGAAATTGGTGGATTGAAAAATTTGAAGAATCTTTTTTTGGGCAAAAATGATTTGTCAGGCTCTATCCCACCAGAGATTTGGAACCTATCAAATCTTGAGAGCATAAATTTTTATGGCAACAATTTGGCTGGAGAAATTCCATCTGAAATTGGTGGATTGACGAATTTGAAGTATCTTACTTTGACTTCAAATAATTTTTCAGGCTCTATCCCACCAGAGATTGGGAATCTATCAAATCTTGAGAGCCTATATCTTTATGAAAACAATTTGGCTGGAGAAATTCCATCTCAAATTGGTGAATTGACGAATTTGAAGAATCTTTCTCTGGGCAATAATGATTTGTCAGGCTCTATCCCACCAGAGATTTGGAACCTATCAAATCTTGAGAGCCTAGTTCTTGAAGGCAACAATTTGATTGGAGAAATTCCATCTGAAATTGGTGGATTGACGAATTTGAAGTATCTTACTCTGGCTTCAAATAATTTTTCAGGCTCTATCCCACAAGAGATTGGGAATCTATCAAATTTTGAGATCCTATATCTTTATGGCAACAATTTGGATGGAAATATTCCATCAGAAATTGGTGGATTGACGAATTTGATGGTTCTTTCTCTGGCTTCAAATAATTTTTCAGGCTCTATCCCACTACAGATTGGGAACCTATCAAATCTTAAGAGCCTATATCTTTATGAAAACAATTTGGCTGGAGAAATCCCATCTGAAATTGGTAGATTAACGAATTTGATGGATCTTTCTTTGTCTTTCAATAATTTGTCACGCTCCATCCCACCAGAGATTTGGAACCTATCAAATCTTGAGAGCCTATATCTTAATAATAACAATTTGGCTGGAGAAATTTCATCTGAAATTGGTGGATTGACGAATTTGAAGTATCTTTATCTGTATTCAAATAATATTTCAGGCTCTATCCCACCAGAGATTGGGAATCTAACAAATCTTGAGATCCTATATCTTTATGGCAACAATTTGGTTGGAGAAATTCCATCTGAAATTGGTGGATTAACAAATTTGAAGAATCTCTCTGGGCAAAAATTATTTGTTAGGCTCTATCCCACCAGAGATTTGGAACCTATCAAATCTTGAGAGCCTATGGCTTTATGGCAACAATTTGATTGGAGAAATTCCATCTACCATTGGGAATCTTTCAAATCTTTCTTTCGTGATTCTCTATTCCAACAAGTTGACTGGACAGATCCCATCATCCATTTGCAATTTGGGTACTCTTCAATTTTTTCATCTGTCAAATAACAGTTTGGAAGGCACAATTCCAGAGTGTTTAGGAAACGTTACTTCTTTGCAAGCCTTGCATTTAAAAGCAAATCACTTTCATGGCCTCATCCCTAGAACATTTAAGAAGGGTTGTGCTCTAGAAACTGTCAACTTAAATAGCAACCAATTGGAAGGGACCTTGCCCGAATCCATAACCAATTGTAAGTATTTGGAGGTTCTTGACCTGGGAAACAACTATATACAAGACTATTTTCCCTTTTGGATGGAAGCTCTTCCAGAGCTTCGAGTTCTTGTCTTGAGGTCTAATAGATTACATGGTACAATACCAGCTACGAACGCGAAGCTTCCTTTTCCCAAGTTGCAAATATTTGATATCTCCCATAATAAGTTCACGGGGCATTTGCCGATGAGATATCTGAAGAATTTCAAAGCCATGATGAATGTGAAGGAAACCGGAACAGAAACAATTGGTACAAGTTATCCGTATTCGCCTTACCAGCAGTCGACGGGACTCGTTTTCAAAGGCTTGGAATTTGAATTGGTGAAAATTTTGATATCCGTTACACACATTGATCTATCCAGCAACAGGTTCCGTGGAAATATCCTAGATTCCATAGGAAATATCAATTCTCTACTGTATTTGAATTTGTCTCACAATAGCCTCACCGGTCGCATCCCATCATCAATAGGGTACATAACTGTATTGGAATCACTAGATCTTTCTTCAAACCACTTGACAGGGGAAATTCCGGAGCCATTGACAAGGCTGACGTTTCTTGAAGTGTTGAACATTTCATATAACGGGCCAATACCTTCCGGTAAACAGTTTCTTACATTTGACAACAGTTCATACATGGGAAACTCAGAACTATGTGGATATCCATTGACAAAGAAGTGTGAAGATGATGAAGAGCAAAAGCTGCCACAAGGAGTTCATGATGATGATGGTATATTAGATGGAATGACGTGGCAATCTGTTCTTATGGGGTATGGAATTGGAACACTACTTGGGATTGTTTTAGGTCAATTCATCTTGATTAAATGGCCAAATGTGTACAGAATTTTTTGTTAGGTTGACTAGCAAAAATAAATGGGACAATTGTTGGCTAGAATGCAAGAGTAAGATGCATAAGAGGTAGATGTATTTAGATAATAAATAGGAAGATCCATGTAACTAGTTATAGTAAGGAGGGAGGTTAGTGTAATTAACCTTTAATAAAATGTACTATTTGGTGTCGTACTGGTTATCTGTTCTATTTCTTATAGTAGTGTAATTGTGCTATTTTGTTGGAAAGTTCTAGTTCAAACTCGATTTGGTTGAATACATATATCATTTACAAGGTGGGTGAATTTCATTTTCCATAGAATTGGTTACTCTTTTTATGAATTACGCTTAAATTCGATGAAACGGACTATAGAATATCTTCTCCAGCCACTAAAAAATGTTTTTTGTGACATTATGATTAAGTTACAATGATGAATAGTTTTCTAATTATATTATTGAGAAACAAAAGAAGTTCAACCAAATTATGGGCTCGATGAGTTTGTTTTTTTCTTTGAAAATCTTCTCTATCTTCTTCTAAAATCTGTACAAAATGAGCCCAGTCGAGAATTTATGCTGGCCCAAAACTCAAAATCAGACGTTAGAATCATAATGCGTAATTTGTAGATGGCCCCAATGACTGGTTTTCTACGTTTAGAGTGGAAAACTAATTATGTTTGGCTATTTTTGAGTAAGTTTTTAGGATTTTGTATTGAAAATGTGAATTATCGGTATTGGTATGAGAATGTTGAATTTTGATATGATATAAAGATAATATTTTATTGAGATGTGATATAAATGAGAAAATAAATTTGATAGTGAAGATAAAGTAATTAATTATTAGATATAGTGTGATATGATTGAATAAGTGTAATGATGATGTTTGTATAGAAGAATGTATAGTAGAAAATGAGAATGAGTTCTTTTTTGTAGAAAATAAATTTGGTTGTGAATTTTCATTTTCTGGTAATCTAAGAAATAAAAATTCATCTTTGAAAATATGGCCAAATATAACCTAAAGTTACTCGGAACTCTACTCATAAGATGAATTGTTATAAATCGATTTGAACTCGGTTCATTAAGCCAAAATAAATGAAGACATCTTGTCTTGTACGATTAAATCTAAAATTTGATTTGAGCTGGGTCATTAAGCCAAACTAAATTGAAACATATTGTCCTGTATGGTAAAATTTAAAATTAGATTTGAACTTGACACAATTAATTAAAATAAACATAAAAAGAGGATGTACAAAAAATCAAGCTACTTCCAATGATTCATGTTGAACTGAATAAAATAAAACTCATTTGGCTCAGTTGCTTTAACAATTTAATAATATGTGATACACAGCAAGACAGTCCGTAAAAAATTACTGACATTCGCAATCGCACTTAATAATTTTATTGATATTCACGTTACATATTGCCGAAAACATGCACATAAATTTATAATTTTAGTCGAAAGTTAAATTTATTATAAAATAATTAAAATACCCTTAAAGAAAGTCAGAGTCAAGATACACACACTCATTTATGGTGGTTTAAATTAGTATATACTTTTCAGTAGCTTGTTTTTATAAAAAAGAAAACCTGTAAGCCCACTATTTTTTACTTCAACTACCAATTCTTTTTGAAATTTGTGGTCAAATAAAAAATTCTTTTCGAAATTTGACAAGAATTAGATAGCAGTACAAGAAAGTCTAATAGTTTAAGGCTAAATTGTCAACCAATGTTTTAAAAACCAGCCCCACTATCGAACTGAAAAATCTATCTATTCAAGGTTTACTGATCGGACTGTGATTCACTTGTAGTCTGACCGTTGATGTAATAATTATCATATACAGAATTATTAACAAAAGGCTAAACCTGTCAACCCTCCCACGTAGTCCTGGGGCAGTTAGCCATGGTGAGATATAAATGCAAGCTCTCATATTTGAAGGTTTTTTTTCCAACCCATCCGAAACTTGGACAAAAAATATGGATTATTTGGATCCATCTCCTTTGAGGTACGACACTTTGGCAAGTACCTCCCTTGATGCATTAAATTTGAAATTCTTCTCCCTTTTTTTTTCCTAGAACTGGTAAGCATTTATAGAATGAACTCAATATTTACAATTACTCCAGGCACACATGGGCCTAACAAACACCTCAAATTTACTTGTAACACTCGTCCATATTCGATTCACTATCTCTATTACTTGTTTCCTGTGTAAATACTTTTCTATTTCTTTCCATCAATATGAAATGACCTAGGGATAATTACACTCACACCTCCTCAATAATGGGGTAATTATATAAATCTCCCCTCATTAATTGATAATTACAAACACAGCCCCTCATATTAAAGATTTCTTACAATTGCACCCCTGTGTGTAACAATTCTTACAATTACACCCCCTGTAAACCTTATACATAGATCCCCTAAGGGGGTATGTTTGTAATTATTAATTAATGAGGGGAGGTTGTATAATTACTCCATCATTGAGGGGATGTGAGTGTAATTGTCCCAATAAACTATGGCGGCAACTATGGCTCATTTTTTGCAACTAAGGGATGAACGCCCCTTACTGATTCTGCTACCCCAACAATCATCTCTTCCCAGTTGATTTTGTTACATGTGAGTCCCATTTTCATCCAACGTTGCTGCATAATTTCCCTGGCAAATGCGTACCTGAAAAATAGATGGTCCCTGCTTTCTATTTCAGCTGCACATAATGGGCACACCCAATCTATCTCTCATTTTGAGTCTATTATAAAAAAAAAAACTGGATTCACTACCTCTTAGGTATAAAAAATTAGAGAAACTACAAAAAACTCACTAACTTATAAGACAAATACAGTCCCCCATGTTTTACCAATTACTTTCACCTTCTTAACTTTATTGTCCGATTAACAATTGAGGTCCTTCGCATAACTTTTTGGACGGAAATTGATGATGTCATCAACAAATTTTTTTAAAAATCCAATTTTGCCCCTAGGGTTGACCTCTGTGATTGTTGATTGTTTTTTCGGAACAGCCTACCCTTTTTATGTGAGGAGCTACATGAAATGTTTTTAGAAATTTAGGGAGGTAGTTATAATTGGTTTGATTAAATATTTAGAATTTCCTACATTTGGCAACAGTTCACTCATGGGAAACTCAGGACTATGTGGATATCCATTGAGAAAGAAGTGTGAAGATGATGAAGAGCAAAAGTTGCCACAAGGAGTTCATGATGATGATGATGGTGATGGTATATTAGATGGAATGACGTGGTAATCTGTTCTTATGGGGTATGGAATTGGAACATTGTTTGGGATTGTTTTATGTCATTTCATCTTTTGATTAAATGGCCAAATTTGTGCAGAGTTTTTTTTTTAGGTTGACTAGCAAAAATAAATGGGACAATTATTGGCTAGACTGCTAGAGTAAGTTGCATAAGAGGTAGTAGATGTATTGGTAGATAGCTGGATTCCTTAAACATGTTATTCAGGGTTCGATCCCTAACCGTGTGTATGGAAAAGGCTTTGTTGGGAGAGGCAAAACTCACTTCGGTGATCTCTACGCCTCGAAGGGATTAGTCTCTGGCATCCGGTTGGGGAAAACCCTTGGTATAAACTAAAAAAAAAAAGTAGATGTATTTAGATAATTAGTAAAAACTACGTTTATTGCACGTAAGTTCAAATTTTTTTTATACAAATGAAGTGATATAACCTATATTACACGAGAGAACTTTTCTCCTTTTGCATATTATTATTCACAAATTTTGCGATGTTAAAAATGATTTATGAATTTATTTCTATATCAAATTTTAGGAAAACATTCTACAACGTCCATAAAATAATATTTATTCCCCAAAAGTCATGAAAATGGTTCAATTTAAAATACTCGTTGCACTAATTCTTCGTTAGAGAAAACCAATAGTTAAAAGGTTAGTAATATATTTTAGCTATATTACCTTGGTACATTAACAATTATCAATTGGTTGGTTTTTTATGTAAATATTTGTTTTTATATTTTTCAAATGAATAAATTATATAGTAAGAAATCTTCTTTTCACTGTAAAAAGTATTAATTAAGTATAAATAGTGTACAACATTTTCTATGGTAATTCCAAATGAATTACTAAAATTATCACACATCAAATTACATATTTTGTCCCATACGCTAAAGCAAAAAAGAAAATGGTTGTGTCAAGTAATATCCTTAGGATGCATGTATTTCTTTTAAAACTTTTTAACTTAAAACAGAAAATGTATGCCTGGAGAACCAATCGCCCATCTTGTGTAGAGAGATTTATTCAGAAAATTGTACTACGGACAAACGTCATAAACCAAAGCAAAATGTTCAACAAACAAACCTAGGGCTCCTAATATTCAATACTGGTCCAAATTATCATTTTTCAGAAAATTTTAACACAATTTCAGATCAAATTTTGAAAATGTCTTCTCTTCCAGATTGATGCTTGATTCCTCCCTTCCCCAACCCAACCCAACCCAACCCAATCACCAATCAAAACCAAGCAATTAAAATCGAAATGTAGACTTAGAAAAATTGAAAATCGAAATAAAGCGGACACTTTTTCTAATCTTGCTCTTTTACCAAGAATGAACAAATTAAATATATAATGAATTACTTAACAAAAAGACTTCCACCGTTGTTGAAAAGGTTGTGAAAAATATCAAGATTTAATAAAACCAATTAGACCGATGGACTACCATTGCATATGAAAAGACTTGTACCTAGAAGTTGGAGAGTTGTAATATATCATTAGGTTGGTCATTATAAATGGGCTAACTGCTATTATATGTACTAATTAAATGTAATTATTAATTAATGTTTGTTGTAGTTTTTTTAAAGAAAAGAATAAAATAGTCAAATCACAATTGGAAGAAACAACTTCCGAGATCTACATTTTTACAATAATATATATATATATATATATATATATATCATATAGATAAATGGAAAGATCCATGTAAGTAGTTATAGTAATGAGGAAGGTTAGTTTAATGAACCTTTTAAAAAATTGTACTATTTGGTCTCATACCGGTTGTCTTAAGATGTCCTAACCAAACATGTTGTAATGGTTTTTCTCTTTTGTGCTATTTTGTTGGAATGTTCTTGTTCAGACTCGATTTGATTGAATTTAAGTGTAGTTCGTAAGGTAAGTGAATTACACTTATTATGTGATTGTTCACTCATTTTATAAATTATGTTCGGGCTAGAATATCCCCTCTGACAGCCAGAAAGTGTTTTTCGATATTATGGTTACAAAGACGAATAGTTTTCTAATTATATTATTGAGAAACAAAAGAAGTCCAATGAATTAGACCGATGGACTACCATTGCATATGAAAAGACTTGCACCTAGGAGTTGGAGAGTTGTAATTTATCACTAGTTACTAGTTAGTCATTATAAATGGACTAACAGCTATTATATGTACTAATTAACTTTAATTATTAATTAAAGTTTATTGTAGTTTTAAAAAAAAAGAATAAAATAATCAAATCACAATTGAAAGAAACAACTTCCAAGACCTACATTTTTATAGTAACTAGAAAAGATCACGTGCGATGCACGTGGTTGGATGCATGTGGTTTTCCAATGATAAATTAAATTAACGTAGATGATTATGAAACTTATCATTATTATGTTAAATCTCTTTATGAATATTTAAGTTATTAACAAATAAATCTTACTAATAGTTCATTTAAATTAAGTACATTATATTCTCTCTTGTTATCTTTTTATATGTTTCGTTTTCAAGTACATTTTTATATTTGTTATTAATTCAAATAACTTCAAATACATAACGAACTTCTAGATATTAGATGATAATTCATTTGTCCAACCATATTGTAGTTTAACTTAATCTATCCTAATATATATATATATATATATATATATCAATCAAAAGGGTTTAATAAATAATTCTAAGTAAGAAAAAAATCCTATGTAAGAAAACCGTTCATTATATTTTCAGAAAATACATCTATGCTTTTAACATCAAAAATAATGTTCATCGTATCTCATCTACTATTTTTTTCTTTGTTTGGGATGTGCCAAGATAGGATTATGTTCCTTAAAATGAATCTATAGTTCTATATTCTTACTTCAATTTCCGTAACACTTCATATCTAAAAAAAGACTATGGGTCATGTTTGTTTATGTTTTCAATGTTTTTAGTTCATTTTTTGAATCACAATTTTTTGAAAATTTCAACTGCAATACATATCAACCAAAATTACTTCTTTTTTTTTTCTTTATCAACTTCTTTTAATTTTTCTTTTATAACTACCTATCAATCAACACACTGTCATCACTTCACATTATCTCATGTCATATTATACTTTTTTTTTGTGGTTACATATTATATTATCTCTCAACACTTAATACATTCTCTAAGGGCTCGTATGTTTGTGTTTTCAAATTACTTTTTTCATTTTCTTTTTTGTTTGAAAATAAAAATACACACTTTATACTTTTTTAACTAAAAATATTCTCATTTCATTCTTGTTTTTATGTTCCCAATAAATTGCAATCATTTCTTTAAAATTACATTTCACATCGATCACTCATCCCACAATCTCTTTTTATCACTTTTCTCTCCCATCTCCTTTCAATTCTTTAAACTCTCCTTTAAGTTTTTAAATTCAACACTATTTATCTAATCATTACTTTTCAATCATTTCACACATTACAATCACCAATTTCAACCATTTTTAAAAACACAACCAAGCACATCTACTCACTTTTCTCATATAAAAATAAAAAAATTTATTTCCCCATACATTTTAAAAAATGACAGTTGAAAATGAAATGAAAACACATCCAAACAGAGCCTAACTATTTTGCTTTTCTTTTCTCTTTCTTACTTTATTATTTTTTAATTACATATTCATTACAAAATAACTAAACGTTTTACACATTCATCAACAAATCAAACTTGATTTTGACATATTCCATTAATCCTAATCATTTTCTTAAAACATAACATACACAACCAATATCACATCATTTTTTACACGAATCCTGTAATGCACATTTTTCAAATAATTTACTAACCCAAAAACATTAACAAATATATTAAGAATTCTATCATACATATATATTTTATTACATATTTTTTTAGTATACAAAAAGTTTTTTAAGCACATTAATTATCTAGATCGTATGGACAATGTAGGAATCTACATATTTCTTTTATTTAACAAAATAATCTCCTATGGTTAAAAGTTTCTTTCTTCTTTTAATTTGCCGCTATTATGTTATACTCAAGATGTATTTAAGAATATTTGGTTTTATCTATCTTCTTAAAAAACTAAGTTTATCTACTTGAATGAAAAATAATTTTTTGACACAAATTATTAGTATTCTTTTCTAGCGTCTTTGTGCACACGATCATTAATTTATGTATCTTTTGTAAATTTGTCACTGACGTCGTCTTCCTTCTTTGTGATCCCCACAAGTATAATTACTTTTTTCCTATCACTTGTTCTAATAGTGTTCAAAATATAGTATCAAGTTCCATATGTAAAGTAACACAAGAGACCATATTCTTTATTATGACATTTTGAAGATAAAATAACTATAAAAAAATGCACCATATCACATGAGAATACTCATTTTTATGAATCTTTTTCTAATTGAACATAAAGACATCATATTTTTATTAAATTGCTTATAAAACTTTATTTTCAAGCACATTCTTCTTTTATTTGTTATTCATTCTAATAAATTCAAGCACATATGTACCTCTAATTATATGTACATATATGTGGTGTCTCTTTCTATATGTACTATATATATATATATATATATTTATATTTACATACATGACAATCTATTTGTACAAGCACGTTATGGTATTTTTGCTTCTTTCTTTTTGGGATGTGCCAAAATAATGTTCAATTTTTTTAACATGAACTTCTTTTTTTTTTTTTACCAAACTCCTCACTTAAAATAATAATGTAATACTAATAACAGTTAATTAAAATGAAATACTAACTATTTTTATATTTCAAATCTCATGTAAAACTTATGATTGGGTAAAAATAAATCTATAGAATTGGAACAAAAGGAGAGTTATCTTATATGAGTGATCTAGTTATTATTGATTAATTTTTCTCCCAACTTATATCTACCGCCTCATATAAATTATTACACTTCACATACATAATTAAGTCTTGAAGCATGTTGCTCAAGTAGTATTAGATAATAAAGAAATTGAATATTTATTATCTATTTTCCTCCTACAAAATTGTTTTACGTTACTAATTTTTTTTTTTAAAATTCTAAATGAATTCTCTTTCTTGTATTAATCAATAACTACTTTTTTCTTTTGTGAAGTAAGGAAAACGTGTAGTATGTTTATGTGAATATTATAATAGATAGATAGGATTTTAGGATTAAATATTATATGCCAAGTAACATTGATTTCTCCTAATGTAATTGGACTCCTACTCCTAAATGGTTTCCTACTATTCAATGGATTCTTGTACTTTTATTAATTATTAGTTATTAATTATTATTAATAATAAGGGTGGGTATAAAAGTCTTTTCACAATGGAACAAACAAATGAGTTATTCACACATTTATATAGGGGTTAGATATAGATATAGATATCATATATATAAATGGAAAGATCCATGTAAGTAGTTATAACTTATAGTAATGAGGAAGGTTAGTTTAATTAACCTTTTAATAAATTGTCTATTTGGCATCGTACTGGTTGTCTTAAGATTTCCTAACCAAACATGTTGTAATGGTTTTTCTCTTTTGTGCTATTTTGTTGAAAAGTTCTAGTACAAACTCGATTTGATTGAATTTAAGTGTAATTCATAATGTGAGTGAATTACACTTGTTATGTGATTGTTCACTCACTTTATAAATTACACTTAGATTCGTTCAAATTATGCATGGGCTAGAATATTCCCTCCGACTACCAGAAAGTGTTTTTCGATATTATGGTTACAAAGATGAATAGTTTTCTAACTATATTATTGAAAAAACAAAAGAAGTCCAATCAAATTACGGGCTCGATGGGGTTTCTTTTCTTTTGAAATTTTCTCTGGCTTCAATTTGAAACCTGAACAAAATTAGCCCAAAATGGAAAACCAGACATTTAGGCTATGTTTTGGGATGGTATTTTGGTGAGAATTATTGGTGAAAATTTTATGGGGACACGTGCAATTTTGATGGGATAATGTTTGGTTATGTTTTGGGAGTTGGTTTTTGAGTGATTTTTTGGTGAGATAGTATTTGGTTTTGTTTTCAGATGGAACATAAATTACTGTAGCTGTCAAACCATGTAAGTTTTTGTCTGTCAATAATTAAAAATTATAATATAATATTGAGATTGAAATAATTATTATATAGATAAATATATATGTAAGTAATAGTAGTGTGTGTGTGTATATATATATATATATATTAGTGTAAATATATATATGTGTAATAGTAGTAATTGTAGTTTATATAAAATTAAAAGAAAAGTATACATATATATATATACACACACACATATATATAAGTAATAGTGTTAATAATAGTTGATATACAATTAAAAGAAAAGTATATATTCATATATATATGTATCAGCGTGTGTGAGAGTGCGTGTGTGACTGTGTGCGTGTTTTTGTGTGTGTAATTGTGTGTTTGTGTGTGCGTGTAATAGTGTGTGTGTGTGTGTGACTGTGTGTGTGTTTCTGTGTGTGTAATTGTGTGTGTTTGTGTGTGCGTGTAACAGTGTGTGTGTGCGCGCGCGCGTGGGAAAGGGGTGTGAGGGGGGTTGGGGGAGATTGGGGAAGACGATGAACAGTCTCCCCCCCCACCCCCCCCCTCTTCTTTTTTCTTTTTTCTTTTTTTTTCCTTTTTTATTATTTAATTTATAAAAAAAATATTAATAAGTAATTTATTTTAAAAATTATTAAAATACAATCCTATTCTTAGATAATTAGGTCACTCCTACTACAAGTCAATTACCAAATCCAAACCAAAACCACGAAATAAGAAACCCTTGCTTCAAGTCACTATTCACGCTGTCAAATCCGCGTTGACCACGGGGTTGACTCGGTCAAACCCGAGTTGACCGTGGTCAAATTGCCTTTGACAGTCCCAAGACCTTTTTTTTTCCACATAATATACATTAAGAAAACATACACATATAAATATGGGTAACACACATGCATTTCTCGATCCACACACAATCAAATCACAAATTTAGCAATGAGATAAATTATACACAGCCACACACATTTAGTAAAACTTTAAAATAATATATACAAATAACATATATATGTATATAAATATAGATATATATAAATCCAAATATTTTCACTATAACTAATTTGAAAAACAAAATTTGAAAGTTTTACTTTAGAAAACTCCACAAATTTTAATCTATGTTTTATCAATACTATTTCTCATGATAGAATTATAAACAAACAAACTTTTTTCAATTTTAAAGTTTAATGGTACACGGTCAAAGATATGACAAAACATTACAAAAAAAAGAGAAGAGAGAGTGAGGAGAGAGAGAGTGAGGACAGAGAGAGAAAGAGGAGAGAGAAAATTTTTGTATAAAAAATAGAGGAGAGAGAATGAGATAGGGGACAAAGTCAGAGAATGATGAAAAATAATGATTATGTTTTTTTGGATGAAAAAAATTGTGTATTTTTGATGAAATATTGTGTGAAACAAATATTGTTTGGTGGGAATTTTGGACCAAATATGACTTGAAAACATAACCAAACATGGCCTTAGAGTCATAAGGCCTAATTTGTAGATAGCCCCAAAGATAGGTTTTATGCGTTTAGAGTGGAAAACCAATATCTTGTTTGAATTTGGTTCCTTAAGCTAAACTAAATCGGGACATTTTATCTTGTTTGATGAAATTTAGAATTTGTTTCGAGCTCAGAGTTTTAGTTAAAAATTAATTACAAATCAGATGTATAAAAAATCAGACTATTTATGGATGATTCATGTTGCATATTTTCAACAATTAAATCTTAGCCATTGATTTTGTTTAAAAATCTAATGGATGTTATTTAATTGATTTCCCAAAAGTTGTGTCTCTTTATTAGAGTCCTATTAATCAGATAACTTTTTATGTTATTCTCTTAAGAATTTTAACGACATTATTTTTTGAGAAAACATGTCTCTTCATAAGAGTTGTGAAACCTCCATATATATGCCGTCAGAGAGATCTGAATAATAATTGCAGAAACAAAATTCTCTCCTACAAATCCATTATTCAGTAGTTAAACATTTTATTTAGTTTCTTTTTCATTGAAAAAGAGTTTGGTTTGGTGTTATGCCATTATCATCTTTTGTGCAGAACACTTTTCACCGAATTATCAATCCAAACTCACGTACACTTAGGCTTATCATTTTTGAGTATTCGGGTTTGTTTTCAAAAGTGCAATCCGCAGGCAAACGACAGTTCTTGTAACTGGTCTCCATTGTATCCTGTGACAAATTTGCTATATAACTCGTTTGCACTCGGTAGGGGGCAAATATTGTCTTGAGGAAAGCGTAAATTTTGCCCGACTTGGAGGTTATACGAAATCTATCCTTTTATATGAAATCATTCGTATGAGTTGTTCGTCAAATTTTTCTAACAATTCATGTTGAACTAGATAAAGCTCATTTGGGCTCAATTGTTTTAACAATCTGATCAAATTTAAACAATTTCAAGCTCAATATACTTAATCAAATCACAAAGTTATGTTGATTGTATAAGTTGTGACTTTGTAGGTAGAGTAGTCAAATCATATATACATAGGTAGAAGGATCTTCCTAGCATAGTCGATTATTAGTTGATAATTGCATTAATCAACAAAGCTTTTGAGTTTTGGCAAGAAAAATCATTTTAGTATATTTTATTTTTGAAATGATTAATTAGTAAGACCTCATCTAGTGGAATTACATCAATAAAAGTTATATATATAAAGGGGTAAAAATCATTACCAACCCGAACTTTGCATATTTTTACACTTTTTTATTTAAACTATTTTTCATTGGACTTTTTTATTTCAACTCCACGGGTTTTACACTTTCCTATCTATTAGCATATTCCGACAGAATATTCCATCGGAGGTACAACACATACGGCAGAGTTAGATAAAAAAGTGTAAAAAAATACAAAGTTTGGATTAAAAAATGCAAACAAAAAACAGTTAGGATTAATAAGTGTGAAAAAAAAAAGTTTGTTAAAAATCCACTTCAACGGAATATTCCGACGGAATATGCTAATAGATAGGAAAGAATAAAACCAATGGAGTTGAGATAAAAAAAGTGCAACGAAAAATAATTTAGATATAAAAGTGTAAAAATACGCAAAGTTTAGGTGGATTATTATTTTTAACAAAAAAAAAATTAACTACTTAGTCGGACAACTAATTTTCCCCTGCAACGGCCATAGTGAAGTCAACCTCCTTAATCATCACCATCATCATCAGCATATAAGCTATAAAGTATTACCATATTAAAAAGAAATTCCATCAGAGACATTGACTAAAAATCCAAAATCATATATACAAAACATAAATGCTACATTTACGTAGTATAATATAATATCCCTAGAAAACCCATAAAAAATATAGTCAAGGAGAAGGTGACCACAAATCATCGCAGAAAAGGGGTGATTGTATTAGCACTGAATTTAATAATGGAAGTAATATCAAATACACATGAAGACGCTATTTATATGGTCTCATAAAGAATTGTATATATTTAAACGGTCACACTAGATAACTTTGTTAACATTCAAGTTATAAATTACAATAAACATTCACATCTATTTATACTTAAAACCTGAAGCTAAATTTTAATTGAAATGATCAAAATACCCTTAAAAGTCATTGAGTTACTTATTTACCGTTATTTTTTTTAGCGGACTCACAAACTCATTTAGGCTCTGTTTAATTCTTGGATTTTGGTGAGTGAAAAGAAAAAGAAAACATTATGCGTGGTCCAATTCATAATACTTTGCGATTTATTTGTTGATCATTCTTATTTTCTTTTCTTTTTCTTTTTTTTTCATCAAAATCCAAGAACCAAACAGAGCCTTAGGGTGGGGGATTGGTGGCACAGACTGGTCCATAGAATTTTTGTTTAGATGTGTGTGATGGTGGTTTTGATTTGTTTATTACTTTTCAGTAGCTCTTTTTTTCAAATATTCAAATAGTAAGCCCACTATTTCTGACTCCAACAACTACCAATATTTTTTGGAGTTATACAAAGAATTAGATCTAAAATGTTCAACGATAAAATGTCAAACTCTCAAACACAATCTGGGGAAGTTTTTAAGTCTAGGGGAGATATAAATGCAAGCCCTCATCTTTGAAGTTTTTTTTATGGTCAACCCATCACAAAATTATTGTCTCAAGTTCCAAAAAATTTAATCCAAAAGAAAACTATATGGTTGGTTCCCAGACTAGTTAACTTCCTTTTTAGAACAATCACAATCACAATAATCCCAACAAAATAAAGCAATTTCAAATCTCGAAACAGTCACAATTATTATATATAAAAGACAAACTTCTTATTATATATAAAAGACAAACTTCAGATAAATTTTACTTCATAGACAATTGTTAGTGTTGGAGGATCCAAACCTTTCTAAGAATAAAATTTTCAATTTCAGGACAATCAGAATCATAATGGTAGACCTCACATAAATCTCGCCACGAAGAATTGATGACTCAGAATCTCGGGTGGGAGGTAGGGGGTTGTAATGATTCTTCTAAGAATTTTCTTGCAACTAGCACTATGAAAATGTGGCCTATCTTAACCCCCCCTTTTTTTTAGTGATGAAATTCTTTATTTTATATCTTTAAGTCAATGAAACCAAAAGAAACAAGTACTACTGTTATTAATTCTTTAAACGGGTTCACACTAAAACAACAATCTAGGGACCAAATCAAGAGTAGTTATTGTAACAAGCATCAGTTTTGACAAAAAATAATGCTTCTTTCATACTTTCCATCAAATCATCATGTTTCTTTCTTCCAAAATAAATAAGCAAATGTAGTATTATTACCTTCATCAGAAGTAGGCATGAGTAATCCACAAAAAGCTTTCATTTTCTTCCTTCTTCATCTTTTTCTCTTCACTTCGTTCCCACTAAAAGCTGCTTCCTCTGCAAGAACAGAAGGAGAAGCTCTAGTTAGATGGAAAAACACCTTATCACCATCTACTTATCTCAATTCATGGTCACTCTGAAACCTCACAAACCTCTGCAGATGGACAGGCATTGGCTGCAACGATGGCGGCTCGGTTTCTGAGATTGATTTATCCGATGCAAATCTATCTGGCAATATTGATCAATTAGATTTCATTTCATTTCCAAATCTCACAAGTTGTAATTTAAATGGAAATAATTTTACCGGGTCGATACCGTCCAGTCTTGGAAATCTCACCATGCTTACTTTCTTGGACCTCAGCAACAATTTCTTGGCTGACATTATCCCACCTGAGATTGGAAATTTAACAGAGCTTCAGTATATTAGTTTCTTTAACAACAATCTTATTGGAGAAATACCTTACCAAATTGGCAATCTTCAAAAGGTATGGTACTTGGATTTCGGTTCGAATTACTTGGAGTCTCCTGATTGGTCTATTTTTCCAAGCTTTCCATTATTGACCCATCTCAGCTTTTATTATAATGAACTCACTTTAGGATTCCCAGGTTTTATACCCTCTTGTCTGAACCTTACCTATCTTGATTTGTCGTCAAACCGCTTTACGGGCCAAATTCCTGATTCGGTATTCAACAATCTTGTCAATCTTGAATATCTCAACCTAAGTGCTAATTCATTCCAAGGGCCCTTGTCGGAAAATATTACCAAGCTAGCGAATTTGAGAGATCTTCGATTAGCAAACAATTTGTTCTCTGGGTATATACTTGATTCTATAGTACTGCTACAAAAATATCCATATTCTTGAACTGTTTAATAAATCATTTCAAGGAAATATTCCAGCTTCTTTAGGTCAGCTCACAAGCCTTGAACGATTAGATCTTCGGATTAATGGCTTCAATTCCACTATTCGTCCTGAGCTTCGCTTGTGCACAAACCTTACCTATTTGGCTTTAAACCAGAATTCACTTACCGGGCCTTTGCCTTTATCCTTTTCAAATTTCACCAACTTGTATGATTTGGGATTATCCGACAATAGTCTTTCTGGTGATATTTCGGCTCATTTTATCAGAAATTGGACCCAATTAACATCATTGCAGGTTCAAAACAATCATTTCACTGGGGAAATTCCGTCTGAAATAGGCATGCTTACCAATCTCAATTATCTGTTTCTGTATAATAATTCATTTTCCGGCTCTATCCCACCAGAGATAGGAAACCTGGAAAACTTATTGATGCTAGATCTTTCAACTAACCATTTTTCAGGTGAAATACCTTCGACAATCAAAAACCTCACAAATCTTACAATCTTAAACCTTTTCTCTAACAATCTTACCGGAACCATTCCACCTGAGATTGGAGATTTAATGTTACTAGAGGCTCTTGACTTGAATACCAACCAATTAAGTGGGCAGTTACCAGAATCTATTTCTAATCTCACTAGTCTGAGAACCCTGTCAGTGTTTACTAATAACCTTTCAGGCATAATCCCCCCAGAGCTTGGGATAAACAGTCCCCACTTGACAAATGTAAGTTTTTCGAATAACAGCTTTTCCGGCGAACTACCACCAGGATTATGCAGTGCCTTTGCTTTAAATCAATTTACAGTGAACGACAATCGTTTTTCCGGGCCATTGCCAGATTGCTTCAAGAATTGCAATTTGAGTTTTCTTGCATTTCTTCAACTCTCAAACAACAATTTGGAAGGTACAATTCCTGAGTGTTTAGGAAACTTGAGTTCGTTGCGAGTCTTGCATCTAAAAGCGAATCATTTTCGTGGCCTCATTCCGAGTACATTTGCAAAGGGGTGTGCTCTACGTTCTCTCAACTTGAATAGCAACCAATTGGAAGGGATCTTACCCGAATCCATAGCTAATTGTGAACGTTTGCAGGTTCTTGACCTGGGAAACAACTATATACAAGACTCTTTTCCCTCTAGGATGGAAACTCTTTCAGAGCTTCGGGTTCTTGTCCTGAGGTCTAACAGATTCCATGGTACAATACAAGCTTCTAAGACGAAGCTTCCATTTCCCAAGTTGCAAGTTTTTGACGTCTCGCGTAATGAGTTCACGGGCCGTTTGCCAATGAGATATCTGAAGAATTTCAAAGCCATGATGAATGTGGAGGAAAATGAAAGAGAAACAAGAGACTGGCATTCGGGTTACCAGGAGTCAATAACACTCACTTTGAAAGGCTTGGAATATGAATTGGTGAGAATTTTGACGGCTTTTACGACAGTTGATCTATCCAGCAACAAGTTCCATGGAAATATTCCGGATTCCATAGGAAATATCAATTCTCTACGGTATTTGAATTTGTCTCACAATAGCCTCACGGGTCGCATCCCATCATCAATAAGGTACATAACTGTATTGGAATCACTAGACCTATCTTCAAACCACTTGACAGGGGAAATTCCGGAGCCATTGACAAGGCTGACGTTTCTTGCAGTGTTGAACATTTCACATAACGATCTTGTCGGGCCAATACCTTCCAGTAGACAGTTTCTTACATTTGACAACAGTTCATACATGGGAAACTCAGAACTATGTGGATATCCATTGACAAAGAAGTGTAAAGATGATGAAGAGCAAAAGTTGCCACAAGGAGTTCATGATGATGATGGTATATTAGATGGAATGACGTGGCAATCTGTTCTTATGACGTGGCAATCTGTTCTCATTTCATCTTGATTAAATGGCCAAATCTGTACAGAGTTTTTTTTTAGGTTGACTAGCAAAAAAAAATGGGACAATTGTTGGCTAGACTGCTAGAGTAAGTTGCATAAGAGGTAGATGTATTTAGATAACAAGTAAGTACACAATTTTTTTATACAAATGAAGTGATATAACTATATTGCACAAGAAAACTTTTCTCCTAGTTTTGCATATTGTCATTCACAAATTTTGCAATGTTAAAAATGATTTATAAATTTATTTCTATATCAAATTGTAGGAAAACATTCTACACACTCCATAAAATAATTTTTATTCCCCAAAAGTCATGAAAATGATTCAATTTAAAATACTCATTCCACCAATTCTTCGTTTGAGAAAACCAATAGTTAAAAGGTTAGTAATATATTTTAGCTAAATTACATTGGTACATTAACAATTATCAATTGGTTGTTTTTTATGTAAATGTTTGTTTATGAATTTTTCAAATGAATAAATTATATAGTAAGAAATTTTCTTTTCAATGTACAAAGTATTAATTAAGTATAAATAGTATACAACATTTTCTATGGTAATGCAAAATGAATTACTAAAATTATCATACGTCAAATTACATATTTTGTCTCATACTCTAAAGCAAAATATATATATATATATATATATATATATATATATATATATATATAAATGGTTGTGTCAAGTAATATACTTAGGATGCATGTGTTTCTTTTAAAACTTTTAACTTAAAACAGAATACGTATGCCTGGAGAACCAATCCCCCATCTTATGCAGAGAGATTTATTCAGAAAATTGTACTATGGACAAACGTCACATACCAAAGCAAAATGTTCAACAAACAAAATTAGGGCTCCTAATATTCAATACTTGTCCAAATCATCATTTTTAAGAAAATTTTAACATAATTTTCAGATCAAATTTTGAAAATGTATCCTCAAATCTTGTCTTCTCTTCCAGATTGATGCTTGACCCCCTAGAGATAGATAATATGGTAAGAATCTGTACGATGTAGACTTAGAAAAATTGAAATAAAGAGGACACTTTTTCTAATCTTGTTCTTTAACCAAGAATGAACAAATATATAATGAATTGATTAACGAAAGACTTCCACTGCTGTTGAAAAGGTTAGGAAAAATATCAAGATTTAATACAATCAACTAGACCGATGGTCTACCATTTTATATGAAAAGAGTTGTACCTAGGGGTTGGAGAGTTGTAATTTATCATTAGGTTAGTCATTATAAATGGACTAACTGCTATTATATGTACTAATTAAATGTAATTATTAAATAATGTTTATTGTAGTTTTTTTAAAAAGGATAATATAGTCAAATCACAATTGGAAGAAACAACTTCCAAGATCCATATTTTTATAGTAGTGTATAGATATAGATAAATGGAAAGATCCGTACAAGTAGTTATAGTAATGAGGAAGGTTAGTTTAATTAACCTTTTAATAAATTGTACTATTTGGTATCGTACTGGTTGTCTTAAGATTTCCTAACCAAACATGTTGTAATGGTTTTTCTCTTTTGTACTATTTTGTTGAAAAGTTCTAGTTCAGACTCGATTTGATTGAATTTAAGTGTAATACGTAAAGTGTGAATTACATTTATTATGTGATTGTTCACTCACTTTATAAAATACATTTAGATTTGTTCAAATTATGCTCGGGCTAGAATATCCCCTTCGACCGCCAGAAAGTGTTTTTCGACATTATGGTTACAAAGATGAAATAGTTTTCTGATTATATTATTGAGAAACAAAATAAATCAAATCAAATTACGGGCTCGATGGGGTTTCTTTTCTTTTGAAATATTCTCTAGTTTCATTTTGAAATTTGTACAAAATTAGCCCACCGAGGATTTAAACTGGCCCAAAATGGAAAACCAGACATTTAGAGTCATAAGGCCTAATTTGTAGATAGCCCCAAAGATAGGTTTTATGCGTTTGGACTTTGGAGTGGAAAACCATTATCTTGTTTGAATTTGGTTCCTTAAGCTAAACTAAATAGCGACATTATATCTTGTTTGATAAAATTTAGAACTTGTTTCGAGCTCAGAGTTGTTTAGGTAAAAAATAATTGCAAATAGGGTTTTAACAAATAACCCCCTGTGTGAGGTCGAAAACGCTAAAAAAAACCTTGTATTAAATCAATATGCAAAAAAATATAAAACCTTTGTTTGTGTAAACCATGCGCGAACCCTTTTTTGGTTAGAAAATTGATCAAAGTACAACCCTTAAAACATCCCTATACCTTTGTCATATTTGTATGGTTGAAATTCACTACAAAGCAAAAATATAAGGATGTTTTAAAGACTACATGTTGATCAATTTTCTAACGGAAAACGGGTTTCATGATTTACATAAACAAAGGGTTTTTATGCATATTGATTTAACACAGGGGGGTTTTCAGCGTTTTCAATCTAATAGGAGGGTTATTTGTTAAAAATCCTTACAAATAAGATGTATAAAAAATCAGACTATTTATGGATGATTCATGTTTGAACTAGATAAGCGTTTTCAACCTAATAGGGGGGGTTATTTGTTAAAAATCCTTACAAATAAGATGTATAAAAAATCAGACTATTTATGGATGATTCATGTTTGAACTAGATAAAGCTCATTTGGGCTCAATTGTTTTAACATCAGATCAAATTTATGTTAGATTAGAGAAAACCTCGTAAGGAACTTGTATTACTGAGTAATATATTTATAGAGTTACATAGACTTGATAAACAAAGAAACGCTAAGCTATAAACAAGGAAAGATATTCTAAACTATAAAGATAAATGCAAGGAAATATAAGATAAGGGAAGATCCTATGCTAATTTAGAAGATATATTCTAACAATTTAAACAATTTCAAGCTCAATATAATTAATCAAGTCACAAAATTATGTTGATTTTATAAGTTGCGACTTTGTAGGTAGAGTAGTCAAATCATATATACATAGGTAGAAGGATCTACCTAGTTTAGTTGATTATTAGTTGATAATTGCATTTAATCAACAAAGCTTTTGAGTTTTGCGGAAAAAAAATAGATCATTTTAGTATATTTTATTTTTGAAATGATTAATTAGTAAGACCACATTTAGTGGAATTATCACCATCAAAATTATAAAAAGAAAAAAAGACCTAGTTAGTGGCATAATTATTAATTTTTCACTTGCTACGGCCATAGAGAAGTCAACCTCCTTAATCATCATCAGCATCATATATTAAAAAAAACTTCTGTCCGTGTCCATTGACTAAAAATCCAAAATCGTCTAAGCAAAACATAAATGCTACATTTATGTAGTATAATATAATATCCCTAGAAAGCCCATAAAAAAATATAGTCAAAGAGATAGTGACCACAAATCATTTCAGAAAAGGAGTGATTGTGTTAGAGATGTATAAACCCCGTAGGGAACCTTGTATTGAGTATAGACACATATATAAGTACAAGAGTCTTGGAGTACAAGTAAACCCTATACTAGAAATAAGGAAATAAATATACAAAAGATATATACAAGATATAATAATAATAATCTATCTAACACTCCCCCGCAGTCGTAGCGGGAGGTTCACGGATGCTGAGACTGGATCGAAAATCAAGAAAAAGCGCGGACGGGAGGCCTTTGGTGAAAATGTCGGCAAATTGGTGAGACGACGGGACGTGTAGAACACGAACTTCACCCAAGGCTACTCGTTCACGGACAAAATGAATATCAATTTCAATATGTTTGGTTCGTTGGTGCTGTACAGGATTAGAAGACATAAAGATAGAACTAATATTATCACAATAAACTATGGTGGCTTGAGGAACCGGACAATGCAATTCAAACAAAAGATTGCGTAGCCAAGAAGTTTCGGCCACGGCATTCGCGACACCACGATATTCGGCTTCAGCACTTGAGCGAGAAACAACGTGTTGACGCTTAGAAGACCAAGAAATAAGATTATCACCTAGAAAGACACAATAGCCAGAAGTAGAACGACGAGTATCAGGGCAACCAGCCCAATCGGCATCAGAGTAGGCGATGAGCCCGGAGAAAGAGGAAGGACGAAGGTGAAGACAGTGAGAAAGAGTACCCTGAAGATAACGAAGAATTCGCTTGAGAGCATTAAGATGAGGGATGCGAGGATCATGCATAAAGAGACAAATTTGGTGAACAGCAAAAGAAATATCTGGACGAGTGATGGTAAGATATTGTAAAGCACCTGCAAGGCTACGATAGAGAGTTGGATCGGGAACGGGAAGACCAGAAGAGGAGAGTTTGGATTTAGTGTCTACAGGAGTAGAGCACGGATTGCAGGAAGACATAGTAGCACGATCAAGAATTTCACGAGCAAATTTTTCTTGTGAAAGATATAGACCGGACGGAGAGTGAGAAACAGAAATACCAAGAAAATAGTGAAGAGAACCTAGGTCAGTCATGGCGAACTCAGTCGAAAGAAGACGAGTGATAGAGGAGAGGAGAGAAGTAGATGAAGCAGTTAAAATAATGTCATCGACATAGAGAAGAAGATATGCGGTATGAGAAGAGCGTTGAAGAACAAAGAGAGAGGTGTCAGCTTTACTACTGACGAAGCCTAAGGAAGAAAGATAAGTGGAGAAACGGTGATACCAAGCACGAGGAGCTTGCTTGAGGCCATAGAGAGCTTTCTTGAGACGACAGACGTGGTGAGGATGAGAGGGATCAGTGTATCCAGGGGGTTGTTTCATAAAAACGACCTCAGAGAGGTTGCCATGAAGAAAAGCATTTTTGACATCTAATTGGTGAATAGGCCAAGAACGAGATAAAGCAAGACTGAGAACAGTGCGTATAGTGGCGGGCTTGACGACGGGACTAAAAGTTTCATCATAGTCCAGACCCGGCTGTTGTGAGAAACCTTGAGCAACAAGTCGAGCTTTATAGCGTTCAAGAGTACCATCAGAACGAAATTTATGGCGAAAAATCCATTTAGAGCCAACGATATTAGCATCGGGGGGACAAGAGACGAGATCCCAAGTACCGTTGGAGTGCAAAGCCGAGAGCTCAGCATCCATGGCATCTTTCCAAGAGGGAGATTGAAGGGCTTGAGTATAGGAACGAGGAATGGGAGAGAGAGGAGTAGAGACCGCGAGGTTGAAGACGTGACGGGGACGGAAAATGCCGGACTTAGAACGGGTCACCATAGGGTGGTCATTGGCGATGGGTAGAGGGGAGAAGGTGGTGGAGAAGCGGTGTTTAAAGGTGGAGCGGGTGGAGGAGCGTCCTGGGAACCGTGAAGAATGGCATGTTGAATAGAGGGAGAAGGATCAACATCGTCGGGAGAAAGAAAAGAGTAATCAGAGTAGGTAGTGGGAGAAGTAGAGAGATGAAAGGATGAGTAAGGAAAGATAGATTCATCAAAAATGACGTGACGTGATAAAATAATTTTATTAGACAAGAGATCGAGGCAACGATAGCCACGGTGATTGGAAGGATAGCCTAAAAATATGCAAGCAGAGGAGCGAGGGGCGAGTTTGTGAGGGGTCGTGGCAGATAAATTTGGATAACACAGACACCCAAAAACTCGAAGATGGGAGTAGGTAGGAAAAGTGTGAAAGAGAATTTCGAAAGGGGTGCGAAAGGAGAGAGTAGTAGTGGGAAGAAGATTAAGAAGGTGAGAGGCCATGTGAAGAGCTTCGACCCAAAAAGTAGGTGGGAGAGAAGCTTGGAAGAGGAGAGTACGAACAATATTATTGATGGAGCGAAGAGTGCGTTCGGCCTTACCGTTTTGTTGAGAGGTATGTGGACAAGAAAAACGAAATTGAATGCCATTTGAGTTAAAAAACGTATGGAATAAATTATTGTCAAATTCGCGACCATGATCGCATTGAAAAGTTTTTATGTTAGAGTTAAATTGAGTTTTAACATAAGAGTGAAAATTTTGAAAAACATTAAAAACTTCAGATTTATTGCGAATTGGAAATACCCATAAGAAATGCGAGAAATCATCTAAGAAAATAATATAATACCGAAAACCATTTGAACTAACAATAGGAGAAGTCCACAAATCAGAATGAATAATCTCAAAAATACAAGAAGTACTAGTACTAGAATTTTTAAAAGGAAGACGATTGTGCTTGCCCAATTTACAAGCATGACATAAAGAAATAATATTATTTTGACAAGAAATAAAATTCCTAGAAGCTAAAAACTGAAAAACGGAATCGCCAGGATGACCAAGACGACGATGCCAGGTGGTTGGCGAGAGAGCAGCTAGAGAGACGGCAGTGGAGGAGAGATTGACGGCGGAAGGTAGAACGGGATAAAGCTCACCATTACTATCACTGCGAAAGAGGTGGGTGCCCGTTTGAAGGTCCTTCACAGAGAAACCAAAAGGATCAAATTCGACAGAACAATTATTGTCGCGAGTAAACTGACGCACAGAGATAAGATTTTTAACTATTTGAGGAGAGACTAAAATATTATGTAGACTAAGAGAGGAGGAAGATGGAAAAGAAGCATGACCGATATATTTAACTGGAATTACAGCACCATTACCAACCATAATGAATTTAGATAAATCACAAGGTACGGAAACATTTAAATTACCTTGAGTAGAAGTCATGTGCGAACTTGCCCCGGAGTCCATGTACCAATTATCATCAGGAGATTGGACTTGCATGGTAGAAAAAAGTGAAGAAAGATCCGTGGGCTGAGCTGGATTAGTTGGACCAGGCATATGAATAGTACCGAGTGGGCCTGTATTAGTAAAATAAGACTGCTGGAAGTTTGGGCCATAAAGTTGCTGAGGCGGCCCAGTAGCTTGCTGAAGGGGCGGCCCAGATTGCAAAGACAGAGGAGTGTGGGGCGCTGAATTGAAGGGGGCCGCAGCAGAGTGTAAGGCGGCTGGATGGGGTCCTAAAAGACCTGGGCTGCTGGACGAATAAGGTCCATAAATTTGGGCCTGCTGATTATTGCCATAGGTGGAAAAATGGTTGGAGAAGTGGGCCGCGGGTAAATGAAATTGTTGTTGTCCACGTGAAGAATTGGTGCCAGAATTGTTGCCAAAATTTCCATGAGTGCCATAATTATTTCCAAAAGTACCGGGATTAATTCTATAATTGCCATAAGTCGGTCGATGGCCAGAAGTGAAGGCACCACCCGAATTTCTACCACCACGATTTGAGCCACGACCAAAATTTCGACCACGACCTCTACCTCGACCTCTACCATTATCATTATGATTGGTGGTTTGAGAATAAAGAAGAAGGTGGGAATCGGGTGAATTGGAGATCGGAGAGGATTGGGATTCACGAGCTTCATGTAAAAGGAGACTATTGCGAGCTTGAGAAAAATTAGGGAAAGGAGTTTTATTGGTGAGAACATCAATGATACTATTGTAAGAGTCGGGAAGATTATTCAAAATTTGTAAAACAAGTTCTTGATCAGAAATAGGATTGTCGACGTCTTTTAGATTATCAGCTATGCGTTTCATATCGCGACAAAAGTCAGAAATAGATAAATTGCCCTTTTTGAAATTACGGAATTTTTCTTGAAGATGTAAACAGCGAGAGGGCTTATTATTGGTAAAAAAAGAATCAAGATTATCCCAGATTTGTTTAGAAGTATAACCATCAGAACTAATGCTATCAAGAAGACTGGCATCAACAGAATTATAAATCCAAGTTTTGATTTTGGAATCGAGAGAGTGCCAATCCTCATCATCATCAGATTTTGGGAGAGAAGAACCGGTAATATGACCAAAAACTCGATAACTACGACATATGTCAGAAAAAATCGTTTTCCATAGTTTAAAGCGAGGGCTTCTTCACATAATTTGAAATTGAAAAGATGATAAACCGTATTAACGGTGTAGGCGGGATGAGATGTATGTGAAGTGGGTGTGGTAGGGTTTGGAGGATTGGTGTTTTCAGCCATAATGATAACAGATAAAGAAGAAGAGAGAAAGTAGAAGAATTAAGGCGAGAAGCTTTACCGTGAAGGAGAAGACCGGACGGCGGAAGAAGGCCGTTTATAGTGAGAGATTGGTGCACCGCGGGGCTGCCGGCGTCGGAGAAGGAGGGAGGCGGACGACCGATGGAGCAGGATCGAGAGGATTATGAGAGAAATCCTAAAAGGCTGATACCATGTTAGAGATGTATAAACCCCGTAGGGAACCTTGTATTGAGTATAGACACATATATAAGTACAAGAGTCTTGGAGTACAAGTAAACCCTATACTAGAAATAAGGAAATAAATATACAAAAGATATATACAAGATATAATAATAATAATCTATCTAACAGATTGTATTAGCACTGAAGTTAATACTGGTTTTATTTTTTTAGTGTAGTTTAGGTTGTAATTGGGAGCTTTCCCATTATTTTTATTGTTTAATGAAATTTATTTATCAAAAAAAAAAGTTATTCTGGAAGTAATATCAAATACGCATTAAGACACTATTTATATGGTTTCATAAGGAATTATATATATTTAAACTGTCACACTAGATAATTTTGTTAACATTCAAGTTACATATCTATATCTATTCTAAAAGTGTGAATGAGTTGGGGTGCTTTACATGATTTATAACTTACATGATTTACACCTTTTGGGTTAGGGCCAAAATAACTCTATTCTAATATTATCCTAAAATATTAAATTATTTTTAATGTTGTTATCATGCATGCACTTTGTAATTAATTATTTTTTGACATTTTTAATGGGTGTTTGAAAAATATTCCAATGGACAAATTTGAATATTTATTGCCGCAAAAACATGGGTATAGAAATTACTCTATGCATGTTCAAGCTAATTGAAAATTTGATCGCCTTAAATGACAAATACATTGTTAACTTAATTTTGTAAAACTTGAGCAGGTGGCCCGAGCAGTAGAAAGGGCACTTATTAATTACCTTTTGATAATGAAAAATAATTATTAAATAAAGTTGCATGGACTTGAATTGAGTAATTCAAAGTGAGTTTCAAGTGCCTGAAGAGCGTATTTACCGAAACAAATATGATTACCTCGATAAGATATTCCCTTCATTCTTCCTCTATGTTGTTTACGGAATCTAGTTCTTTTGGGGTTATAGTTGATGGTTGTTTCGGAATTCCATCTCTACTACAGAACTGGACGTGAGTTCTATGTATCAATTTGATTTTCAAAGACTTTTGGTATGACTTCTGAGGCAAATTCTTCTGAGTAAAAATTATTGCCAGCCTCTTCGAATTATGCATCTGCCTGTGTAAATTTCTTTTCCAAATCCTTTCACTACTTCATTCAAGAACTCATATAATTAATTAAAATGAAACATGGTATATTACTTTGTCTTCAACTTATGATTTTCTGTTCTAACTTTTCCTTGCAAAGCTTATCAAATGTTTTTCTTTTTATATTAGACTGCAGGAACAAACTTTCCATGTCGACATGTTTGTCAAAAAAAAAAAATATGGCGGAAAAAGAAGAAGAGGGAGGCAGGCCATGCTGAAGTTGTTGCTCTCAAATGGTTGTTCAATGGACAATTGGCTAAGGGATGGAATACAGTGGAAGTAAAAGGAGATTGCTTGACTTTGGTTCAAAGCTTAGAGAACATGGAACAAGACCATTCACACATAGGCACATTCATTTTAGATATAAAGAATTTGCAGCACTCTTTTGTACATAACATATTATCTTTAACTTAGTTATACGTCAAGATAATGTCGCTGCCCACTGATTGGCACGGGTTGCCTCCCTTATCTTTAGAGCGAGAGTGTGATGATCTTTCCGATTTTTATTGTCCTATTGTACCAAACGATTTCATATTGGTGCAATAAGATTTCAGTTAATTTCAAAGAAAAGGAAAAAAAAAAGAATTATTGTCTCTCGGGTTTCTTTTATGTGATGGTAGTGTTGGTCCTGTTTTACCGAGATCTTGATATTATAATGATCTTTTCTATGCTGGTTTCTCAACCTATATAAGAAACAACAATTAATCATGGTAGTGCATATTACTATTGAATAAATACGGAGCTACTCAATAAAAATGACTTGCAAATGGCTAAACATCCATTGTAATGTATTGGCCATTTTTTCAATTTTTTTGGATCAGTGTGTGTTTCCACCTTTGGAATTTTATGAGTGGATTATCTTATGTCTCGAGTTTTATAACTGAAGTCTTAAGTACAACTCTTATTTGATTATCATACTTCTGTTTAGTTGTACTAAAACGTAGGGTACTTAATTTAGTTGTGAGTTTATATTAACTAACTCTTATAATGATGATATTTTGTATTAAATGTCTCCCGCTTCTCTTACTAGAGGATTCCAATATATGGAAGAGGCTGCAACTGTTGAAAATGTATAGAGTTGATCAAAACTGATCTGATATGTTTTCATTTATGTATATGTGGGTAAATGAGGTTAACTACTGGTTTGCTATAAACTTAGTTATTGATGTATTATCTTGGCTCTTATTTGACATTGTTACTGCAAATTCTCGACTTTTTCTGGTATGTTCTGATTTCTGATTAAAATAGTGTGTTAGTTTTTGGAATTCTTTTTTTTATTCTTGAGATCGCCAAAATTTTTATATGTTGTTGTTTAGTTGCAGAATTGTGGTGTAAACAATTATTTATCTATCTATCTATCTCTCTCTCTGTGTATTATAAAAGTAAGAGTTATTTTTAAAAATTTTAACATTCCGAAAATATCTTTATGTAATTCAATTTTTAAGGACAAAAGAGTAAAATAATAATAATAATAATAATAATAATAAAAATAATAAAATGCAGATATTTACAATTATAATATGTATATTTATATTAAAACTCTACACTTGAATTACCTATAATAATCTAATCTACTATTAGATAGAATCAAGACTTCTCACTTGCACATGTGTCGAGATATATTTTTATAGAGAAGGGATTCTTCTCTAGCTTCGTCAAATTCGTGCCATGATTTTCATCAACCTATAAGCCGAATAATCATCTATGAAGCTACTCCACTAAAACATATGCAATTTAACAAATGAAACCTCTCAATAGTTGACATAACCAATCAAAGGAGAAAAACATTCTATTGACTTTTTTTTTTTTTTTTGTGAAATTACTTCCATTTGAATTAAAAAAAATGAAGATTTACAAAAATGAACGAATTTTAGGATCAAAGCAGACAACCATCCATCATATGGGATGCTTAGCACTTTGTCCCATGATTAACGATTTTACCATTACAGGCGCCGAAATATTTCCCTAAGCTTCCACCGGATTTGATAACAAGGAGGTAAATGCAATATTCACCAAGGGTAAGGGTGTCGGGTGCACATTTTGATAAGCTAAGGGCAAAGTGCACATCCCCTCATTGGTTGGAGTTGTCTGCATTTATCTTTTATCTTTCTTACATTTAATTAATATTTTTATCATTTTTTTTCTTTTTTATGCTTTATTTTGGAAAAATAGTTTTAAAGGACAAAGAGATTTAAAAGTTATAAAATATATAATTACTCTATAGTGATTCGAGAGAACAACTGACCAAAATTTATAATTTATTAAAATAAAATAAGTGGATTTGTTCTTCTTCAATACCTCGAATCTTCTACATTTTGTTGCGATAAAAAGACTGCATGAAAGAAAGATTAATATTAGGGATAAAAACAGTAACTCATCCAAACTTTTCGGGTTTTTACACTTTACACTTTCTTATGCGAGCTACCCTGACTTTAATAAAGTTTTATATTTTAATATTTTCCTGCAAAATAGGGGGAATATGCCATCGGGATTCCATCACATGCTTCACATACGGCCTATGTAACGGCAAGAATGACATTTTATCAATTGAAACAAAAAAAATTTGGGGTTTCAATATTTTGAATTATTTTATTTCAAATGTCATTTTAACTTAAATGGGTAAAAATAGTGAACTTTAAGTGCTACAGAATGTCATTGTTACCCTTCAAAAAGGTCATATGCAATTTATGTAATGAAATCCCGATGAATATTCTGTTCGAGAAATGCTAAAAGTTAAAATTTGTAAACCATGTGTAGTTTAGATAAGATAGTGTAATAGCAAAAGAAGTTTATAAAAAATAATGTAAAAACAAATGTAGTTCGGATAAGAAATTGTAAAGAAAAAAATTAAATTAAAAAGTGTAAAAACGCAAAAAGTTTGGATTGATTATTGTTTTTACCCCTTAATATTATAAATCTTAAGCAATTTCTCCATATCTTGTATATATATTTTCTTTAATTTTAAAGATGAATAAAATAACTTTTTAGACTTTTTTTTTAAAAAATCTTGAACATATTGAAAGTTAAACACCAATAGTATAAATTGAGTTTTTCTAAGATATTACATGTATACCATTTTTTAGTAAATATAGTAAGTTACATCTTTTTATTTTTCTTAGAATTTAATTGCATACTATCGTTAATAAAACTAAAAGATATAATAGATAAATATTATATTTAGAGGTTCAATAGGTTCATGTTTTTTATATTTTATCAATGAAAGTAAGGCCCACCGGACGACTGAAAAGAATGGGTCGTGGAAGTGAGCTACTGGGGCTAAAACGGGGCGGGTCCAAGAATGTCGAGCATGTTCTGTATGGGCTGAAAATTTGAACGCCCAGAGTAAAAGACTTGCTGCGGAGCCAGAGTAGTATTGTGGCCCAAAAAGGTGTTGGGCTGATAGGCATTACTTTGTCAATGAATATGAAAAATAGAAGTGAACCTAACTTTGGTGAGTTGTTACTTAGAGTTGATAATAGTGAGGAACCAACTGATAATGAAGGTAATAATAATTTTCATATGAGACGATTATTGAGTATATCAATGAAGAAAAATCAATAAATCGTCTTATTGCGACATTTTTATCTAGATTTGAGAACAAAAAATTCCACTCAATTGATTACATGAAAAATCAGGAAATATTGGCAACTGAGAATGAGCATGTTGACAAACTGAAGTTCCTAGCGAGAATACAACTCAAAGTATTATAGATCACTTAGTCTACAAACATCAAATGATATCCGCTTTCTCATCTCACTCAACAGAAAAGCAGAAATCATAAAGGGTAAGTTTAGTGTTATAGAGAATGCAAATGATATAGTACAACCACAAACTAAGAAAGATAAAGGAAAAAAATCGCCGGGAGAATAATTAATGCAAGTGGAACTCTTAAGTAAGTTTCTTATACTGAGAGAACTTCAAAATACATACGATTATGAAGAAAGTATGCAAGGGGGACAAAATAGCTAGCAAAGAACAATAGGAATGAGACATCAACAATATAATTTCAAGTAACGATGAAGAGAAATTGAGCAATTTATGAAAGAAAAATAAAAATCGTGAAGTAAAGTAAAAACAACGTTAAAACATTCATTAAGATCAAACAAGAAAATGAATAATTAGACCTTTATATAATATTAAATCTTATTTTTTTATTCATGTTATATATCATTTAAATTTTTCTATTATATGTCATTTTAATTTATTTATCATCTACAATTGAGATTTTAAATTTTGTTGGCTACACCATGATAATTATGCTTCTTTCCATGACTTGCATGAGAAGAAAAAAAACATATAGTCAATATGTTAATCAATTACGGAAGCAACGAAAGATGTGTGTGCATCCTCTTTCAATACATGCTTGAGCAAACATCCTCTTTCAATACATGCTTGAGCAATTAAATTCGCTGAAAGATGTGTGTGCATCATCTTTCAATACATGCTTGAGCAATCAAATTCATATTAAGATAATTTACAACTTATTCATTTGAAGCATTTTGATGTGTACTTATTAATAAGATGCTATGTCTTTTATTCATATTTCTTGTACATATTATAATTCTTATGTATTTCATTTTTCAATCAATTTAATAGATTCATATAAACACGTGCAACGCACGTGCTCTTTACTAGTTATAATAAACATTCACATATATTTATAATTAAAGCCTCAAGTTAAATTTTAATATGAAATTATCAAAATATCCTTAAAAGTCATTGAGTCATTTATTTATCGTATTTTTTTCAGCAGACCCACGAACTCATTTAGAGTGTGGGATTGGTGGCACAGACTGGTCCATAGAATTTTTGTTTAGACGTGTGTGATGGTTTTAATTTGTTTATTACTTTTCAGTAGCTCTTTTTTCAATTATTATATTTTAACAGTAAGCCCACTATTTCTGACTCCAACAAGTACCAATATCTTTTTGGAGTTTTACAAGAATTAGATAGCAGTATAAGAAAGTTCAATGCTTAGATCTAAAAGGGATAATTACATTGGCCTCTCCTCAACAATGCATAGTTACAAACACCCCTTTCGTGAGCCTCCATCTTACAATTTCTCCTCTCCGTTTACTTTTTTAACGGAAGAAGTTGACATCATCGTCAAAAAACATTTTTAAGTCCGATTTTGCCCTTACATTAACTTCAACTCCAACCATAAAGTGAATATAATGAGTTCTAATTGTAACAAATTTGTAATTGGCTTATAAAGAAAATAGTCGATTTAAATAAATAATGAAGTTTAAAGTTATTGGAATGGTTTAGGGCAAGGGCAATGTCATTTTATCAATTCTGTTAGGATTTTGGATAGTTTCTTGACGGTAAAGGAAGTGTTTGTAATTATGCATAGTTGAAGGGAAGGGATGTTATTAGCCCAGTAATTATCCCAATCTGAAATGTCAAACTCTCGAACACAGTCCTGGGGCAGTTTTAAGTCTAGGTGAGATATAAATGCTAGCCCCCCATCTTTGAATTTATTTGTTTTGTCAACCCATCACAAAATCCAAAAGAAAACTGTTTGCTTAGTTCCCATATTCAGACTACTACTAACTTCCTCTTTTAGAAGCATCAAATCAGAATGATCCAACAAAATATAGCAATTTCAGATCTCAAAACAATCACAATTATATATAGATGATAAACCTCAAGTAAATTTCACTACATTGAGAAGTGTTACTCATAAGACCCACAATCCCGAATCTTTCCAAGAATATAATCATATTTTAATAATCAACCCCACGTAAATGATTCTTCTAAGAATTTTCTTACAACTAGCACTATGAAAATGTGGATTGTGCCCTATCTTCTCCCCATTTTTCTAATGATGAAATTCTTGATTTTATATTATTAGGTCAATGAAACCAAAAGAAACAAGTACTCTTGTTATTAATTCTTTAAACGGGTTCACACTAAAACAGCATACTAGAGACCAAATCAAGAGTAGTTATTATAACAAGCATCAGTTTTGACAAAAAATAATGCTTCTTTCATACTTTCCATCAAATCATCATGTTTCTTTCTTCCAAAATAAATAAGCAAATGTAGTATTATTACCTTCATCAGAAGTAGGCATGAGTAATCCACAAAAAGCTTTCATTTTCTTCCTTCTTCATCTTTTTCTCTTCACTTCATTCCCACTAAAAGCTGCTTCCTCTGCAAGAACAGAAGCAGAAGCTCTAGTTAGATGGAGAAATACCTTATCACCATCCCCTTCTCTCAATTCATGGTCACTCAGAAACCTCACAAACCTCTGCAGATGGACAGGCATTGGCTGCAACGATGGCGGCTCAGTTTCTGAAATTGATTTATCTGATGCAAATCTATCTGGCAATATTGACCAACTTGATTTCATTTCATTTCCAAATCTCACAAGTTGTAATTTAAATGGAAATAATTTTACCGGGTCGATACCGTCCGGTCTTGGAAATCTCTCCAGGCTTACTTTCTTGGACCTCAGCAACAATTTCTTGGCTGACATTATCCCACCTGAGATTGGAAATTTGACAGAGCTTCAGTATATTAGTTTCTTTAACAACAATCTTATTGGAGAAATACCTTATCAAATTGGCAATCTTCAAAAGGTATGGTACTTGGATTTCGGTTCGAATTACTTAGAGTCTCCTGATTGGTCTATTTTTCCAAGCTTTCCATTATTGACCCATCTCAGCTTTTATTTCAATGAACTCACTTTCGGATTCCCAGGTTTTATAGCCTCTTGTCTGAACCTTACTTATCTTGATTTGTCGTCAAACCACTTTACGGGCCAAATTCCTGATTCGGTATTCAACAATCTTGTCAATCTTGAGTATCTCAACCTAAGTGCTAATTCATTTCAAGGGCCCTTGTCGGAAAATATTACCAAGCTATCGAATTTGAGAGATCTTCGATTAGCAAACAATTTGTTCTCTGGCTATATACTAGATTCTATAGTACTGCTACAAAATATCCATATTCTTGAACTGTTTAATAATTCATTTCAAGGAAATATTCCAGCTTCTTTAGGTCAGTTCACGAGCCTTGAACGATTAGATCTTCGGACTAATGGCTTCAATTCCACTATTCCTCCTGAGCTTGGCTTGTGCACAAACCTTACCTATTTGGCTTTAGCCCAGAATTCACTTACCGGGCCTTTGCCTTTATCCTTTTCAAATTTGACCAAGTTGTATGATTTGGGATTATCCGACAATAGTCTTTCTGGTGATATTTCGGCTCATTTTATCAGAAATTGGACCCAATTAACATCATTGCAGGTTCAAAACAACCATTTCACTGGGGAAATTCTGTCTGAAATAGGCATGCTTATGAATCTCAAGTATCTGTTTCTGTATAATAATTCATTTTCCGGCTCTATCCCACCAGAGATAGGAAACCTGGAAAATTTATGGATCTTAGACCTTTCAACTAACCATTTTTCAGGTGAAATACCTTCGACAATCAAAAACCTCACAAATCTTACAATCTTAAACCTTTTCTCTAACAATCTTACCGGAACCATTCCACCTGAGATTGGAGATTTAATGTTACTAGAGGCTCTTGACTTGAATACCAACCAATTAAGTGGGCAGTTACCAGAATCTATTTCTAATCTCACTAGTCTGAGAACCCTGTCAGTGTTTACTAATAACCTTTCAGGCATAATCCCACCGGAGCTTGGGATAAACAGTCCCCACTTGACAAATGTAAGTTTTTCGAATAACAGCTTTTCCGGCGAACTACCACCAGGATTATGCAGTGGATTTGCTTTAGATCAATTCACAGTGAATGAAAACCGTTTTTCCGGGCCATTGCCAGATTGCTTCAAGAATTGCTCTAACCTGAATAGAGTACGTCTCGAAGGCAACCAATTTTCTGGAAACATTTCAGAGGCATTTGGAAGTCATCCAAAACTTGAGTTCCTCTCTCTCAGCAGAAACCAATTTACTGGCCAACTTACACCTGAGTGGGGACAATATGAACAGCTCACAAATATTCAGATAGATCACAACAGGATTTCTGGAGTGATCCCAGCTGGGCTGGGAAATCTGACACAGTTGCGTGTTCTCGTCTTGGATTCAAATGAATTTACAGGTGAAATTCCTCGTGAATTGGGGAATCTTAGCCAGTTGTTCAATCTCAACCTTAGCAACAATCAGTTGAATGGAGAAATTCCTCAAAGTATTGGCCAATTGACAAACCTACGGTTTCTTGCTTTGTCGGGAAATAGATTGACAGGAAACATTCCGGAAGTACTTGAAAATTGCGAAGGCTTGCAAAGCTTGAACTTGAGCAATAACTTGTTGTCAGGGAACATCCCATCTGAAATTGGAAATTTATTGAGGTTACAATACTTGTTGGACCTTAGTAACAATTCACTTTCAGGGATGATCCCACAAAATCTGGGAAGGCTTATATCTTTGGAGATTCTCAACCTGTCCCATAACAATCTCTCAGGTAGAATTCCTTCAGCATTATCTGGAATGACTAGTTTGGGAGATTTTGATTTCTCTTACAACGAGCTGTCTGGTGAGATTCCCACTGGCGATATATTCAGAAGGGCACCTGCGGAAGCCTATAATGGAAACTCTGGTTTATGTGGAGCTGCAGATGGATTATCTCCTTGTGACCCGAATGTTTCAACTTCCAGATCACAAAATAGGGTGAGAAATATTCTGATAGGTGTAATTGTTCCAGTTGTTAGCCTCATAATTGTGGCAACCATTATTGCTGGATTTCTCATCTTTCGGAGGAAAACTAAGCAAAACGATGAAGAAACCAAAAGTGCGACCAATTTTGAGAATTTTGAATCACTCATTTGGGAAAAAGAAGGGAAAATTACTTTTGGTGATATTGTCCATGCAACTGAAGATTTCAATGAGAAATACTGCATCGGAAGAGGAGGATTTGGAAGTGTTTACAGAGCTGAACTGAAAACTGGACAGATTGTAGCAGTCAAAAGGCTCAACATATCAGATTCAAGTGATATACCTCTGACAAGTCGTCGCAGTTTTGAGAATGAAATTCGAACATTGACAGAAGTGAGGCACAGGAACATAATTAAGCTTTATGGATATTGCTCCAAGAGCGGGTCAATGTACTTGGTATATGAGTATGTAGAGAGGGGTAGTTTGGGAAAAGTACTCTATGATGATGGGGAGGCCTTAGAACTAAACTGGGCTACAAGGGTTAATATTGTCCGTGGAGTGGCACACTCACTTGCTTACCTGCATCATGACTGCTCCCCGCCTATTGTGCACCGTGATGTATCATTAAACAACATTTTACTGGAGTCAGAATTCGAGCCACGTCTCTCAGATTTTGGCACAGCAAAGCTACTGACTTCTGATTCATCAAATTGGACTGCAGTTGCCGGCTCTTATGGCTACATGGCACCAGGTAATGTGCAATCTCAAATTTTCTACTTATATAAGCATGTGTCCAATTCTATGCTACTTGTGTTAGATTCTCTAGCTGCCCTTTCCTTACTAAATCGTTATAAGGAATTTGCTAATTTCAAATTTGGCCAGATAATAATAATGTGATTTTGAAACATGTAAGCACTTTCCCTAAAATGATATGTGCGCCCACCACTAGTCTTTTGCTAGGTTTTATGGCAAATCACTTTTAGGATAGGCAAACCGCCCAACACTTTTGAACAACAGTTGTGAATGCATCCATTACAAACTTCAGTGAAAAACGTACGAGAAAGTTTGTAACCAACATTACATTTCATAAAAGAAACAACTCCTGGACTCAAAGTCACAATTGTTGGGAATAATTACCTCTGAACAAATGCAACTTTCTTTTACCATCACGTTGGCATTTAAATAAACATTCATTCCAAAACAACATGACTATTTACATTACGGACACTCACTAACAGACATGTGTTTTAATTATATAATATTTTCATATTATAACCCAACCCCACCAATTCTGTAAAATAAGAATGTTTCAATGACAAGTTACTTTTTACGAAAATGCAGAGCTGGCACTTACAATGAATGTCACAGAGAAATCTGATGTTTACAGCTTTGGAGTGGTGGCATTAGAACTTATGATGGGACGTCACCCGGGAGAACTCATATCTTCACTATCATCCTCAACAGCAAAAGCAGCCGCCTTACACAGCGAAACGGAGCTGTTTCTGAATGACATGTTTGATCAACGGCTTTCACCTCCCACTGGCCAAGTAGCAAAGGAATTGGGGTTTGTAGTCAACATTGCATTAACATGCACACGTGCCGCCCCAGAGTCACGGCCTAACATGCGTTTCGTTGCACAGGAACTATCAGTTCATACTCAAGCTTACCTCCCCAAGCCACTGGGAACAATAAAAACAAGCGAATCAACAAATTTCTCAAAGTAGGAGATGGTAATTTTGCAGAGAAGTGAAATAGGGGGGTATTTAGAACCGTAGAACACAATATATGTTTGGATTATAAAGCACACTATATAGAATGTAATATATTTCATCATTAGTAGATAATGAGTATCTAGATTTTCTTTTTTTCTGAATTTTACCTCTCTCAGCTAATTTGGCTGAGCCGATTAAGAAGTTAATTTCACTTTCTAAACATATCTGAGCAAATTATGGACAGTAAATAACACTTAACTGAGAAACAATCGATCATTTTATTAAAAATTTATAATCAAGCACTTGAACGCTAGAGATGAAAAACGAATCAAGCTACTCGAGCTCGATCCTTAAAAGCTCGTTTGAGCTCAGTTCGTCGACATGTTAAACCAATCTTGAACAACTTTTTGTGATTGATAAGTTTTGAAGCTCTGCTAGATTTTAAAAATTGATATAACATGTACAAAAAAGTCAAGCTACTCGAGCTCGCTCTAAACAATCAAACAAGTTCAAAACACAAATTTTGAAGCTCGATTGTAATTCAAACAAGCTTGAACAACAACTCGTTCCGGTCGACTCGACTCACTTACACCCCTAACCTGAACTGAATGAACCTAGCAAATGGATTTACATTCTTCGAGAATTAAGCAAGACAGGCAGAATTGAGATCTTTGCATAGCTCTTATGCTTACAGATTTACTTCAGTTTCACGATCGCCGGAGAGATTCGAACTAAAAACGTTTGCGCTACAACAAACAAAACTACGATTCGACAATGGCGAACAGATTGAGAAGATTTAGATCGTCAAAAAGCACGCGCAACAAAGTAACAATTTCGACATTGAAGATAGAAAACCTCACCAGAGAACTGATGCATTTTTGGCGGAAGAAATGGAGGATCCTCCATTGATATGATCCTCATACCTATTGTAGTCCCCAATTTTTGCCGCGCGTACTCGAAGGAATTCAGTAGTGCCAAATAAGTAGTATTATTCAAGATTCGTTTAAATACTTATGGAGCTTACTCAAGTATTGTTATTAGAGCTAGGGGTGGTCACAAGGTGGTTAACCGATCGAATCGAATCGAACCGAACTTTCAGTTTCAGTTTTTATTTTTCAAGGATTTCGATTTCGATTTTAGGCCTCGGTTAACTGAACCGAACCGAAAACTGAATGAGTTTACTACTAATATATAATTTTTATTTATAATGGGGGCTAATGTGGAATTTCGAAATAATTTTGGGGTTAATTAAGTTGAATTTAGTATATTGGTTGTGTATATGTTTAGTATGTTGAATTTAGATGTTATTGTCATATTATTGGACAATTATCATGGCCCAAATACTAATAAAAAATTGTTATTGGACAATTATCATGACCCAAATGCTAAAAAAGTTGTTATTGGATAATTATCATGGCCATAATGCAAAAAAAAATTCCAGTCAGATGGTTGTGGGTTCGAGTCACCTCTGCCGATCTGAGGACAGCTGTTGGTGGGCGATCTGTAAGTTTCTCAGCGCCTTAGAAAGCGTGTGGCATGCCCTGGCCCGGGTGGGGGACCGGCACCGATCCCACCCAAACTTTTTTGTACCAAAAAAAAAAATGCAAAAAAAAAGGTTGCTGAATTTTTTTGGCTAGGTTAACCGGTCGGTTAACCAAAAAATAACAGAAACGGATTCAGTTAAAACCGAACTGTTACATTTCGGTTCGGTTTCGGTTTCGAATTTTTTTGAACCGAAATTTCAGTTCGGTTAACCGAAATGACCACCCCTAATTAGAGCAATGGTATTAGCTCTAGTGACGTATTGTGTTCAATTCTAGGTTGTTACGAAGTTTTTCTCTGTTTATTTGAAGTTTTATAGGGTTTATGTGGCTCATTATTAAAATTATAGTTTCGAGTTTGTCGAGTCAGATATCCCCGTCTAGAATTTGAAAAAGAAAAAGAAAAAAAAACCTTATGGAGCTTGACAAATTAGGGGAAATTGCACAATTAGTCTCATAAAATAGTTCTTTTTGTAATCTTGGTTTCAATGTTTATAAACTTATAACATTAGTCCTAGAAAATGCATATTTTTGCGTTTTATTGTCTCAACCGTCAAAAAAAAAATTAGTTTGCTCGTCTCTTATACATAATCAGCACTTAATTTAACGGCGTGTTCATTTCATGCTCGAACTTTCATCCATTTTTTAACGAATGATATCAAAATTGCAAAAAGGAGAGGGAAAAAAAACATACAGGACTAATTTTGCAATTTTATGAACAACAGCACGAAAGTCGCAACTCGTCCCATCTTAAAAGACCAATACTGCATTTTTTTTTTCAAATTTGAACTAGACACAAATAAATCTTAATTGAGTCCGAACACAAGTCAAGTTCAAATGAATGTTCATGGAACGAAGACTAGTCCTCTCTAACAATTTCATATTTGCAAATATACTTCTAAGTTTTTAACTAATTGAATGAAACTTCATTTATAATCAAACAGAAAATGAGAAAATTATAGTTAAATATAATTTATTTTACATAGATCAGTTTTAAAACAATTTTCAATAACTGAAGTAGGCCAGGACAAGTTGCGAATGAGAGACTAGAATTTAGCAATGTCGAATTAGAAATTTAACTACTTGATCGGCATCGGCTCAGCCAAATAAGTTGTTGTTTGGCCCATTTTCATATGGGCCAATCTGAACCATATTAGCCCAAGCTCCTTACTGGAGAAGAAAAGTGACAAGAATCTTGAACGAAGAAATTAGTCCCAAAAAAATGCAAAGTTACGTATGAACGCTTTTTAAAAATTCTTCTCTCTAGACCGGAAGCCTTCGCCTGCGGAATAGAGATTCAGCGGTCTTTCAAGAATGGATAACATGGCCTCCGGCCAGCCACCGCCGTCTGCGGCGGAGGAAAGAAACTTCAAGAAATATAAGCGGCTCCATTCCGGTGATGAAAAGCTGACAGTGGAGACGCCACAAATGGATGGATCTGACATCCAGATGACCAACGAAGAGGAAGGGACAAAGGTGCAACAAGAAACACCCAATACATGGACGTCGGGTCGGTTACAAAGTAACTGGGCAAACGAGAAAGCAAGAAAACAATACTATACTGGGGAGAATATGAACCCACTGCCAAAAGCGAAGTAGAGCTTATAATGGCAGAAGAAAGGTAAAGAATTGCAGATCAATTCACCGGGTTAGAGTGTCCAAAAGACGATCTGGCCAGGATGTATGCTCCATATCGGCGCGCTTTGATAGTTAAAATATATACTTGGCAGAAACATATATAGGATATGTTGTCCTAAAACAAAAGATGAAACTCATTTGGCAAATACAAGATGACATTGAACCAGCCGACCTCGGGAATGGATACTTCATGGTTTGCTTTGTTCACAAGGAATCATATGATAAGGTATTACAAGGAGGGCCGTGGGTGATACCATACTTGGACACTATTTAACGGTACAGAAATGGAAGCCTGAGTTTGACCCAATGAAAGATACAATCAAGAAAACCCTCACATGGGTGCGATTCCCGGACTTACCTATGGAATACTTTGAATACAAAGCACTCAAACACATTGGTAAGGAAATTGGAACTGTCATAAAAGTGGACAAAAACACAGCGGAGTCGTTGCGTGGACGCTTTGCAAGAGTTTGTGTGGAACTTGATCTGACAAAACCACTCACATCGCGGATCTTCGTGGACGGACTTCCTAGACGAAATCTCAATGGCAAGAAATCTGGAAGAATGTTGGAGGAGAAAAATCGGATGCAATAGGAAAGATTCGTCCAGTAGGGGATGGGGAGCAAGGAAAGGATAAAGAGAAAGCATCAAATATTGGAGGTTCACGCTATGTAGTGTTGGAAAATTTGGAAGAAAATATGGAACAGACCGATGTTAATCTGACCCAATTTAAGACAGGAACTACAACAACAAGGGAAGGGGGGCCATCCAATGTGGCCCAAGGGAAAAATAAATCTAGAGCAAAAAATGCTAGGAAATCAGATAAAGTAGCCCAACTTATAAATGGGCAAATACCAAATATAAAAGAGGGAACAACCTTTAAGATATTGGACAATTCTATAGTCCAACCCATAGGAGGGGCAGCAAGCAATTCGATGGATTCAATATCCAAAGAAAATTTTATAAGCCCAAAGAAATACCAAAGTCAATCAAAAGAGGACAAGGTCCACTCCAAGGAAATAAGAAATGAGCCTCTGCCTGAACCGAATATTATTAATGGCGTTTTGCATGAGGAGAATTTTGGAGAGAACTGTTAGATTAGAGAAAATCCCGTAGAGAACTTGTATTATTGAGTAACATATTTATAGAGTTACAAGAGATAAAGAATACAAGAAAACCCTAAACTATAAAGAAGTTAAAAGATAAATAAGGTAATAAAAATACCAGTTTAACTAGGAAAGTAATAATAATACTAGTCTAATTAGGAGAGCAATAATAATATCTAACACTCTCCCGCAGTCGAAATGTGAAAGTTTTGAACATTGAGACTGAACTAAAAACCAAGAAAAGATGTTACGACAGTCCGGGCATAAAGAATGCTTAGTAGAGAGATTTTGACGAATACGTTTCTCAAGGTAGAGCAGTTTCATCTGGAAATCATTAAATAAGGCGGCGGTTCGACGAAGACGCTTCTCAATGTGGAGCAGTTTCGTCTGAAAACCATTACATAAGTCGGCGACTCCAAGTCCTTGTTTTTCCAAGGGTGAGCGGCGACAACATAAACAAAGATAAAAAAAAAAAACTACCCTAAACTAAACTAAACTAGATAAGGTGCGCCGGACGGGGTAGGCGACTTGAGGATGCGGAAGCGAGAGATCGAGATACCATGGCTTGAAGCCATGGCTCTGATACCATGTTAGATTAGAGAAAACCCCGTAGGGAACTTGTATTACTGAGTAACATACTTATAGAGTTACAAGAGATAAAGAATACAAGAAAACCCTAAACTATAGAGAAGGTAAAAGATAAATAAGGTAATAAAAATACCAGTCTAACTAGGAAAGGAATAATAATACTAGTCTAATTAGGAGAGCAATAATAATATCTAACAACTTTCACATGCGAGATGCCGTTATACACCCAGTAATCCAGCTCGAGGACGATGATACAGTACTAATACAACAACAAAACCCCATTGGAGTATAGTCTATGCGGTCGAACCCTACATATGACGTTTGGGACAAGAATGATCAGATGTCGCTGAAAAACCACCACTACTCGGAGACAACTGATATGGATGTGAATAATGCAAATATTCGAGATATTCATGGGGGCCTAGCCCCCCCGAGGTATGAGTTTCTAGTCCTTTGTGACTTCTCTTATTGTGTAGTTATTAATGAAGTGCATTTTTTGGAATTGCAGGGGTGCAGGGAATCCTCGGTTTGTTAATTCTTTATTGAACTTATTGAGAGAGCATACGCCTTATATTCTTGTACTTACTAAAACTAGGGTGGAAGGGGATAAAGCGGATGTTATTATGAAGCGTAGTAGTTTTGACAGGGTCGAGAAAGTGAATGCCAGAATTTTTGCCGGGGGGATTTGGTTGTTCTGGAACTTGAGTGAGGTACAAGCAGAGCTCCACGATGCCAATGACCAGTGCATTACGGGTGTGGTTCGGAGAGCTGGAGAGCCGGATTGGGTGTTATCAGCAATTTACGCTAGCCCGCATCAAAGTACACGAGACTATTTATGGGAATATCTGGATAATATGGCACGTCACATAGCAGGACTGTGGCTTATTGCGGGTGATATGAATGTAGTCATTAATGAGAAGGAAAAAACTGGAGGGGCGCCAGTGAATTACAATAAATGTCGTAAGTTTATTGAGTGGGTGCATAATTGCGGGCTCATTAACTTGAAATTTTTAGGTAATCCGTATACTTGGGCTAAGGGAGGTAATTCGGTGTTACAAGAGAGGCTCGATCGTATCCTCTGTAACAGCGAGTGGCGCTCATATTACCCCAAAGCCTCGGTTGTGCACTTATCTTGTATTGAATCGGATCATGCGCCTTTACTTCTTAACTTAGTCGAAGCCAATACCAAAAGACATGGGGGTTCAAAATTCCATTTTCAAGTTGCATGGTGCATAGACCCTCGTTTTTATGATGTGGTGAGTGAGCATTGGATTGATGAGAACAGGCACGGCATACACGGACAAATTCAGCGCATTCGGGACTGGCTTGGGGACTGGAATCGGGAGGTGTTTGGAAATATTTTTAAAAGAAAAAAGAATCTGAAAGCTCGAATAGATGGTATTCAAAAGGCGCAAGGTAGGAACTTCAATGGGTACTTGAGAAATCTGGAAAAGAAACTTGTGAGACAATATCAGGAAACCTTAAAGCAAGAAGAATTACTATACAAACAAAAATCTCGCAACAAATGGCTTAAGGCCGGGGACCTCAACACGCGTTTTTTCCATATGGCTGTCTCTACAAAGCGACATCGAAACAAAATCAATACTTTGTTACGCGGAAGACGGTGAGTGGGAGACAGATCAAAGGAATTTGCAAAGGATGTCAATGGATTATTACAAGAAATTATATGGTCAGGGCAGCCCCGTCATGGAATATAGAGTTACCCCGGGATTTTCGAGATTAACTTTAGCCCAATCTGATGTCTTACAAATGCCGGTTACAAATGAGGAAATAAAGAAGACCCTTTGGGACATGCACCCGACGAAAGCCCCGGGACCAGACGGGTTGCAGCCGGTTTTCTTTCAGAAATGTTGGAAGATCGTGGGAGAGTCGGTGGTAAGAATGGTGAGCTTAGCTCTTCGTACAAGTATAGTGGATAATAAAATTAATGAGTCTCTTATTGTTTTATTACCTAAAGAGAAAAATCCGACACAACTCTCCAATTTTCGACCAATTAGCTTGTCTAATGTTATTCTAAAAATTATAACTAAGACAATGGCAAATAGATTAAAAAATATGATGCATGAGCTTATACCTGAAACTCAATCTAGTTTCATTAGAGGACGCCAAACAATCGACAATATAATTGTGACTCAGGAGGTGCTCCATGGATTGAGTCTGTTGCGAGGGGAAAAAGGTAATTTTATCGCGAAAATTGATTTTGAAAAAGCATATGATAGGATCAATCGGGCCTTTTTGGAGAATGTGTTGGTTGAGTTAGGGTTCCCCTCAACATGGATTAATCTTATTTTGGAATGTACCACAACGGCGAAACTCTCCTTTCTTTGGAGTGGAGAAAAGTCGGAGTGGTTTAGTCCAAAAAGAGGTCTAAGACAGGGGGACACATTATCACCTTACTTGTTTGTGTTTTGTATTGAAAAATTAGGAGCCATGATCAACAATGCTGTGGAAGAGGGGAATTGGAGGACTATTCCTACGTCTCGTCACGGACCCCGGATATCTCATTTGATGTTCGCAGACGATTTGATTTTGTTTGGTGAAGCTACCGAACAGCAAGTGAGGAGAGTTAGTATTGTCTTGGGGGATTATTGTAAAATGTCCGGACAAAAAATGAATCGAGATAAATCTCGCATCCATTTTTCCGCGAATGGGCCTAACCAAATCGCCCGTAATCTTGTTGATCGTGCTAATCTTAACATTACTAAGGATTTGGGAAGGTATTTGGGGGCCCCTTTGCACCACTCGAGGGTGAGAAAGAAAGATTATATGTTCTTATTAGATAAAGTCAAGGGGCAGCTCAAGGGATGGAAGCGACAACACTTATTGTTGGCGGGTCGTACTACTCTTATTAAATCAGTGACATCCACTATACCATCATACCATATGCAAACATCACATATCCCACTTGGTGTGTGTGATAATATTGACAAAGAGAATAGGCGGTTTTTATGGGGTGGTACGGATGAAAAAAATAGATTGCATCCCGTCCCATGGAACACGGTTTGTACTAAGAAAGAGTTAGGTGGACTGGGGATTCGCAAGACTCGGGACATGAATTTGGCATACTTGGGGAAATTAGCTTGGCAGCTGCGCAAGGACGAAGATAAGTTATGGGTACAAGTAATGCGACATAAATATGTGAATCGGCAAAGAGCTAGAGCTCGCGGAAATACGTCACATACATGGCAGAGTATACAAAAGGCGTTTCCACTTTTTGAGAAAGGTACAAAGTGGAAAATTGGGGATGGTGAGATGACTAAGTTCTGGACAGACCTCTGGATAGGAAATGACAAATTAATCCATATGAGTGAGGCTCAAGTAGGCGCAGAAGACTTTAATAGAAGTATAGCTAGTTATTGGACGTGTAATATCGGGTGGAATTGGCATGAGTTGGGGCAGCTGCCGGGGCATGTTAGGACCGAACTGAGCTTGATTAATTTGGATAGAATAAGAGGGTTCGAAGACACTTTGGTTTGGAGATTTACTCCGGATGGGAAATATTCTTGTCGGAGTGGCTACGAGTGTATAACGAACAGTTATAGCAAGGGTTCCGAAAGCAAGAAATGGCAACGGATTTGGCGTATGAGGGGAACACATAGGTGCAAATACTTACTGTGCCTGTTACGTCATGATCGCGTAATGACTAATTATCATCTCTTTCGACGTCATATTTCCTCTAATGCAGGTTGTAGCTTTTGTGGCACGAGTGAGGAAACGAGCTTGCATGCACTACGTGACTGTCCTTGGGCAGCGGATATTTGGAAGGCTATGGTGGATTGTAAATATCACCGTCGCTTTTTCTCGATGCATTTAACCGATTGGGTGGACTGGAATTTGAGTACTACACTGAGCAGGTATGGTTGGGAATCGAATTGGGACATAACATTTTCTGAGATTATTACTCTTTTGTGGCAGGGGCGCAATGAGGCTTTACACCAAGATGAGATTTTGATGCCAACAATTGATATGGAGAAGATTCGTAGAAGGGTCGAAGAAGCCATGCAGCTGGCTCAGGGCGGGTGGGATATCACGGACGATATTGAATATGTCGGATGGATCAAACCGGGAAGAGGAATCACTAAGATTAATGTAGACGCAGCAGTGGTGCAAGGGCAGCAGAATGAGGAAGCTCAGCGGGTATCGGCGTTGTTATGCGTGATCACCATGGAAAATGGATAAGGGGCTTCAAAGGGGGGTGTGGCACACATGACACGCTTGGAGCATAATTGCTAGCTATTCTTCAAGGTTTGCAACTTGCATGGAATGAGAAATATAAACACATCCATGTGGAGTCAAACTGCCTAGAAGCATGAAAATGTATTAAAGAAGCGGCTTATGAGCATCAAAAGTTTGATATTATCCAAAAAATCAGAGACATGATGAAACGTGACTGGAAAGCAAAGTTATATCACATACCCCGCGAAGCAAATTTTGTGGCAGACAGCCTAGCAAAGGATGGAATTAATAAAGTAGGTGAGATAGTGAATACTCCAAGTTCAAAAGTTCTGTACTTCTATAATCATGATATCAGAGGCACGAGATGGCCCAAAGATGTGATCATTGGTTCGGGTCTGTTGGACTAAAATACTTAGGGTAGTACCCTTCATTAGCATGGGAAAAAAAAAATTAGTCAAATAAATTTTAATTCTAATATATTAGATTTGTATTGACTATTATGACGTAAAAGTAGGGGTAAAGATCCTGTTAAAAAAAAAAAAGTAGGCGAAATGATAAACATTTGGTAACATTAAAATATTCTCCTAATGAATTACAATATTATTTTAATTCTCCTAATAAACAACCATGTTTGCTGTTGATACAAAAGTGAATTTTAAGATCTCTCAAAATTTTGAATTCTACGCAACCACATGATTCTCGTAATTCATTACTAGAGTAGGAACTTCATATAGTTCCCACCACACGATTCTCATTAATAAGCGCGGTACACATTAAAAGTACTACAACATCAAATAACCCATATTTATTAACTCAAGGGTTGAAATCATTCCAACATAAATGAACTCTTAGAAATCAAGAAGCATACTTTTAAGGGCAAAAAAGAAAAAGGTATCTAAATTCCCCATAAGAGTTTCATCTAACAAAAGAAAAGAAGTAAAACTCCATAGCCACATGTCAAAGCTTGCTCGAGTCCTGTTCAAGGTTTGGTTAACCATTAATCAATTCACCCTTGATAGTATTTAGAAGGGCACTGATTTTTATGTAGTTCTAAGTCCAGATATAATCACAATCGGACCTCACATGGACCTACTCTTGCGCTTTTGCACGCTTTGATGGTGGCAAGTTGGCTTTTCCATCAACATTTGTCTCGGGATTTTCAAGGACTTCAGTGTCAGGTGCTTTTTGTTTCTCTCCCGCCAACGGACAATTTTGTCCAGATTCGTTAACAAGGTCACCTCCCATTTTGCTGCTATCGGCCTCTACTCCTAAATTATCTTTGTCAGAAGAATTTTGCACTGCATTTGTAAACTCTTTAAGGGCGTTTTCGGTTGTGGATGATTCCCCCTTGAGCAAGTCCATGCCCGATTTGCACTGCTTCTCTAACATCAATTGAAGGTGTCGCCCTTGTTCTTCTATTCTAAGCTGTAGATTTCTTTGGATCTGTAGAAATAATAATATTTAGAATAGGAGGAGATCAGATTAGAGCACCCTCTTCTGTTATTATAAAAACCTTGAGCCAACAGAGAAACTTATACCTACACCAATAAACTCATAATTTCAACAACATGAGACCCTAATTACAAAAAATACGCCAAGGTCTAAGAAATTACCATAACTTCATTGTCAATAAAAGCCTATTACAATTTCATCCATGTTTTTCGAGTTGTCATATTTGAAAAGGGTGTCTTGGTAATTTGCAAAACCTCCGGGGGTTAGTGGTGATAATTACGTAATCAGTGAGGGGTTTTGCATGTAATTATCCCTAACTGCAAAGACCAGTAATGTACAATCTTGACTGAGCTACACAAAGTCGAGGGACTGCAGATATGATAATCAACAAGACATCAAGCAAGAGAATGCATTTAGCAAAGCAAAGACAAGAAATAAAGATGAAAAGGATATTAATGACTCATGAACTGGTGAGCAAATCCCTATCCTTAATCAAGGTACTCGTGTGTATAATCCCTCTGTGTCCTTGATTTGGTATATCCATTGCCCCCACTCTTCCGACCTAAGTGAAAGGGTACTATTGGATATTCTTAAGAATAGTCATTTGATAAGTTGATAAATTTGATCCTTTTTTTATTTTCTGATTGTGAGGGTAAAATAGTCGCTTTACAATTTCCATTCAGGTTTTTTAAGCTTACTAGTAGAGCGTACGTGCACAATTTATATGATAAAGAATTTCAATATTCAAGTACTATATCTAGAAATATAAAGAAAAAATTTAATTCAAACTTGTGCATATGAAACATGTTGGTTTAGAATGTATTTAACTATAGTATAAAACTGAAAAAAGAAGAAGATTGATTTAGAGTCTAAGTTGCATGAGAATTGACAGTTGATTGGTTGATCCCATTCAGACCATAATAGTGCACCTCTAAAAGAAATTTTGCAGTTGCAACCTGTTCGCGAACGCCGCCATAGTTAACTTGTACACTTTATAGATTGCATTTGCAGCCTCCTTACCAATGCCACCATAGTTATATATGTATGCAAGTAAACAAAGCATAATTTTGAAAAAATCATTTAACAATTGGTATCTATACTAAATCAACACAGCTAATGAAAGTGAGTGTTTGCTACTAATTTCCACCTTATATAGAATTCGGAATATGGCTCTTAGAATTCTAATCTATATAGTAATGACAATTAATTTAGTGTAAGGTGACTATTTAGTTTCTCTTTTACGACAATTCATGTTTTTAGGTTAGTGGTGGAATAAAATAATATGGGCTAATTTGTACTCTTTTTCAATACATATTTTCAATACATAGTTGATTTATATAGTAATGGTAATTAATTTAGTGTGAGGTGACCATTCATTCTCTTTTATGACCATTCATTTTTTTAGGTTAGTGATGGGATAAATATGGGCTAATTTGTATTTTCAATACATAGTTGAGGGTAGAAGCTTAAAATCACAATTGGAACAAACACTAAGATATCTACACTTTTAGTATAGATATAGATATAGATATAGATTTCCTAGGGGAAATTTTTGTACTTATAAAAGAGAATAAGGTGGAAATTACGCTATTTCTAGTGCATAACAGCGTAATTAACCCAATATTTTATCGTTCATGCCACATTTGATAGAAACAGAACGGAGTAGCATGCATTTCTACAGGTATTTAAATATCTTAGATATTTGTAGCAATTTGCAGAGTCGAGCTCGGTACTGAAGAAATGCTATTTTGGGCCTATAACAGAAAAGTAAATTGGCTTTAACGACTTAGCAGTTTCTGTATATTTTCTTCCCATAAAAGCAATAGACAAACTTGGGATTGTCAGCAAAAAAATTCACAAAGAATAAATTCATACCTCAAGTTGTTCATGAAGCCTCTTTTGAACTTCCATCTGCAACCGCAGAGCTTCAGTGATCTCGATACCCCTATTCCATTACCCGAGATACATAACAATCAGCCAGAAAAAATAGTGTAGAAAACAGCTTAATATAGCTGACCATATCAAGCACTGCATTTTTCCAAGATTTTTTTTGTTTATTTAATAACGGTGGTTGGTGAGAGGGGAGAGGCTCTCAATTTATTAGTGAGAGGTGATGTCATGCAACCAAATGGTTGTAGGCACATTTTTCCTAGCCTTCATTTCTCAAAATGTGACATTCCTACTTCAATAGTGGGGATTCAACAAATAGAAACCAAACTTACGTTTTCAAGTCCATAGATGGTAGGCCTTCAAAAGAGGTCATTCTTTTCTCTGAAGATTCTGCAAAAGAAAAAATTTGACTTTCCTTTTAGGTGAAGAGTATAACTATTCTATTGGATGCATGATGCTTTCAAAGCGTATATGACAAAATCCAATTATCTTTATCAGCCACTCCAACGTGACGAAACTTTAGGCCAAACCACTAGCTGGACAGTCATCTATTTATATATAAAGTTTGAGTGGGAGAATAATGAAGCAACAGAAGTTTGAAGACATGAAGAGCATATAATTGGATTCAAAAGATAGGGCACAACTTGTCACACACCTTCTGTTGTCTCTGGGTTGTATCTAGCTGTTCGGTACTTCTGTATTTCAGACATAGAGTCCATATTCAGTAGAGAATAATCAATGCAATTCCAAAACAAGATAACAGATAATACATACCTGAAGGTGGCTTTTAACATGATAGATAGTCAGGCCTTCAACTTTCATTAGCTTCAGAACACCCTTGGGAGTAGCTCCTGTGATAAGATTTTGGAGAAATTGATGTGATTACCACCATAGTGAGGTCAAAACCTGATCATTTTGATGCAATTATGCAATAAAGGAAACCCACTTTCACTTCCACCAAGTTTGCTGACTGCCTCCACAAAGGCCTCATGAAGTTCCGGTGTCCAACGCATGCGTTGCTTTGCTGGAGCAGTATCAGTGGATGATGATTGAATAGCGGCATTGCAAGTTTGTCCAGGTGTAGCGGGAAGTTGTTGGTACATCTGGGGTTGAACCGAGAAACTTGTTGACTGTGTGGACATCTGACCCAATAACTACAATAACAGATGAAAGAAAAAGTTAATAAATATTCTAGCCTAGTACACTTACATCTACTTCAAAATAGTGTAATTACCAAATTACCCCCTTGATATTTCATCTTTAAGAAAATTAGTTGTTAAAATTTGCAAACGGAAGTCCCGAAATTACTCTTGACTTAAAAAATTGAAAAACAACCAAATTACTATTTATCAGATTTTGCCCCTGGGTGTCTTGGCAACAGATATATTTGGGAAGTGGTGTATTTGTAATGCTTTTGTTGTTGGAGGAGTGATTTTATAATATATACGTACTCCAATTTCATAATTTCATTGCCCAAAAACTTCAAACTTCAAAAAGGAAGAAATGCTATAGAAGCCACCTTTAGCTCTTGATCTGGACCACCTGCATCAGCGAGAAGCTCATTCCAATCTGAAGCCAAAGCATCACTATCATTAATAAGCTGATCAGCCCAATCCGGCCAATCGTTTGGTTTGCTGAGATCCTCAGAAGGAACTGCGATACCACCATTGTTACCACCATCAGGTTGACTATGTTGGATTGTGGTATCCATTGGAAAATCAAGAAAATCAGGCAGTGCATCTGTACACCAAGAGTCATTATTTTCATTGTGATGGTGGCTTGATGCAGTGGATTGGTGAAGTCCCGAGTCAACAGAATGTGGTACAATAACAGAAGTCCCACTATTTGTTGATTGAGAAATGAAAGGGGGTTGTCTTGGATGCCTTTCTTGTTGTTGAAAGGATGAAAAGTGAAGATCACTCGAATATCCTGAAGATGAAGATAATATGTGTCCAACAACCCCACTATTGGAAGATAATGGTGAAATAACTGCTGAAGGATGTTGTATGAGTTCCCTCCCACTGTTGGGATACATTTTTTCACGAGGAGTTGGAAGAACAGGTGAAGAAGAAGATAGAACACTAGACGACCCGCAGTTATTAAGTTGTGTTCCACCTGATCTTGGAATAGATAAAGCTGGTCTTGCTTCCATCCTTGGCTGGTGCAACTTAAATATAAGTTATAAAGAACCAACTCAGCTTCTCCAGTCACCTATTTAACATATACCACAAGTATACTCGGTCAAAGTCATATCTAACACAGGTAATTCATAAGTCATAACACATTAATGTTCTGCAAAAGGAAATACATATCAAAAGTCACAATCAACATTAGTTTATTCCAAAGGCTACAAAATATAACTTTGTTTCGTGCAAACCAGCCAAGCACGAAATAGTTCTGCGCCAAGCGAAATTAGATACAATTTTTCACATAGATTGAACAGGCTGATCGCATGTCACAACACAAAACCTACTGATCCAATTTGCCAAGTAAAATAAAGACTCCACTGAAAAGACCATATAGCTCATAATCTTTCAACCTGATTGCCCCTAAATACATTTTAATTAAGCTTTAATAAAACAAGCGACATCCTATGAGTTAATTTAATTTGTCCAGACCTGGTAGAAAACAATACCTACTTTCATAATATAACTTTGCTTCGTGCAAACCAGCCAAGCACAAAATAGTTATGTGCCTAGCAAATTTAGATACAATTTTTCACATAGATTGAACAGTCTGAACGCGTGTCACAACACAAATCCTATTGTTCCAATTTGCCAATAAGATGAAGCCTCCACTGAGAGAACCATATAGCTGATAATCTTTCGACCTGATTGCTACTAAAATACATATTAATTAAGCTTAATAAAACAAGCGACATCCTATGAGTTAATTTAATTTGTCTAGACCTGGTAGGAAACAATACCTAAATTGTAACGTGCTAGAAGTTCCAAATTTAAAAATGGCTTTCTGGTCTCCTTCTATTCTGCTAATGTTTCACTCTTATAGACACATCTCATGAGAGTAACATCTAAATCCAAGCTATCCAAAAGAGCATTGTCTCAACATCTTGCACATTCGCGCAGAAGCTTAACCAATAGAAAAATCCCTCACATATCCTACTTGTTGATTTCACCATCAAGTTATCAACTCATTTCGACACGAAATACCTCAAGCAAAACATCAGTTCTTAGAAACCAAAACAAACAACAATCCAATGTTCCAAACCACACACAACAGAAAATCAATTAACAAACTCTTCCACATCCTCATTCAAAAACTCAAAACCTACATTAAACCAGCGCTGCGAAAAATTGACTAAACAAAAAGGTCAAAAAAAAAATCACATATTAATACAAAATCGCCATGCATCACAATCGAAATTAAAAAAAAGCGATTAAATTCCAGCAAATTTCAACTAAACCGAACACTGAAAATTCGAAAAAATAATAATAATAAACGAATCCGCGAAAATCGAAAACCTCACCTAAATTCGCACAACAATCAGTGATAGAAACAAGCTCCATCGCGAATCATTGAGCTGACGAGAATCTAGACAACAACTTCAACTATACGTACAATATATGTACGTATATGCCGCCGGTGCGCACGTGTAGATCAGACCAGTAAATTCGGAGTTTTCGTCGCCGGCGAGTGGTCAAAAGAATTGAACGGTGAATAGTGTCTGTTCTCCCTTTTCTATTTTGGATTTGGCTTATTCCAATTTTTTATGCTCCTAAAAACTTCACCACGCGCGCTTCATGGTGCGTGTCTGACTCTTCCTTTTATTTTTTAAGGGAAAATTACTACCGCCACATTAAAATAAAATTTTATATTCAAGCGTGAAAATATTTTTGAGTCCAAAGCTCATTTCACCAACTTTTTATTCCAAACCCCTCAAAATTTAGGTCAATGAATTTATAAATTTAATCGCACTTAACCTTCTACATTAAAAACTAAGTAATGGTTTTTTCATAGAACTAAGTAATTGTTCTTTCATATGGACATTTATTTATATAGAACTTTTATATTGATTATCTTGATTTTAATCTAAAGTTTTGAGATTTTTTCGATCTTTTCAAAAATTGTAAAAAAATATATTTTTGGATAATTATCATATTGATATTAAAAAAATTATAAAATATTTAATATTAAAGAATAAAATTCTAATTATACGATTTATCAATTTAGAATTTTTAAAAGGAAAAACAAAATTGATAAAATAGTTTAATTAATCAATTCTTAACTTAACAAATGAAGGGTAATTTAATTTAAAAAGTTTTAATACTAACTTTTGGATTTTTTGGAATGAAAATTTTGTAAAAATGGATTTTTGAGATTGAAAAATATTTTGGTGGATTTTTTGGATATAAAAATATATTTTAGGGGGCTTTTAGTAATTTTTCCTATTTTTAATGGGTTAATTCATTTTCTTTTATTTTTAGAGGTAAATACAAAGTGCCCCAACACTATTCCTATAGTCACATATATGATATATCCTTTAAACTTTAAAAGGTATCAAAATGATACCTCATAAAAGGTAATGATTTATGCCAAATTCTTTTATCCATCCATACACAACCTTATAATATTTAGGAAAAATTACTGAAAACTGCCTAAAATAAATCTTTATGAATATAAAACTATGAAAAAAATTTCAATCTAAAAAACTCATTCTGCAAATATTTCATTCAAAAAACTCTAAAACTTAAAATCAACAAATTTTTGGACGTAATTATCCTTCATTTGATTTCTTAAGTTAAGAATAATTTATTTTAGATTTTTCAAACCAAGAGATTGTATAATAAATAATTTATATTCTAGTATTCAATACATAAATATTTGTATCAATCATCTATAGAAAAGTTATAAATAATTTTTTTATATATAAGTACAATTGATAAATTCTTAATTTAGAATATTAAGGGCAATTAAGTCCATAAATTTATTAACCCAAAAATTTGAGTTTTTTTATTTAAAAATTGGTGGATTGATTTTTTTTTGGATTGAAAAATATCAACATAGACTTTTTGGATATAAAAGTCTTTTGAGGAGTTAAAGTATTTTTTCTTAATATTTAAGCACAATATTAATATACCTGGTTATTCTTTTTTGGTTTGAATGAATTTATCAAAATTTTGAAAATTAACAAATCATTCAACATAAACTTTTTGGATATAAAAGTCTTTTGAGGAGTTTAAAGTATTTTTTCTTAATATTTAAGCACAATATTACTATACCTGGTTATTCTTTTTTGGTTTGAATGAATTTATCAAAATTTTGAAAATTAACAAATCATTTAAAAAATCTTGTAATTTATTAATTAACAAGTTATGAATAATCGTTTATAATTAATTCAATCTTATCAACTAACAAATCTAATTCTTGTTATTTGTTGATTTTGATTTATAACTTATAAATTAACAAAATCTTTAATTTACATTATTAAAATCAACAAATTATCAATTTACAAATTGTAGATTCAAACATATAAGATTCTATTTTCCAATTGTATCATACTCAATTAGTTAATCATAAGTTATTTAATTTTATCAAATTACAAATCCTATTTAAATCTTGAATGAAGTTTATAAGATATGCAATTTCATACAAATCTTATAAGTTCAATAATAATAAAAAAAAAAACCAAGTAAATTTCTTTGGTGCTTTAATATTGTAAAGTTGTGTTTGGAATGAAGCATTTGGCACAACTTATGAATTTTCATGAGCGATTATTTGGTACCTATTAGAGTTTTGGGAGGCATATGCGAATGAATAGTTTAGGGGACATTTTGTATTTCATCCTTATTTTTAAAGGGAAATTTTACAGATGTGTCTATTATTTATGTATTGGTGTTACACACTTACACTAGCATGTTATAGAAAATCTGACCGAATGGAAAAGAAAATACATTTCAAGTGTCAAAATCAATTGCTAAATGGTAAAAATGCTAAGAAGTGGTACTCAATATCTTGTTGAATTGGGTTTTTAGTAATAAATAACAATTTTTGTATGCATATTTCTTTCTAATACGTTAGTTTATCAATAACAGTACCTATATTCTCCGTGAATATAATATATTTTACGTGTGAATTATCTGACATTAATCATCTTATCTAATAAACCGTTGATATATATATATATATATGAATTAAAAAGATAAAAAGTAATTTATTGGAGCACTCGATTATATAGAAATTATAATAAATAATTTCGTTGCCAAAGATACAAATAAATTTATAACATAATAAGTTATGAAAGATGGGACTTCGAATGTCATGAAAATATCATGTTTCATTCGAGTACTTATCAATAATTCATAGACTTTTTATGGGGTTGACACAAGTCTCCGTCATTTTTTGACACAATTTTGATTTAACTGAGAATAAAAATGCTCTATATCTATAATTGAGAATCTAATTTCTAAATATTTCTACAAGGTGTATATTAAACAAATAAATGTATTTGTATAAATCATATTTCAAATATTTTATAGGCACTTGCATATTACAGGTGCTTATAAAATGTCTAGATCAAATAACATTTACTGCCTCAACCATGTCAATAATTGCTATCCTATATACGTGTGTGTGTGTGTATATATATATATATGCACTCACAAAAGCACCTGAAACTTATATCAATTAAGTACTCAATCAAAGAATGGATATGAAACATAACATAAGCTTGAATACCAAAAGAGAGCAAAGAAGATTTACTGCTGCAAAATAAAATAACTGCATAGCTTTTTTCCAAAAAATCCAAAATATTTTCTTCTCTCTAAAACAGTCACTTCACTTAAAATGAAAAGTAAACAAGCACAAAATTTCAAAAACTCCAAATTTCGACTTTTTAAACAATAGCATTGGCCGCGCTAGCGATCCTAGGCCAAAGATCAGCGCACTCCTTTCCAATAGGGCCGGTAATAGCAGAACCTACAAATTCAAACATGACGGAAGGATTTAGAAATGACGCCTTATGAATATCATGTGATAACGCATATGAATCTGCATAAAACATGTAATTTATAAACAAGATCAAATGATACCTTTCATCTCGCCCTTGGGATTCACAATGACACCGGCATTATCTGAAGTTTCAAGATACATGAATTAGCAACAAATAATGTTCATATGCATTATAGTCAAATTCTAACCGTTCTAAACGACGACAAAATCAACACTAAAGAATGTTCATAAAAGACAGTGGGCTATATACACGTGTGCTTCTAAGATTCTGCACTTAAATTGGGGGTAATTATCAAATAACTCCTTAAGGGCATCTCCAATGTGTAATAGCACTCCCATGTACTGCACAATCTTTCACAATTTTTCACACAAAAAGTAAATTTCCTAGAATATTCCTTTTACACCTCATTTATACTTTTTCTCATATTTTACAAATAACACCCAACTTTAACTTTTTTGTTACGTATTCATCCAAGTAAATATATTGTGTTGTCTTATAATATTACAATTTATTATTGTTTTGTAATTTAATAATAATAAATAATTATTTAATAATAAATAATTAAAATCTATTTTGAAATTTTGTAAATTAAATTAAAATTTTACACAATATATACGGCCGGGTTTACAATTTATATATTATATAAAATAATATTTGATAAAGGAGACATACAAAACAAATATTATATTGATTAATTAACATTAATACAACACAATTGAAAATGACTTTATAATATTATAACTTTATATTGATTAATTAACATTAATACAACACAAACATAGGACCTATTTATAATTTTTTTAAAGTTTAGGGACCTAATTATAACTATGCAATAGAATACTAAATTGAAAAAAAAACAAAACAAAAAAAAAGATAAAAAGTGGGGTCCACCACCAAAAATTGCGTGAATGAACAGTGACACGCTATATATATATTGCGTGACACCGTTCACCCACGCCATTTTTGGCGTGGGCTTGCCACCCCGTTGGAGAGACAAAATGGATGGCAAAACACAATTTTGCCGTCCATTGGAGTTGCTCTTTGATGTATCTTGAAACTCTACTCAAGGCTTCAACTTATCCTGTAAGTACTCAAGGCTCCAACTTATCTTATTTGGCACCCTATTTGTCCTATTTACAAGGGAATAAAAAGTTCAGAAAGAAATAAAATACCAAATGGGTATTTTGAGAATTGGAGAAAATTAAATTTCCTCAAAAACCCGACATACCAAATTGATTTTTCATTGGTCTTTCAAACCCCTAGCCCTATATATATAGGTTGCCTGAGTAGAGGTCCAGAACACAAGGACAAGAAACCAAGGAAACGTTCAAAACATATTAAATAAAGAGTTACCCAATACATTGCATTTGACAAATTTTCTTAGTCAAATATTAATATTTCAAAGCTCACACTTCAAAATGTAGTAAGACACTGCTAAGAAGGCTTTGCAGTTCATAAGCTCTACAAGTTCCATCATGTTGTCCACATTGGTCTAAGCTTTAGGTAAAATTCTGCTATTGGTTTCTCTAGTTAGGCAAAAATTATATATAATTCATAAATAATTCAACTAACTATTTAGTACAATGCTTCCATAATCCATCTGATTTGATTTTCTAATGTTTCAAACACATACATTTAACAGCTGCATTCTTAAACTAAGTTTCACAATTAAGTCCAGTTACCGGGTAATTTCAAATAATTACCAGCATCTTTCACGAAACAGCCCACATAAACCTATCCACAACATTCCAACTCCTGCCATTAAATATATTAATCACATCTCCACAATTGATTCATCAAAAGAACCCTAGAAAAGAAAGGATATGGCACATTGTCTATTTTACACCACAACAACCTCCCTCAAAACTCAAATCATTCAGATGAATTTCAAACATTCTTTTGGGTTGTACTTGAGAGATCAAGTTACCTCAAGTCCGAGATGATCCCCACCCTCCCACGTGTGGGGACCCACACATGGAAGGGTGGAGATCAACCCAAACGTGAGATTAATAGGACCTCCCAAGAATCATAAATTAACAGGACCTCCCAAGAATCATCTCATTCTTTTTAAGAAGCAAATTTGTCAAAAGTTAACAAGTCAAAAAAATTACAACCTACACAACACCAAACAACTAGGGTGATACTAAGACAGACCGGGTCCATCGGATCCGGTCTATCTAACGTCATTGGATGCAGGATAAAACAGTAAAATACACCATAAATCAACTGCATCCAATGATAGTTGATGAAGCGGATCCATTGGACCCGATCCATCCTAGAACTTCCCAAACAACTACGCACAACCGAACAATAAAATCAATCAAAACAGCAGTAAAATAATCTCCATCAAAACCGACAAATTTAAGCTCAAAATGGTAACAGTACCTTCGAAGTACATGAAGACACCGTCCTTTCGGCGCCACGGCTTGCGCTGTCGGACAATGACAGCTGGCATGACCTTCTTACGCAGATCAGGCTTTCCCTTCTTAACAGTGGCCATAACCATATCTCCGACGCAAGCAGACGGAAGCCTGTTGAGACGTCCCTTAATCCCCTTCACCGAAATGATGTACAGATTCTTAGCTCCAGTATTGTCGGCGCAGTTCACCGTAGCTGCCACCGGCAGACCCAGCGACATCCTGAACTTGTTACCCGCCGATCCTCCGCGCCCTGTACCACACAAACAATCATATATATAAACGCTAAATTCAGATGTAATCATATATATACATATATATATATATACACGTTAAATCAGTACCACACAAACAATCATACATATAAACGTTACATTCAGATGTATCATATATATATATACATATATATACACACACATACATACATATATATATATATATATATATAAACGTTGAAATCAGATGTAAAGTATAAAAATTCAATCAAATCAAATGAGAAAAAGATGAATCGGGGTTAGGGAATTTTACCTCGCTTCGACATTTTCGCCGACCTCTGTCACTGTCCCTCAGATGGAAATGAAAATTGAAGAGTTTTGAGGAGTTGATTAGGGTTTTATATTTAAGGCGGAAGAAAATGGGCTAGGGTTTTGTTTTTATTTTTTGGTAATTGGGCTCGAATAATGTTGAAGCCCAAATACAAAACATTTACGGCTCATGCATGACATTTACAGCCCAACTTTAAATTGCTCCAAGGTGAGAATCATTTATGTTTTGGTTCTGTTTTTTTTTATTTATTTTTTGTTTACTTTTCGACGAAGGGGATACCCTCACCTGACAAACACGGGCCAATAATTCTTACTTTTTAATCATGGACCACATGGATCCTATAAGACTCCAAATAAAAAAAAAAAAATCATGACTCGTTTAATTTCACCACTATTTTTAACAACTTAATTTCTCTATTTCATTCGTTAAATTCATTTTAGTTTCTGAGTTTTACCTTCAGCTTCAAATTATTTCTTAAGTTTTTAAAGTTCTTTCTATCAAGTCCCTCCGAACAATCTCAGGCACATCATTGAAATGACATTCTTATACTTTTATCCTTTAATAATTTGAAAGAAAAGGAAAATATGTATTGCACATTTTGCGTTAACTCACTTTACTCCTCGAGCTCTATCCTAAATGTTGAACTAGTCGTTGAGTTTTTAATTTTTATCAACATAGTCCCTGTGGTCAATCTTCAAAAAGCAAAATCAAAAGTACTTTTTGTGAAATCATAGTTATTGACCTATTAAAATTTAGAATGGCATTACACACCTTAATTCTAATTAGGGAAATTCATGAAATGATAACAGTTATATGAAGATCAAGCAACTATGATTACCAAAACGCAGGTTTAGTTGCCAAACCGGGTAAGAAAGGCCTCGCTCACTTCGTATGATTTGCGAGGATATACGTACTAATTAACCTAGAATAATTAATAAATTATACAATTTGAAATCATAATTAACAAAAAAAATCAAGAAGTTAAATAAAAACATATTTTTGACATTTAAACCCCGCCTTCCCCCACCAAAACCCCAACTTTATATTAATTTTCCATAGTTTGTAATGAGGATTTTTAGGATTGGGTGATCCAAAATACTAAATGATTGTGTTTTTTAAGTTGCATTTTCATTTTTTGAATCATCAAGAAATGAAAATGCACACTCCAAGGTAAATTTTACAGAAAATACTCAAATTTTAAATCCTACTACAAATTCCCTCATATAACTACTCATCATTTCATCAATTCAATCACTTCATTCTCTCTCTTCATTAATTACTAATTACATAATTCAACTATCCAAGATATTCTCTTTTTTACTTTATCATAAATAAAATATTATTCTAATTTTTTCTCTCATCATCATTACATATATAACTAATTCAATCAACTTTATATCACATCTACACAATTTCCAAACATTTCTCAAAAACACATCCAAACAAACAAAAAAAATTAATATTTTCACACGAATTTCTATAATACACATTCTCCAATAAAAAGTTAAAATTCATTTTCGAAAACACAGCAATATAAAGCCTAAGTGTAGCAATTGAAATCATAAGCAGGCCTAAGACTTTGTTTGGATGTGTTCTCATTTCATTTTCAACCGTCATTTCTTAAAACGTAGGGAAAAATGAGTTTTTTTATTTTTGTGTTAAAATGTGGGCATGTTTGGATGTGATTCTAAAAATGGTTGGAACTGATGATGTATGAAACAATTGAGATAGTTAAACGTAACGATTATGTAAATAGTATAGATTAAATAATATATAATATTATATTGATTAGATATATTTATAAGATAAAACGATATAGATTAACCCCAAATAAATGCATTAAAAATACTCAAAATTGATCTTGAAATGTGGACATTTTGCCAAATAGCCCTTTTTTGAAAGTCCTTTAGGTAATAGCACCTCTACTGTAGCCTCATACTGTACCAATTTCTTATAATTGCACATGGGTCCAGTAACTTTTGAAGTTATTTAACTTTGGTCCTTATAAAATAAAATTTACAAAAGCAATTTAATTACATAAAATATGAACAGTGTTACCAAATTTTTATCATTTAACGAGTTAAGCATTCTTTTCCAAAATTCTCATGTAAGAGGGTTGCTTCGTAAATCCGATGGCTTCATCAACGAAGACTTACGTTGGATCTGGAGTAAAGTACCTGTCTTACCCTTTTGTATTTTAAAATATACTCTTAACTTATTTATAATTTAAACTTAAAAACATTGTTTTGATAAAAAAACTCGAGCAAACTTTTCTGATGTGGAAGATCAGATTAAACTGCGACCACAGAGCATACTCAGAATACTCAAGCTCTGATACCATTTTGCTTGCACACTGGGGGGAATTATCCCGCACAATTTGTCTCCCGACCAGTAACACCGAGACGGTAAACAAATTCTTCCCAAAGCAGTATCAGATATTATTAAAAAAAATAATTTGTACAACGGAAACATATTTTCGAGACGATGAAAAGGTAGAACGTTACTACTGTTCATCATCATTTTTATTTTTTATTTTTTATTTGGTTTTTGAGCATTTTTAATGTTTTTGGATTTTCGATTTTTAATGTTTTTGTATTTTTTGACCATGAGAGAGTTATAACATTTTTAAATAGTAGGGGAATCCCGTCCCTAGGGGTAAACTACTCACTATGCATATTAATAAAGCATAAAAACTTACAAGAGATTTTTGCACACAAAGTAGATATTTTATTACAAGAAAAGAGGAGAAATTCTCTAGCAACCAAGAAGTGTGGGTTGGAGAATGTCAAGGTGCAAGTTTTACAACTGAGGGGTGAGATCCTTTTATGGGCCTCAGACATGAAAGAAATTTACAACAATCTGAAGAAAAACTTGGCATCCGGAATGCCATTATTACAAACAGTACAAAATAGTAATTAAGCAGTAAAAAGTACATAGGTGGCAACAGGGAATAGTAAATATGTTACAAAAGTTGCTGAAACTTTGAATACTGTATGCATGAGTCGTCCTCTGAATTTACTTCTCTTGTCTTATAGCTAAATTATTGGTGTCTTTCACTATTGCTCCGAGTTAAAATTTTGTTGCTGTCACTAATGCTTCAAATTATTGTCCTTGCTGAAATTATGGCATTTGTTTGCCATTTTACTGAAAGTTTGTCTTCTTGCTGAATTATTGGTGCTGCTAAGCATTATTGCTGATAAGTCTTCAAATTTTTTGCTGGATTATGGACTTCCTATTCCTGAGCTTGATGCTCCAAAATCTGGTACATATGTTGGAGGACATTCTACACTTGTCAATATTTTAGTTCCTTGATAACATATTCGATGATAAACTCGATCACTAGCTGGGATGAAAATACTCTGATGACGTTCTTGAAAAATAAGTTGAAACTTTGTAGCTAAATCTGTGTTTAACATATATCTTCGTTAATCTTTTCGACGAGTTTCAACGGCTAGTTTCATCTCTGCTATGTCTGAAATGAGATTTATTGCTTCGTGTAATAACCAGAATGCTACTGATGGTGATGATAAACTTTTTTCATAGGCTTCATGTATCCAATAAAATGCATGTCCCACATGAGGGTTTGTTTTTCCCCAGATTGGTGGTATGGCTGTAACTTCAATTCGTAGAATATCTATTCCTCTACTCAGCTGGAGGTTTATTGCGTCTCTTAACTGTCTTCCTAATTTTTTAACTTGGTCCAAATCAGTAACATATAGTCTCGATACAAAACCATAGTCTAGAAGCTGCTGTATAGTGATAAAAATGCCTTCGATCCATCCTTCTTGAAAAATTGACGTGTCTACCTGAATGTTTGGCCATGAAATATATCTTGCAGTATAAAATTTTAGGGTTCCTTGTTGTCTGATGGGTTCTCCTTTCCATTGTAAAAGGGTAGTAGTAGGCAGTATTCTGTCTATTTTAGTGGTCACAATTAATTGAGCTACCTTCAACATTTTGCTATAGAAAGTTTCTTCTGCTTTTTGCCAAATCATATTCTGTATTCCTTCAGGTAGGGGTGAAAGTGTTTGGGTAGGGTAATGAAAGGTTCTAACTAATAGGTATTGGCGGGCTTTTTCTTGTATTTCTTTTGGTACGGCTTTTTGATTGGGCTTTAAAACATACTCTTGAAGGTTTTCATGTTGAATTAAAAGGTCTTGGTATAATTTGTTTAGGTTGGAGAATTTTTTGGTTACTATGTCAAGATCTTCTTCTAATTGATCAACGTCTGGGCTTATAGGCTGCTTTTCTTTTGATAAATTCTTGGGCTTTGCATTTTCAGCATTGGGCAGAATGTAAAATTTGGGCCTAGTAATCTCCTTGCTGCTGCTATTGCTTCGTAGATTGCTTAAAAGGTACCATATAACCATTTGAAACTTTTTGAATGCTTTCTAGTGCCTTTTGATAATCTTCAAAGATTCCAACTGGTTCGCCTCTAATAACGAGATAAACTGTTGCATCCTTTACTGGAAAATTTTTATTTTCTTTTTCAAAGTAATAGCAGAGGGCATTTAATGCTGCTAATTTGCTGGATGAAGTATGAGCTTCCCATAGAGCATTAAGTAGCACACTCTGTTCTTCAGTTATATAAGGCGTATCTCTAGGAGGCTTGAAATTATGTCTGACTGGAAGTACTATTTTTCCAAAGGTTTTTAAAGCTGGTCTAGGAAAAACGCTTTGTGTAGCTGGATTGAAAAATCGAGTTTCTATTGTGAATGCTGGTCTATTCTGGCTAATTTGTTGAAAGTTAGGCCTGAAAGCTGGTCTTCGGACTATTTGGTTATAAGCTGCAGTGGGAGGTCTTGTTTGTTGGTTGTCTTGGTCGTTGGAAGCCATGATCTGTTACCCATAATTAAAGTTAATTGTCTGCTTAATAAATTTGCTATACTATTATTTGATCCTTTAATATGTTCAAATTCTACTTTATATCCGTTACCTTTTATAGCATTTCTAAAATTTAACCATCTTTTATTATTTTGTTTTCTAGAATTTTCATTTTTTATGAATCTAACTACAGCTTCACAATCTGTTCTGATGGTAAAAGGTTTATTTAAATATAGTCTAAAATGGTCTATTGCTTTAACTATTCCTGCTATTTCATAATCCAAACTAGTCCAATTACTTCCTGTTTTATTAAAATTACCACTGGAATAAGCTGATATTTTTTCTTCACTTTTTGGATAAAATTTATGAGGTTTACATTTTAATATTGCTCCCCATCCTTCTATAGAGCTATCTACTTCTATTATTACATAATCAGTACTTAAAGGTAATTCTAAAGGTTTTAGATCTTTGACAATTTCTTTAATTTTTCTAACTAGGTTAATATCTTCTTGATTAAAATGTCTTTGACCTGATTTTCTTGTTTTCTTATATAGTGGTCCAACTAATTTACTAAGTTTAGGAATAAATTTTCTAGAATAATTTAATATCCCTAAAAATGCTTGTATTTGTTTTAAGTTTTCTAGTTTATCAGGGAAATCTAAGATCTTTTGAGCTATATGAGATTGTAATTTAATTTGTCCATTTCCTATTTCCAGACCTAAAAAGCTTATTTTTCTTTTAAAAAGTTCCATTTTCTTTTTAGACACTACTATTCCATTTTCTTCTATTAAATTAAACACTTGTTTTAAATGATTTTGATGTTGTTTAAAATTTTCAGAAGCTACTAAAATATCATCTATATATACTAAACAGAAATCTAAATGTTTAAATATACTATCCATAAATCTTTGAAATATTGCTGAAGCATTTTTTAAACCAAAAGATAGAACATTCCACTCAAAATGTCCTTCACTACAACTAAAAGCTGTCCATTTTTTGTCTTCTTCTACCATTCTAATTTGATTATACCCACTTTTTAGATCAAATTTTGAAAATATCTTTTTATTTTGTATGAGATTAATTAACTCATCTTTATTAGGTATTCTATAAGCATCATCTTCTGTATTATCATTAAGTCTCTTATAATTATATACTATTCTAGGTTTTTCTCTTTTTATTTCTGTATTATTTCTTACTATAAAAGTTGCCGATCTATGTGGACTATCACTTCTTCTTATAATACCGATTTCTAACATTTCTTTGATTTGTGTTTTGAATTCTTTTATATCTTCAGGAGTATATTCTATAGTTGTTGTTCTTATTACTATATCGGGCTTTAAGATGTTTAGTTTAAAAGTATAATTTACTTTGTTTTTGGCTAAGTCATCCCCTATAAATCCTAACATTTCTAATTTATGCAAAATTCTTTCATTTTCTAGGTTTAATACTTCTAATCTTTTTCCTATATCTCTAATTTCTTCATCTAATAGGATGTCTATGGTTTCAGATTCTATATTATTTTGTTCTAATTCTTTGAAAAAATCTAGGTCATTATTACCATGTTCACCACACTTCGCAGTCAACTCTGATTGTTTTATGTATCTATTAGTGGGGAAAGTATAATTATGTTTGCTAATAGTAATATAATTATTTCCTACTAATATACTGCCATTTAATGCACAAATAAAGTTTAACCCTAAAAGAAATTCTTGGCTTTTTATATTATCTGGTGCTATAAGTACTTGTCCTAGAGTATATTTGCTACTGTAATTTCCTGAAAAATCTTTAAATTGTATTCCTATATTAATTAACTCTTTTGTTATTGTCATTAATCTATTTTCTGCAGTTCTACTAGTAACAGTATAACTTAATTTAGTTTCAAATTTTTTAGGTACAAGACTAGAGCTAAGCATGCTTTTTGTACTTCCTGTATCTAAAATAGCTTTAGTTTCAATATATTTTTCTTGATTACACTATATTCGACAATCTAAAAGTATTAAACTACTAGTATAAGGTACCTGTATTTGAGGTTCATACGATGTATTTTGTAAATGAGTTTCTTCTAATTGTTGGTTAATTTCATCAAGTTCTTCTATAACTACTTTATTTTGATTACTACTTATTTTTTCATTATTTTTTAATTTCAATTCTATTAATAACATTCTTAAATCTAAATTCTCTATTTTATGGCTCAGAACTTCTATAAATTCTAGTTTTTTACTAGGTTTAGGCAATACATCTGTTTCTATATTATATGCGTCTTTAGCACAAATAAAACAAATTTCGTCAAAACATATATTGCACTGATATCTTAAATGTATATCAGGATATAGTCTACAAATACTACATGCTACACTCATAGTTCCTTTTCCATTTATATATTTATGTTCACATGAATTATTCATATAGGTATATTCTATTATATTTGGAATTTCTGGTCCTTCTTCACTTACAATACTAAATATACTTTCATTGTCACTTTCATTACCATCTATACTTACTACGTCTTCATCTAATTGTTCTGCTATGACTGCTCTTTCCATATTAAATTGTCTTTTAGGACATCTATTAGCTAAATATTTAGAATCTCCACAAATAAAACAAGTACATTTCCTATTTGATGGCTTTCTAACATAATTAGAAGGTTTTCTTCCTTGTTTATATTGTCTAAAACTAGATTTTGGTTTATTAGATTTTCTTAATATTTTTCGTTTTGGCTTAAAGTAATTCTTCTGTCCATATTGTTGTGGGGTGTATATAGTTTTTCTACAAAACTCATAAAATTGTTTTCTAATTTGTTCTCTAATAAATTCTTCTTTACACCATTCTTGAAGTTTAAAGAAAGTATATTGTACTCTTGGTCCTATACCTAATCATGTAAGATTACCATTAGTGTTTATCCATTCTTCATGTATTCTTTTTCCTAAATCTTGTGGTTATTTTGTAAAATATCTATTACATAATTCTTCATCAAATGCTTTATTAGCTTCTCCTATTAATCTTGTAAAATCCTGACTAAAAGGTATAATATACTTCATATCGGTTATAGTAAGTTGTTCTAGGTTTCTAAGTGCAGTATCTTGTATGAATGTATTTTCTCTTCCTGGATCTATTCCTATTATTAAAGTTCTAATAAAACTAGTAAAATTATATGGATTATTTCCTGAAGCCTTTATTTCATTAATTCTATTAGGATCCTTTTTCTTCTTACTTTGCCAAATAGATAATGTTGTAGGTCCTAAGCATGTTTCTAAAAAATTAAACATATCCATATCTGCTTTTTTATTTATTTCCCAATGTCTTACTACACATTGTTCCCATATATTTACTTCTTCTGGCCACATTTGTGGGCTTCCTAATTCAATTACTAACATGGTTCCACTCATGATTTTTCCTATGGGTTGTCGTGCTCCTACATATTTATTAGGCTGGGTTGATCCATACTCATATGTTAGGCTTTTCCAATCTGGTCTACCACTCATTTCTACATTTCTGGTTGGATTTCACTATAATCTGATTCTACTCTAGTTCTTTTTCCTATGTTACTACTAGTACTTGCTTGACTATCTGCCATAAAAACTATTTCATTGTTACCTTTTTCTTTAAAGAAATTTGTAAATTCTACCTTTCCAGAACATATATCATCTACTAAATCTATATTATAATATTGTTTAAATTCTTTTTCAGCTGATTCTAAATTTATATCTAAATTCATTGCTTCCAAATACATTTCATCTACTAGTTCTCTTAAATTATTTATCTCGAAATTCTTTCGTAATATTTCTTCCATATTTTTTGGTCTATAGTCATTTTTAAGTTGACTTTCTAATTGTCTAATCTCTTCGTCTATTTCTTCTATATTTTCTTCCTCTTCATCTTCTTCGCTTTCTATATCAGATATTATTTCCCAATTTGCAAATCTACTAGTTATTCTAACTTCTTCTTCTTCTATAATATTCATATAGCTTGTTTCTGTTTCATTATCAGTTTCTTCTTCTAAATCTTCTAAATTTTCTTTGGAATCTTGTTTTTGATAATTAAGAAATCTAATAGAAGTTTGACCTCTACTATTTGTATACATTACACTTTCTCCTGAAACTTTGACCGATTCATTTTCTTCTAAGTGTTTAGTTAATTCCCATTCTTCTCCATTTAAATCGTTATTATCTATATTTAAAGGTTTAATCATTTTTACTCCTACTGAGGCTAAACCATCTATTATTCCATCTATATTAATTTTATATTGAGGGAAACTATTATTAGTTACTCTTCCTAAAAATGCTATAGAAACGACTAAATTATTACCATCATATGTTTCATATCCTCTAGTTTGTAATCCTATAGTGATTTTATTAATATCTCTTATACTTTTCATCATATTTGGAACTACATAAAATATTTCTACATTATTAGTCATATCTATTTCCATACTAGCAAATACTGCTCTTTTAGAATCAGACCAACTTTTATCTAATAATAAGACTAAAACTTTTCCACCAGTTCCTTTTCTAGTTAATCCTTTTATTCCTACAATAATTAATCCTAAATGTATATACTTTTGTTTTAACTGTTTTAATTGTTTTATATATTCCGGGCTAACTAAGCTTATATTTTCAGCATTTGTCGTAACTTTTACTTCTTTTTCTCTAAATTTTTTAATTAAATGTGTGTTAAAGTCCATTTTTCCTACTTTATATAATGTTTTAGGTTTTAACTTATCTATTCCTTTATTATTGTACAAATTAAGATTTTCTTCTACGTCTATTATTTCTTCTAATTCTACTTCTCTAGCTGAACTTTGACTTCCTGATCCTCTAAACATTCTTTTAGTGAAAGTATTACTTATTTTGCTTTTTCTTTTTCTTTACTACTTGATTCACTTATAGTTCTACTAGTACCACTAAATGATCTCAACATTTTTACCAATATATATTTTTTAGGTTCCTTTTTAGGTTTTTCAGACTCGTCTAGTGCTAAATTGACTAATCTTTCTTCTATACTATCTTGTAAATCTCCTTTAATTACTTGAGATACTGTATCTATTTTAGTGCTTAATTTTTCTATTTTATTTTCTAATTTGTCTAGTCTTTCGAATATTTGTAGAATTAAAGCGAATTGAAGATTTCAAAGTTTAGGATATAATTTGTCTGAATGACTAGTTCTTTGATAGGTAGTAAATCCTTCCTCCGTATGTAGGTATTTATTTGCTAGTTCAATGACTCTTTTATATTCTAATCTATTGTCCAGACTATTCATCCACTAACTATTCGTTCTATATTTTTTAAAGTTTTACTTGTTTCTAAATTTTGAGGCTCAAAATTATTTATTTTTTCTATTACTTGGCTTAGAGTTTTCTTAGTTTCAATTTCTAATTGTTTTATTTTACTACTTTCCAAACTATATTTTAACTCTATTATTTCGTCTTTAGTAGGAAAAAACTTATTATATTTTTTTAACTATATTTAAAGTTTCCTCAGACTGTTGTTTAATATAATCTAAATTATTACTTTCACCTCTTTTTATTATTTCTCTATTTATTAAAACAGCTTTTTTTAATGATTCTAATGTTTTATAAAGTTTACTGTTATTTATTTCTAAGTTTGATGCTAAAGATATAAGTAAATTTGTTAAACTATTTAAGTGTTTATTTTTCGAATGTAAATTATGCTTAAAACTTGGATCAAATCTACAAATAAATTTATGTTTATCTAAAGATATTACGGTTCTATCGGCTAAACTATATTCTAGATCTAAATATTCTAATCTTTTAAAATTAGAAGGATCTATTTTAATAAAAGGCTGCTATTAATATATTCAAAATTAAAAGGTATTTAATATAGTTTTCGTGATCTCGTAATCTAGGTGGTATGTTAAGATAATTATTAACCCAACTTTCTCTCCTAATTATTAATTGATTGCGTAATTCTAAAATTAATTCTGTATTAGTATAATCTAAGTTTTCTAAAGTATTAAGACAGTAAATAAAAGCGCTTAAAATATGAGCGGGAATTGGCATGTAGATAAATTATGAATGCAATAAAAAGTTTTATGCAGATTTATAAAAGCGGGTTGAGATTCCCTTTTCTTTAAAATATGTATAATTATTCTCATGAGTTTAAATAATTCTAAAATAAAATAAAGGGACCAAACTGAAAATAAAAACAAAGCATATATACTAAGAAAATAAATATTACTTGCCATGTGTCGGTTTTTGCTTGGTTTTGGCTATTTTGACTTAGTCAAAAATAGTGGCTTGTTTTTGCAAATCTGAGGGACTAAAATGCCAAAATTTTTGGGGCTATGTCCTTAAAACTTATGTCTAAAAGTGCTAGACACTTAATTGTTTATGTAAAATGGGGCTATTCCCCCTAATTTTCCCAAATATGGGGTGTATGATAGGGGCCAAAAATATCTAGGGGTATTTCGGTACTTCACTTGCCCCCGAGTCGGGGCGAGGCGCCCACCACAGGTCAAAGCCCGTGATAGAAGGATTGGCCCAACCCAACAAGGGGCTGAAAGCCCAGTAAGCATAATAAAGTTATTCCTCAATCTTAATAAAAATCATAATAATTAAATCAAGCCTATTGGCCCAATGACAAGATAGAGTCCATGACCTATAATCAACTCCTTATAAATACCCAAAGGAGCTGGAGGTATCTCATTATCTACTCCCCCCCCCCCCCCCCCGGCGCAAAAAACACATTGGCAATAGGGAGTAACCCCATCATCGAACTACGAATAGACTTGATCCCAGCAATCCGAGTACGTAGGCAGCTCGCCATAGTCGAGTGCAGTCTATAATCCACCAATCCCCATCTAGTTTGTCGTGTGTTGGAGCGGTTCCTTCACCCCACGTGGTCGATCACGTGATATTCATACTCTAACGATTTTTGCCATCATCAGTGTACAAGCCTATGAAGGTTAATACTGTATATTTTATTCCACTATTACACCACAATTGTTCCTGAAAAGATGAATTTATAGAAAGAGATGTGAGAGGAAAAAAATGTAAGTGTGATTTGGTAAAGCGAAAGATAATTATTGGATAATGTTAAAACAAAAAATAAAAATAAATGTATTTTTAATTGAAGATAATATAAATTGTATATTTTTATTTTCAATTAAAAATAAAAAAAGCAAATATAAAACACATGCAAACAGGCCATCAACTTCTTAATAAGATAGAGGACCTCCAGGCTTCAGTTTGTGGATCAAAGAGACGTCCATAAATTTGCTTTGTTAATGAGTTTACTAAAAGACCACATTTTTTATTCTTTACGGGCTATTGCAATTGGGCCTTCATTGATAAGCCTCCAAAACAAATTTCCAAAGAAAAGGGGCTGTTTGGAAAGTGGAATTAAGTCACGTGATTCGGGAAGGAAATCAAGTGGCGGATTATCTAGCAAAATCCGGGTGTAACTGCGATATGGAATTGATTGACGTTCCGGATAATCATGCGATGAGTCTCCTTGAGCAAGACAAAAGTGGTACTAAATGGCCACGAGATATGACTATTAACCCGGGTTTGTCGGGTTAGATAGAATAGGGTACCCCTTCATTTTGAGTCAAAAAAAAGAAAAAAAAAGAAGAAAAGGGGCTGTTTTGAATGTGCCCCTATTTATTTGCCTTTAATAGTACTAATTTCTTGTAGTGATTTTTTTTTTAAAGGAACGATTACATCATCTTATTATATCAATTGTAAGAGAATATCTAATATAAGTAAGCATCATCAACAAATTCTATAATAAACTATTACAAACTACCATACGGGTAGAGAAAGCAACCCACATACACTATTGAGAGTCGAACCCACACCCTTTTTGTTATGGAGCCTCAACCTTTATCAACTAGGTCAGGCCTCATCGACTTCTTGTAATGAATTTTCATTCTTTCTTGTTAAGTAAATTGATCTGTTCAAACATCATCCTTTCACAAATACTTACATATAATCACAAATATTTACAAGAGTAATGTTATATACCACCGATTTCATACCACTAATTTTTCATCTCCCCTTATTTTGGTAAGAAATTATTACAATTGATTGGCTTTGATGAATTAAATACATTAATACTTTCTTGAAACCGGATATTTTTCACCGTTGTCACTTTTGTTGATTATGGTGAAAAAATGAATGCAATAAATGCATTTGATTTATATCCGTAATTTATCTTTATCATAACAAACAAATATTTTACCATATTAAGAACATGTGAAAAAATGGTGAAGAATAAACGATGGTATATAATATTCTATATATATATATATATATATAGAATATATATAGAGAGAATATATATATAGGGTCAAGATCTAATACATACCCTATATTAGATAAGATATAAGACTCAATCTCCACCATTGGATCCATTAAATCCAACAGTCCAAAAAAGAATCACAAAACAGGTGGAGAAATTGATTCCAATTGGATCAGGGGTATAATAGTCAAATAATGTCGTTTATCAAAAGCCCACGTCTCAGAAACTTTTCATCGTCTTCTCTCTCAGGTGCGAGACTCTCACTTCTTCTCTGGTCTTTCACTGCTTCTCTTCACTTCTCTTTTTTTTTTCTTTTTTATATATTATGAAGAGTTCCAAATACAGAGAATAGATTTAATACATAACGCAGAATATAATGGCTTGTGTAAGGGGTACTAGCGCAGTATCATTGTCTTCTTCACAATCATCCTATATTGGATTAATTGGAAAAGAATTCAGGCTGTTGTCTCTATAATCGTACTCTTATAAGTTCTCGTTCTTTTTCCCTAATATACAGTATGTTATAACACATTATACGGTATATTATAACTCATTATACAGTATGTGTTTATAACATATTAAAAATATTCAATTATACAGTATTTTATAAGTCATTATACAGTATGTTATAACACATTACGGTATATTCTAACTCATTATACAGTATGTGTTTATAACATATTAAAAATATTCAATTATACAGTATCTTATAAGCCATTATACAGTATGTTATAACACATTATACAGTACATTGTAACTTATTATACAGTATGTGTTTATAACATATTAAAAATATTCAATTATACAGTATCTTATAAGCCATTATACAGTATATTATAACTCATTATACAGTATGTGTTTATAACATATTAAAAATATTCAATTATACAGTATCTTATAAGCCATTATACAGTATGTTATAACACATTATACGGTATATTATAACTCATTATACAGTATATTAGCCAAAGGATTATTCATTCATCAACCCATTGCCTGTGCGTAGTCTCATCTGGCTAAAGCTTTCCCATAATAATAAAACTGAAATTACGTAATCAAAAACTATGCTAATGTTTGAAAAAACTCCCAATTGATGACGGTAATGAATTGACGATGAATATATCTTATATTGATGTTGAATTGTCGATGATTCCGAGCTGAAATTGCCTATGATGAATTGATGATATATGAATTGAATATGAATTTAAGGTTTTCTGTATCAATCGTAACTTTATGGGAGCTGAAATTGGAAGGAATAATTAAAAAGGGAAGAGGAATTTGTTATTGCTTATAATAAGGGATTTGATTTTGATCCTACTTATTATTTGCATGGGTTTGTTAGACCTATTGACTAAAATGCCCCTATCATAATTAAATTAAAGATTAAAACCGAAATAATGGCTTTCATTATGGACCTTGGGATCAAATGGTTTAAATAGTCTAGATTGGGTCTTATATCTTACCTAAAGTATAGGGATGTATTTGATCCACACCCTATATATATATATATATATATATATATATATTATATATATTCTCTATATATATTCAAGAAAGAGCATATATTCAAGATAATTGGCCTAAAGATATATATATATATATATTATATATATTCTCTATATATATTCAAGAAAGAGCATATATTCAAGATAATTGGCCTAAAGTAGAATCTATAAAAGATGGATAGCATTTATTAAAGATTATCGGGCTAGAGTAGAATCTTTAATACATGGAGAGCAACTATTTTCTGCTATAAATAGGAAGGCAAAATAATCACTCCACCATCAGATATTAACTAGTAGTGTCATTTTTATAAGGAACCAAAAATAGATATGGCATCTTGTCAATGTCAAGGCAAGAACCCTCCTCCTCTTTCCATTTCTTATTTTCTCCTGATGAATATTTGTTTTGACAAGGGCTAAATTTCAACTTGAGGAGCTATATAAATTATTATGTGACTGATTATATATTGTTGTGCTATATCTTAAACTTTTCGGCTCAAAATTAATTGATTTTTTTTCCCCGAAGCGTATCTCGGATGAAGAAGGCCAATCAGAGTCTATGTGTTTGCATATCAAATTAAGATTGTCAAGTAATGTGAGGAGAGTAGCTCCCGTTGTATATAGGCTTATTTTGAAACTATGATTATTAGACATTACATATTCGTCATACTTTTATCCTATCATCTTTTGATATAGTGAAATTGTCTTCTAGTCATACGTGGTTATGACCCGTTTTAGGTGAACGACGTAAACTTTGTGCCTAAGTTTTAATTTATGTTCTTGAATTGTACTTTCTTGTAGCATCAATTTACTATTAATAACTTGCAGCTTGTGGTTTATTAAGGGAACATTGTGCAAGACATTGATCTTTTAGTAGCATATTTGGTATAGGTAAGGATTCATGGCCGGAGTTGGTGGGGGTAAATGGAAAGGAGGCAGCAATCGTGGTGAAGAAGGAGAATGAGAATGTGAAGGACACACCTGTTCTGATGGATGGAACTCCGGTGACTGGAGACTTTAGGTTTGACCGTGTCAGGATCTTCGTTAACTGCAATGGTGAGGTGGTTCGTGCTCCTATCTGAAAAAATTTCATGAATTAGTGTTAATGTTGGAAATTGAAAAAGCTATGTTGCCCAATACATGATGAATCTTAGATGTGGTATGTTTTTCGATGAAAGTTGGAGATATCGACTATGTGTATCTGTATATAAAAGTTACTGTGTGCCTTCGATGCAATACATGATCTGCTTTATAAAGTATCACTTCATCTTCAGATCTTATCAGATTTGAAGATGTGATGTAAGAGTGCTTAAAATTGGTGAAGTGCTGAGTCATTTCTAATTTATTCATCCTAAATTTTTCTTTTTAAACGTACTTGACGACTATGATCGTAATTACATTTGAATGAATATGTAAACGTACTTGACGACTATGATCGTAATTACATTTGGATGAATACGAACTTTCTAACAACAGTTGTTGGTAGTGATCTTTGCCATTGTATTCAATTTTTTTCCTATTCTAAATTCTCAAAAGATCATATGCTATGAGAATTATTGAATTTACAGCCCATGCATGACATTTGCAACCCATTTTTAAATTGCTCCAGAGGTGGGATCATTTTTGTTTCCGTTCTGTTTAATTTCTCCATTATTATGTTTTGTTATCGCTTTGTTTAATTTCTCCATTTCATTCTGAAAAATTCATTTTAGTCCCTGATTCTTACCTTGAATTTCAAGTTAGTCCTCAAATTTTGATTCTTTTCAATCAAGTCCTTCAACCATTCATCAATTTCAGCATTCAAATGACATTCTTATACTTTTCTCCTTTAATAATTAGATTGAAAAAGAAAGAAAAAAGGAAAATACGTATCGTCCACTTGCAAAATCGCGACCTACTTCAATTGGACAAGCCGGTTTTTAACAAGTTCCGATCAGTTCGAGATGGATTAATGGTCACAACTGGACCGGGCACATATCTGATTCCCAATTACATCGATCAGACCCGATCGTTCCAGTCCAAATTTAACAATATCGGCGCTCACTAATTGGCCTAACCACCATCCCTACGAGCTCTACATTTGCATGTACATAATTTACTAATTTAATCCTAAAATTTTCTCAAAACTTAAATTTGGGCTTGGGACGACAATTGCCAAATTATGTCTAATTTCTTCTTCCTATCAATTTTTAAAATCAAATTGGGTTAAATTGAGAAAAATTTATGTTGGATCAAGTCTAATGGTCTTATTGTCTATCTCTCTTGTAAATTATATTGTATGCGGTCCCAAATACACTTGTGTTAAAGAGATATACACAAAATACACACTTGGACTATTAAACTCGATCTGACGTAGAAATAATAAATTATATTGTATGCGATCTTCACAAACACTTATCTGACATAAAAAAAATACATACAAAATACACACTTAAATTATTAGACTCGATCTGACATATAATTGACCGTCAGATCGTGTTAAAAAACCAAGCATATAAAAACCTCATTTTTCATTACTTAGTCCAACCACCAGTGTGGAAGTGTACCAAAGTAAGCACAACAATGCCACATACTTCATTCTTAGGCCCCCCACTCCTCCTCCCGCCACCCTCCTCCGCCGCCAACAGCCGCGGCCACCCCACCGCCGTCAAAATGTCCCTCAACCAAAACCCCATCACCACCGTCACAAACCTCCTGTGGGGCCCATCCCTCCCACCCAACCTACTCATCTCCACCGCCCGCTCAGCCTGGTCCGCCGCCTGGCACCTCATGATGTCCCAGCTCGCCCCCTCCGACCCCGCCGGAAGCTACACCCGCCCCACCTCCCAATTCCGCCGCCGCACAGCCACCGTAGCGCCACCACTCCACCTCCACCTCTACGTCGGCCTCCCCTGCCCCTGGGCCCACCGAACCCTAATCGCACGCGCCCTCAAAGGCCTGGAGGGTTCAATCGCCGTCACAATCGCCTCCCCCGGCGACGACGGGTCGTGGCAATTCAAGGATAGCGCTATCCCGGACAGGGATATGGTTGTTCCTACTCGGGATAAGGCGAATGGGTGTAAGACATTGAAGCAGGTGTACAACTTGCGAAGCGGAGGGTATAATGGGAGGTCCACTGTTCCGATGCTGTGGGATGTTGATAGGAAGGAGGTTGTTTGTAATGAGAGTTATGATATTATTGAATTGTTTAATTCGGGATTAAATGAGAGATCGGATAATCCTGGATTAGACCTTAATCCTCCACCTTCGTTGAAGAAAAAGATTGATGAATGGAATCAGATTATATATCCCAATATCAACAATGGGGTTTATAGGTAGGTAATCTTTACTACACTAGCTTCAATAACCTCGAATTCGCTATAGTTGAGTTATCGACTGATATCCGATAATATTGACTGATATCTATCCGAATCAGTAATCTAATCCAATAATATCGACAATATGTATTATTGTCCGAATTTATATGTATAGTCGCTAACATTCGATAATAGAAAATGGTATCGCTAATAAAATGCTATTATTGGCTGTATTGGAATATTATCAGTGATAATATCATATATGTTTGATGCTATTTCTAACCATGGATTTAGACATAACAATTTAGTGGATGTATTATTAGATGTGGAATGAAGGCTCGTGGTATTAATTATTAGTAGACTCTTTCTTATTACAAATTTAAGTTAGACAATCGCGTTATACTTAGATGAATTCATATCCAATGCAATATTTTCTTCTTGTTACGTGCCAATAAGTTGACACTTATGTTTTTAAATTCTCTACAATTTTACTATTTTTTTCAGAATTCCATGAGCATTTTATTACGCATTTGTTTCATAACGGCCGATAATATTCTGATACCGTTATTTATGTTTAGCTCATGACTCTTTCAATCTAAACGCAATCATATCGTAATCATCCATTGAGTTTTGATATGTGATCGTGTGAATTTTGTGCGTAGATGTGGATTTGCACAAAGCCAAGAAGCTTACGACACCGCGGTGAATGAGTTGTTTAATACTTTGGACATGGTAGATGAGCATTTGGGAAGTTGTAGGTACTTGTGTGGAGACACATTGACACTTGCAGATGTGTGTTTGTTCACAACTTTGATAAGGTTTGATCTTGTGTACAATGTGCTATTCAAGTGCACTAAGAAGAAGCTTATTGAGTATCAAAATCTTCATGGCTATATGAGAGATATTTACCAGGTACATAATTACATATAGCTTGCCTTTTGTATACATTTTAGCCAATCTTTTACTGGAATTGAAATGAAATGTAGAGCATTTTGGTTTCTAAAATTTAATCCCACTTCACATTTGTCCAGTCTTCCACTACAAATTAAAATTCATTTTTCTTGAATCTCATGTATTATGAACTTAAAAATATGAGGCTGTTTTTTGAAATTTAAAAAGTGTGGCTCAAGAGACCCTTTTTAAAAAAATAAAAATGTACTAAGCATTTACAATAGTTTAGCATTTACATTGGTTTAGGTAGCATCTTTGATAATATTATCTGAATTTTCTTCTTGAACAGATTCCAAAAGTTGCAGCAACTTGCAATTTAGAAGCAATTATGGATGGATACTACAAAACCCTTTTTCCACTGAATCCGGGTAGCATTCGACCAGTAATACCTTCCGACTGTGAACATGAAATGCTCTCCAAACCTCACAACAGAGATTCCTTATCATCGCTTGAAAAAGACGTAGAGATGCTCGTTTCATAGAAGCCATATATGTACATATAGTTTTTTTGGCTAAATACCATATATGTACATATCACACTGATGGTTTACTATCAAATATTCTACTGGATTAATAGATTGAGCTTTGATATATACTTCATTCTTCCGGGTTATAAACTCAGACAGAGACAGGAAGATCTTATATATATTAGGCAAGGATCAGATATATACATCAAAAAGCCCTTCACAATAATCACTTTAGCCTGAGTTTAGCATTTCCTTCAAAACTAGACAGCTGATCATATTTAGAGCCAAAAGAGCAACAGCCACATGATCATGATCATCTTCCTATAGCTCTAGACCCTACGATGGCAAACGAAATTCTTGTTAGGAGATATATACAAAATAATGAATTGACATAGTCATGGAAAACCCTGTCCGGTCCTCTAAGAATGAATATGCAACACAGTACTTACTGGAACGCTTTATGTTGCGACAGAACTTGCTGCCACATTGACAACTAAACGCCTTAATAGGGTGATCAAGGTCATCAAAATCAATTCCATAATCCTGCGAGCACAACATAAAACTTCTCATCAAAGAGGATACAAAATATTTTAGACAAATTACATTGACACCCTTTGCATGAGACTTTAATTACGAAAAATGCCCCGAGGTTTTGAAAATTACCACAACTTCTCATGTCAATAAAAGTATATTACATTTTCAGCCTTGTGAGTAAAAGCATACACCTTCTATGAGTAAAAGCCTAGTACAATTTCACCATCTATCTTTTTGACCGACAAAGGGGGTCTTGGTAATTTGCACAACCTCAGAGGGTTCGTGGTAATTACCCAAAAAAGTGAGGGAGTGCATGTAATTATCCCCATACAATTAATGCATGGCCAATTGACCATATTTTAATCACTTCCTAAATGTGGCAGCATTAAGCAAACAAACAGCATAAGCAGATTCATGTTCTGCTGGGGTGGGGTTCTTACCCAAGTGAGTTCTTCCATTACCTTTACCTTTCTTGTAGTGAACAAGGCAACCTGCATTTAGAAAGAACATCAAACTTTATGTGAAAACTAGACCTCAACAAACTTTGAGACGGAACAAGGCCGTACATGATAATAGTGGCGATCGGGAGTCTCCACTTCCACCGGTATCTCCACTAAGTTTGAGTCATAACATCTAATGATGATTTCACACAAAGGAAGAATGATATTAAGAAAAATCTGCAATTTAAATCAGAACAAGCGCCCAAATACAGAAGGCATTATAGTTTTTGAATTAGTTTTTCTAAAAAAAGAGAAAAATCAACTTCATACAAACTGAGTTTTAGGATGGCCCGAATGAGAATTTCAAGCAAAACAACAATTTTAATGCACCAAATGCAATAATTCTCAATTTTAAACGAATGTACCTGTGATTAATAAACCTTGCAACATTTCCAAAATATGCAGCATCTAAACAAAGAGCTTTTTCATCTTTCAGCACCCACCCTTTAGCACCCCAATCAGCATCAAGAAGAACAGGGTATGAATGTCTCTTTCGTTTGGGACTTCGAAGAACTCGATCAAAGAGCTCAGCGTTGGTTAAAACTTCACCAACATACTCACAAACAAAAGCACCTTCTGGAAGGTCCTCCAGAGTACGCAGACCCCACCCTTTTCCTTCACCAGTCATAAACACCTAACAACACACAATGAGAAAGAAAGAGAGTTTTAAATAGAGTAGATTATATAGACACTCCTACATGACACCCTAATTACGAAACACTCTTGAGCTTTGAAAAATTACCATGACAGGGCAAGTAAAAGCATGTTACAATTTCACCCATGTCTTACAATTCGAGCTGTCAGGGTCTGACAGGGGCTCATGATAATTACCCAATCAGTGAGGGTGTGTGCATGTACTTATCCCTCTTTAGTCCCATAATATAGTAAGAAGGGTGGGGCTAGGATGGTGGTGAACTCAACCAAAAAAGATTACCTGTAAATTTCGAGTTATTCCTCTCTGCACCACTCGATTGCCACACTGTTTATTACAGCCACATTTCCACCAACATTCTTTGATGAACTTCCTCACTGAATGCCCTTTGCAAGATTCAACTATATCCTGACTTTTTGATCTTTCGAGAGGACATTCCTTACAGAAAAACTGGCAATGTTTATTTGGATCACGATTAGTGGAAATACACTCCTTAAGAAATTCTTCCTTAACAAGGCCATCTGTTGTATATGCAAACTCACCTCCACTTTTATGTCCACAAACACAAGGTGTAGATAATGACAAACAATCACCAACACAAGTAGAGCAACAACCCTTATCCCCAATACGAGCCAGAGAGAAATTCACATATGCATTTCGGAAAATCGCATTTTGAGGTATATAGTAAAAAGATGGTGGACTCTCGTTATTGACTTCATTCACCAGTGTAATTACTAATTTCTCTTGTCCCTTGGCTATGTCAACTACATAATGGAGTGGCTTGATTATTTCAGGAGTTACGTCAGGCTGCTTAACCACCACCAAGCTCATATTATTCGTTTCTTGAGCACAATTCTCCTCGTTTTCTCCATCTGCTTCCGGGTAATCTCCATCGTCCATCTTTTTCAGATGTGTGTCATCATCTGCACCATTGAAAGGATGAGGAAGTAGCAGTGTTTCGACCATTAAGCTCATATTATTGGTTTCTTCAGTACAATTTTCCCCATTTGTTTCCAGGTCATCTCCACCGTTCATCTTTTTCAGATTTGGGTCATCATCTACACCGTCAACAGGTGGAGGAAGTAGCAGTGTTTCAGTTGGATCAACAGTCGGATTCACATTTATGGCTTCTTGAGACTCACTATTGGAATCAGATCCTAATTCCAGAAAGCTTTGACACATTTCTTTCATAAGATTCAGCATTGAAAAATTTGTGTCCAGAGTCTTGTATGATCTGAGACATTTATCCTCTACAGATTTTAGAAGTGTTTCAAGACTAGGCATATGGAAGTCGGGGCTCCTATTAGCTAAATCATAGCTCAAAGAGATTTTCACCTCACCAAAAGGTGAAGAAGCAATCTCTAGGTTTGATGAAGATTCACCTAAGATCATTGCCAGCTCGCCATTGTTTTGGGGTTCATTCGGAGTTGGAGTGACGCCATCAGTTCCTCTTTCAATCACAGGTGGAACTGAGGGTTTAAGAACGTGATGTTGTATTACTGTACCGTTCATACTCGATGAATCTCCTTTATTTGATGGATCTGTAAATTTTTAACAATTTTTCTGAGAATGAATAGTAAAATACAACCTTCTGAAATAATTTTGTTAAATTTTTAGTAATAGTGCAGGAGAATAGGAGATAAAATTAAGTGGAATCGTCGATGTGTCACAGCGACGCTTGATTATAAGGTTTTAACAAATACAGTTGGACATCTCAAGTAAATTCCAATCTAGGACCTCGATGTCATATGCCAAGAGCTGCAAACAACCGCATCCCCAGAAATCTAACACATAAAAATAAAATAAAACGTACACAACTAGTATATCAAAATCAACATAGCTTGATTAAAAAAAAATCAGCTCCTTGGTACCTAATCTCTACACTCAATTCCATGACATTTAAAAATGATAACTACACTCAATCGATTACGACTTCAGACATAAAGAATAAAACCCAGGGACTTCTTGGGATCAAAAGAGAAGATTTCAGTGATCCGAGTGTTATTTAAGAGTCACCAACTACATGTAACACGATTTCAAACTCATAGAGCTAAAAGTAGATACTGAGAAGCTGAGATCAATATAACTAATTAGAGTCCTATATATCAAAGAATGTAATGTATGGATATATCGTTGGCGTTTAAGCATACCAGGATGAACAACTGCAAGAGGAGCCTGCAGACACGGGATATCATCGGTGATTGGCTCATCCTTAGGCACAATTAAGGCATGAGTTGAAGTGCCCTTCTGTGGCTCTTTAATACATAAAGCACGCGATGAACTATTTGGAACTGACTTCTTTTCCAGGGACGGGATTTGAGGAGAGAGGGAACCCTTTCCTCTGTCTCTGAGTCTCATTGAAGAAGGGGACCTCGATTCATTTACTAATGGGGTGTTTACCTCATGAGCAACTAAGGACCTAGGAGACATAGGTCGCTTTCCTTTATTTTTACATGGGACACCCTCAGAGTTAACCACCATTGTGTTTCTAGTATTGGGCTGAGGAGACTCCACTATCCCTTGTGGTGCATTTCGTTTCGGGGGAGAGGTTTCAGGTAGTTCATTGGGTTCTTCTTTAGGCTTGACAAGTGGCATTTTGGGAACTCTACTATTGGATGGATTTGAGGAGGAAGTTTGAGCATCTCGGTACTTAAGTCGTAACCTTTTCAAAGGCCGTTCGGGCTCTTCAGTTGCCTGAGCTTCTTCCTCCAGATGGTTCTCTTTCTATGTAGATACAATTATAGCGTCACAACATTGATGCATATACAAGAGAAAAAAAGATTTAGCAATAAATTTACAAATATCAGTCGAGAGCTGATAAGTAAAGCATTGTTACATTAGAAAATAATCAATAGATCACCTACTTCACTATTCACAGGTTTCTTTGAATGCCCAGCTGCCTGACACATGACATTAATCAAACTATTAGCCCTTTAAATCCTCTTTTAGTACAAAATAGTTAACAATGAGTTAAATTATAAAAGTATGACCACGTTATGAGATTTATTTAATAAGCACATACCTCATTATTCACTGTCTTCTTCGAGCAATCTTGAGCCTGAAAGATACAAGAATCAATATCTAAGAACTTTGATCAAAACATTTAAAATTAACACAGATGAAAAACAGTAGTATTGGGAGCTGGAATAAATAAGGAAAAAAAAAGGGTGGGGGGGAATTTGAATATAAATAGAGGTGAGCTTGTTGTTCCGCTCACAATACTTACTTCTGCTTCCTCACTCTCAAATATAGCATCAGCAAGCGCTCTATAATTTTCCTCTTCAATGAGCACCCAGTTTTTATCATACAATTTCAGCAAATTCTTCAATACAGGCTTCACCTTATCTTCGGGGATGCCAATGGCCTTCATAGCATGAAAGGCATTTGCAACTCTCGTTTTTCCATCCTTGGCTCTTACATCCGTGTTGCTCATAACAGCATCAGCAAGGGCTCTATAATTGTCCTCTTCAATGAGTGCCCAGTTTTTATCATACAATTTCAGCAAATTCTTCAATACAGGCTTCACCTTATCTTCGGAGATGCCAATGGCCTTCATAGCACGAAAGGCATTTGCAATTCTCTCTTTTGATTCCTTATTGCTCATTTCAACAGATTTTTATGTCGGACTCCGAACCTTCCAATGAAAGGTCAATTCTTAATTTTGTCAGTAACCAAAACAATCATAGCACAAAAAAGAAAAAGAAACAGCTAGACCAGCTAAACTGGTAAACGTAACAACATTTATTGATAAATCCTTGTAAAGATGATGTGCAGAACAATTGGAAAAAGTTTAGTGTTCTAGGTCAACTAAACATCACTTCTTCAAGCAGGTTGATAAAAGAGGAAACAATCACCAACACTCTACTGTAATTGAAGAGTAGATTTGCATATCAAAAACCTCGAATTCATTAAATAATACCAACACATTCTCAAACTGTAAACAAAATACTATAGTTCCTATTCTATAATCATTTTTCCATGTAATTTGTTTCCATTTCACTTTAGATCATTGTGAGCTGTTTGCACTGTCAAAAAAAAAATAATCCCAAATCGGAAATTTCTAACCTGCTCCCAACCCGACCAAACCCGAGTGTATTTCAAAAAGAGAGGAATTGCACATATCATGTGATTGCTCACTCAATTTGCGAAATACACCTGGCTTTGATCAGGTTTGGTCAAGCTGGGAGTGGGCTAGAATTTCTAGACAAAATCTTTCACAAAACCAAAATCCAACTTGAGATCAAAGATACTACAAAACCCAGAAGGTGAAAACAAGCTACTAAACAATAATGCACAAAGCCATAAACCCTTGAAAAAACCTAAACCAAATTGTAAACATAAACACAAAATTTCGTCACGGCGAACAAAATTCCACACCTGCATGCAACTCAGAAGGTCAAAATCTCACTCAAAAAGCTTCAGAAATTACTGAAACGATCATGCATTCAAGAAAAAGGCGAAAACAAACATGAGAAGTAATTGAGAATCGGAAGAAAAATTGAAGGAATTCGCAACGGAATTGTATAGGAAATCGAAAAACGAAACGGAAATTCTTACCAGCATTCATAAATTGGCTTGTGTGAGGGTTTTCTAGAGAGAGAAAATTAGGTTAAAATGGTACGTTTGAAAAGGGTGAGTGAGAGACTGTTTGAGTGGCAAAACTCAGAAACGGAGAGGTATAGAGGTGGAATTATAAAGGGCGGGGGAGTGTAGGACACGCGCTGGATGGCGCGTGAATAAGTGCGAAAGAGAGAACGAGACGGAAGACTTGGCGTAATTGCACTAAGAACCTTTTAAATAGGGTTACTTATTGATTTGCAACCTATTATAGAATGTTTAGCGTATTACACCCTTGAAAAATTAGGAGTGTACACGAGCTCGAGCTCGACGTGTATAAGTAAAAGGCTCGATACAAGCTTAGATCGGGATGATAGAGTCCGGCTCGAGCTCAAAACTAAATATATATATATATATACATATATATATATAGAGAGAGAGACTATTAAATATATATTAATATCTAAATAATTAATATTTTTAATTTGGCACAAAGAGCTTGTGAGTAAGTGTAATTGAACTCGAACTCGACTAAGTGCACATACATAATAGAAAATGCCTACAAGCGACTCTCGTTTATATTTGCAAACAAGATAATCAAACCTTTTTTATATATCAAAATTAAATAATTCTTTATACTTCAACTTATTCACTATAGACGAATTGTCATATTTTTAGCCAAAAACCTTTTTAATAGAGATATTTCCATGAAATGAAAATAAAAAGAGTCCAATTTTTTAATTTTTGATCTATTCGAACTCAAATATACTTTCTAAGATAAGTGAATTACAATTGCGATATAATTAGTTAAAGCTACAAAGGATTCGGCCTAGATTTTTCCTCGCTTGTACCTGCGAATTCTTCGTTTATGCAAGTTTGTTATACATTTAATTGTAATTGTAAGTTAATATCAGGGATTAACTTAACAACTAAACTTTAGTGAAATTATTTTAATAAATGAAAACCCTGCATTTCCTTTTGAAGATCCAAACAAACAAACTATGTAATATGTCCCAAATAAATGAATTATGTGATTCAGGGGAGGTCGTTGTAATTACCCATAAGTGAATGGGAATTTGTGTAATTACACTATGAGTCAAGGGGTCTGAGTTTAATTTTCCCAATTGTCTATGATGTTTTATTAAATGGGAACAAAATCAAAGGCTTTTATGCCTTCTAATTTTTATGGTCCAAACAAATGTGAAATAGTTACTAGTAATACTAATTGTATCAGGTTATGTAGATTGTAGACAACTGTGAAATATTTACTAGTCGAACTAATTGTACCAGGTTATGTTTACTGGCTCTCATTTTGTGGGCATGAGACGTGGCAAAAACTATCAGAGCCATAACTCAAGGATGCGCACTATCAATGCAGGAGGCCCGACTTAAAAATGGTCTTGGACCATTTATAGGCGGGAAAATTATTTTTCTAGTTCGTTAACTTGATCTCTCTTGTGTTTTAATTATTTATGTTGACGCATTGTAAAATTGATCCGTTATCTTCGGATTTTTTGTAACTTTAGTCATTTTGTGCTTATAAAATTGGTAAATTTAATCCGTGGCATAGTCCCTACAAATAAATCAGGTCCAACATGCTTCCGAAATAAAATTCGACTTTCATAAATTCATATCTTTGCTTGACGGCCATATCACCGGATATTCCAAGTCCTCGTTTTTACGGGTTAGTTAGTCTTTCGGATACCATTTTGAGGGGTCTATGCATTTTGAGAAGGACTATGTCACGGACTAAATTTACCAATTTTATAAGCACAAAAGGACTAAAATTACAAAAAGTGCGAAGATAACGGACAAATGTTGCAATGCGATAACTTAAAGGACTAAATCGCAAGGGAGGCCAAGTTAACGGACTAAAAAAATATTTTTTCCATTTATAGGCCTATAAACGAGTCAATACGAATCGTTGTTTAAACTTGTTTGAATAATTATCAAGCTTAATTTGTATTTGAGTTTGATTTGATTGTTAATCGAGTCAATATCAGACGAGTCCTAATCGAACGGAACGCAACTCTCGAGTAGCTTAATTCTTTTTGTACATATATTATTATTTTTTAATAATTGCGCCGAGCTGTAGCTGAACTTCAAAACTTGTCAATCATGAAAAATTGTTCACGATTGGTTTGATATATTAAGGAACCGAGCTTTTACCTATCGATATCGAGTCGAGCAATTTGGTTCTTTCAGCTCTAATCGTGTAAGGAGCTACATAATGGGGCTGATTTTGAAATTTAAAGTGAAGTCCAAGAGCATGCAGCAACAAGCAATTATGGATGGATATTACAAAACCCTTTTTCCACTGAATCCGGGTAGCATTCGACCCGTCATCCCTTCTGACTGTGAACATGAAACGCTCCCAAAACCTCACAACCGAGAATCCTTATCGTCTCTTGAAAAAGACGTAGAGGTGGTCGTTTCATAGAAGCCATATCTGTAAATATTACATAGTAGTAACTAGTAAGTTACTGTCAGATAGTTACTAAAATTAATAGATCGAGCTTTGATACATGCTTCTCATTCTTCCGATACACCAAAAGAAAGATTTTCTTACATATATTAGACAGGATCAGACTTGAGTAGACAGAAAGATTTTCTTGCATATATTAGACAGGATCAGATAGATACACCAAAAGAGTCTTCACAATAATCACTTTAGCCTGAGTTTAGCATTTCCTTCAAAACTAGACAGCTGATCATATTTAGAGCCAAAAAACAACAGCCACTTGATCATGATAATGTTCTTGTAGCTCTAGATCCTACAATGGAAAAAGAGCTTCCTGTTAGGATACATATACAAGATGATGACTTGATTGATCATCAACATAATCATGGGAAACGCGGTCAAGTCCACTCAAAACAAATACAATGCTTTGTAAGCAGTACTTACTAGAACGCTTTATGTTGCGACAAAACTTGCTGCCACATTGACAACTAAACGCCTTAATAGGGTGATCGTGGTTGTCAAAATCAATACCGTATTCCTGCAAGTGTAGCATATCATCAATGCGAATATTGAATACAAAATATATTTTACGGCAAATTACATAGAAACCCCCTGCACGAGAACTTAATACGAAAAATATCCTGAAGTTTGAAAAACTACCATAACTTTCCCTGTCCATAAAAGTAGATTAAATTTTCACTCCCATCGAGTAAAAGCAAAATACAATTTCACCCATCTGAGTAAAAGCAGACTACTATTTCACCTCTTATTTTCGAGGAGTTAGAATCAAGATCGTCAGGGCCTCAGGGGGATAACATTAAACTTTATGCAAAAATTCGACGTCAACAAAATTGAAAACGGAACAAGGCCATATACTATGTGAATAAAAAATTGAATGTGATCCCATATATGATAATAGTGGCGATCGGGAGTCTCCACTTCCACCGGTATCTTCAATAAGTTTGAGTCTTAACATCTAATGATGATTTCACACAAAAGAAGGATATTAAGTAAAATCTGCAATTTAAATCAGAATAAGTGTTCAGATACAGAAAGCATTATAGTTTCCAAATTAGTTTAAAAAACAACAGCAAATCAACTTCTTAAGAACTGAGTTTTAGGATGAGACCCGGATGAGAATTTCAAGCAAAACAACAATTATAACACGCCTAATGCAATAATTGTAAATTCAAACCATTGTACCTGTGAGTAATAAACCTCACAACATTTCCAAAATATGTAGCATTTATACAAAGAGCTTTTTCATCTTTAACCCCCCCTCCTAAGCACCCCAATCAGCATCAAGGAGGACAGGATATATGAGTGTTTATCTTCTTTGGACTTCGAAAAAAACTATCAAAGAGCTCTGCATTGGTTAAAACTTCACCAACATACTCCCAAAAAAAGCACCGAGAGAGAGAGAGAGAGAGTAGTTATTATCAAAAGCACCAACTTTTTAAATAGAGTAAATTACATAAGACACCCCTGCATGAGACTCTATTTACAGAAAACACCCCGATATTTTAAAAATTACTCTAACTTCCCGTGTCATGCTTTTGCTTTTACTACAATTTCGTCCATGTTAGTAATAAGCATATTACAATTTCATCCGTCAGGTCTGACAAGGGGTGTATTGTGGGGTGTGGGGGGGGTGAAATGACAGGGTGTATTGGTAATTTGCAAAACCGTGCGGGCTCATCATAATTACCCAATAAGTGAGGAGCGCGCATGTAATTATTCCTTTAAATAACTTCACAATATCAAGTAACAGGGTGGGGCTAATATGGTGGTGAACCAAATCATAAAAATTACCTGTAAATTTCGAGTTATTTCTCTCTGTACCACTCGATTGGCACACCGTTTATTACAACCAATTTTCCACCAACATTCTTTGATGAACTTCCTCACCAAGTGCCTTTTTCAAGATTCAATTGGGTCCAAAATTTTGTATGATCTGAGACATTTATCAATCCAAAAGCTTTGACACGGATTTTAGAAGTGTTTCAAGACTAGGCATGTGAAAGTCAGGGCTTCCACGAGGCAAGTCATAGCTCAAAGATTTCACCTTACTGAAAGGCGAGGAAGCAATCTCAAGGTTTGAAGAAGATTCGCCTGAGATCATTGCCAGCTCACCATTGTTTCTCGGTTCCTTTGGAGCGGCAGTGGCATCAGCAGTTTCTCCTTCAATCACAGATGGTGAAACTGAGGGTTGAAGATGTTCTGTAAATGTCCCATTCCTACTCGATGAATCTCCTTTAATGGATGGATCTGCAAATCTTGAACTATGAATCTGAGAATGAATATTACAATACAAACATTTGAAATAATTTTTTAAAATTTTTAGTGAAAGTGTAGGTGAGGAAATTCAGTGGAACCATCGATGTGTCACAACGATGCTCGATAATAAGGTTTTTACAAATATAATTAGACATCTCAAGTAAATCCCAATCTAGGACCTCAATATTATATACCAAACGCTGCAAAACAACCACATCCCCAATATTTAACACATAAAAATACAATAAAACATACAAACTAGTATATCATAATCAACATGGACTCCTTAATACCTGATTCCTACACCCAATTCATTGACATTTAGAAATATAGCTACACTCTGGATTAAGACTTCAAACCAAGGGATTTCTCGGGATCCAAAGAGGAGATTTCAGCAATCCAAGTGTTATTTAGGAGACACCAACTACATGAACACGATTTCAAACTCATTCAACTAAAAGTGGATCCCGAGAAGCTGAGATCAAGATAACTAATTACAGGTCAATATATCAAAGAATGCATTATAAGGAGTGGTCAGGCATACCTGGATTAATGGCCTCAATTGGAGCCTCCAAACACGGGATGCCATCAGTGATCGGCTCATCATTAGACTTAATTAAGTCATGGTTTGCAGTGTCCTGCTGTTTGGGTGGCTCTTTAAGACATAAGGCATGTGATGAACTCTTGGGAGCAGACATCTTTTCTAGGGATGGAATTTGAGGAGAGAGAGATTCCTTTCCTCTGTCTGTGAGTCTCATTGGATAAGAAGGAGATCTGGATTCATTTACTAATGGGGTATTGTTTTCCTCATGAGCGGGCTTGGGTGAAATAGGTTGTTTTCCTTTATTTTTACCAAGTGACTGAGACTTAACCACTCTTGTGTTTTCAACATTGGGCTGAGGAGACTCCACTATCGCTAGTGGCGCATTTAGTTTCGGGGGAGAGCTTTCAGGTAGTTCATTTGGTTCTTTATTAGGCTTGGCAAGTGGCGTTTTGAAAACTCTACTACAGGATGGATTTGAGGAGGAAGTTTGACCATCTCGGTATCTAAGTCGTAACCTTTTCAAAGGCCGTTCAGGCTCTTCAGTTGCCTGAGCTTCTTCCTCCAGATGGCTCTCTTTCTATGTAGATAAAATTACCAGAATACAGTGTCACAACATTGAAGCAATATACAGTGAAAAAAAGATATTAGCAATAGCAAATTATAAATATCAATCAAAGGCCGACATGTAAAGCATTGTTACATTACAAAAAGATCACCTACTTCACTAATCACAATTTTCTTTGAATGCCCAGCTGCCTGAAAGATGACATGAATCAAACTATAAGCACTTAAATCCTAATGAAGAAGGACATTTATTGTAAGAGTATGACCACATTCAGAGATTGATTTAATAAGCACATACTTCACTATTCACTATCTTCTTTGAACGCTGTTCTACCTGAAAGGTAATAATAAGAATCAATATCTAAGAACTTTGATAAAAACATTTAAAACTAACAAAGATGACAAACAATATTACGGGTGCGACTAAACAAGAATAACTCAAATTTGGAAGAAAGGAAAAAATAAGGGTGGGGCGGAATTTGAATATAAATAGAGGTGAGCTTGTTGTTCGGCTCATAACACTTGCTTCTGCTTTCTCACTCTCACATATAGCATCAGCAAGGGCTCTATAATTATCGTTTTCAATGAGCGCCAAGTTTTTATCATAAAATTTCAGCAAATTCTTCAATGCAGGCTTCACCTTATCTTCAGAGATGCCAATGGCCCTCATAGCACGAAAGGCATTTGCAACTCTCTCTCTTGTATCTTTGGCTTTTACATCCTTGTTGCTCATTTCGACAGCATCAGCAAGGGCTCTATAATTGTCCTCTTCAATGAGCGCCCAGTTTTTATCATACAATTTCAGCAAATTCTTCAATGCAGGCTTCACCTTATCTTCAGAGATGCCAATGGCACTCATAGCACGAAAGGCATTTGCAATTCTCATTCTTGTATCTTTGGCTTTTACATCCTTGTTGCTCATTTCAACAGCATCAGCTAGGGCTCTATAATTGTCCACTTCAATGAGCGCCCAGTTTTTATCATACAATTTCAGCAAATTCTTCAATGCAGGCTTCACCTTATCTTCAGAGATGCCAATGGCACTCATAGCACGAAAGGCATTTGCAATTCTCGTTCTTGTATCCTTGGCTTTTACATCCTTGTTGCTCATTTCGACAGCATCAACAAGGGCTCTATAATTGTCCACTTCAATGGGCGCCCAGTTTTTATCATACAATTTCAGCAAATTCTTCAATGCAGGCTTCACCTTATCTTCAGAGATGCCAATGGCCTTCATAGCACGAAAGGCATTTGCAATTCTCGTTCTTGTATCCTTGGCTTTTACATCCTTGTTGCTCATTTCGACAGCATCAGCAAGGGCTTTATAATTGTCCTCTTCAATGGGCGCCCAGTTTTTATCATACAGTTTCAGCAAATTCTTCAATGCAGGCTTGACCTTATCTTCAGAGATGCCAATGGCCCTCATAGCACGAAAGGCACTTGCAATTCTAGTTCTTGTATCCTTGGCTTTTACATCCTTGTTGCTCATTTCGACAGCATCAGCAAGGGCTCTATAATTGTCCTCTTCAATGAGCGCCCAGTTTTTATCATACAGTTTCAGCAAATTCTTCAATGCAGGCTTGACCTTATCTTCAGAGATGCCAATGGCCCTCATAGCACGAAAGGCATTTGCAATTCTCGTTCTTGAATCCTTGGCTTTTACATCCTTGTTGCTCATTTCGACAGCATCAGCAAGGGCTCTATAATTGTCCTCTTCAATGAGCGCCCAGTTTTTATCATACAGTTTCAGCAAATTCTTCAATGCAGGCTTGACCTTATCTTCAGAGATGCCAATGGCCCTCATAGCACAAAAGGCATTTGCAATTCTCGTTCTTGAATCCTTGGCTTTTACATCCTTGTTGCTCATTTCAACAGCATCAGCAAGGGCTCTATAATTGTCCACTTCAATGAGCGCCCAGTTTTTATCATACAGTTTCAGCAAATTCTTCAATGCAGGCTTCACCTTATCTTCGGAGATGCCATTGGCCCTCATAGCACGAAAGGCATTTGCAATTCTCGTTCTTGAATCCTTGGCTTCTACATCCTCGTTGCTCATTTCGACAGCATCAGCAAGGGCTCTATAATTGTCCACTTCAATGAGCGCCCAGTTTTTATCATACAATTTCAGCAAATTCTTCAATGAAGGCTTCACCTTATCTTCGGAGATGCCAATGGCCCTCATAGCACGAAAGGCATTTGCAATTCTCGTTCTTGAATCCTTGGCTTTTACATCCTTGTTGCTCATTCCAACAGCATCAGCAAGGGCTCTGTAATTGTCCACTTCAATGAGTGCCCAGTTTTTATCATACAATTTCAGCAAATTCTTCAATACAGGCTTCACCTTATCTTCGGAGATGCCAATGGCCCTCATAGCACGAAAGGCATTTGCAATTCTCGTTCTTGAATCCTTGGCTTTTACATCCTTGTTGCTCATTCCAACAGCATCAGCAAGGGCTCTATAATTGTCCACTTCAATGAGCGCCCAGTTTTTATCATACAATTTCAGCAAATTCTTCAATGCAGGCTTCACTTCATCTTCAGAGATGCCAATGGCCCTCATAGCACGAAAGGCATTTGCAATTCTCGTTCTTGAATCCTTGGCTTTTACATCCTTGTTGCTCATTTCGACAGCATCAGCAAGGGCTCTATAATTGTCCACTTCAATGAGCACCCAATTTTTATCATACAATTGCAGCAAATTCTTCAATGCAGGCTTCACTTTATCTTCAGAGATGCCAAAGGCCTTCATAGCACGAAAGGCATTTGCAACTCTCGTTCTTGTATCCTTGGCTTTTACATCCGTGTTGCTCATTTCAACAGCATCAGCAAGGGCAACAAGGGCTCTATAACAGGGAAATCATTCAAATAGTTTGAATAACATGCTGCAATTATGTCTTTAATGCTATATCTCTAGCATGAGCATACCGAAAAGAAAATTTGCTTTCACTATTATTCCAAAACGAATGACTATTTGTATGCCATGATCAAATTAACAGTTGCAAGGATCCATAATCCAAATCCGGTATTTATTTATAAACAAAACTTATCGAATATAGGTTTTAGCAACTGTCTATAACTCATACAGTCGTACTAGCTATCAAATGAAAAATCAATAAAGGTTTAAGTGATCATAACAAGTTATAGACAGATATTGCTCGTGATTATACGCTCCCATTGTCAAAAGGAGATTAAACTCTTTGTCAATTCAACAAAAAAGAACTTTTTAAGATCAATGGACAGACAGACTGATAAAAAACATACCACACTGAAGAGATAGTTCCGATTTTATTGTCAAACGAGTTTACCAGGGCTACAACCCTGCAGCTCAGTCAACTTAGATATCTAGATAAAAGAGAAAACAATCACTAACAAAGATTATCCACAATTGAGTGAAAGCATTAAACGGTATTTGCATATCAAACACCTCGATTTCATTACATAATACCAACATATCTCAATCTGTAACTCTCCTATTTTCCATATAATTTGTTTCCATTTCAGTTTAGATCATTATGAATTACAAAACATAGCAGCATAGAGTCTCGTCTACTAAAATTCAAGGGATTGCTTTTTCACTTGCGTGCTGTTTGCTCTGGAAAAGAAATAGTCTGAGATCTTTTACATAACCGGAATCCAAAAGGTGAGAACAAGCTACTAAAGTATAATGCACAAAGCCAGAAACCCTTGAAAAAACCTTGAACAAATTGAAAACAACGACACTAGGATCATTGAACTTTGTCTAGCATAGATTTGTACGAGAAGCTACTACTAAAGTATAATGCACAAAGCCATAAACCCTTGACAAAACTTAAAACAAATTGAAAAAAAAAATGCATAAAAATCGTCGCCAATAAATGTGGGCGAACAAAATTCCACACCCTGCATTAAACACAGAAGGTAAAATCTAACTCAAAAAACTTCAAAATTACAGAAATGATCATGCATTCAAGAAAAAAGTGAAAACAAACAGGAGAAGTAATTGAGAATCTGACGAAAAATTGCAGAAATTCGTAACGCATTGGTACAGGAAATCGAAAAACGAAACGGAAATTCTTACCAGCATTCAGAAATGGCTTCTGTGAGCGTTTCTTAGAGAGAGAAAATTAGGTTAAAATGATACGAACAAAAGGGGGAGTGAGTGACTGTTGAGTGGCAAAACTCAGAAACGAAGCTATATTAGAGGTGGAATGTAAGATCGGGAGAGTGTAGGGCCTTCTAAATAAGGTTACTTGTTACTTTGGCTTGATACAAGTTTAGCTCGAGCTCAACGAGCCAATATGATAGAGTTCAGCTCCAACTCGAAACTAAAAGTAATATAGTCTTGGCTCGATTGGTAAGGACGAATGACTTTCTTTTATAAGTTTGTGTGTTTGATTAACTCTATCGATGTGAGTCACCCTTTAGAAGTTTGTGTGTACGATTCCCTCTACCGACGTGAAAATTGTGTTGGTAGTCGATCTCTAATTACTTATGTAAGTGACATATGGTTCCAGCATGCCCGGGCCTGGTAGTTGACCAGACACGACCCTACATAAACTTTTTGTAACCAAATTGAATATATATATATATATAAGTAATTCATATTTTAATTTACAAGCTCACAAAGCTTGTGAGTAAATATAATTGAACTTGAGCTCGCCTTCGACCAATTGAACGGACTCGACTCAATGCCCATCCATAATCGAAAGTGCCTACCAGGACTCTTGTTTACTTTTATAAACAAGATAATCAAACATGTGGTTTTTATCAAAATAACACAATCCTTCTTACTTCGCAATTTGTTAACTATAAGTTGCAATTTCATATTTTTAGCCAAAAACTTTTTTAATAGAAATATTTCCATGAAATGAAAATAAAATGAGTCCAATTTTTTTATAGAATAATTTATAACTCAAATTCAATCTATTCTAACTCAAATATAATTTATAAGGTAAGTGAATTATATTTGTCATATGATTAGCTACAAGCTACAAAGAATTCGACCTAAATTTTTCCTCGCTTGTACCCCGAATTCTTTGTGTATGCAAGTTTATTATACATTTTATTCAACTTGTAAATTATTATCAAAGATTGACTTCACAACTAAACTTTAGTAAATTCATTTTAGTAGATGAAAACCCTACATTTCTTTTTGAAGATCCAAACAAACGAATTATGTAATATGTCCCTGACTAGCAAAACTTTCATTGTCATTACTATTCTTTTAAAAATTATCGAAGCTCTAAATTCATAAATAATAACACTTGTTTATTTAACAAAATACTAGATTTATGATTGTATAAAAATTTGTGGTTTACATAACCCTGACGGCAAGTTTGGTACGACGGAATGAGGATAACAGGACAGGTCATTCCCACTTTTTATACCCACTTTTTGTTTAGTACAATTTAGACAAGTAGTCAAGTAGGCTGGAGTATACATGAACAACTCATTCTCACTCAAAGTGGGAAAACTCATTCCTCCTCTTTTTATACCCACTTTTTGTTTAGTACAACTTAGACAAGTAGTCAATTAGGCTGGAGTATATATGGACAACTCATTCCCACTCAAAGTGGGAAAACTCATTCCTCCTCCAACCATGAGGAAAGATTACTCCTACTTAAGTCGAATTAAGTGGGAATCATAACAAAAAAAGAAATTTCAACCAAGAGGGTGTTTGGCTAAGTTTATTTTAAAAAATTTATATGCTCTTGGTACTTATAAGATATTTTTTAAGTTTATAAGCTCTCCATCTTATAAGATCTTAAAAAAATAAGTTGAGATTCCCTTACTTATTTTTTAAGAGCTTATAAGCTCTCAACATCTTATTTTAAGAGCTTATAAGTTGTTTCACCAAAAAAAATTACCAAACACTTTGTAAGAGTTTATAAGCTATGAATCATCTTATGAGATATTTTCAAAAGCTTATAAGTTTAACCAAATACTCTCTAACTATTCCCAAAATCATGGATTATATTATTTATTAACTAAAAATACCAATTGACAAAAGAAAACAACTAAATATAGAATATATATATGTATTTATTTATATTATAAATATAGATAATATATATATATATGCTATATATATGCATGTATATTCATAGTGTATCTATATATCTAAAATAATTGGTATGTTATAAATATGTATATTAAAATATTAGATATACATATAAAACATTTGTACAACATATTTTTGCAGAAACAATTTACATATTATATATTATGTGTAGTATATCTAATATTTTATAACATTTATAATGTATGAGTAGTTATCTATAAGTAATTAGATTTATTTAGATATATATATATATATATATTAAAATATATATTTGGCAAGTACGAGTTCTCCATACAAATACGTGTATATATACCTATAAACACACACACACATATATATACATTCATAAGTCACATTATATACTATATAGATACAGAGTATGGATTATTTATAATATCTTCTCTGATATGTATATATATATATATATATATATAATATTACATAGTTATATTTTTAAGTATGCATGTACCATATATAAATAAAAATACAAAGATTATAATATATACATATATATGTAATATTTTGTATATTAATTTTTTATTATGTATAAGTATGGGTAGATATTTAATATCTCAATATTTATCATACATATTTATTTATTTTTAGATATATACTCATATCTGTTTGCATATATTTAAATTAATTTTAATTTTCTTATACATAATATTTATATTTGAATATATTCATTTAGATAATAATTATTAGTACAAATAAGGGTATAATAGTTGAACAAACAAAATTTTATTTGAGTCCAAGTGTGCATTTAAGTGAACCAAATAAAGAAAAGTGAGACCACTTCAACACAGCTTCAGTCCATGTATGTAGCCAAATAATAGATTGGGAATGATTAGTCCACCTGGAATTTCTTTTTCCTGGACTGAGCTTTCCTGAAATAATCAGTTTTCGTACCAATGTGCCGTAAGAGTCACTAGATATTTAGATCCTCTCATTTGTTATGCACGTCAACTATATAAAATATTTTTTTAAATATATATTTAACAAGTATTCGTAAAAATGAAATATAATGAAAATATAAAGTAGCTCTCTTGTAATTGGCATGTATGAGTTGAAAATCTCATGTACGATCCTTAGAGTGGCAGCAAGAATAACTTATTTACTAGAAAACTTTTTAAAATCAATTAAATCGTGTATTAATCACCCACTTTTTGTCAAACTTAGAATGATTAACATTGTTTAACATTCACAAATCTTATTCACCAATAAATTGATTCAAGAAAATCCTCCTTTTGTACCTTGGCAAACATTTCATCCAATTAATTAATCAATCTACTAATCAACCACTTTTGTCCACACTAGTATCATTGACATCGATTTAACATTAACAAATATCTTCAAGATTAAATTATTAAAAAAGACACCCACTCTCTTGTCAAAAGTGAAATCAATAAACCCATTAACCAAATTTGATTTGTACAGTATGGACACGGTCTTGATAATTGCAAACTTCTAATTCGAAATTAATTTGATGGAAAAATGTCACTAATAGTACTTGAAGTATTAAATTTGTATTAATTTGGTCTCTAAAATATTTTTGTTACGCTACCATCCCTAATATTATAATTTAGTCTCACTTTGGTCCTTAAAGTATTATCTGTCTCACTTGAGTCCCTTTTTCGATTTTTACATCTCACTTTGTTTTTTTTTTACATTCTTCCCCCCAAAACACTTTTATTATTTCCTATGTAACTTCAAAACAATTCAAATTTAAATGGTACTTGATCAAATTATATATAATTAAATTTATCATGTAATTAGTTGAGTTCAACTAAATTTTTTTTAAAAAAATCTATCTAAAATGTATGGAATATATATTTAATAATATGTTATTTCAATGGGTAACTGCAACGTTTTATAACTGAATTTTGATAAAATAAATTTAATACTTTTTTATGATAAATATTTATTTCCTAAATCTAATCAATTGCATTTAGTGTATTGCTTTTTTTGTGATTTTATTGGTGCTACTTGTCCTTTGTTTTTTATAAAAGAAATTAATACATTAATTAAATGCAATTGATTAGATTTAAGTAACAAATATTTATCATAAAAATTGTTTAATTTATTCCATCAAAACTCGATTATAAAACGGTGCAGTTAGCTATTGATATAATATTTTTTTTAAAATTTAAATTCCATATATTTTAGATAGAGATTTTTAAAAAAAAATTATTTGAACTCAACTAACTACATAATAAAAAAATTTAGTTGAACTCAACTAATTACATGATAAATTTAATTATATGTAAAGTTTTTTTTGGGGGGGGGGATTTTAAAAATTGAAAAAAGGACCAAAGTGAGACATAAAAATCGAAAAAGGGACCAAAGTGAGACATAAAAATAAAAAATGGGACCAAAGTGAGACAGAAAAATACTTAAGGACCAAAGTGAGACAAAATTATAACATTAGAGATGGTAGCGTAACAAAAAATACTTTAGAGACCAAAGTGATACAAATTTAATATTTCAGGGACTATTAGTGACATTTTCCCATATTTGATGGAACTCCAATATAATTTATATGATAAATGATTGATTATATTATATTATAAATATAATGACTTATTTTGTAAATTGTAAATTACATAAAAGTTAGATTAAATTGAATTTAGACTATAAGATTCAATGATATCAATTATGATATCCACTGTGTGTTGATGTGACATAGTCGAAGTGACACATTTTATAATAAACCACCATTATTGGTACAATTATAATCGTTGTCAAGTGTGAAATCGGCTTAGCAAAGGTCAGAAAATTCGATTGCAAACTTAATTTAGCCAAATCATTTGTAATAAATACAAACAGTAGAACATGATAAGTGTAATTCAATAACGTGGAACCGTGATTTTTGATTAAGAATTTTCAAGTGACACAAAATGAACGCCCAATTGCATAAGAAATATAACTTACCAAACGTATTTATAATGTACACTTGAGTATCAAATTCCATAGTGAATTACCAAAAAAAATAAAAAAATAATAATTGAAGTGTACTTAGCCTATAGTAAAGGTAAAATCACTTTACCCAATACCTGTTGGTCTAGTGGTATCTACCTCTCACTTTATGTGAGAGGTCCTGGGTTCGAATCCAAACTGCCACAAGTTGTGGCTCTCCCCTCCTTTATGGAGTTAGATAGAGTCATTATTGCTCAGGATTATAACTATCAACCCAGGTTTGTCGGGCTAGATATATAGAGTATCTCCTCCCTTTTGAATTAAAAAAAAATAAAGAAGGTAAAATCACTTTATAGTTTGATTTGGTACATCAAAGTTTGAATGGGGTTGACTCCGGTCAACTACCACGAGTCAGGTTATGCTTTCGGCACCAATGATCGCTTAAAGGTATCATCCTCTAATACCGTTCTCTCATTGACATATAATTAAAATCATACTCACAAACTTTTGATAGAAAGTGATTCGTTCTTTATCAACTAGCTGAGTCACCATGCCACAAATTTCAGGTACAAACACACAAAACAAACACCAAAATTTGTTATTCTTAGCCAAATACAAAACCCAAAAACTCTAGAAACCACCAAACAAAATTTCAAAGAACCCCCTACAAATTCTTCACCAACAAATCATTCACCACTCTTCACAATTTTCATACGGCTCTTTGCTACATAACAAAGTTACAAAACCATCCAACAAATCTCGAAAATGAGTCCATCTCAGTCCCTCCTCTCTCTCATCCTCTCTCTCTCCTCCATTCTTGCCGCCTCCGACGACTATACAAACCTAGTTTTCAAAGGCTGCGCCGATCAAAATTTCCAAGATTTCAACGGCGTTTATAAGCAATCACTCAAAAATCTTCTAAACACCTTAACCACCCAATCCTCCGCCGCGAAATTCAACAACAACACCGCCGGCGACGGCGCATCAACCATTAACGGGCTCTTCCAATGCAGAGGCGATCTCTCGAACGACGACTGCGACGCTTGCGTGAAAAGAGCTTCGTCCATGACGCGGAAGCTCTGTGGAGAAGCTGTTGCTGTGAGAGTTCAGCTGAATGGGTGTTATTTGAGGTATGAAGTTTCTTCGTTTGTGCAGGTGAGCAGAGATCAAACTATCTTTTTACGATCCGATAATATCGAACGATACTTATTATTAGTGTTTATGATATTGAATGTTATCCGTGATTATATCTGATAATATCGGGCATCTCAAATGTTAGTTTAATATGTATTCGGATCAGCTCTTTACAACCATCGAGCGATACCTATTATTAGCATATACAGGTATCGGATATTATCGATGATTATGGATTATTATATCTGATAATATCACGCATCTCAAATGTTATTTTTAAATAATAAAAGTTTCTTTTATTTTTTACAAAAATACTTTGGGATATATTTTAAAAATTTGCTGTGTAATAATATTACACAATATTTAATAAACTCGTTCTACTACAGAATTTAATAAACTCTTTCTATTACAAATTTAGGTGCAATATATCATTAGATTTAAATTTAGGAAAGTAACTAAAACCCATAAAAGATAAATTTAGGTTGCACAATATCATTATCCTTTTTATAGTTTTAATGAATTTTTCATAATATTTTAGCACTCTATCATGCATTTATTTCGTATGGCCAGATACATATTCACGGCACCAATATGAAACAACAAATGTCGATATTATCACTGATAACGCGACTTTGACTATGCAGGTGAATGGAACCGAGTTGCTGTACAAGGTTTGCGGGTCGAATTGGGCGAATGGACCCGGGTTTGGGGAGAGATTGGATACGGCGTTGGGGGAAATAGTGAAGGGTGTGGGGAATGGGTTTTATGCGGGTGGGTATGAGTCTGTTTATGTGTTGGGTCAGTGTGAAGGTGATATAGGCGGTGGTGACTGTGTGAACTGTGTGAAAAATGCCATTGATAGAGCTAAGTCTGAATGTGGGAGCTCAATTTCAGCACAAATATACCTTCAACATTGCTATATCAGCTACACTTATTATCCTAATGGGGTTCCCAAAAATCAGCAATCATTTTCATCATCAGGTAAATAAATATTGCAAGAATAAATAAATAAAGTTTATCTAGAATAACTCAGCTACTAACTAATTCATGTCACCAAGGTTTGTTAGTTTAGTAGTTTCGGCTTCTATGGGGTCATGGGTTCAATTTTGTCACAACTTGTTGCTTTTTCTTATCATTTAGAGTCTTATAGGGTCAGTGTGATCATGATTAAAAAACTATCGACTTGAGTTTGTCGGATCGGAGTATTCTCCTTCGCTTACAATTAAAAAAAAAAAAAACTAATTCAAGCCATTCTTTTACATTGGATTTTACTAGGAGAAATAGTAAAGCTGTATACAATTATACGTATAAGGGGTCTGTAGCAACGGTTGTTAAATTTTCTTGAAGCCATTTATATTCTAAAAATATGACAAGTGTCTCAACAATCATTTTTATATATTTTTACTTTCTCTTCCTTATTTTTTCCTCTCACATTCTCATCTCACACGTTCTTTTTTCCCTCCTTTCTCTCTCTTTATATATTTCTTTTCATATTTTATTCATGCTTATTTAAAAAATTAAATATCAGACTTATTTTATTTTATATTAACTGATTTTATTTAGGAATTTTTTAAAAACTTTTTTCTTTTTTCACACGCGTAGAGTAGAGTATGTGGCCGTAACTAGTATATATATGTGCGTGTGTGTTTTATTTTATTTTTGCGATAATTACATACATATATAAATACTCTGCTAGTTATTCATGCCATTATATTACATTGGATTTTAGCTAGGATTAAATAAATTTATAGATACAATTATACACATGCGTATACTTTAAGATTTTAATTTTTTGTGTGATTTTGATTGGTTGTAGGGAGAGGGAGGAATGCACAGAAGACAGTAGCTATTGTGCTGGGGGGAATTGTGGGTGTTGCGTTGGTAATGGCTTGTTTGTTGTTTACAAAATCAGCTTTCAAGAAAAAGACTCATACTTACAAGTATGGTGGATAGTAAAATATGATATTTTAAATCGTATTTTATTTTTATATACCCACTAATTATATAAATTCTGTCCATAAATTAAGTATATAAGTAGTAGCCTTGGTACATGAAATGAGATACGAGAGTTTTCTTCGTTTATAAGTTTTGTTGTTATATATTTTTTTTTCGCCTTTTCTTTTTCTTGTCTTTTTTTGGGTAAAAGATTAGGAGCTGTCTATTCAGAGAGAGATGGTAGGCATTAATGTTGAGATTGATTGTGTTCTTTATGTTAATGAGATGAATGTATGACCACAATTTGAAAGGTTGATAGATGAATGAATTATTGTGTAGTTAGCTACTTTATTACGTCAAAATAGATGAGTTCACTTTCACACCATTGAAAGCAAATAATTTAAAGCAAAGGGGCGTGGCCTAGCGGTCACAAGACTTTTGGCCGTGAGAATTCACCCAGATTCAAACCCCAGTTGATGCTTGGTAAGGGGAGTTTTCTCCCCTATCCTGCCCTGGGGGGTGGTTTCAAAACTCAGGTGATGCTTGGTCTGGGGAGTTTACTCCTTCGTCCTGCCCTGGGGGCCCCTGCGCTTATCGAGCTCATCGCCTATGGGTTACTTAGGGCGGCTTACCTCCATACGTGGTTTGCGGGCTATTGCGTATGGACAGATTTGCTCTGTTGGGTGACCGACAGAGATTTACCCTGAGATTTCCAAAAAAAAAAGAAGCAAATAGTTTATATTGCTTTATACTTGCCCAAAAGAAAGTTTATGTTACTTTATTATATGGGAACAAAATTAAAGGCTCTGATGCCCTGTAATTCCTATGGTTCGGACAAATGTGAAATAGTTGCTAGTAGAACTAATTGTATTGGGTTTTGTTCATTGGCTCTCACTTTGTGAGCATGAGACGTGGCAAAAGGCTATCAGAGTTGTAACCCAACAACGTGCACTATCAGTGCAAGAGTCCCGACTTGAAAATGGTCTTGGACCGTGTAAGGAGCACGACGAGGACATCATGCATTATGTGTCCCAAACGGATGTGGGAGAAAACTCGAAAGGATTTATGTGTGTATTTAGCGATTTAAGTTAATCATTTTCGTAAAACAATAATGAATGAGAAGTAAATACCGTGGAAAGAGGGGAAAATAGTTAGCGAAACTTATTGTATCAGATTTACTTGTACATTTCATCCTGTGGCTAGACAATATGGTATCAACATCGTATTTTGAGAGCACTACTAATGCAGATGACTGACTAGAGAATGGTCTTGGACTGTATAAAGAGTGCCAACTACATCATGCGTCGTGTCCATTTGGGATGGTCACAATGTCCCACGTGGATTGTGGAAAGAAATACAGAAGATATAGTGGGTGATGTAAATTACTGTTAACAGGTTGAGTTAATCATTTTTACATGACAACAATGAGTATGAACTATGAAGTAGTAGTTAGAGGATTTTGTTAGTATTTGTGGTAAGCCTTAGTTGGATCATTGTTGGAAGGTTCCGTTACCAAAAATTTCAAAACGATCTCCACCATTTCTCATATATAATTTATTGATATGTGTATTCAAATATGTGTTGTAATTTGAGCTCCTGCGACCTCCCAAATATAACCCGCCTATGCTCCCATTTGCTCGGTTTTTGAAAATAAAAAAGGGTCGAAATTATGGTCTATCATGACATTGTGAATTTGATGGTGATGTGACGTCATCCAGATTAATGGTGACGTAGCATCACCTAGTGTTCAGACGTCAGAGAACTCAATAGCCAATGATAATGGACTTTACCTTTACGTATTCCTGGGCCAAATCGCCTACGTCAAAGAGAGACCAATGGGCTACTAGATTCAAATGTGTTTTAAGCCAAGGCCCATAACGCGATGAAAGATGGAAATCATTAACCCTACGTGGTTTCATACTTTTAATACATACACATATTGACGTGGGCACAAGTACCATTTTCTACAATTAGGCTCGGATGAATTGGGCCTCAAGGATTTAAGAAAAACTCATGAGCTACCTCAAAAGAAGGTTGAAAGGAAAGGTCGAAGATAGTAGGGTTGAACGCCTCATAGTGAAGCTGATAAGAAGATGAAAGAAAATTAAATCAAATATCTAGTCGACTCTAAAATCAAGGATCATTTTGAATGTTTTCTTTTATGCTCAACTACCAAAAGAGACTACTTTGACTTCGAGAAAGGAGGAGGTGGACTGGCCACTTCATTTATAAAAGGGAGAGTTTGTAATTTTATCATCATCATTTTCACTTATGCAAAAATCAAGAATATATTTTGTACTCTTTCTCTCCAAAACCAATAAAATTTTCATTTAATTATTCCTTGTTGTTTTTCTTCCATTCTCTCGAAATACCCCTACTATTATAGAGATTGTTATTAGTTTATTATTCTAGGAAAGATTATTGTCTCCATTTATCGAATTTTTTTGTGTGAAAATTGAACCACATCACATACTATAATGATATTGACATTATGTGATTGTCCTAAACTACTCCTAAATTTGAATAAGTGCCATTTACCCTTATTTGTAGCTTAATTGAACTCCATTTCGTACAATAAGTATTTTCATTTTTGTTGCAAATGAAGAAATGTATTTAGAATCTAAATGAAGTATCTTATTTTTTTTAACATATTATTTGAATTTGATAGCAATTATCTTGTCCATGGTTGTTATCCATGATATTATTTTTTTAAAAAAAAATTGTTAGAATTATTTTTCTCGATAAAAAATACTATTTTCATTGTAATGCGATACTACTAAGACTTTATATGTAATGTGGTTTAAATTTTAAAAGGGTAAAATATCAATAAGGTATAAATAGTATGTTTGCTTTTCTTTGAGTATAATTTGTATTATTAACAAATAAAATGTTGATTATACTTGTTATTTTCCTTGATCTGTTGAATTTGTTTATGAAAATCAAAATCATTCTAAAATCTACGTATGAATAGCTAAATCTATATTTGTGAATCTGACAGTACACACTTTTATTTTCACGTGTTTGAAATGAATATTTAAATATACATTTTTTCTTATTTTTCACTTAATAATCGTTTAGATTTATTTGGTCAAACTATATGGCTGCTAATTCAAATTTCAAACAAATTTTTATTTCTAAACAAATTTGAAAATCTTATTGAGATGTTTTTTCACATAAATTTTTAATGATAACATGGATGCTTTTTAAAAAAAAAAAGAAAAAAGGAAATTTTATTACACTTATAGGAAGAATCATCTTGAAAAGTTGGTTGAAAAGTAAAGACAAAAAATCTCAAAGCCTATTTTTAAATGTCATTCTCATTCCAAATAATCCCCATACTTAAAGTCCAAACCCAAATTTGATTGTGACATGTTATTATGCAAGACTTCCATAACAACTACTCAAACCATTTCTCGTGAACTATAATTTCAACTTTTAATATAATTATGATCGATAAATTTAGAGTGTCCGAAAATATTTGATTAAATCTTAGGCTTTTAAATACAAAACGCGATGTATCGCTCACTCAAGCTCCTCATCTAAACAAATCGCTCGTCTTGCGGTATGATAATTCCAACCCAAATTTACAATCACAATCACGTATAATTTGACTATACGTATTTTCTTTTTAGAAACTAAAGGAGTATTTGCAAACTCAACTAATTATAGAAAAATGATTATAAGTGGAAATAATTAAAATTGATAAAAAAAAATCAGAAGTTGGTAGTTTTTGCAAACACAATTGAAAAATAAAAAAAATAATTGCACATGATTGTTTGAAGAAAAAAAAAGTGATTAATATTTAATATATTAAAAATAGAATTATTTTAATTACCATAATCAGTTTTAAACACCCATTCCCCAATTAAGAGATTATAAATTATTGTCACTTAAGTTAAAAAATTATAATCAAAAGCTAGGTTTACAATCACTCCTAAATAAATTATTTTAAATCATAAATTAATAATAACCTATTTTAAAAGTTTCAAGCACTCCTTAAAGGTGAGTTTGACCCAACTTTTGCATAATTAATCATGCAATATTTATTGTAGAATTGATTAAAGTAAAAAATAGGACTTTCAATTTTTTCAAAACGTAATTTTGTAATACAAAAATATTCAAATAAGATTATAAGTAAGGTGACCAAAACACACACACACACCAAAATTACGATTAAAAATACAAATACAATTTTTAACGTTTGAAAAGCTAGGCCAAACGGCCTCCAAATCTATTTATATTAGAGCCACTACATTTAGTAATTTACCAATGTAAGTACTTGCCCGGGCAGTACAAATGAACGTGATAATCGAAGCCGTGGAAGCAAAATCTCGCGTACGGTCAAGATCAGGTCGTCATCAACGCCATCGTAACGCCGAAAAAAGGGAAAATAAATTAAAAGCAAAAAAAATATAAAAATGAATTTTGATTCTTCTTCTCACTATAAAAGGGCCACTCAAGTCAGTCATTCATAGTCTCTATCTATATCTATTGCATCTTTCCGTCTCTCGCACTAAAGCGAAATTGGATTTTGAAAAAAACGCAGTAAATTATCATTTCTCTTTTCGAAACCCTAGATAGAGCTCTTGATCTAGGGCTGAAAAATTCTCGATCACTGTTTGTGGAGTGATAGATTAGGGGAGAAATGGCGAATCAGTACGCAGCTGGAGTTACCGCAACTCAGGTAATCTTGATTTCGCTTCTCTAATTTTGCATTTTTCTGCTTATGCGTGTGTATATATATATATATATATGTATGCATGTATAGAAGCAAATTGTTGTGGTATTGAGTTTGATTGGCTGATTGATTGTCTGTAATTTTGTGTGTATATAATATATACATATATATTATTTAGAAGCAAATTGTTGTGGTATTGAGTTTGATTGGCTGGTTGATTGTCTGTTATTTTGTGTGTGTGTGTATATATATATATATATATAAATATATATATATTTAGAAGCAAATTGTTGTGGTATTGAGTTTGATTGGCTGGTTGATTGTCTGTAATTTTGTGTGTGTGTGTCTTTATATATATATATATATATTAAATGACATATATATTTAGAAGCAAATTGTTGTGGTATTGAGTTTGAATGGCTGATTGATTGTTTTTGCGGTTGTTAGGTTGGCTCGTATTTCGTGCAGCAGTATTATCAGGTGTTTCAGCAGCAGCGGGAATATGTGCATCAGTTTTACAACAGTTCCAGCTCTATGATTAGAGTCGATGGAGAGATTAACAATTCTGCGATGGATATGGTGGTATTGTCAATTTGTTCTCTTTGATTTTACAGCAGTATTGTTGCTTTTAGATTTTAAGCAAGTAATGACTCCTTCGCCAATTGCCTTCGGAAATGGTAGACTATTTTACTGACTGTAATTGATATCCTTATGTGAGCATTGCTATGTATGGCTGTAAATGAGTTGAATTGAGCCGAAGAAGTTATTGTTCAAGCTTGTTTGAACTATTATCGAGCTTTGAAATTTGTGTTTGAGTTTGGTATGATTTTGCACAGTGCGGGATTTATGGATTAAAATTGCATTAGATACATAAGTCAGGTTTATATGTCTCTATTTGTGCAGCAAATCCATGAACTAATCACATCACTAAATTTCACTGGAATTGAGATCAAGACAATAAATGCCCTGGACTCTTGGAATGGAGGTCTTCTTGTGGTTGTTTCTGGCTCTGTCAAGTCAAGAGATTTCAGCGGGTGGAGGAAATTTGTGCAGAGCTTTTTCCTTGCGCCGCAAGAGAAAGGTTTTTTTGTTCTGAATGATATGTTTCATTTTGTTGATGAGGAGGTGGCACACCAAAGTTCAGCTCCAGCAGCACAGGAACATAATGTTGATTATCAGACTACTATTTCTACTCATCTTCCTGATCCACCAGGTATAGTTGACTGATCTTCTGGTCCTTTCGTGTGTTCCTTGTAGAGCTCGATGGAATCCTTGCAAGTGCTGGTTTCATCCAAGAGAGACTTTAATTTATCATCTTTAATCAACTCTTTCTGATGGTAACCTTGTGAACTGAATCTTTCATTTCCATGTTATCTATTTGGATATATCAATTCAACTCTTCAGCCAATTTTACTTAGCACATTTGTAAATGCAGTTCTCAGATTTAATATCGCCACGTTCTTTGGTTAAAATTGTCTCAAGTTTTGTTGTATGATTTCTATGAAACTATATTTGTATTATCAATCTCAGATGTCTGCTCAGATGAGATATTTGGTTCGTGCTGTACCTTTTACATGGAAGCTTTTACATTTCTTGATCTCAAAGGTCATTTAGTTTGTAATATGAGTTCAGATGTCTGCTCAAATGAGATATTTGGTTCGTGCTGTACCTTTTATATGGAAGCTTTTACATTTCTTGATCTCAAAGGTCATTTAGTTTGTAATATGAGTTTACAGTCTTTGACTTTTCAGAACTTGAGATCTTTTCAAGCTTTGATTTTCAGTCCATTTAGATCATTGGTTTGTGGTGCTGTAGCAGTTTCGAGTTAAAAGAGGGCCAATTGCTTTGTGCCTAGGTTTTATCATCAGACTAAAATGGTTTGTTGCATAACAGTGTCTGCGTATGCATTGGAGGAGGAGGCAGCGGAGTATGTTAACTCTGTTTATATTAAAGGAGATGAGCCAGTTCAAGAGTACAATTATCAGGATAATCATCAACCGGAATATGAGTCTGAGCCCGAACCAGAACTTCAGCCCAAGCCAGAGGGTGATAGACTAGAAGAGGAATCTCATGTTGAGGAATCAAGTGCCTGGCTTCAAAGTACAGTAACTGCTGTGCAAGAACCTCAGTTTTATGCAGAGGAACCTATTGGAGAACCCGAGAAGCTGACTTATGCTTCAATTGTAAGCCTCATATTCAATAGAGCTAGTGCAAATAATTATAATATACCACATCTTTTATGTCATTTAAATTGTCTTAATATCAAGTGCCAAAGTATTTGCTTAATAACACCCGTATCTAATAGCAAGGCAGCCAGAAATACGCAATATGGCTTTGTTATCATTGCTGCATGATATAAAATTCAAATTTAGTTAGAAAGAAGATTAATCTTTTATCAGGTGCTCTTAAAAATATTGGCATAACTCTTTATTGTTTATGACTAATTTCACATGCATATATCCAAAGAAGATTGATACTTCAAGTGCTTCAAATTGACTACACACTAAGAAATCCACTGTACTTTTGATCCTTCTAAAGTCACAGAGTTGACGTGCTTCTTCAATCATTGGAATTTCCATATATTGATTTCCTTCACCTTTCAAGTGTTTTCCTCCCTAGCATTTTGGACAGCATATTCTTCTACACTGTTTGTTCTTTCTGATACATGTTTCATGTAACTATATCGGAGTTCTTTGAAATTCAACTTATTTTATTCTTTTAATTTTTTCAAGCTAGTTGCTTTAACGAATCAGTTTTATTTGTTCATCTTTTCTGACTGGTTATCTCTATCTGGATCTCCTGGTTGTGGGTTTTATTTTCTCAAATCCATAGTTGCGGGCTAAAGGAAGATCTACACCGTCAAGAAGTTCTCAACCAGCTTTCACTCAGATCATGCCACCTGCTGCAGATGATTGGAATCATGTTTCACAGCCTGTGCAAAAGCAGTCAGCCCCGACTCTACCCAATTCTGATGTGGAGGCCATTGATGAAGCTTTATCATTAGAGGAGGGTAAGGGCTGCACTTTAATTTTTCTTTTCGGGAAATACGAGTGTTCCCGAGTTTATATGTTTGGCTTTCATATAATGCATTATTAAAAGTACAACTAAGCGTTGGATTTCTGTGTTTCATCTTGTCATTTTTCTGCAGACCTGTTGAGTTTGGTGGTGGTATCTTTTGGGGAAAATATTTTCTAGATTAAAAAGACGTAGTTATCTAAGTTTATGGTAGATGGATACCTCTGCTTTGGGTGTTAATGCTTGTTTGTCATTTGTACCCTTGTTCTCTAAGAAAAGACACATAAGGAGATTAGCATGACATTGTGGTTTATATTGTAATAAATATTGACATAGTCTTCCAAATGAAAACTACTTACCTAATTATACTTTGGTTTCATTGGCTTGATTTGATCAATTCTTTCCTCAGGAGAGTCAAAATCTGTCTATGTGAGGAACTTGCCTTCTTCTGTGACAAGCAATGACATTCTGCTAGAGTTTAAAAATTTCGGGAAAATCAAGCATGATGGAGTCTTCTTGAAGAATCGCATGGTTCATTCTCTTTCCAGTTATCTTTATCAATTCTTTTTAATGTTTACACATTTGTGAAATCTCTTGGCTTGCTTATGCTGGACAGGATACTGGTGTCTGCTATGCCTTTGTTGAGTTTGAAGATGTTCAGAGTGTCCGGAATGCAATCGAGGTTTGAACTTTGAATCTTTTCCATTTGGGAGAAAAATGCTGATTACTGATTTTCCAAATGTTTTAGCAAATCTCTGGCGATATCTTTATATATTATTTATATATTCATTTTTCTCTTTGTGAATTTCGTGGCTGCTTCGATTTTGAACCCGGTCCTTCAATATGCTAATATTATGCAATTTATCTCCAGTTTTATTTATTAGAGGAGGTGTTAATTGTAAATCAACTGTGTGTATCTGGGTTTTATATACTGTTGTATTTTCGTTTTCTTTTCTAAATAGGCTTCTCCTATACAATTGGCTGGAAGACAAGTGTACATTGAGGAGAGAAGACCTAATGCTGGTGGCGCATCTCGTGGTGGAAGTATGTGCTATACCCCACTTTAATTGTAGAGTTGAACTTGCCAAATTTTTTGTCGTGATGTATTCTATCTATTTGAATTCCAATTAGCCAGTAACTCACCCTCGAGCGTGCGAAAAAATAAACTTTGATAAGAAGATTTTGAAATTAAAATTGTTTAATTAAAATGCGAGAGACGAGAAGAAAAAATAGAAAAAAAGAGATGGGAAATAAAATTTAATGGTGATAAAAAAAGGCAAGTAAAAAACATAGGAAAAGACTTCTTCTCTATGGACCATTTGATTGTCATTAAGCCACCTCATCGATACATACAAGGTTACATCATATCGTACATGAACACCTACAATCACATTGTATATAAACATTTGATACATGTAATAGGATTTCTCGTGTCTCAGACAAAAACTTTTGCCAGACCAAAAACCATCATCTATCCCCCTCTTCATTTTTTAAAAGCATTGACAAAAAGCAATGGGAAAAAGTTTTTTGGACAATTTTAGAGATGTTAGGTCTGTGTGCGTGTGTGTGTTAGGCCTTTTGATAACAACAAAGAGATTATGAAGCTGATTGCTTTTACAGGCTGGAATGTGACATAGTCACGCTGTAGAAAGGTCGAACTTAGGAAATAGTTATTGTCCTTCTACTGACATATTGATGCCATGATCAGGATGGGGAGGACGAGGCAGAGGAGGGCGTGGTGGAAGGACTTACTGAAGGGGAAGTGGGCAAAACGGCAGTGACAACAGATTTAGAGCCAATGGTTGCTGAAGCGTGTAACTTTCATAAAACAATTATGGGTCGACTTACAGCGTATGCTTCTTGTCCCGTTTTTTCTTTCTAAATTGCAACTTTTACGGAGGTTTTGTTCGAGTGGTTTTTGGTTTTAAGTTATCTGGTATGTTTTCTTCCTCTTGGCTGCTTTTTTATCATCCAACTTAGGGGGAGGCATATCTTCATTTTGAAGCTTTCTTTGTGAGAATTATATGTGAAATGTTTCTAGAATCGTACTATATCTTCAAAACTGATCTTCTTCTTCATTGCAAAATGAATCAAATTACGATGATAACTAACATGTCATGCAAAAGGAATAAAATACTTCCATCTTCTATTGTACTCGAGGCTGTTCATTCTAATAGCTCTGATTCTCTTGTCTGGATTGAGCAATTTGAAACATTAAGAGTTGAGAAGGCCCTGTGCGAGTGAAAAGTTAAGGCCTTGTTTGTTTATGTTTTCAAATTCCATTTTCAATATTCTGAATCACAAAATTCTAAAAATTCATAACACAAACCATTTTCATTTAAATTCTACTTAACTTTTTCAATTCCCCATATAACTACCTATCACTCACTATATCAATCATTTCACACATTTATCAATCAACATCATTTCCTCCAATCATTACTTTTCTATTCAATCTTCCACTTTTATTATATATTAATAATAAATTTCAAATTTCAAATTTCAAATTTCAAAATATATTAATATTAAATTAACTTTATATATCTATCTATCCTATTCTATTATTTATTTATTCACATAATCATTACACAAATAACTAACTCAATTATTTAACTTATATTTTACAAATCTCAACCACTATTTTAAAACATAAACAAACACAACACACATCACATCAATTCTCACACGAATCCATGTAGTACGCATTTCTCGAGAAATTTTCAGAATTTCATCTCAAAAACATAAACAAACAGAGCCTAAAATTTGCATTTGTTGTGCAAACACTATTTTGATTTTGATGAGGGCGCGGATTTCTTTTATATAATCTCGATTGGACCTTATTGCATTACAGAATCATGCTACGGCAGAGCTAAAAATCCAAAATTTTACCACAATCAACTCTTTTGACAAATAATAAATTATACTATAGCTGAGCCATATTCACCCTAAATGTCAGAAAATACATACAAAACTTGAGGCCAATTAATATTAGCTCAGCCCATTCTTGGCCCAATTCTTCGGGCCCATATGGAGTTGCTTAGCCCAATTGTTTAAACAAAATAAAGCCTCATATAGGGCCAGCCAGCTTGGCCCGATGATCGGCCCATATAGCAAATCCACACCCGCAATATTATTATCCAGTAGTAAGCCAAGATCGTTTAGCAACAAACACACACACACACACACACTGCAAGACAATTACAAGAAAATGATACAATATTATGAACATGAAATTCTAGCTCGAACCAAGTTTGATAGGACGTAATCATTCTCAAACGCATGTGGGTCACCCTGTACTTGGCGTAGTCTCCAAGTGGGTTTCGAGTTTGGACACGAATTTTCCTTTTATAATGTATAACCTAGGTGCAAACAATTGAAAACACATATAACTAGAAAGGAGTTCATAATCACTTGTAATTGAGCTAAAGAACAACTCTTCATCTATTGGAAACAGATTTGTATATCTCTATGAACAGGTGCCAAGACAACACCTGCATTTGCAAACTAATCCTAAATCTGCATATCCTAGCCACCATCTTAGTATTCGACACATCATAAGCACCAAAAATATTTCGCCCATTTCTTCATGATTGTTGTCACTTAATCAATTTTCCACTAACTTTTAGCTGTTTCGGGGTGATGAACTCCTCAGGACCCGACAAATTTCCCGTCTTTCTTTGGTTTTGAGAAGAATGGATCCCATTCATGAGGCCTTACCACTTCTTGACCTTCATCCAACAAAGCATATTTCCAACTAAGCTCCTCAATAAAATCATCGTCCCTTCGCCCGTCAATTATATCTCTCCTCAGCTTCGTAACTTTGTCAATAACCGCCTCAACAGCCACATCAAACGCATCTTTAACCGTCTCCATCTTAGAACGAGGATCTGCATATACTAGCCTCGGGATAAGATTTATAACCGCCTCCCTCATTTCCTTCACCTTCTCCATAGAAATCTCTCTTAGCCTTTGCTCTATAGAAACATTCTTCATAAGAATATCACCCTCAGGAATGAAGACAGAGTATTGTGAATAATTCTTAGGCAAATGCCACGTGTACTGAGTGTAGGCCGAGCCCGGATGGAAAAAGACCGGTATACAACCAGCCAGCATGGAATCAAATGCTGACCTTCTTGTGTAAGAATCTCCCTGAGGTTGTAAACAGAAAACAGAACCCTGAAACATCTGCATTATACTACTAGGTGAATGACACTTGCTCTCCCCAAAATCACACTCCAACAATTTGCACACTTTTGAATTCTTGCATTCATTTATAATCTGGCCCCGGATTGATTTGGGGTTCCCGGGCCGGGGCGCACCTGCAAAACAGAAAAGATGCTTGTGTTCGAGTTTTCTCATTCGATCCTGCCAAGTAAACACATCATCATCCCTTGCAGGATGAAAGTATGTGGGATATGGGACACCATAATCATTCTCATTCCAAGGGCTCGATTCCACTACAAGCATCGACATGTTCTTAGCAGCCGGTAAGAACATAAGCTTATTGCCCCAATCAGATTCGCTATCACTTAACCGCCTAAAATCCCATGTTATACGGCCCGCCACAAGAAAATGGTCCTTTCCTCCCATAACGCCCCATTCGGGCCTTTCGACAAGCCAATCAACCAATGCAAGAGATGCAGCATCTCTAGTTGACACATTATGCCCCCAAAGATACCTTGCAACATCAAAACCTGCATAGAAAGGCACAAAAACAGCAGCAGCAAGAGACGAATCATTCGTCAAACACTCGTATTGTTTCATACGGTTGCTAAATATCACATCCACCGCAAACTGATTTGTATTAGACCACCCTGTATTCGAGAAAACGCCTTCGATGTTCTCCAATGGCGGGCCGAGCCCACCATTGGAGATGAACTTACACATGTTTGTCCAGAGGCTTAGACCCTTACACTCCTTGAGCATGTCCTCATTGAACATGGGAGGAAGATCATGAACATAAATGTACCTTCCACCACATGGATCACTCTTGTTTTCAACTGTTCTCAAAGCCCTCATAAAAGGATAAGTATGCAATCTCTCATAATCAGACAATCTCTCTCTCTCAATCCCGAAATCAGTTTCAGGATTATGAATGGTGATGATAGGGCGATTAACAGGGACATGATTGGGAAGATTATCTATTGATTTAGGGTTCGATTCCGGTGAAGTAATGATAATACTTTTACCACTAAGAACCACAAAATGGAAGTATAAAAAACATGACCAAAAGAAAACTGATAATAAAGCTAATAAACAAAGCTGTGATTTATGATTTTTGCCTCTCCCCTTCTCCATTAAAGCATCTAAAGGTAGAATCTCCGTCGTACGGCGTCGCATCGGAGTTCTACCTTCGAGTGGTAACCTTTTGTTAGACACAAACACGAAATAAAAGCATAAAAGATTAAACGACACTTGATTCAGCAATTGCCTACGGCTAGGGGACAGGAGGAGCGAATTTGACTTGAGCCCTATTGATCTTGACTCTTTTGCTTAATTTTGTTCTGACATAAGACTTTAAGACATATCACAACAATTTTGACTCGCCACTGAAAACAACAATTTAGGAAACAAAATCTGGACTCCAAAATATCATACATTCTTCATCACTTGCCTAAAAAGGAAACCCTAACGAAAGGCTAGAGCTCAAAATCGCGAATGGCAACTCAAATACAGTAAAGCTTAACCATTCAAGGACTAAAAATTATACAAAATCAAGGAAAAAATTGCAGAAAAGTTGAACTGATGCACGAAAATCACGAGTTTAATAGATTAAGAGAAGTAAGCTAGAATTTGTTTGATCTCATGCAAATATTCAGGAACGCAAAAATGAAACTTAAATCAAAATATGAACCTGAAATACATACTTTCAAATTTAATCAAATAATTTAGAACACATTAATTTTGATAGATTGAACGATACATGCAAAAATTATAGAGAGAGAGAGAGAGAGAGAGAACACTTTATGGTGGATACTGGCCAAGTTTCTTGTATTTATATTTCACCTGCAAAAGTATGGAAAAGAGAAGGCGTATTATTGCCAAGGGGAAGAGAAAGTGCAAGTTAGAGTAATGTCTTTTGACTACATAACACGTGGAACCTACATGCGGTGCACGAAATCATAAATCATGGCCCAAAAGAAGGGGAAAGTTTCAATTTTGTCTGTATTGTGCTTGGAACGCTTTTAGTCACGAACTTATATAAATCTCATATTGTGTCTGATAACTCGTTAAATGTCTTATTTTTTATTCTGAACTTTATAGAAATCTCACATTGCTTCATATAACTCGTCAATTGTTTCACTTTTGGTTCCAACTGAATATTCTGTCCAAAATTTAATAATAAACTTTCTTAGTCAATATTTTGATATTTTTTTCTTTGTTGTTTTGGAGAATTCATGAGTTAATGCACTCACACATAGATATTCAATATTACAAAAATTTCATTCAATATTACATGCCACTCACGCACAATCTCTCCCCAAAAATTTGATCAAAATGTTGAATCAAAGTCGACAGTTAAGTTTTGGACGAAAAATTCGATTGAGACTAAATGTGAGACATTCAAAAAGTTGTGGGACTAGATGTGAGATTCATATAAAACTCGGCAGGAAAAGTGTACTCGAGCACAATTACTGGATAAAAAATGCAAATTGCTCCCCAAAGGAAGACATAATTTTGTAGTAGGTGGGGTGCAATTTTTTTTTATCATAAATATGATAAAGATTAGATGTCAAAAACCACTTAATCATGATTTATCTGTGAAAAATTGATCAACTCTGTTCACGTGGCCCACTATAATAAACCAATTGAAGTAAAATAATTTATTTATTTATTCGACTTTCGCTAATGCTAGGTGCGGAGTGACATCAATTTTAACGCACAAGTTTGAGCCGATTTGAGTTTATTGATAATTTATGTCAACTATGAGGTCTTAAGTTATTTATATGCATTTGCAATGGCTTTTCCATTATGGTGTACTAAAAAATTCTTGGCGTAGTTAGTTTAGATGCATGAAACTATTAATCTGTTACACCCCGAATTGCTCACGTGATGATTATAATTCACTTAAAATGTAATTTGCGTAAATAGGATTGAATCAAATGAGAAGAAAATAATAAAGTGAAACATTTATATTATAACTCCACAATCACTAATAAAGTAAAGCAAAGTGGTTAGCATACATAAAGTTGATTGGGATGGGAGTGGCAAGAAATCCGCCTGTTAAATTGACTTATTGTTGGGAGAGATGTCGGTATTTATGCCAGCACAAATTGAGATTATTTTAATTTAAACAAAGATTTTATATGTGTTTGACGGTCATTCCAAGCCAAAAGAGAATTGTTCTGTACTTGATAGTTGATTCAGTTCTTTTTAATAATTTATTTTACGTGGCGACAAGGTAAGATTTGATTAATTTAATTACATAAAAAAAATCATATAATACTGAATTCTGGTGGGGATCACGTCTATGTTTATTAGGAAAGGAAGTGTCAACTTGTATAAGCTAATCTAATATTGGGGACACATAGAATGAAAATTCTAGTTCGCTTTTGATTCGATCATCTTAAGTATATTTTATAAAGTTAACAATCAGTCACAGAGTAAATATAATTCCCTCAGTTTATGAAATTCATTTGGCTTCGACCGAGTAAATGTTGTTTCGTTTTGTCTCTTTTCATATCATAGAGAAAAGAAATGAGAAAAGGTGAATTTCATATACTTATAACAATGTGTGCTTGGATATAAGAATTGTAGAGAATAATGTAATGATTAGAGTTGATTTTATTTGTCTTTTTCTCTTTTTGAAATATGTTTTGTTTTGAGTTATTTTATGAACATTTCAAAACCCATTTTAAAGTTTAGACGATGCCAGAACCATACAATTATGGCATTTCTGTTATAAAAGAAAAAAAAAACACAATTTATTTATGGCTAACTAAATGTTATTGTAAAGGCCCAACTTGTACCTATAATACAGACTTAAGCCCGGGAATTAAAGTTGAGACCCAATGCAATCAGAAAATCATATCATCAGGAATAGGGTCCATTTAAAAGAGTTGCTATTTCTCCTTTCGGATTTTAGCGTGCCTCGATATTTGAGAAATTATTATTAGAAGGTCCAGAAAGGTCCAGAATTTCAAAGCCCAAGTGATGTGATTCACGTAGAGTCCACTATAAACGAACGGTAGTGATTTAGTTTGATCTTAAATCTCAGCCCCCTAGAAATCAACTACTTTTTTAACGTGGAGTCTTACCATAGGAGAGTAGTGATTGAACAGTTAACTTGGATGATCGGGATTGGAATCCTGTAGATGCTACACCCAGTGAACATGCACTGTAAACAATGGAACTAAATAAATTCACGAGGCAATGTACTACGTCCGACTACCCCAGTACATGCCAACGAGTGTAGCATCCACATCGACTCCCTAAGAATCAACCATTTTCAGTATCTATTCCCTTTTCAAACCACAAATCCGGGTGATTCTATGGTTGACTGGGTCCAGTGGAGCCGATCCACCACACACCGTTGAATTAAGATGATTGAAGTGTTTTTAACAATCATACAGTGTATGATGGAGCGGCTCAATTAGATCTGATCCATCATAAATTTTCCCTACATTACCCATAAAACTTGCATATTAGCAAGCAAAAGATGACTTTTTTAGCTGAAGCAGATCAAGAAAATGGACCTCTAATGATGAATATGAACATTGCAATTTACTCCCTAACCCTCTCTTCCTACGAGTACATTACAAAATTTTCTTTACTGCAAAACAGACCTACTTTATTCCACATAAATTACAAAAAGCCCGCTTCTTTGCTCGGATACCACCCATCCTCTTGCTACGAAACTTATTCTATCGTACACATTGGTGCGCCCATAAAGAAATCCCCGATAGTGAAGGAAGAATAATGTCATCATATTATCCCCTCGAGTTTCCCCTTCAGGACGTTCCATTTCTACCAACTTACCTGACACTGGTCTATTGATGCGCCGAACGCATCAGTAGCATCCAATGGTCTAGGACAACTGCATCGGGCAATTTGTCTTCTGGGATAGCGCTCGACGGTTATTGGTTTCACTGTGTTGATCAAAAGTCGGGGATGCCATTTGACCGTGTCGAGTATTCTGAAACAAGCTTAAGAAACATGGAAGATTTGTCCTCTAGTAGTCGTGCTGGAGTATCAAACTCTGCAACCCGACCTGCAAAACATACAAATGTCCAGAAAATATTTAGCATTATTTCCATGCGTGATAGCAAGTCGTTATAATACAAGGAATATGGCATATACAACTAATTTTGCCTTCACTGATTTATCACCGTCTCCATTTATAGTAATAGAGGTAAATTACATAAACGGGGGCGTGAGACCCTAATTATCAAAAACACCCTGAAGTTTGAGACAATACTGTAACATCCCATGTTAGTAAAAACAAATTACAATTACAACCTCCTATTAGTAAAAGCACACTATAATTTCAACCCCTCGAGTTGTCAGGATCGGCTAGAACAGGAGGTGTCTTGGTAATATGCAAAATCACCAAAACTTCAAAGGACTCATGGTAATGAGCCGATAAGTAATATTTCCCTTCTTACTACAAGAACTAATTACGACGAAATTTCACAGGCATGCTAACCACTAAATTATTTCTCCAAAATTAATGAATGTGATAAATCAGTGAATATATCCGACAGGTCATTGTAATTATATCGAACAATTAAGAAGGTATAGAGCGCACCATCACTGAGGACCAAAACGAGATCACTATCAATAACAGTAGGAATCCGATGAGCAATCGTACAAACAGTGCAATTCTTGAATTCCGTCCTTATAATCTTTTGGATAAGGTTATCTGTCGCGGAGTCAACCGAGGCTGTTGCCTCATCAAGCACCAAAATTCTTGCCTGTTTAAGCAAAGCCCGCCCGAGAGATACTAGCTGCCGCTGGCCCACACTCCAATTATCTCCACTTTCTAGAACTGCCAATATCAGATAATACATCAAATAATTACTTGTTACTCCAAAGAATTCGATTAATTGCATTGCTCGTCCAGCTAAAATTGCTGCATGCTTACCAGGTGTATCAAGTTTATGCTCTTTTTGGCGAACTATCTCCCCTAGCTGAGACTTATCAAGTGCCTGCGGAAACTTAAGTAAGTTATTAACATTACTAAATGGCAAAAACTGACATTATTGAATACAAACCCGAAGCTCCAATATAAATCCATTATTCATATATACTCCTCCTCTGTCCCAATTTTAAGACTCATTTGACTAGGCACAGAGTTAGTAGTGTCACATCACCACTTTAATCGATAGGATAGTTCTGGAAAACTAAAAATTCATTGAAGAAATAGAGTCTTATTTTATAGGATAAATTACATAGACACCCAGCGTGAGATCTTAATTACGAAACAACACCCCAGGTTTGAGAAATTACTATAACCACCCTCGTCAGTAAAAACATATACAATTTCATCCTCACAGATCACAATTTATCCCCTCTTTTTCGAGTTGTCATGATCTGACATAGGGTGTTTAAAAGGGCATGGAAGTTTTGATAATTTGCAAACCTCAAGGAGCTCGTGGTAATTACCTAATAAGTAAGGAGTGTGCAAGTAATGATCCCTATTTTAAAACATCACATAAAGGAAATCGGAGCCATAAACTTGGGACAACTGGTGTATATAATGAATAGAAAAACAAAATGAAATTCATAACATATACTTTCTTCATGTCACAAACTGAAGGAAATAGAACCTACCTCCCAAATTTTTTGATCCGAATGCTCTTCGAGCGGGTCTAGGTTGCCTCTAATAGTTCCTTCGAATAATGCCGGATCTTGGGGTATGATACTCAACCTGCTTCGAAGATCATGAAGTCCGATAGTCGCGATATCAATGTTATCTATAATTATTCTACCACCTGCCGGCTCAATCAATCGAAATAAGGCTTGGATCAAGGTGGATTTACCACTTCCAGTACGCCCAACAATTCCAATTTTCTTCCCACCGGGAAATGTGCACGAGACGCCATGGAGCACTACGGGAAGGCTTTCCTTGTAACGAACCTATAGAGAAAAATAGAATCGGATAGTTTTTCACAAATTCATCTTTCTTCTTTTCCATGGCTTGGTTTAAATATTGCTTCCTCTTTTTTACTTAAGAATTTTTTTTTCTGTATTGAAAATAGGAAATTTCAATTTCCTAGCATGAATTCAAAAATCTAAGAATCGAAGAAAATATATTGACTGACATCAATCATTTTTTATAGTTGCGAAGCGTTGTTTGGTGTCTTTGGCAAGTTGATTTTCTACTCCTATTTCTCTCTAAAACTCCTACATCCCTTTCTATTCTCTCTCCTCCCATTTCTCCCTCTCCAACTCCCGATTTTCTATTCTCCTTTTCTCTTTCAAATAGTTACTCTGTTTGTTTCATTTCTCATAATATTTTTTAATATATGTTTCTTTGTTTATAAGAATTTCACGTAAAATACATCAATATATATATATATAACATAATAAAAACAATATTTGTAATTTTAAGAAATTATGCAGACTCATCGAGAGTGCCACATACCTTTAAATCAATTAACTGAATCTTGCCATTTTCAGGCCATGAGGACGGGGGACGTGAGTTTTCAATAAAGGCCGGTGCTTCACTAGGTATCTGGCAGTATTGATGAATCCTTTCAATGGAGATGATTTTGTTTTCGAGCTTGCAAAAGCTGAGTATCCATCGTGATAAACGTGCATTCAAATTGAGGCCATATGTCACGGCGAGGCCTGCCATACCTATACAGGAAAACTTTCCAATTAAATAATAGAATTAAAATTGTTCATTATTTGCGAATTATTAATTATATCCTCCATAATCTTCATTAAACCAAATAACTCTCAAGACTATAAATGCAATATAAAAAAGTGAGAAATTCAAATTCACTAACAACATATTCAAAAGCTTCCCTGAGATTAGGCCTAATTAAAAATTCTCCCTCATTTAAGAAATTACATCTACACCCTGTATTGTATATGTTAAACAACGGGGTAGTAGATGTAACTTCCTAAATAATGAGGGGGGATTTGTAATGTGGCCCTAACCTCAGGGTTTGTCTGTAATTACCCTGTTTAGGAAGATCGATGTACTTACTTGGGTCTATACTTCCATGTGGAAAGCTCACAAGTAAAACCATGCAAAAAGCAAATACAAATGTCGAGAGCAATTCCATGCGCAGGCAAAGCCATTCAATAGCTGCAAGACTGCAGAAGAACGGGCGAGCAAAGCAATCAAGAAGATAAAGATTCCTCTTCATGAATCTCTTTTCTTGCCCAAAACCTCTGATTGTAGCTGCTCCAGCAATTGATTCAGCAAAAAGATGAATTATTGGAGATTTCTGAATGCTAACAATTCGAACTAGTTCTCGGGATGAAGCCATATAGTATTTCTGCATTTTTGTAGAGCAAAGTGAAATCCATCAAAAATAATCATTCGAATATATTTCAATAAATATACATTGAGAGAGTAACTCTCTATACTAATCTATGGCTGATAATGATAGCTTTACCTGCATCCACAAACAAGCAACAGCCATCGGGACAACTAGAAGCAAAACTTGCCAGGTAACTTGTGTCATCACACCGACAATCCCGAGAAGTTGGATTGTTGTTGAAGCAAAGCCACCAAGTCTGAATGGAATATCGAGATCAACAACACTTTGATCAATTGACACCTGGTAGACCATGCGAAACTATTACAACGGGTGTTATAAAGAAGGGTAAATTACATGCACACCCCCTAACTTATTGGCTAATTATCACGAGTCCCCTGAGGTTTTGCAAATTAACAAGACATCATTGTCAAATCCTAATAACTCGAAAAAAGGGGAGTGAAGTTACAATTTGTTTTACTGACGGGTGTGAAATTGCAATATTTTTTACTGCCATGAAAATTTATTGTAATTTCTCCGGGGTGTTTTTTCGTAGTAAGGGTCTCATGCAGGGGTGTCTGTATAATTTACTCTATGAAAAAAGGGGAAGGCAGGAGGGGAATACGGTGTACTTTATCAACTCTACGAGCCAAAACCTCATAAACGAAAAAAAAAAAGAGAGAGAGGCAGGATTTTAAATACTCGATTTAGTATGCGTCCAGCTGGAGTAGAGTCGAAAAAAGACATCGGCGCTCGAAACACTGTTCTAAGCATTTTCATAAACAATTTCTGTGCAGCTTCAAGACCAAATGTAGCAACAAGAACGGCCCTCACGAATATAAACCATGAGCTCCCGAAAGCTAGAGCCATATAAACAACAATAAGAACCATACTACTGGTTTTAGGCTTGTCCCCCGTCGTTTGAGGATTTGCCCAAGCCATCCACCAACTACTGGCTATTTGAAGGCCCTGAAATAATGTTTGTGCTAGGATAATACACGGGATCAGCAAGCCCTTATAAGCAGCCGTCATATATGAAATATAGATTTTCATGCTAACTTTTCCTCGTTCGCGTTCCTCTTCTTGCACAAGTTGCTTCTTTCTAGAACGTTTAGCAGCTTTCTTTTTCTCTTTGATTGCTTTCTGGTCTGAAGTTGATATACCTTGTTGGACTTCCTTTCCCATGCCAACTGAATCACATTTCTTATCAAGCGAATCAGGTTCATCTGAATCTTGAGAAGCTTGGTTGCAAAAATCCATAGCTTCAATGGCTTCGTGATGAGCGCAGACCAATGTGTTGAAATCTGTTCCTGATTGCAAAAGCTCATCATATTTACCAGCTTGAATAATACGACCTTCCTTCAGAACCTATAACGAGGTACAAGGACATACAGAATATTAGCAAGGACCAATCAACTCTCTCTTTTTTTTGCCGAACAATAAACTGAAAAAATATATGCTTGTCAAGAGATAAATTTCCATAATTTTTGGGCAAATAACAAGAATGATTTGACCTTTTTATAATATGCTTCATTCTATTCTTTGAGGGTTCTATTCGGAGCATATTTAGGCACTAACCATTATTATAGAAAATGCAGTCTTTCTATCCTAATATGGTAAAACGAATTTTCAGGTCAAGATAATAGGTGAGAATGGCCTGAGACTTTATCTCAGTACTCCTAAAAATCTGAACTAGATTAAAGTCACAATCACATTCACCGCCAAGCTACTTGAGGTCTTTAGCATTGTTAGTCAGTTTAAAAGGTACAAATTTTGTAAACATTCTAAATTTTAGTAATAATTAAGATGCATAACATCTGTTTTGAGGATTTCTTTAGAGATATTTACCTCTGAATTTTTTCAATTTAAAGACGCAAAAGTACAGTTCAAATATATACACAATGATGCCGGGCTTCTATTTTTCCTTGATTTATGAATTTAGCAGAAAACAATATTCAGAAGGCCATGAAATGAGACAACAAGATGAATGACGACCAACAGAAACACCTTCATTAACAAGACTACAACTTTAGAACGGTTAAAAGGTCAACAATTCAATTGCAAAGAAGCCAACTTGCAATAGATAAAAAAAAAAGAAAAAAAAAGTGGAATAAAGAAAGGACAATACCAAAATCAAGTCAGCAGCAGGCAAAAATTCAACTTGATGAGTGACAAAAACTACAGTCTTTGTAGCTAGCGCCGTCAGTATGTACTCCTGCAGTTACAACGGAATATTTTCAGACAGAATTAAAAAAATTAATCTGAAAAAAAATGCCAAATATGCACCTTAAATAATTCCGAGCCGGTGTGGGCATCTACTGCACTAAAGGGATCATCCAATAAATAAACGTCGGCATCTTGATATAATGCTCTGGCAAGTTGCACTCGTTGCTTCTGACCACCACTAAGGTTTATCCCTCTATCACCAATAATCGTTTGATCACCATGTGAGAACAGCTCCAAATCTTTCTTCAGTGAACAAGCATGAATAACACTTTTGTACTTTGCCTTGTCCATTGGACTTCCAAAGAGGATATTTTCCTCGATATTTCCTGATTGTATCCAAGCGGATTGAGACACATATGCAGCATTACCACATATTCTAACCTACGAAAATTCGAGAAATTAAATATCACACAATCACTGAAAGATAGAAAATTCTTCACCGGATCAGGTTTGGCTGTATCCAACTAATCATACGTCAAATGTTATTACACTTATTTTGTGATTGCTCACCCTCCTTGAAGCGTACACCAATCGGGGGCAAGTATAATTTACTCGCATTGTGAATTGTTTTACATCAGCCAAACCAGGATCAGGCTAGAATTGTAGAAAGACAAGGTAATAAGGATTGAGGAATGAGTGATAGCATTACTTAAATTCATACTTACTTCACCAGAGATTTTTGGAATTTCGCCAAGAATGCAAGAAAGGAAGCTTGATTTGCCGGAACCAACCACACCACATACGGCCACACGCATTCCCTTCTCTACCTTAAATTGTATGCCCGACAAAGTTGGGGTCGGCGAAGATGGATCCCAACAAAATTCTCCATTTTTTATTTCTATGGCCACATTTGAAATACCTCTTGGCAAGGCAATGGTTGCATCTTCCTGCAGCTCTTCTTCCTGTAGGAAACCCGTGATTCGATCAAGGGAAACTTTAGTCTGAGCCATCATTGAAACCAAGTCAGGAAAATTTCTAAGTGGTTCTTGCAGGATTCGGAAAGTAGCCAAAGCAGAAAGAACACTGCCGGCTGTTAGCTGACCACCCAACAAAATACAAGTGCCAAACGTAATGGCTGAAACAAATATAGGCGAGCTCCAGAATATAAATGTGATGAAAGCCTGTGAGTAAAGAGCTTTCTTGAGATACTTGAACTCCACGCCCCGCATTTCTTCTAGCTTCACTCTATATCTATCCTCCCACGCTTGCAACTTTAGAATCCTCATATTTTTTAGGCATTCTGAAGTCTTCCTCATTCTATCATCCTTTGCTGCCATTAACTTGTCTTGGTAATCTTCCTGAATTCTTGCCAACGGGACAGTTGCAACAATGGATATAATGGTGGCAATGAGCGTGGCGAGAGATGCGATTCCAACATTCTTGTATAAAATTGCAAGAGCAAGGATAATTTGGAGAGGAAGCATCCATATATCATGTAGATACCAGGAATAGTCACCTACTCTTTGAACATCAACCGCCATGTAGTTAACAATCTCACCGCTTGTGTGACTTTGTCTAGCTGAGCTTGAAAGTTTAAGTCCCTTTCGATAAACCATTGCTGTGAGAGCTGATCGAACATGCATACCCAAAATGTCGACCCCAATATACCATTGTCGGGTTGTCAAGGTCTCTATCAACTTTGCAGTGAAGAAAATCCCAGCAAGAATGTACCCCTCATGTGGGATAGTCTCCTTCCCTCCTAAATAATCCACAAAGTAGCTAATCATGTACGGGCCCACATACGAAACTATAGTGTTTCCACCGGCAAATATTGCATTGCATGCAGCCTCTTTCCAGAAAGACTTGAGAATAGCCCAAGCTAAAGAAGGCTGTTTGTGAGGATTCTCAGCCTTTAACTTCTCCCAATTTGAGTTCAACACCTTATAATTTGTTTTCGAACGATCTTTTGGCGCAAGCAATGGGATATCCTTCAACTCAAGAGGTCTCTTTGCTCCGATAGAAAGAAGCGGATTTAGCCACGAAATAGTGGCTAAACTAAAAATTCCAGCTTCACTATAAGGAGTAACCTTAAGACACCCTGCTTCTTCTTCGGGCAGTAGAGGCTCTTGAAGACTAGAATTTCTACACACTTCAATACCGTTGACACCTCTAATAGCAATAAAACAGAGGAAAACAAGAGACGGGGTAACAGCGAAATTTGCTAAAACATGAGAACTTAAATGGGTTGATCCTTCTGCTAAAAACCCTCTACCGTCAGCATACAGAATCAACAAACAAATTACGAAAGACGCAACCCACCAAATTCTTAGCAACAAAGGAAACTTATCTAGAGCCTTGTATTTACAGTAAAGAGCTGAAAAGCTGATCACAAACCAAGCTAAACTCTGAGATGCAGGAAACAATATAACAGTCCAATGTGCTTTTCCTCGTCTTAATACACGAAAAGTATCAAAACCCAACACCGAAATTTGCACTAACAAAACATATAAGCAACAAAAAAGTGAAATTTTATAGCTTTTCCCAATCACAAGGCTCTGAATTTCCTCACCATCAACAACTCCTCTGTATCTAATGGCTGCAGAGTTCCTACTTGAGTCCTCCTTTCGGAGACGAATTCGACCATAACAAACTGCGACTTGCCTCGCCAATACGATTGCGATAAACACAAGGAATAGAGTCAAGTTGATGCAAACTGAGGCTAATTCCAATATGGGAACACCATGAAAGGTCACATGAAGAAGGTTTGGGGTTGTTTCAGTAGATACCAATAAAAGATTGATACCCATAATCATGGTTATAGATATCAATCTTCAAACCAATAAAATGATGGAAATTCAATTGATAGGATGTGAACAATGATTAATAGGGTATTAATGGAGCTCAATAATAATAATATTATGAAAGATCAAATCTTGTAAAGGGCATTTCATTTCACCATCTGGCAATACAAATTGTGTCTCAATGCACAGAATTAATGACAAGTCATAGGAGAGAGAAACCATGAAGAAATCTGCACATGAAAACAGACTCATTTTTATCATCAAACCCCACGAAGAATAACAACAAGAACATGCAGCAGTAGATGAATATTACCAAAAAAAAAAAAAAGAGGAAAGTTGCACATAAGCCCCTCAATTATTTTGTAATTACCAAAAAACCCCTTATTTTTTTGGAAATTACATAAAACTCCCCACATGTCAAAGTCATTTCTCACTATTACACCTGTGTATTTAAAAATTCTTATAATTTTATACCTGATTACGTAAAAATTTCCTCGTGTTAAGATATTTTCTACAATTATACCCCTTGTCTATTTAATCATTCTTACAATTTTATCCTATAAACTTTATAAAATAGACCCTTGAGGGGTGTGCTGGTAATTTTAGATAATTGACAGAATTGTTGGTAATTACACCATAAATGAGGGTTCTAGTTGTAATTTCCAAAAAAGAAAAGCATTTCTTGCTTCTCTCTCACATATGTTCATGTTTCTCTCTCTTCAAGGCCCCTATTTGATTTTGTACTTTTTCTATATTATGGACAAAATAAGTGAGCAGAAAATTGAAATCTAAAACAAAACCCATAAACAAAAATACAAAAATACTGACCTGGGCTGCAAAAATCGTTTGGCGTGCCGGTGGTGATTACCGAGGCAAATTATTATCATTATATGAATTATTATTTTTCTGAAAAATAAAATTCAAATAAAACAGAAATTGTTGTATGATATGAAAGAAAAGAGAGAATAGTATAGCAGAAAAGGTGATGGAGATAACAACCCCACCAACCCACAGATTTTTAGCTCTAACTTTCAGTAAGTTATGGGATGAGGAGGGGTGTTGAGTTGATGAGAGAGAGCATGTGTGTGTATGTATATATATATATATATGTAGAGAGAGAGAGAGAGAGGTAGCTTAAGGTTTAATCTATTTTTAAATCTTTGGTGTTACAATAAAATATTTGCCTAATTGCATGTGAGGAATAATTTGTGTGCTTTAAAAAACATAATTCTAGTTAGTAGTATAAAGGATTATTCAATGTTTTGTGTTGTGACTAGTGTTTTCAATTTTTGTATTACTTTTTTATATATAGTGTTGTTTGGAGTGATTCTTAGGATGCGTCGGATATTTGGTTCAGATTTTCTGTTGTAATATATTACTTAATCTTAGCATTATGCTTGTGTTATGTGTAACACATATACTTTTACATAATGGTACAAATTCACTACTTGTGTAACCACAACAATTTCTATACATTAAATTTCAAATAGATTTCATAATATGAATGATTTGATTTTATATATGAATTCAGAGTTCGAGATCTAAAGAGTACAATAAATTATTTTTTTTGGAGGGTGGGGGTGTGGAAGCTTCATATCTGTGTATGTTTCGGTTGGTTCCGAACCTTGATATGATCGCAATTATGTTTGAAAAAATTATCATATATGATTGTGATTGTATTAATATTTTCGAGAATCGTAGGGAGAATCAAGGTGGTAAAGGACATTTGTTACAATAATCAAGGTGAGAGAATAGTATAAAAGATTAAAAAGAATACTAAAGACTTTTGTTACAATAATCAAGGTGAGAGGATATAATAGAGATTAAAAAAGAATATTATGGAGATTTGTTACAACGTGTAGTTGCACAAATATTCTGATGATAAATAATTAAAGGGTTAAATTCTTCTAAATTAGAAAATATTTGACATCCATTTGTTTAATTGTAAATGCAAGCCACTATTTTTCACTGATTTTTCTTGTAAAATAGTGTGTTAATATAGTGTATGACAGCATGATCACAAGCCTTTACAGGTTACTTTCAATTAAAGAAGTTCATCTTTTTTTTCTCCTTTTGGAGATATGATATGTGATATGCACATATACACTTCCAATTTTTTTCACGCGTCTTCTTCAAATATTGCATGGTAGGACGCGTGGGATCTTTTATTATTAAAGGTGCATCATTTGCATTTCGTTCTCATGATGCATGTTAAGTGTATATAATACAATATGTGTATGTCGATGAAATACGAGGTAAAATATTATTTTACAATAGATGATCTAAGTTGATCTTTAAAAGTTTGTTGATTCGTGGTTTTTAGACGGTCATTCGTTAGTATTAGGGCTCTAATTTCAAGAGATAATTCCGAATATTTGTGTGTCATTTAATATGGAATCTAGCATAGACGGATCATTGTGAATATGTTAAGACTTAAAGTCTCGAAACTCCTATTTCATAATTATTCATATATCAGATCCAAGTATAGTTTACATAGACTAATCATTGATGATTGTATCAGGACTTTGAATTTCGAATGCTGCTTAGAACTTACTAGCATTTTTCAAAGCGTCTGGTACTAAAAATTTGTTTTAAGAAAGGTATTAGTCAAGCTAGTTTAGTAATTTAGCCCTTTTATGCTCCATTGCAAATAAAATAATCCAAACTAATTTTTAGAAAAATAATTTTATTTTAAAACCATTTTTGTCCGCCATGTAATAAACTATAAACTTTGTTTTGACCAGTAAATTGGAGTGCTAAACATGGAAAGATCAATATTTTAAAAAGAGATGTTCTTAAAGCAAAATAAAAATAAAAATTACATATATATATATATATGAATTTTGTGTTGTCCTCAATGCATGACATTTTCTAATTTACAAATATTTTAATGGAACGTCACAAAGAACAAGTGATATACCTTTTATTGTTTAATCTTTAACCTATTTCATAATATATTTCCCCATCCATTTTCGTATATAACTGGTTGTACCAAACTTGAATATTTTTATCTTTTCTTTTTTTTGGTTTTACCCACGGGTGTCCGGGCCAGCTTTAGCGCATCTCGACTAATCCCCGCTCGCGGTGCGTGGCTGCCGCTGACCAAATATTATTTTGACAACGCCGGGAGTCGATCCTGGGAGCACACCAGCATCGACCCCAAATTGTCCCAATAACAGTCTTATACCATTTGGCCAAGAGGCTGAGTTAATATTTTTATCTTTTCACAATGCAATTTTATAGTAATTTCATTGTGAAAAAATAGTCAAATTGGTTGATGAGTAAAGAGTTTGGATTTGACTAATCTCTAATCCCACTTTCTTTCTTTTTATGGTAATTGGGTAAAATAGCACCCCAACCCCAACCCCCAACCCTTCAAGTTTAGTTATTTTTGCACATTATTCCTAAAAGATAATAATAGCACTTTGCCTCCTCAACTTATATGTTATATCCTATGTAGCACTACACCTCCTAATAAATACTTTTAGATCAATTTTTTTCCATAAATGCTTTTCGGCAACCATCAGTCGAGCCTTTTTCCTGATTTCCCGACAAAAGTCAAGCAAAAGGCTTCGTAATATTTTTACGTTGTTGTTAATGGTATAGTATTTTTGACACAAATGATATTGATTGCAATACGAAAAACTAACAAGTGGTTGATGAATATAATAATGCAGAGCATGAGTTTACGTAATGCATTGTGATTAAAATTAAGGGCAATTTAAAAATTTAATACTTAAATAAACAATATAAGCGGAGTAGTAATTATTGAGCTTCTTAGAATGGAGATGGACAATCATCCACGTTGTAGATTTATTTGGTTAATGAGATGTTAAGCCCATGACCCATTAAATATAACTATCAATATAAGTAAATTATGGGACATTTAGCCAAATAGCCCCTTTTTCAAATTCTATTAAGGTAATAGCACCTCCTGCTTCCAACTATTTTCTTTTAATTGCACATGGGTCCAATAACTTTGGAGACATTTAATTTTGGTCCTTTTAAAATAAAATTTTACAAAAGCATTATAAAGATATAAAAAGAGAACAGTGTTACCAAAGACTTATGTTGGATTTGGAGTAAGTACCTGTCTTACTCTTTTGAATTTTAAAATATATTCTCAACTTATTTAATAATTTAAACTCAAGAACACTGCTCTGATACTAGATCGCTTGCACGCTGGGGGGAATTATTCCGCACATTTTGTCTCTCAACCGGTATACACCAAGAAGGTAAACAAAATCTTCCCAAAACAGTATCAGAGATTATTCAAAACAAGAATTTGTATAGCGAAAACATATTTTTGGAATGATGAAATGGCAGAAGGTTACTGCAGTTCATCATCATTTTTTATTGGTTTTTGAGCATTTTTAATGTTTTTCTGTTTTCGATTTTTTAATATTTATGTGTTTTTTGAGCATTTTTAATGCTTTTGTATTTTCGATTTTTTAATGTTTTTGTGTTTTTTGAGCATAAGAGAATCATAATATTTTTTAAATAATAGGGGAATTCCGTCCCTGGGGGTAGTTTATCCACTATGCATAATTATAAAGCATATAAAAACTTACAAGTAATTTTTGCACACAAAGAAGATATTTTATTACAAGAAAAGTGGAGACTCTCTAGCAACCAAGAAATGTGGGTTGAAGAGTATTAAGGTGCTAGTTTTTACAATGAGAGATGAGGTCCTTATATAGGCCTCAGATTTGAAATACAATATAACAAATTGAAAAAAAAAATTACATCCGATACAGGTTGCAGGTAAAGCTATACAAAGCCTGCAATTATTGTAGAAGTGGACAAACAGTGTCCTATTAAAGAAATACCACAAAGTGGCAAAAATGAACAGTGAAAATGTATAGGAATCATGCATTATTGAAGTTGGTTGTTTGAATGTTATTGTAGCATTTTGTTTAGTTGCTAAATTATTGTCTTGGTAAAGCTGGTGAATTTATTGTTTTTGTTTGGAATTCAATGTCTTTGACCTAATACTGAATTATTGCTCCTTTGGTATGCTGATTTACTATTGAAGCTTTATCTTCTAGTATGCATCTCGACTGGATCCTACTAAATTTGGATCATACTTTTGTTGATATTCTAAGCTCGTCATTGCTTTCTTTCCTAGTGTTGTAATCCTGTAATGACATCTGACCCTTGCTGGAATAAAAATACTCTGATGAGGTGCTTGGAAAATGAGCTGAAAATCTGGTGATAAATCTAAAGATGGTAACATATATTGCCATTGTGTCTTTCTTCTTATTTCTAGAGCTAGCTTGAGTTCGTCTGTGTCTGTTAAGGGATTTATTGTTTCATGGCATAGCCTGAACATCTCTGATGTAGCGGGTTCCCAACTTTCATAATTCTCATTTACAGTTATAAAGGAATGTTCCAATTCTACTCCGATGGTATCCCAAATCGGAGGTAAAGATGCTACGTCTAAACGAAGATTGAATGTTCCTTCGCTGAACGAAAACTTGACCGTATCTAATATGTGCCGCCCTAAATGTGCTACTGGATCTTATACATATATTTTGGATACAAAACCATAGTCTAATAGCCCTTGTACGCTAATAAAATTATCATCTATCCCTCATTCTCTAAATATTGATGTGTCAATATGGATATTTGGCCATGAGAAATATTTAACAGTATAAAATTTTAGTGTTCCTTCCTGGCGAATAGGTTCTCCTTTCCATTGCAATAAATGTGATCGGGCCTTTATTTCTTCTATTTACTGATTGATGATGATTTGAGCTACCTTTAGCATTTTTGCATAACAATTTTCTCCTGCTTTTTGCCAAATCATGGGTTGTATTGCTTCCGGTAAAGCTAAAACGGTCTGACATGGATCAAAAAAGGTTCGAACAGATAAAAACTGGAAGCATTTATCCTTAATTTGTTTAGGAATCTCTCTTTCTTTTGGGTTTATAATATGGGCTTGAAGGTCTGTATGCTGAGATAAAAGGTCCTGATAAAATTTGTTTAGGTTGGTGAATTGTTTGGTTATGGTTTCAAAGTCATTTTCGAGATGTTCTACATCTGGGCTTATAGGCTGCTTTCCTTTTGAAGGTATTTTGGGCTTTGCATTTTCTGTATTTGGCTGTATGAAAAAGTTTGGGTCTAAAAGTCTTCTTGCTGCTGCTATGGCTTCATGAAATTGCTTGAAAGGTACTAAATAATATTGAAAATCTTCTGAATGCTTTCTAAAGCGATCTGATAATCTTCAAAGATTCTGACTGGTTGTCCTCTGATAACAAGATAAACCGCCGCTTCTTTTATTGGAAAATTTTTATTTTCTTTTTCAAAAAAATAACATAATGCATTGAGTGCTGCTAGTTTGCTGCCTGAATTGTGAGCTTCCCTCAAAGCATTTAGTAGAACGCTTTGATCTTCTGTTATATAGGGAGTATCTCTTGGAGGTTTAGAAGCATGTCTAATTGAAAGTGCTAATTTACCAAAGGTTTGAAAAACATTCTGAGTGGCTGGATCAAAAAACTGTGTTTCAATTGCAAAGACTGGTCTATTCTGGATAACTTGTTGAAAGTTTGGCCTGAGAGCTGGTCTTCGGACTATTTGGTTGTGAGCTGCAGAGGAAGGTTGTGTTTGTTGGTTGTCCTGATTGTTGAAGGTCATGATCTGTGACCCAAAATTAAAGTTAATTGCCTGCTTAATAAATCTGTTATGCTATTGTTTGTTCCTTTAATATGTTCAAATTCTACTTTATATCTGTTACCTTCTATGGCATTTCTAAAATTTAACCATCTTTTATTATTTTGTTTTCTAGAATTTTTATTTTTTATGAATCTAACCACAGCTTCACAATCTGTTCTAATTATAAAAGGTTTACTTAAATATAGTCTAAAATGGTCTATTGCTTTAACTATTGTTGCTATTTCGTAATCTAAATTGGTCCAATTACTTCCTGTTTTATTAAAGTTACCACTGGAATAAGCTGTTATATTTTCTTCACTTTTTGGAGAAAATTTATGAGGTTTACATTTTAATATTGCTCCTTATCCTTCTATAGAGCTATCTACTTCTATTATGACATAATCAGTATTTAAAGGTAATTCTAAAGGCTTTAGGTCTTTAACGATTTCCTTAATTTTTCTAACTAGGTTAATATCTTCTTGATTAAAGTGTCTCTGACCAGACTTTCCTGTTTTCTTATATAGTGGTCCAACTAATTTACTAAGTTGAGAAATAAATTTTTTAGAATAATGTAATATTCCTAGAAATGCTAATATTTGTTTTAAGTTTTCTAGTTTATCTGAAAAATCTAGAATCTTTAGAGCTATATGGGGTTGTAATTTAATATGTCCATTTCATATTTCCAGACCTAAAAAGTTTACTCTTAAAAAGTTTCATTTTCTTTTTAGACACTATTATTCTGTTTTCTTCTATTAAATTAAACACTTGTTTTAAATGATCTTGATGTTGTTTAATATTTTCAGAAGCTACTAAAATGTCATTTATATATACTAAATAGAAATCTAAACGTTTAAATATAATATCCATAAATCTTTGATATATTGCTGGAGCATTCTTTAAACCAAAAGATAGAATATTCTACTCGAAATGTCCTTCATTACAGCTGAATGCTGTCTATTTTTTGTCTTCTTATGCCATTTTAATATGATTATATCCCTTTTTTAAATCGAATTTTGAAAATATCTTTTTATTTTGTATTAGATTAATTAACTCATCTTTATTAGGTATTCTATAAGCATCATCTTCTGTATTATCATTAAGTCTTTTATTATTATAGACTATTTTAGGTTTTTCTCTTTTTATTTCTGCATTATTTCTTAGTATAAATGCTGCCGATCTATGAGGACTATCACTTCTTCTTATAATACCGATTTCTAACATTTCTTTTATTTGTGTTTTGAATTTCTTTATATCCTCAGAAGTACATTCTATAAATGTTGTTCTTATTACTATATCGGGGTTTAAAATATTTAGTATAAAGGTATATTTTACTTTATTTTTAGCCAAAGCATCTCCTATAAATCCTAACATTTCTAACTTGTGCAGAATTCTTTTATTTTCTAGGTTTAGAACTTCTAATCATTTTCCTATATCTCTAATTTCTTCATCTAATGGGATGTCTAAGGTTTCAGATTCTATATTGGTTTGTTCTAATTCTTTGAAAAAATCTAAATTATGACTACCATGTCCACCACACTTCGCAATCAACTCTGATTGTTTAATATATTTATTGGTTAGGAATGTATAATTATGCTTGCTAATAGTAATATAATTTTTTTCCTATTATTATACTTCCATTTAATGCACAGATAAAATTTAATCCTAAAAGGAATTCTTGGCTTGTTATATTATCTGGTGCTATAAGTACTTGTCCTAAGGTATATTTACTACTATAATTTTCAGAAAAATCTTTAAATTGTATTCATACTTTAATTAATTCTTTTGTTATTTTTATTAATCTATTTTCTGCAGTTCTACTGGTAACAGTGTAACTTAATTGTGCTTCAACTTCTTTTGGTACAAGACTAGAACTAAGCATACTTTTTGTACTTCCTGTATCTAAAATGACTTTAGTTTCAATATATTTTTCTTGATTACACAATATTCGACAGTCTAAAAGTATTAAACTACTAGTATAAGGTACTTGTATTTGAGGTTCGTATGTTGTATTTTGTAAATGGGTTTCTTCTAATTGTTGGCTAAGTTCATCAAGTTCTTCTATAACTACACCTTTTCCTTTAGTTTGATTATTGCTTATGTTTTCATTATTTTTTAATTTTAATTCTATTAATTGTATTCTTAAATCTAAATTTTCTATTTTATGGATTAAAACTTCTATCGTTTCTAGTTTTTTACTAGGTTTCGGCGATACATCTGTTTTTATATTATATACGTTTTTAGCACAAATAAAACAAATTTCGTCAAAACATATATTTCACTGATATCTTAAATGTATATCTGGATATAATCTACAAATACTACAAGCTATACTCATAGTTCCTTTTCCATTTATATATTTATGATCACATAAACGATTCATGTAAGTGTATTCTATTATATTTGGAATTTGTAGTCCTTCTTCACTTACTATACTATATATACTCTCATTATCACTTTCATTACTGTCTATTTTTACTACATCTTCATCTAATTGTTCTACTATGGCTGCTCTTTCCATATTAAATTGTTTTTTTGGGCATCTATTAGCTATATGTTTAGGGTCTCCACAAATATAACAAATGCATTTCCTAGTTGATGGTTTTCTAACATAATTAGGGGGTTTTCTTCCTTGTCTATATTGTCTAAAACTAGATTTTGGTTTATTTTTTCTTAATATATTTCGTTTTGGTTTAAAGTGATTTCTTTGTCCATATTATTGTGGAGTGTAAATAGCTTTTCTACAAAACTTATAAGATTGTTTTCTAATTTGTTCTCTAATGAATTCTTCTTTACACCATTCTTGAAGTTTAAAGAAAGTATGTTGTACTCTAGGTCCTATACCTAATCCTGTAAGATTACCATTGTCGTTCATCCATTCTTCATGTATTCTTTTTCCTAAATCTTGTGGCAATTTTGTAAAATACCTATTACATAATTCTTCGTCAAAAGCTTTATTAGCTTCTGCTATTAATCTTGTAAAATCTTGACTAAAAGGTATAATATATTTCATATCGGTTATAGTAAATTGCTCTAGGTTTCTAAGTGCAGTATCTTGTATGAATGTATTTTCTCTTCCTAAATCTATTCTTATTATTAAAGTTCTAATAAAACTAGTAAAATTATAAGGATTATTTCCTAGGGCTTTTATTTCATTAATTTTAGCTGGATCGTTTTTCTTTTACTTTGCCAAATAGATAATGTTGTAGGTCCTAAGCATGTTTCTAAAAAGTTAAACAAATTCATATCTGCCTTTTTATTTATTTCCCAATGTCTTACTACACATTGTTCTCATATATTTACTTATTCTGACCACATCTGTGGGCTTCCTAATTCAATTACTAACATGGTTCAACTCATGGTTTTTCCTATGGGTTGCCTCATTCCTACATATTTTTCTGGTTGAGTTGATCCATATTCATATATTGGGTTTTTCCATTCTAGTCTTCCACTCAGTTTTACATTTCTAGCTGGAACTTCACTATAGTCGGGTTATACTTTACTTCTTTTTCCTGGATTGCTACTAATGCTAGCTTGACTATCTGCCATAAAGATTATTTCATTACTATTCTTTTCCTTATTTTTAAAGAATTTTTCAAATTCTATTTTTTCTGAGCATATCTCATCTACTAAATCAATATTATAATATTGATTAGATTCTTCTTCAGCTGATTCTAAATTTATATCTAAATTCATCGCTTCGAAATAAATTTCATCTACTAATTCTCTTAAATTATTTATCTCAAATTTTTTTGTTAATATTTCTTTTATATTTCTAGATCTGTAATCATTTTTAAACTGACTTTCTAATTGTCTTATCTCTTCATCTATTTCTTCTATATTTTCTTCTTCATCATCTTCGCTTTGTATGTCAGATTCTATTTCCCAATTTGCAAATCTACTAGTTATTCTTATTTCTTCTTCTTCTATAATGTTCATATAGCTTGTTTCAGTTTCATTATCAGTTTCTTCTTCTAGATCTTCTAAGTTTTCCTTAGGATCTTGTTTTTTGATAATTAAGAAATCTAATAGAAGTCTGACCTTTACTATTTGTATACATTACTTTCTCCTGGAATTTTAACCATATCATTTTCTTTTAAGTGTTTGGTTAATTCTCATTCTTCTCCATTTAAATCGTTATTATCTATATTTAAAGGTTTAATCATTTTTATTCCTACCGAAGCTAATCCATCTATTATTCCATCTATGTTAATCTTATATTGAGGGAAACTATTATTAGTTACTCTTCCTAAAAATGCTATAGAAACTACCAAATTATTACCATCATATGTTTCATATCCTCTAGTTTGTAGTCCTACAGTGATTTTACTAATATCTTTAATGATTTTCATCATATTTGGAGCTACATAAAATATTCCTACATTATTATTCATATCTATTTTCATACTAGCAAATACTGTTCTTTTAGCATCAATCCAACTTTTATCTAACAGTAAAACTAAAACCTTTCCACATGTTCCTTTTCTAGTTAATTCCTTTATTCCTACAATAATTAACCCTAAGTGTATATATTTTTGTTTTAATTGATTTATACATTCTTGACTGACTAAGCTTATATTTTCCCCATTTGATGTAACTTTTACTTCCTTTTCTCTGAATTTCTTAATTAAATGTGTGTTAAAATTCATTTTTCCTACTTTGTATAATGTTTTAGGTTTTAATTTATCTATTCCTTTGTTGTTGTACAAATTAGGATTTTCCTCTACATCTATAATCTCTTCTAATTCTACTTCTCTGACTGAGCTTTGGCTTCCTGATCCTTTGAATATTCTTTTAGTGAAAATATTACTTATTTTTCCCTTTTCTTTTTCTTTGCTACTTGATTCATTTATAGTTCTACTAGTACCACTGAATGATCTCAACATTTTTACCAATATATATATTTTTTGGGTTCCCTTTTAGGTTTTTCAGATTCGTCTAGTGCTAATTTCGCTAATTCTTCTTTTATACTATCTTGTAAATCTCCTTTAATTACTTGAGATATTATGTCAATTTTAATTTTAGTACTTAACTTTTCTATTTTATTTTCTAACTTATCTAGCTTTTCAAATATTTGTAAAATTAAAGCGAATTCAATATTCCAAAGTTTAGAATATAATTTATCTGAATTACTATTTCCTTGGTAGGTAGTAAATCCTGTCTCTGTATCTAAATATTTATTTGCTAGTTCAATTGTCATTTTATATTCTAATCTATTTTCTAGATTATTCATCCACTAATTATTCGCTCTATATTCTTTAAAGTTTTATTAGTTTCTAAAATTTGAGCTTCAAATTTATTTATTTTTTCTATTACTTGACTTAGAGTTTTCTTTGCTTCGATTTCTATTTGTTTTAGTTTATTACTTTCTAAATTATATTCTAACTCTATTATTTCGTCTTTAGTAGGGAAAAACTTATTATATTTTTTTAACTATTTTCAAAATTTCCTCATACTGTTGTTTAATATAATTTAAATTAATACTTTCACCTCTTTTTATTATTTCTCTATTTATTAAGACTGCTTCTTTTAATGATTCTAAGGTTTTGTAAAATTTTGTGTTTTCTAATTCTAAGTTCGACGCTAGAGATATAAGTAAATTCGTTAAACTATTTAAGTGTTCATGTTCCGAATGTAAATTATGCTTAAAACTTGAATCAAATCTATAAATAAATTTATATTTATCTAAGGAAATTATGGATCTATCGGCTAAACTATATTCAAGATCTAAATAATCTAATCTTTTAAATTAGAAGAATCTATTTTAATAAAAGGCTGCTATTAATATATTCAAGATTAAAAGGTATTTAATATAATTTTGGTGATCTCGTAGTCTAGGTGGTAAGTTAAAATACGTATTAACCCAATTATCTCTCCTAGTGATTAATTCGTTTCGTAATTCTAATATTAATTCCTGATTATTATAATCTAAGTTTTCTAAAGTATTAAGGCAATCAATAAAAGATTAGAAAATATGAGTGGGTACATGCATGTAAATAAATTATGAGTGCAATCTAGAGTTTTATGCAGATTTATAAAAGTGGGTTGGGATTCTCTTTTCTTTAAAACATGTATAAGTACCCTCATGGGTTTAAATAATTCCAAAAAAAATAAAGGGACCAAACTGAAAATAACTAAAAAGTTTATATACTTAAAAAAGAAAAGTAACCTGCTATGTGTCAATTTTTGCTTGGTTTTGGGCATTTTGACTTTGGTCAAAATAATGGCTTGGCTGAGGGAACAACTTGCAAATTTGAGGGTGCTATGCCCTTAAATGTTTTGAGTTTAGGTGCTAGTTGCTTAATTTTCCCTGCATTTAATAGGTTGAAGGAATTATGAGTATCAATAAAACTCTAATTACTATTAGCTGAGAGCAATTCTAGTATGGCATGCTGAATAGAAGAACTTAGAACCCATATTTCTACAAATTTGTTAAGTTTCACTGTTTATCCTCAACCTTATTTTTATTCCATATCACATCACAATGTCTTAATGTAACAATTAAAATCTAGAGTCCTAGATGCCATGTCGACGCCTCACAAGATAGTTTCATGCAAAAAAAATAAATAAATCTAGATATATTATTAAAGGACATAGTGCCACAATAAATAGAGGAGTAAAGTTATCTTACGTTATTTTTTGGGGTAATATACTAAAGCAATGATAATTGTGGGGTGGGATCCTTCTATTATTCATAATTTATATTAGACAACTCAAAAGTGAGCATATTCATTGTATCCGATCCTCTTAGACTTTAATTTAACTTGACCCAATTTATAAAATAAATAATAACATCAAACACGTTAAATAATATAATCATCAAAAGGAATCAGAATCAATCTCTAGACATTTTTCTCCAAATCAGAAATATTTGATTCTTAAATAGTCTTTTGACTCAAAGTCTCTGTATTCTTGTATTATGCATTATCTAGATTTTGTTATATAGATCATTATTCTAAGATTATGGAACTTCTTGAGAATGACCGGTTACTCAATTTGTTTTATATTATATGTAGTGGACATGTATTAGATAGCTGGATGTACAACAAGTGTCTCACAATTTTACTCGTAACCCCTAGTTACCTATTTTTTGCGATAATTGAATATTTGTCATATATTCAATCTTCAATATTTGTCTATTTAATACAATCCATTATTGACGGTCGAATTTTCGTCTTAAATTAGACATATTGCTTGTTTATTGATTCTCTTTTCAGAAAACGAAAGAATAAAATGTCACCAATATTAAAATATATATAATCCAAGAAATCTAAACCGCCATATGTGATCATTTTTTGATAAGAAAAAGGAAAACCTCCATATTTTGTTTTGGTTCCCAAATCATCCTATTTCAACAACATTGCAGCTAGTTTGATTAGGATTTGATGTTGTGCTTTACTCTCATATATTCAATATAAATAAATTCAATTTAGCAAGAAAAAGAAGAAGAAGAATTATCAGTAAAATGCTCTTATCAAAATTATAAATTAATTTAATTTGCTAGATTTGATACTACATAAATAGACATTAACGAGATTCATTATTTGGAATTTGAACTGCAGTTTTTATTTAATTTATATATATAGTGAATTTTGTAAATAAACTAGATATGGCAAGGTGTATTAGATTATCCGACCCATTTGGATCCGATTAAAATTTCACCCGACTCATCCATTTGCCCCACATCTAATGCTTGCCATGGAGACCTTCAAAATTGTTGGGACCTAAGAAAATCGTTCATGAGAAGTCAAAATGAAACTTGGTAAAATGTAAAGAGGTCTCATTTTCCACTTGTGATCAAATATTTTAAAATAAATGTATCAAAAAATTATTTCAAATGGAACATGATGGTACAATTATTTCAAAATGGAACATGATTTCAAAAGATGATAGAATTATTTCAAATGTCTATCATTTCAAAATGATGATTTCAAAATGGATGATAGAATTATTTCAAAATGATGATTAGAGAAAATTCGTAGGAAACTTTTATTATTGAGTAACATATTTATATATATATATATGTATTTGGTAAACAAGAAACCCTAACTATAAATAAGGAAAAGATAAATACAAGAAAGTATAAATAAACCTAATAATAAAAATACTAGAAAGATATGGAAAGATATTATATGATCTAACATTCCCTCGCAGTCGAAATGTGAGGGTCTTAAACGTTGAATCTGGACCAAAGAAATCCAGTCATAGAGAATTTGAGAAAAAGGCGGCGACAAAGATAAGAGGCGGCGACAAAGACATTAGCTCCATGTCCTTATTTTCCAATGGTGAGCGGCGACATAAAAGAGAAAGGCGGCGACTCCAAGTCCTCTTTTCCAAAGGTGAGCGGCGACAACTAACAAAACTAAAGGCAGCGGCGACAGTAAAAGAGAAAAAAAGAAAAAACTAAACTAAACTAGATAAAGAAAAACAAAACTAGATAAACGGCCTCGGACGGGGATGGCGACTTGATGATGATGGAAGCGAGAGATCGAGATGCCATGACTCTGATAATATGTTAGATTAAAGAAAACTCCATAAGAAACTTGTATTATTGAGTAACATATTTATAGAGATATATATACTTGGTAAACAAGAAACTCTAACTATAAATAAGGAAAAGATAAATACAAGAAAACATAAATAAACCTAAACTAACTTAAATGCAAGAAAGATATGGAAAATAATATATGATCTAACAATATATATCATCATTTGATAGAATTATCATCATGTTAACATGAAATGGATGATTTCAAAATGGAACATGATTTCAAATGTTGATTTCAAATGTCTATCATCATTTAAAATTGTTTCAAAATGAGAGTATCATTTCTCAGTTTTATGTAGCATCATGTTCCATTTAATGATTGTATCAAAAAGAGAGTATCTTGTACCATTAAGCAACTTCTCAACGGGAATTTTTATTTAACATAGAGTGCAAAAACCTTTTGGCAAGAGCAAAATGTCAAGAGGACCATCCTTTTACTCACTTGTAATCACTATACCTATAAATTATAGGTCACGTGTATATCTTCAATAGAGGTCCTCAACCCGACACTTTCATCGTACAACCACCATTTTCCCCTAGTTACAGATCAAACATCAATGACGAGCAGTGCAACTTCTTCTCAAATTTATTTCGTTTTTTCTTTCTTTTTTTTTAATTATTAGTAGATGTGTTATTTTTCTCTCTAGTAGGAGAGTTCACGATTTGTGACTCGACTTTGTCAAATAAGTTATCGTGGAAGAGTAGTTAAGTTATCGTAGAAGAGTAGTCGATGAATATTTCAATAATATTTTACTATATTGTAGGAGACAATATATCATGTTGTGTTATTCTTCACAACCCACATTTTTTTTTATTCATTTTATAATGAAATGATATTAAGATTCTATATATAGAAAAAAACAATTATAAACTCACAAAAAAAAAATATCCTAAGAACCTCTTCTCCTTTCCCCCCCACTAATAAATAGACATATGGAACCTCGTGTTGAGTTCATGATTTCCCTTTTTTTCTTTGGGGTATAAGACAAAGTTCAAGGTAGAATATGATGTCCACTATCCGAATACCACTATGGAGGAATTTAATAAGTGAACAAGAATAAAAGGACATGTAACAAGCATGATGTATAATTATTACTTTTTATTCGAGAAAACATTAACCATGGAACACACGCGATATTCAGCAACTTGAATATTGGTTCTAAATAATTTATTTGAAAAATTACACACTAACCCCTTACTCATTCCGTAATTATCAAAAAATCATTCACTTGTCTAAAATTACCAACACGCGCCTCAAAAGATCTATTTGTAAGGTTTATAGGGGTAAAATTGTAAGAATATTTAAATAAACATGGGGTGTAATTGCAAAAAATATCTTAACATGAGAAGGACTTTATGTAATTTCTAAAAAGTGAGGGATTTTTAAGTAATTACTTAATAAGTGACGAGGTCTGTCTATAATTTTCCCTAAATTAAATCAATTCAATTTCATAACATTTGTTACAAACTTATATTCTCTTATGGACACGTAATAATACGGATAAAGATTCTATCAAATTAAAATCCACAATGATTGACCAAAGTCTTTACCCAACCAATGATCATCCTTGCAATTTTCTTTGTAGGGAAGAATGTTGCCACTATGTTACTTTTGTGCACAAGAATTTGGGATCAAAAAGAAGTATGTCCTGAAAATTAGTAAATGAAATGCATGCATTTTATCATTTTCATGGAATTTGGAATCATCTTCTTGTGGTCGGTAGTTTTCTTTTGACTTGTCGTGTGTTCTCTTTTTTTCTAGTGGGGTGTGGAGTTCATTGTGATTCTCGAGTCTCGAATTGATCCTATATAAACTTTATATACGGTGTATTGAATTTTCAAGAATTTATGGCTCCGTATCTTTATGTTTTTTGAGACACATTTTTATTTTTTGGATTATCACAAAATAAAAATATACACTCCAATTCAAATTTTATAGAATATATTCAAATTTTAAGTCGTACCACACATTCCACTATAAAACAACCAATTATTTTATCATTTCAATCACTTCACAATCTTTCATAATTAATTACATTATCTTACTATCAAACTCATTCTCTTTCTTACTTTAGCATCTTTTATACAATAAAAATTCACATTCATTTTTTCCACTATCATCATTAATTACACGGGATAATTGCATTGACCTCCCCTAAACTATGAGCATTCGGCATCCACACCCCTCACCTTTGAACAATTGGTGTGGACATCCCCCACTTCACTTTTTTCATTATATTTTCTAGTTAAAGACTAATATGTCCTTCACTTTTGAATAATAAAAAGGAAACTTTTCACTTATGATGTGGTGGAGAATGGAAAATTATCAGAATATTTTCAAGTTACATAATAAAGAAACAAATAATGTGACGTCCACAATTTAAAATTCTAGAAATATAACTCTAAATTCCTTAAAAATCTTTTTGATTAACTGTGAATTCTTTTTGTGATCTAAATTTATTGCTTAAGTATGTTAATATAATTAAAATATGATTCTTCATAATAAAATCCAACAATTTCTTCCAAAAATGTGATAATTTAGAAGTAGTATATTCTACTAAAATAATAATATTATAAAATAGAAAAGTAAATGCACCTCTTTGTAACAAATAAAACAATTATTACTATTTCATAAAAACAATGGTATAATTTAATAAAAGGTCAAAACTTAAGAGCACCACAACATAATTTTTGTTCTTTCTTTCTCGAAGCTTGTCTGTGAAGTAAGGAACACCCAAATCATCACCATAAATTCTTAAACATGAATGTAAATTTATACTGAATACAATATGAAAAAAGTTTTATTTTTCTATTAAAGATTGTCATATATAAAAATAAGAAAAATAGTGTTGTAAATTAAATTAAATTAGCTTAATCAAAATAATAATATATTTATTCATGAAATTTCACATAACTTGAATTAGGAGAGAGTTAAAATTAATATTTCTAAGTAATATCTTTTGGGATCATAAAAGGATTCAAATTAAATTGGGCTTTTTTTTAATTTTTATGAATTTTAGAGCTATATTTTTAGAAACTTCTTAATTTAAGATGCTCTACTTTTCTTTATTATTATGTAATTTAGTGGTAATTTTTCATGTTCCAACTAATTATAATTTAACCTATTTCTTAGCCCTAATTTGAAGGGTTTTTTAGTCTTTCATTAGTGAATTTAGTGAAAAAAATTGAATAAGGGGAGGTTCATGCCAATATACTCAATACGAGGGGTACTGATGCTAAATGACCATAGTACAAAGGAGGTTGATACAATTTTCCTTAATTACACTATCTCACTATCTTTTTCACTATTATCATTACATTCATAAATAACTCAATTATTTCATATAATAAATCCTAATAAAAATTAATTTTATATTACATTTATACTACTTTCAATCATTTTCTAAAAATACATCCAAACAAATAAATAAAATTAATATTTTTACACAAATTTTTATAATACACATTCTCCAAAGAAAATTTTATTCATTTTCGAAAATACAACCATATGGAGTCTACGAGTCCCAAAAATTTCTAGTATGATTACGAAGACGGAGCCCCACCCCCCAACCCCCAACCCCCCACCCACCCCACCCCACCCCACCCCCAACACACAAAACATCTAGAACCTACTACTCTATTCTTCTCCTCAATTGAAAAAAAGATGGGTTATGTCAACTCTGAGATCAATCAACTTTGGATTTATTGATGGACCAAAAAAGCATTTTCTATCAACAATCCTTTCATGGTCCAACAATAATAGACGGACCAAGATTGTTGAACCGTACCACGATTGGGACTACGCCACTTGGGTCATGCCCTCATGGTGAGAAATCATTTCGTTAGAGGGAAATTACAATAATCACTTCGAGAGGATATTATTTTTTAACCATACCTAATACCTTGCACTATTCCGAATGATTGACCAGTGGACTGCAAGCAAATATTGCAACATTCTCTACTTTTAATATATTTTGGGGTGACATGATTTTTATCAATCAACCTCCATGATTTGACAATCAATCGGGATTCTTTATTATAAATGATGTCGTCAGGGCCGGAGTGGGGAATTTCAGTGAGGGGATGAGATTGTTGTGATATAGCTATATATATATATTTTTTGGCCAAATAAATGACGGATTCAAGGTGGGTGCGGGGGACTTGCCCCTCCGGTATGATACGTTATATTTATGAAGGAAAATTTAATAAGGAATTAGATTCAATTATAACTTTTGATATACTTTATACTCTTATATCTCTTTCGTTACTTATAGCCAACATTTTTTTTTGGGAGGGGGTGCCGAAATTCAATATCAAAAAATTTATAAGGTAAATTTTTTTTTTCAAAATTGGGGGGGGGGGGGGGGGGGGGGGGGGGGGGGGGGGCGCGATCCTTGGGTGTCGCATCTCCTATTACATTGATTTATATACATGATTAGTGTACAAAATTCAAATCACTTATATATTTAAGAAATAGATTTATACACTTGTCATGCATAGAAAAAAATACAATAAAAGATACAATACCATTTCACAATAAAATATCTTGTGAGTATAACAATAATACATAGATGGAAATTATTGTATCCATCCATCTAATAATTACACCCCACATTCCCCGAATAGAGAAGCTAAGAGAACTAATAATTTCCTTAATCATAAATGGTTCGCAAAACTTTTAATGTCCTAAAATTGCGTATCAGAAGTGATTTATTTTATCATCCACATAAAATAATTATTGACTTTAATTGAGTATGTAAATGAGTTGATATTTGTAATGCATAATTAGTCAACCAAAAATACTTCGTAACAATTAGAAAAAACAAAAAATACTTCCGCAACAAATAAGTAACATTAGGTAATAAACTAAGCTCTTAACTAATCATTGATAAACATCTGTATATGATGGACTCACTTGGGTACATGAAGACCCAATTAACGGGCGCCTAAGGCAGTCACTGGACTCCATATTATCGAAACAATTACAAATATCAATGTACGATGAACCCCTCATAGGTACTCATTACAAGACAAAATGATGAGCCCTACGCCGGTCCTAATTACAATTTGACAAGATCACTAATAAAAAGTTGCAGTCATGAAACAATATATTCACGCAGTAAAAAAAATTAGAACTCCTCCCCTTTAAATTATTGATTTAAGAGTATATATTTTCACCTATAATTAATAATTACATGCTGATCAAATACAAATCTCAAAAATTTAGATACATTTTTACAATCAAGGAAAAAGTACAATGTCGACAAAATCTTCAAGCACTATTGATGTGAGAACTAACTGCCGATTCGATATCACCCCATGAAAAATATAGGGATGATGATCTCGCCGTTCAAACAATAGGGATGATGATCTCTTTGTTGATTCAGCAGGCGAATCACTTTCGTGGCATATTTCGATATTATAAATCTTGTCAATGCTGTTTTTGACCGTTGAAAATCGTTAATCCCGTCTCTGCTGGTACTTTTAAGGCTTTTTGAACTGGCGTGTTGAACTCATATAAAGCTATTCGTTCTCGTAGCTTGAAAGACGAGAGTCTGAAAGAACGGAGAATAATTGTGTTTCCACAAATAACTGCAAAAAAGCCAAAATAGAGTTCATGCCTCGTGAAATTCTATTTGGTTTGTTCTATGGTACATTTCTAGAGTAAATTATACACAAGGAAAAGTCTGAGCTAAAATCAGTTACGTGGAAAGTGAATTACAATTATCATGCGATTGGTGTACATAGGTTCTGCCCATTGAAAAAACGAAAAGGTGAAACTATACAATGTAGCAGCTGTATAACAGATTTACCTTAATAAAAGACTGGTCTTTAAAAGGAAAGGAATCAATAAAGCTGTCCTTGAGAAGTATAGAAACCTGAAAATGATCAGAGGTATTTGTTTTAATATATTAATAATGTATAACATACTATGTTTATGCACACAGGATCCTCTATCCTACAAAAATGTTTTCCATCTCTTATTCCATTTGATATGCACACGCCACGTGTATAAAATCTACATCACTTTTATAATTTAGGGAGAAAAAAAAAATTATACAGGTGTCATGCATATGATAATGGAATAGATGATGAAACAGATGCTCCGATCTGTTATGTATGGAGTAACCAGAGCTTGGAATAGTAAAAAGAGTAGGAAATCAAACCCTGTCGTTATTGGATTGTACACTAGTAATTGTGTGCAACCTCAAATCTGAACAAAACGACTCCAAGTACCGCCTCATTACACTTAGAAAATCCGCAGCAGCTTCAGCCTGCGAGCCCATCAGTATACAATTATAGGGCAGGAGACAAAACAAAACAAAAATCAAACGCAATGAAAAATTGGATGTAAATGTGAAAAATAGAGAGAAATGCCGAGCCCCAAAGTTAAATGCTCAATGTATTTATGTTCTTTTGAAGATCAAGCTTCAAAATTGAAGTACACAAAAAGCAGGACATAAAAACACCTCGACATTTGAGAACTTAACATTACTTCCCATGGTAGTAAAACATATTATGATGTTACCACATGTCAGTAGAAAGCAGATTACAATCACCCCCGATTTTCGAGTTGTCGTGATCTGACCCCGAGTCTCTTGCTAATTTTCAAAACCTCAGGGGGTTGTGGTAATTACCCAAGAAGTGAAAAGATATACATGCAATTATCCCAAAATAGAAAAGAATACATGTAACCGCACAAGAATTTCTTCACCACAAACTGATTGCGAAGAAAAAGAGAGAACAAAAAGACAGAGATAATATTTAACATCTTCATATTATCTAAAGAGATGAAGGTGTCTTTCGACGTATAACTTACCTGCACTTCATTGCATTTATGAACTGGATGCCTCTGAGCAACAGATTCAGATGACAAGATAGAGTGGATAGGCGCAAGTTCAGAAATAAGCTCTTTACGTTGAGGAAGTACAGGCAGATTACAGCCTTTCACCTACATTAAGTTGTGTAATAAGATTAGAGCTTAAGTCAAACATTTGAACTACCATGGAAGTGGAAGGTATAAAAAATTGCTATATAGGCACTAAAACTGATTTATTGCAATAATTTGACTATAAAAACTGGTCAAATTATTATCTGAGAGAGTATAAATTTGACAAACCTGGTCTTTGAATACATTAACTTGAACCAGGTTAGAAGTTTTCATCTTCAGATCAACTCGTTTATGTTGTATGCCAACCTGCATGAAAATTGCATTGATAAAAATTATAATTTATTTTTCCTTCCTTCTCAACATAAGGGGAACAAGAAAGGATCACTAAAAACAATTGAAGCAAATTTATATGAACTCACAATGAATGGAACAGGAGCATCGAGAAAATCTAGCATCTTCCCTGGAAGAATCTGCAGCAGTTATAATGCAATGGGATAATTGTCGTGGAAAGAAGTGAAAACAGACAAGCAGAGAAATTGACCTTTAAGGAAAAGCTGAAAAACAACTAAAAATGACCAAAAACATAGGAATTATTCAACATCAGGAACACGAAGAAAAACAATCAAATGTGAGACCTCAATTATTTCTAAGTTTTTGGCCAAGAAAAACACATTTCAAGGGGAAAAAAAAACTTCAACAGTTTTACAAATTCTAAACTCCTAACATTTCATAAATTTCAATATCTCCAGGATTTATTTGACTCAACTTTCATCATCAGTGGTGAATTCATGACTAAAAAGGAATGAGAAAAATGCTGCAAAACTTACTGGAAGAAATAAACTCTGCCATTCGAATGGAAGGATAAGAGGGATAAGAGATAACACCACAGCAGATAGGATTCCCTGTACGGAAAATAATACTAATAACTCCTTCAGAAAAGGAAGAAACAATAAAAAAATCTCGCAATTATACCATTTCCAAAACAAAATACCAGATTTGGGCACAGCACAATCACTTGTTTTTCCAGTAATACACCAGTGATCAAGGCCAGAACCTGTACATGGCAAACTCATTATCTTAAGAAATCCGGTGGACAGCATCAAATGCCTTAAAAAATATTCTTTGAAAGTTCAGCCATTGGTTCATATACAAAATGAAACATCTACTTGGACAAAAAGTAATTAAAAGATAAATAATAATATGGAGCAACAATGATTAATAAAAGGAACTGGGAAAATTAAAAGGTCAATGTAGTTTTGAAGAAAATATTAAATGAAAATTCGAACAAGATGCTCTGGACATGATAAAAAATCTCTAACATTTTGGTAACATTTGTGAAGGGAGTCATATTTCAGAGAGAATAGGAAGATCTTGAACTGAAGCTAAAAACTGAAAGTTAAAAAATTACACTTTCAAGAGAAAGAACTCGACAAATTGTAGCTGTTGTCCAGAGAGCGAGTGAAACAGCTTCCTCAGCAGTAGCCAATTTTAACTTGACCTTCAAAATTGAATTGTATCAATAAGACTGATATTCTTCTTTCACAAAGAACGAATTCTGAAAAATAAACTAATCAGTCTAACCTGAGAGGCTTCCTTAGAATCATTCAGTTTAAGATCAAGAAATTTGTCACACAGTTCAAGGGCACAAATGGAAGGCCGTCGAAACTCAATGGCCTGTAGATGCTCTAGAGGCTGAAATAAGACTTGACCCCCCCTTTCAGGAAGATGCAAAGAATGATAACCACAAATTATCTGTAGCAAATCATTTTTATTCTCCTATTCCAGAGATCAGAAAAGACAGTTAACAGTCAGCAGGAGATTTCTGATCACGCAAATGGGCTTGAATAATACACTGAAGGCGTTATAAACTCACCTTTGCCCATTCCATTATAGTATCCTCTCGGGGATCTTCATCTTGGCTATAAAAGATTTCATCATCTTCCTCTGAAGCCAAACTTCTAGCTGAACTGCCAAAAGAAAGTTGTATATTTATAAAAAGCATACACAAAAAAATAGCGTAATCGCGTTGAGAAAGCAATATCTCATACAAGAAATAACTCCAAATGCTGCAAAATAATCAAAGAGACTCAACTTAGCTGATTACAACTGTCTGGAAAAACTAAGGCTTTGTTTGGTTTCATACCAAGTGTTAAGGGGAAATAAATTTTGGGAAAATGTAGTGAGGAATGTATGGAGACTGAAATATGTTTGGTTTTATTTCCACACAAGACATGTCATGTCATGTAAGATATTGTCTGGTTAATGATGTCACTTCAAGTTCTTATATTAATATATGTTGATATATTAAGGTAATTTTTGAAAAAAATAATTTTACATTTAAGATAATGATTAGGAAAAATAAGTTTATACCATTTTCTTAATTTTAGTTGTATCACACCAGGCATTTTTGGGGAAATGGTGTTGAAAAATGAGATATCAAAAATTGCTTTTCTTTTTTTAAAACGGAAAGCCTTCACCAAATGATGTCAAACCAAAACGTAATAATTCCTTTACCTAAATAAGGACTCAAAACTTAGAAGACGTTGGAATGATGGGGTAACATCTGGCGTATGGCCACCGTTTGATCGGTTTTCTGAGGTCTCCGATGTACAATCATCAAAAACATGCAGATTCTTGCTAATAGTCTTATCAAATTCCCTCGTTTGACTGAGATCGGATGCATCACTGGCGGTAGCACTCCAAGGAGAAGAAATTTCCCACCGTGAAGAAGGTACCTCCTCATCTGATATAATACCTGCTGCAGCAGCAGTGAGAGCTATTGCACTGTCAACAGTTATAGCTGAAGCCATCCAGTCTGTGACACTTTCAGCACCGGGAGAATCAACACTTTCATTTGTATGATTCTTTGACAAAGATGGCGAAGGGACATTATTATCAGAAATAGTCATTTCGGTAACAAAGTGAGTAATCCGATTCAAACGTTCCTGTGCGATGATGCTGCATCTCAGGAAAATGAAAACGCATTAAATTGTATGTTCACGTATGATTGTAAAAGTATTTTCTTTTAAATGAATAAAATTATAATGAAAAACTGACCTATTCAACATCTCATAGTGTAACTCAAAGAAAGGCACTCTTGTTAAGAGACAATAACAACGAGGAGCAGAAACCAAAAACCTACTGCTGCCAGAATGTGATTGCGAAAGAGGTGAAGAAGCCCCATAAATAACAGAGGGTCTCTGAACAACCTCTTGTACGTGCAAGCAAACACCATAAAGTCTTGCATTGTCCGCTACCTATTTAAAGGCACAAAGAAAATCTTGATATAGAAAAAATTTAAATTGAAAACTGCAAGTTAACAGTTAAGCCAGAGTCCATAATCAAAAGGAACCAATGGAGAATGTCCACAGTCCCTTTTCTCAATAAAATATTTATGCTACATTATTATTATTATTATTATTTTTTTTAGTGGGGGGTGGGGGGTTGGATCCAGTGGAAGCGTGTATGTGTTCCTTTTATGTGAACAAACAAATTAGAAAGGACCAGAACGTGTGTTTGCATGAGAAGCAACTGAAGCCTCCTCATTTTTAGGGCGTGATATTTTCGTAAATGTGGAAAAATATTCTCGTGATAATTGTGTAATGAAACATCATCATGTAGAACACACTGTAGCTGGAAAATACTATATATTGATTGTGTGAAATGCAAACTCGTTGAATAAATATTTACGTAGTTCAATTATACAGTTTTCAAATGTCAAATCTGGTCATTTCTAAATATGCATGTGTTTGTAAGCAATAAATAGGAAAAAGAACATAAAAAAATCTCAAAAAAATATTGGATTAAATCTAATGGCAAAACCTACAAGGAGAGTTCTCATTACACCCCACCATCAAAAGAGTATATTTGATAAGATTCAAAATGTTATATACCATTCAACCTAAAGAATCATCTTGATCATATATGTGGTATGGTCTTGTAATAGTTGTGCAAGAAGTTCAAGAACCATTATAATAAACAACAACGAGTTGAGTAACCGTCTGTAATTCCGGCTTGTTAAAAATGTGTATTGTTTTGTACCGCCAAGAAAATAGAAACGATATTCTCATAAAGAAACATGAATGCATCAAGCAAAGGTTAATCTCAAGTATAATATCCAACGACAGGTTTCAGAGTCTTAGAGAACTTGAGAATATATCATAACCTAAGCTATTATACAAGAGAATGGAACCATAAACTGTACGATGTAGTTAAGAAGAATAAGAATACTCACTAAGAAATTCATGTGGCATTCAAGAATTAGAGTGCTGGAAGAGCAAGTGGATTTAAAGTTACCTTAAGTGAAAATATAAATGATAAATCATCTCTGCACAAGTGTTCCTGAAGACAAGTTCAACAAACAATCATGTGTCACAGGAGAAGAAGAAAAAGGAAAGGAGAAACTAGCCTTTCTCTAGACTCACCTTCATCTTCTTGGGTCATCATAATTTTTTGGTCAAATATCTATTCAAAAGTTAAAAGAAACATGTGATTTTGTGCATACCTGTCCATAAACAAGTTCATTCAACTCGCTTAATGATGGGGTTCTCTCCATCAGACGGGCCTGTGTTGAAAAACAGAGGCAATATTCAGATGTGCATAGTATTGGTATATATTATAATGTGTTATACATGTTCCCTAAAGATAAGAAATTATGAACCCTCCATGGATCAAAAGACATACATTTAATGAAACAGAATTGTACATAGTTGCAATAATATAACTTCAGAACAACATTGCCCCTGAAAATTACTCTTGAGAAGTACATTTTCATGGGGCTTCTCCAACTGACAATAAGCTTGCTAATTATACATTCTGAAACCTTCAATGTCTGAAATTTGATTTTTATTTTCTCTTTAAACAAGCAAATCTCATAAAGCCACAGAAGATGACTCATCTTATTCAAATTTATAGCAGATATCGCAGTGGGGAAGAGGAAGTTGAACGCACTAACCTTGACACCTTCAGGAAAGCAAAATGCAGCCAGATCCTTTAAAGGCAAAGCCAACTTCTTTCCAGGAGGATACTTAAATAGTACCTAATGGATACAATTCAGAAGACCAACTTCAAAACTCTACATAGAGTTCCCTCGAAGATGCCAAAAATATGAAAACAAACATAATCACTTCAAAATGGAAAGATAAAATGCTTCACTTAAGCTGATGATATCTGCATGAAATATGAAGAAAAAAAAATTCACATATTGTATCCTTAAACAAGGACCACTTTTCACCATTGAGCAAACACACCTGAGGCTCCAATGTTGGAAATGTAGGCCGCCGGTTTTGTCGCATGTTTAAATCTAATGTTTCAGTGCTTGCCATTTCTTGTTCCCATTTCTTCCTCCTTACAAATGCATCCTCAACGGCCTCAAGATTGGCATCTGGACGAAGCCCCGCAATAACAAAGTGTTCAAAAAGCGAGGTTGGTTCTTTATATTTTTCAGGGTCCTAAATTGACACTCATCTGGTTAAATTAATCGAAATTAAAAAAGAACCTCAATCTTCATACGAATTAATAACTCAATTATAAGGAAAATGAAACAAAAGACTAATAGAACCAGATTACCAGGCGTATAGAATAGTGTCTTTTATAGTTAAGAGTTGGGAACATAGGAGGAAAAAATCAAAGCCTTCATGATGAATAGTTTTTCAGGTTCTAAACATATACTTCCAAATAAATGAAATGTAAATGGAAACACTGAGATTAATTTTGGATTGTGCAGTGGAGATTCAGAGTTTTATAATTCTAGGACAGGCTTTAAACAAATCCAAACAGCACAAAGGTTTATGAAACATGTACCTAACCTAGGAATTTCTAACTGTAATTTAAGTAAGAATATTCTTAGTTTCTACAGGGAAAATGAGGCCAATATATATGATGGAAAAACAAGTAACATTTGTAATTCAATTCTCTACAATGATGAAGTATGAAAAACCTTAACACAGACAAAACTAACAAGAACGAATTTGTGTAATTGACTATTAAGTTAAGGTATCAGACAGCTTATACAAAACAAAACAGTTTGAGACTGAGGGGTGAGAAATACTAAAACTCAAAAAAACACAGGAGTAAGAAGCATCATAACCAGAATCGACTAAACAACTCAACTTTTTGCTTATGCAAGGCTACATACCAATGTTTTTGAGTTGAGCTGATACCACTGCCTTTTCTGATTTGCCAGAATTTCGGGATCGAAAGGAGAATACTGGCTATCTTCACGAAAACTATGACCTCCCCATTTCAAAGCCTTTTGCATCTGAGACTTCCATTTTTGGAAATTACTAGTGCTATTGCTACGCTTATGAAATGAAGAGAGTACTTCACTATGTGCTCGTCTATGCCTTTGTAACGCATCTATTGTCGGAGATCTAGAGATAGGACTACCTGAATACGAACCAGCTATTCTAACTGCCTCCTCAGACAGGTGCTGTAATAGCTCAATTGGTGACTCTGGTCTTGAAAAATCTTCTTGAATATCAACAGTTTCTTTTGTCTCCATTTTGATCAGCCTAACCATGACAATAACTATGACTTTCCACTCAGATTCAAGCTAATCTGCAGTCTATTCAAATTTCATGATGAAACCCACAGTGTAGTTATTTCATATAGATACGTGATTATTCTCCACCATTCGTTAACAGGTTTCAGACTCGATTTTGAATATTCACACAAACTGCAGGATAAATTTTGTCATATTGTGCTTTGATCCTTGTGAAATACGAACTATTGTCGGGGTTTATACTATATATGTACATTGATTGCCCTGTCACAAAAAAAATTCGAGGAAACAATTAAAAGGGTGATCAATGTATTCCCAAAACTCGAAAAAAGCTGAGATTTATAATTTATATGTGCACATTCATGTCTATGTTACATAAACCACAACAGAACAAAAAACGATGATCTTCATATTTCTGAAACACAAACCAATGACTTGAATTTATTATTGATGTGCACATTGATTATTCCCTTACAGAAACTTCAAGAAAACAAAATAAAAGTAATTACAAAAATCACTTATTATTCCAATACATTCATCATAAAATCCAAAATCATCACATTACCTATTTCTGAAATTTTAATTAGGGTAAACAAAAAAAAACATATCATTTTACAATCACCACGTGAATATTAACAAATTCCACAATCATTCGGTCACTAATAAAATCAATTTGTTGCCAATGTATTAATTATAAACAAACAAAAAGTAAATTGCGAAATAACTCACGCATTGTGCACCGATAATAACAAAAAAAATTCCAAAATAATACGAACAAAAATAGAATAATTGATACGCAATTAACAATAAATATGATTTATATACCTTTCCATTGCTGAATTTCTAGTCATTTTTCCCTTTAATGATATTCTGTTCTTCGCAGAACGACATTATAATTGAGTGTCAACAGAAACAGGGGCATGCAGATAGAGATAGGTTATATATACAAAGATTTGCCGATTTGCCCTGTATGTGTGTATATATATTTATGTATATATTTACCGTTTCCGCATTATATATTTCCAGAAAGAAAAATAACGAAGAAATATTTGTTAAGGAAATAAATAATGGTAAAGGAAGAAAAAGGAGACAAACTAAAACAAAATAGTAATTTATACACATAAAATGAATGGGGGAAATGGAAATAATTGATTTTTTTTAACGAAAATGGTATTGGAGTAATATATATTTATTACATTTGTTTCACTAATCTTATTACATTTGTTTTCAGTACTCTTATATGCGCAATATAAATAAATTATTCCAAATTTGATAATTATTTCATTTACGTTTAAATGAAAATGATAAGAACTCGTGTTTGGCCTCGTATTTATAATTTTTTTAATGGCTAGGAAAGGAAAAGAAGGGACAACCAGCGTGTTAAAGTTTATCGACGTGAATATCGGGATCTCCCAAAGTTCTATTTATTTGGATTTTTACGTTAGTGAGGTCGTACCCAAAGACTTGTGAACCTACAATTTATTTGTAATATAAATATAAATGAATAATTTGCGAACTAGTAATGTATTTATACCGAATCTCCTCAAATATACAAGTATAACACAAAGTATCGTTATTGGACATAAGCATAAATCAAATTAATTTATTTATCTTTTTTAGGAAGCATAATTAAATCATTGGAACCACGTTAAATTATCTAATTTAACCAAATAATTCTCTCTTTTTTATTTAACAATGTGTAGGAACTTCAAGAATTATTTCTTATTTTCTATTTCGTATGTTATAAAATTAGATATGTACATATATAATTACATATATTTATATATATGTTGTAGATTATATATCTGTTTTTATTAAAGGGACCATTTTTCACGGAAATCCTACGAAATATGCACATGCTATCGACCGTCAGTTTATTTAATTATTATTTATGTAATATTTGTTCCTCGAAAATTGTTCATTTTTCACTGACTTTTTAATTTTATAAATATTTACAATTTGATCACTTGGTGCGAAAGATTCTCACTGCAGAAAAAGTTGACAAAACTACAGATCTCCATTCTGCTGATATATAAGGGAAAAATAATAGTTATATTGATTTTTAAATTAGAAAACACGTACAAGAATTTATTTAATATTAAAATTTCAAGTAAACTTTGACTTTAATTTTAAATTATTAGTATTTTGTCTTTTACTATGGAAAAAGTTCGCTTTTCTTGAATAATAAGTTGTGATATGTCATTATATCCCAATTAATATTTTAATTAATTATAACTAGTTTATACTCAACAGTTATATATTAACAATAAAATAATCATTATTAGCAATATATATAAATAAAAACATTCTCCCGAGGTTCAAACCCGATATTTATATAATCTGGGTTTCAATCTGAATTCCAAAAAATTGGTTTATCATAAAGTTGTTTAAAGGTTAAACAAAATATTGCGTAAATATTTTTAATATAAGCTATTTAGTTTCTTCTTTCAATTTTAAATTACAATATGCTATTTAGTTTGACAATAAAGGAGTGGCACCCCATGAAGTACTATATCGAGTTATATATTGACCTTCCATTTTGTATCCAATAAATTTTAAAATAATTACCCACAGACCCCCCTCACTTATTGTGTAATTAAAAAAAAATTTATTAGAAATTACCAACATACCCCCTCATGTTAAGGGTTTCTTACAACTACACCCCATGTGCATTTAACAATTCTTACAATATTACCCCCTGTAAACCTTACAAAAAAAACCATTGAAAGGGGTGTTGGTAATTTCCAATAAGTGAGGGGAAGTTTTGGTAATTACACAATAAATGAGGGGGTTTATGTGTAATTTTCCCTAAATTCATACAAAAATAGGAGTGATTCTAAGTGAGTTTTAAGATTTAACTAGAACTGAAAACAAATCAAATTATTGGATACTTAATTCAAGCACAATTGTGAAAACTCATTTGAGGTATGTTTGTTTAGTATACTAAACCAAACTTAAATATCAATTTATATTTTATAAGATGAAGTTTGAGTCGAGCTCGACTCAATTAGTTAAAAATTATAAAAATTATGTATAACAAGATTAAACAATTTAAACTCGACTTATATTCAACACGATTGAAAGTTAAGTCTATCAGTTTAACATCATATCAAGCTCAAAACACCTTTTTTCAAGTTCAATAAACATTCAAACAAACTCGTCTGATCGTCTGATCGATTCGTTTACAACACTACACTCAGACTACCGACAAAAACACACTGTACTCGGTATACCCTCCAAGTTCCCTTCCTAGGGTCACATTAACAAATCTATACCAGATGATTGCATATCTGTAGCATGTTTTTGGTTTTATTCTTCAGTTTCTTCAGAGTTGTTAATTTGATGGGTCCTTTTCAACCACTGTCCAATTTCTTTATTAATTGACAATGGAATTTGGGCCATGGATGTCTGAAATTTCCTTTTCATGGCAACTTTATGAAGATTTAGTGTAAGAATGCTGGACCACCATAAGTATAAAGAATAAACACTGAAATCTAGGCAATTCCGGTGATTTATAGGACAGTACACTGTAAATGAATAGAAAAGAATAGAAGAATATATTGTTAGCTGGTTCAGGGTGTTCAACGAGTCAAGCCGACTCAAACAAAGCTCGAGTCAAGCTCGAGATTTTTTGAGCTCGAGCTCGTTTCTATGTGTTTGGGAGGCTCGTAACTTATTAATGGATTGATGTTTACACATCTCCACTTTTTATAATACTTTTGGGCATTAGATCCGTTTTATACTAAGTAATATGGGCTCAACACACTCAAATTGGATAATTGGCTTTTGGACGCAGTAAAGGTACCTCGCAACAGGCCCAATATCATGACGGGCTCACTTTCGTAGCAATGAAGCGAACCCCACTCGCAACGAGAATAGCACAAAAGGATTTAATTGGATGACATATCCACTTTAGAGAAAAAAAATTCATAACAATAGTGAGAAAAAATATTTTTAGGGATAAGCAACTTGTGAATTTGTTACTTAAACGAGTTTTAAGCGAGTCGAATATAAACTTGAGTACTTGACTAAAGTAACTTGATAATAGAACAAGTATCTATTTTCTAACTAGATGAATCAAACTCGAATCAAGCTCTAAATCTTATTAAACAAAGATATGTCATTATGTTAAAACAATGAAATTCAAACTAATTTCTAGATTTTAAAAATGACCTTTTCCTCTTTAGTAAGTAAGTAGAATATTCAATCAGCTAAATTATTTGTTACACTCAAGGCTTGTTAGTATAGTGGTATCAGCTTTTAATTTCATGTGGGAGGTCCTCCATTTAATTACAAGTTGTCACAAGTTGTGTGATTTTTCTCTTCTTATTTGGAGTGTTATAGAGTCTGTGTGACCCATAATTAAAAATTATCGGCCCTAATTTGTCGGGTTAGGGTATCCCCTTCGTCTAGAATTGAAAAAAAAATGAAAAAAGCCTAAATTAATTGATGTTACCACTATTATTTTTAACCCTTTTTCATTTCCTTAAATTTGATATGAAATCAATTCAATAAACATATTTGATGTATTTCTATAATTTATATTTACCATAATAAATAGATACCTTATCTTTCCATATCAAAAGTCGATAAAATCGGCAAAAAATTAGACTTTGTTTGATTCTATTTTCAACATATATATTTTGGCCAACATGTGTTTGGTCTAATATTATTTGGCCAGATAATACTTGAAAATTTTGGCCAAAATATTCATCACATCTACAATCTAAGCCTATATATAGAGCACAGTTGTGTTTTTCACACAAGAATTTACCTTTTTACACGTGGGACCCATGAACTATAATGACTCAATATTTCACTTTGCTATGAAATTACATAATTACTTCAACATGTAATTCAATTATTTTAAACTAAACATTATCTGATTTCTTTTAAACTAAACAAGAAAATGATAATGAAATCGACAAAAAAATGTAAACAGGTCAATGAGTATTTAAAATTATTTTAATACTTATTGCTCATTATTTCTATATGTTATTAAGAAAAAATTGTGTATGGGGAGAATCTTGCATTAATGCAATATTGCAATGTGATGTGTGTAGTCCTTCTTTCCAAACATTAATACTCATTTTCAATCTAAAATAATAATTATAATTTACACTTATATACACATATTATACATATATAAACATAAAATATATACTTATATTATATAAGTATATTGACATATGTATATATATTATTTATATATGTATGTGTATACGTATCATAATTATATATATATATATATATTATTTATATATAATTATATACTGATGCACATATCATAATATACACATACATATTTATTTTCATTCCTATGTATATAAATATATATGTATATGTATACGTAAATATAGATATTATATACGAAATATACACTTAATATTATAAATTACGTATATTATTATATATCTTATATATATTTTGTACATATTATATATAATATTATGTATATATTACATATATAACAAGTGTCATGTTAACATGTGTATTATTAATATACTATAAAAGTGTTACATACATACAATACATTGTATATTATGTTTATATATAATTTTATATGAATATTATATGACTATATATATGGAAATTTTAAATAAATAAAAATTAAAAAAATAATACAGCAAAAATCCGGGTTCAGAAAATAGCACATTCCGCACTGCCCGGACGCGGAATGGGCAGATTTCCCTCTCGGGCAGCGCGGAATGTAACTTTTTTTTTTAAATATAGCTGCCCATTCCACACTGCTCGAGCGCGGAATGGGCATAAATATTATTTTTTTATTGCATTCCGCTGTCCTTTTCTCCTTTTTTCGTGCATTTTTGAGTTTCAACTTGAACATATTAATTGTAGACTTTTATATAGACTTTGTAACCACACAAAAATGAACTCATTCCAATACCCGAGTGAAGAAATATGACAATTAAAAAAGGACACATTAGAGCAATTTTTTAAAGAAAACAATAACTTTGTCTATGTTTTCGGCTCATTTTTCTCCCTTTTTAGTTCATTTTTGAGTTTTGACTTGAACACATAAATTGTAAATTTTCATATAAACTTTGTAACCACACAAGAATGAACTCATTCCGATACCTAAGAAGGAATATGACAAGTAAAAAAAGGACACACATAAACGAATTTTTCGAAGAAAAAAAAAATTCGTCATTTTCGGGATGATTTTTTGACATTTTTTGTACATTTTCAGGCTTCGACTTCAACATAAAAAATGTAGATTGATTCGCAAAGTTTGTAACGGTATGAGAATTGATTCATTTCGATATTCGAGTGAAAAAACACAATATGTTAACAAAGACACACATATACGATTCTTTTTTAATATGTTGTATTTTTTCACTCGAATATCAAAATAAATCAATTCTCACACCGTTACAAACTTTGCGAATCAATCTACATTTTTTGTGTTGAAGTCGAAGCCTGAAAATGTACAAAAAAGGTCAAAAAATCATCCCGAAGATGACAAAAAAATATTTTTTTTCCAAAAAATTCGTATATGTGTGTCCTTTTTTTACTTGTCATATTCCTTCACTCAGATATCGGAATGAGTTCATTCTTGTGCGGTTACAAAGTTTATATGAAAATCTATAATTTATGTGTTCAAGTCAAAACTAAAAAATGAACAAAAAAGGGAGAAAAATGAGCCGAAAACATAGACAAAGTTATTATTTTCTTTAAAAAATTGTTCTAATGTGTCCTTTTTTACTTGTCATATTTTTTCACTCGGGTATCGGAATGAATCCATTTTTGGGTGGTTACAAAGTTTATATGAAAGTCTACAATTAATATGTTCAAGTCGAAATTAAAAAATACACAAAAAAAAAAGAAAAATGAGTTGGAAATAAGAAAAAAAATATAATATATATATATATATATATATATATTGCATTCCGCTCTTGACAGCGGAATGTAATAAAAAAAAAATATTTATGCCCATTCCGCGCTCGGGCAGCGTGGAATGGCCAGCTATATTTAAAAAAAAAGAAAAAGTTACATTTCGCGTTGCCCGAGCATAGAATCTGCCCATTCCGCTCCCAAGCAGCGCGAAATGTGCTATTTTCTGAACCCGAATATTTGTTGTATTATTTTTTTAATTTTTTATTTATTTTTATATTACTTATCTAAAATTTCCCTATATATTTTATAATGAGTATATACATATAATATTATTATATATATTATAATCATTTAAAACTTATAATATAATATATTCTTCAAACAAAAATTTAAATGATTTGATTGCTACAGTAATTTTTATTCCTTTTGAAAACAAAATCAAAAGCACTTTCATCAAAAAATCACCCAAATATTATTTCAAAATAACTAATCCAAACACATTCTCACCAACATATACAACCATCAATAAAATATTTTATCAGAAACACCCTCCAAAATAAAAACGAACACCGCCTTAATTTTTAGCCATACCTTTGTAACTCGTCGCTATACAAGCGGGAGTGAGTCAACTAACCGTTGCCACAACAATTTGGAAACTCAAAAGCCTCTTCCGTACCAAGTCAATTCAGGAATTAGGGTTTTGAATATCACTGTATTACAGTCATTCACGCCATTATTAACCCTATTTCTACTTGACTTTCTACGTTTTTCTTCTTTGTTTAATGGTTTGATGCTAAATTCCCCATTTTTTTATGCTCTACAAAGTATTTTTTTTGACTTTATTTGTTTATAATTTATCGTATGTGATGCATGGCGGAGAAATTGATTTTTTTTTCCAGATTTTGACGAATTTTGGTAGAATCTAAGTGTTTTGATGGTGAATTCGTCCGATTATAGTCGAGATAATCTCCGATGAGGAGATAGGTTGAGGAATTGTGTTTTTTTTTTCCAGATTTTTGATGAATTTTTGTAGAATCTAAGTGTTTTGCTGGAATATATGAGTCCAATTATAGACGAGATAATTTCCGATGAGGAGATAGATTGAGGAATTGGGTTTGTTTTTAAGATTTTTGATGATTTTTGGTAGAATCTAAGTGTACTGATGGAAAATTCGAGTCCGATTATACTCGAGATAATGTCCGATGAGGAGATAGGTTTCGGGGATATCAGGAAGGGGGATAGGTGTGGTGAGGGTGGATTTGGGGATAGGGAGGACCATAATTGGTTATCGGAGATATTAGGTGAGGTAGATAGGAATAAAAATGATGATTCTGATGAAGTGGAGATTGTGAGTGAGGTGTTTGCAGACTCCAAAAAGTCAAAATTCGAGTCTCGGAAGGATTCTGCTAAGATTGTTGATGATGAGGGCGATGATTGTGTGGTTTTGGATGGTGATCCGGAGAAGCCATTGGTAGCAGTGGGGAGTGGCAGGGCTGATGATGATGATTCAGATGATTTGGAAATTATTGGCGAAAAGGGCGAGGTAATGAGATGTTCCTTTTACCAAGTTGAGATTTTGAATATTGAAATTGATACAATTGTTAGTGATTAAGTTCTGATACATGTGTTGATCATGATAAGGAGTTTTATTTTTAAGCATAGTTAGTATAATCGAGTCTGTTATTGCATGCTGAGTAAGTAGTAACTAAATGAGTAAGAACCTTGCGACGGTCTTGCTGTGCTTTTTTGTGTTTTTTGATGTATATGTTAGCTTGCTCGAAGTTGGATATGTTTTAATTTTCCTTTTATGCCTTAGCTTTTTATTTGAGCTTCAGATACATTCTTGATGAAATTTGAAGGAATTATGCGAAGGGAGTTCTTTGAATAAAAAGATATTATTTGTATTGAGAGTGGAATAATATTCAATTCAGTGACTTTGCTTTATGCTTATATTGACATTGTTCTGCTGACAATTGGGTAACTTGTGGTCTCATACAAGTGACTGTATCTTATTTGCAGTTTCAGAAGTTGATCTTTGCATGAAGATCATGCTAAATTTTAAGGCAATCAAGTAGGTGGTGCTGTATTGACTTCTGGTGAATGTATTCTCCATTGATGTTGATCAGCTTAATTATATTTTAGTCAAGGATTATAGTAGATTTAAGAGCTACACTTGTGGAACTATGCATTTCTGAATCTTGTAGTCTTATTTATGTTCTGCCTTTTTAAAATTGTTGAAATTAAATGAATTTGATATATCATCATCATTACGAACATATTATATTAGTTTTGACTTGAGATTGTTCTAAATGGCTTATGTTCTCAAAATTGTGGATCAATCAAATTGTAATATGTTTTCATTCTTATTAGTCCTTTGAGTTTTGCTATGCAAATGCCTTGGTTTGTTAGACTTCATTGCATGTTTATGTGCTTCAAAACTATATCTTCATTACGTGGGATAAATAGGTTTGGTTTCTTTGTTTCATTGTTGTAGCATGATAAGGTAGGATTACTAATTGGTTGTCAACCTCTTTCTTTCTTCCAAAACTGTGACTCTTGATTTTCGGAAACACCATTTGAACCTTTTTTTCCTTTTTTGTCTTTCTTCATTTCTTATCATAGGTTGCTTGCAGAGACTTTCCTCACCCCAGGCACCTTTGTGCTAAACACCCCTTTGCTTCCACTTCTCACGATCTCCATTGTACCCAGGTAACTTTCTTTTTCTGGGTCCTAAATTCTTTGATATACAATTATATATAACACTATGGAGTAAAATTTCACCATCTTTTTTCATTTCCTACTTAATTTCAGTGTCACTGTTATGTTTGTGACTCGCTCGCTCCATGTGCCAGTTGGGGCACTGGATTTTCCGGTATGGACCATTGTCATGCTACTGATAAAGAAGAACGCTGGAAAGCAGAGCGAAAACACATTAAGAAACTTAATAACCCTAGACTGGTTCTTCCTCGTACTATTGACACTTATTTCTCAGCACAACTTCACCAAACCACTCAAACTCCACAACTTGCTCCAATACCACCCAACTCCTTTGTGCAGAATCAAGGTTTGAGGCCAATTAATTCCCGTCCTTGTTCTATTTCATCTAATATGCCAAATGTCATTAATCAAGGAAGAAGCCTCCCATCTGGTTATGTTGTTCCTAGATGTAAACGTCAACCACAGTTAGCCCCCCAACAATTGCACACAACTTGTCATAGCAATATCCCATCGAGGGGTAAAACCGGAAATAGTGGGCCTCAGTTCATTTCTCCACGTGCAGTTTTCAAGAGGTCTGGTTCTATTGGGGTTTCACCAAATTATGACAAAAACTATTACGGGTCTCTATTATCTAGAGACCCTTCTCTCAGAAGATGTCATTCATTTCCAAATCCTGTATCGAATTGCCATTATAGCTCCAATAAACAAAATACTCTGACGCAATCTGCTAAAACTGTTTCCCAACCAATATCTTCTTTTTCACAAAGTATAAATGTTAGGAATGTAAATTATTCACATTCTCAACCACAAATGACTCCTCAACCATGTCTGAGTGGTAATTATGTAAGTATGATACCTTTTCAATCCCACATATCAGCTCTGCCAAATTTGGAAAATTTTGGCAATATGACTCTCTCCCAGCCCGATATAGTCTTTCAACCAAACAATCCTATATCAACCCATCAGAGTACGAGCAATACCTTTGAGGATCAATCCTCTCAATTCGAAGAGTTTGGTAATTCTACTTCCTTATTGATTGATGGACAACATAATTTCCAGCAAAGGAGTCAAAGTCAAAGTTCCGTGGATACTAATGCCACAGATTTCAGCTATGATTGGCATGCTTCACAACTCCAAAGTGTAGTGTCTACAGATACTTCTCAGTTTCAAAGCATGACAGAAGATGCTTATCGTCAAAGTATTGCAGCAGCTGATATAGATAATACATCGCACTTAAAAGATATTGATTGCCATATACCCGGAAGTACAGATCCTGACTCATTGGACTTTGATTCTGATAGTATGACGACGTTTGAGGATGAGGATGTATATTTGCCAGAAGCTCGGGACATCCTTTGGGCTGCTGGTAAGAACCCGGACCTGTTTCTATAAATGTAGGTAGTCTCTAAGATTTCCAAGTTTTTATGAATGATGTGAAACGTAAGGTTGAGAAGGAAATGCATGTTCATGATGTTATTGATTAAGTTTTTTTCCGAGATCTCTTCTCATTGTACTCTTTAATTAACACAATTTGCACAAATTGCAGTCGTATTGGGTTTTTCTGTACAGAAGTAAGTTTAAAGTTTTTGACTTTATTTTCTGACGAAATTTTGAATCATTTAGTTGTTTTAGTAGTTGCAATCTTTTTGTTGTAATTATTTTGTATCCTTCGAACAAAAAACGCGTTTTATTTCTATTGAGTTGTGTACGAAACTATGAGATGTTTATTAGCCACAGCTTATGGGATCTGTAATATGGCTGTGAGTGTTATAAGATGCCAAAAGAAAAGAAAAGAAAATGAAGAAACGAAACAAACAGATACGATAACAAATTACTAGTGCACTCACTTTCTTCATGTGCTTGTCCACAAGCCAAGGTACTTGTGAACGGCTGTTGGAACCACCAAAAAATGGTGAAAATTAATGAGTTTGGTAAAATTTATTCCAATTGCAACTAAAGACAAATTAATCGATACTCGACTCGATATCATTTGGTAAAAATTCGTTTGAGTTCAATTCGTTAACATATCAAATCAAGTTTGAACAACCTTCGTATGTTCGATAAGTTTGAATCTCTACTTGAACTCGATTCAATTATTGAAAAAATGATAAAATATATGGTAAAAATTAAGTTACTCGAGTTCGACTCATGTTTAGCTCGATTAAAGCTCGTTTGAGCTTGACTCAATTAACAATCAAATCAAAGTCAAACATAAATTCAAATGATCGATAATAATTCACACAAGCTTGAACAACAACTTATTCGAATCGACTTGTTTACAACCTTAATTCCAGTAGTATACATATCAGACGAACATAAATTAGCTTATCTTTTGCAACTCGAGCATTGCAGATATAGCGGACAACCATTAGATTGAATGGTTGAGGCCTAACGAACGAGTGAGAGTTCTTACGCTGAATCCTACCTCTACGCTCCAGCCATTGTAAATTGGAAAAAAAAAAAAAAAGAAGAAGAAGAAGAAGAAAAGCATTGCATATTTATACTCCCTTCCTCAACTCCCTATCTAAACCTATATCTGATCTTTTTTACTTCTTCCTCTAGTCACATCAAAAACTCACAACCTTAAAACCTCAGTATAGGCTTTCAGAACCACACACTAATTTACCATTTAAAGAGAACAAAAGGGAAAATAAAGAAATAATCATCCCAAGTTCCTTAGCAGGAAACCATCATCTTCTTTCATTGCAGCACGATTCTCAAACTCATCATGCTCTTAACACCATAATCTTCTTTCAACAATAGTTAGGCCGCTCGTGAATTTTGCTCTAAAGGTTCAGATTCCTGCCAAACAAATCCAACATGGTTACTACTAAAAACGATGTCAACATTGACAAGAATATACAGAGGCTATCTGAATCCAATGTATATCCACATTATATGTGAAAAAATAAAATAAAACAGACACACACACACACACACAGAGGTAGAGGTACCTCAGGAGTAAGCTGAGCTCTTGAAAATGGCTTAAGCTGGGAGCTTTGCATATTAGAAAGTAACTGGGTTACAGTGTTTAGATGAGGCACACTGCAAAAATCCAACTTTTAAGTGAAATGAAAATCGAGGGCAGAGTTGAAATATATGAAAGCATGATAAATTTGTTCGTTAAAAAAAATGTAACATTTGCTCTTCATTTAGATGAAAATGTTACTTAATGCTAACTTGGAAAGGTTTACAAGGTAACAAAATTTCAGTGGGCTCTTCTTGCTTAGAATTAACAAGCAGCAAAAGTAGATATATATTTAGTGCATATTAAAGTTCAACACACACCACATAACCAGGAAGAAATACGAAAAGCTAAACTTCACATGCCAATGAAGCTTGAACTAGAAATTCATAATAATCAAGATTTCAAATCATATGCTAATATGAGTTCCACATTTTATTACCTTCATAAGTTATAGTTATATTTCCTATTTTGTTCCAAAATTGGCCCTGACATTCTTTCAGAATTGCTCCAAATTATGAGTTCCATTGTATCCTTTTTCTCAAACAAATGCAGGCAAAACAGAATACTAGCCATTCTCGTACACGTTGTTACATGAGTTATTCCTGGAAGGGCCCATGACTCCAAATCCCTGTATAGTGACATCCAACCATAATCCATATACGGTGGACCTCGCATGGCCCCCACTAATAGGGTTGAAAGACGAACCAACCTACTCGATACTCGACTCGAGCTTGATCGCTAAAAGTTCGTTTGAGCTCAGTTTGTTAACATATCAAACCAAGCTTGAACAACATTTTGTGTTTGATAAGTTTTGAAACTCCGCTCGAGCTCGGCTCGATTAGTAAAGAATAAAAAACATATAGAAAAAAATCAAACTACTCGAGCTCGACTAGTGTTTGGCTCGATTAATAATCAAACAAGCCCAAACACAAACTTTGAAGCTCGATTGTATTTCAAACAAGCTTGAACAACATCTTGTTCGACTTGACTCTGCTTGTTTACACCACTACCCACTTATTCACGACATGGATGGTTTATGATTGTTCCAAGTCTCGAAGTCCCAAAGGCTCTTAAGAATGATTCTGACGTACATACTGTAAATGCAATTAGTTTGGAAATTCGCCTTGCCATTCAGGTTTTCATTTCTTTATGGCATTAACGTGCATTAATCCTCGCAACCATGCAATCTAATGTTCACAAGAGATTTCTTTCAACATAGGCATCATATTTTGATATTAGGTTGCTCGAAATTCATATTATCTAACACATTTTCTTTAGTTTCTTTAAACTCAAGGATATTTGTTCTAAAGCAAAACAATGAAAACTAGATCCAAAACGACAAGCTATTGTAAAGTAGGGAAAATAGAGTAGATATGACCTTTGTAATCCTCTTTCCACGTGTGCATCCAGTGATGAAATTACTTGAGGCAACTGCTCCAAGACCTGCATCAAACTCCGTCTAGACAAAAGCTCTCTAGGATTTTAATTTGACTTCAAGATATGATGCAAGTACTTACCAATTCTGTATTTTTTATGGTGGAGGTCTTGGCCAGAAGGTTTCTTGGAAGCTTCACTAGCTGGGCCTGCGAAGATTTGACACTAAATAGTCATATACATGTTCTATCATTTACTTGAAGTTAACACGCCAATATAACCAAGAACTGCTTGCGTAGTTACCATAAAAAAATCCACAGAACTTAGACAAAAACCTCGAGTGAAGATTGAATGAGAAGATATAATTAAGGAAAGTAGAATGCACGGGAAACTTTACTAATGTTTACATTATCAATTCAGTGTGGATATTGCATTTCAACCCAAGGGGAAATGAGATTCAGTCTAACTGAAGCTAATCATGTGGCGAGTGATTTACACTTGCCAAGTAAGTGGTATATAATAGAGGGAGACACACGTTGCGATTGGTTGAGTGTGGAAACCCGATCTGAACAAGAATTTTCCTTCAATCACTTTACTTCTTCTAATGTCCAAGTATTCTGATAAAGGAAATAGCAGGATAGAATACCAATATCTAGCCAACGAATCTGAATCCTCCATTAACCCTTCTATCTATTGCCAGTTCAAATAGCATAATCAAATCCATCATACAATTCTTCCCCTTCAGTATAAGCACTTCGTCAGCTTTTTATTTAAACGAAATTTAAAATTTCCAACTTATGAACAATTACTTCTCACAATTTGATCATGGAAAGCTCGTACACAGATTGAATGGCGTATGAGAAATTAACAATTAGGTATTGTGCACTAGTCAATCAACAACTTAACATAATCTACATAGTATATGACTTTTCGAATTAATAAAAACATATCGTCTGCAAGTGAAAGAGATCTAAGTTGAGATTACCAATTCCAATTCGGAACAATTTATTGAATAAAGATGCACCAACAGAAATTGCGCCGATACAAATACTAGTATAATCAACTTTAGCTACAAGCGAACACACGTACATATACATATATATATATAGATATATCTATAGATATATCTATATATATATAGATATATCTATAGATATATATATATAGAGAGAGAGAGAGAGAGAGATTGACATGAGATGGAGAGGACTGGAGCATGAGGTGAAGGAGATTGGAGGTGGACTGTACGGATTGGGAGATTTGTTCCGCCACCGTTGATTTCGCCGATCCTTCTCTGCCGCCGCCGCCGCCGCCGGCGCTTGACGCAGCCATCGTTTTTCTCTTCGTTTCTGGTGAACGATTTTTTGGATAATGGAAGCAATACGGATCAATAAGTACTGTTCTTCAATGTTTGTACGTTTTCAATTAATATATTCTCATACTATTTTGTAAACTGATATATGCGAAAATCATTTTTTTTTTAAATTTTAGACTAAATACTCTCACCCGACAAACCGGCAAGCGGCAACAATATTTTTTAATAATGAATCACACAAATCTTATAAAACTCCAAAATAAAAAGAGAAAATTCATAAATTGTGATAGTTTGTTATTGAACTAATGAATCCAATACATCCCACGTAAAATTGGAAGTCGACATTGACAACAATAGGCTAACAAAATCATTTCAAAATATTATATCCGTCCCCGTTTTACATTTGGGCTTAAGTATATTATAAACTTAAATTGCACTATTTATTTTTAATTAATTTGTATTGGTTACCATTTTTTTTTTTTTTTGAAAAGTATTGGTTACCATTTTCTTTTTAGTACAAAGACCATTCAAGTAAATTTGTAGCACACATCTATAAAACTCAATTGTTTAGTTGTAAATGAGTCAAATAGTCTAGTTGAAGGTTGTTAGAAGTATAATCAAACTTCAAAATTTGTGTTTGAGTTTAACTTGATTTTTAATCGAACTGAAATTGATTCTAGCTCAAACCAGTTTTAACACTTTTTCTCAAACATTTTTATCATTTTTCACTATCGGACCAAGCTTGATAAGTTAATCAAGTCGAGCCTCAAATGACCTTTAATCAAATCAAACATGAATCGAGTCTGAGTAACTTAATTTTTTTGTACATACTTTTGTCATTTTTATTATTGAACCGGGATTTCAAAACTTATCTAACACAAAAAGTTGTTCACATCTGGTCTAATACGTTCATGAATCGAACTCAAACCAACTTTTAACGATCGATCTCAAATCAAACATCAAATAATTTGTTTCGTCTTTCAGCTCTATCAGCAGCTGAGAAGCATAATGGTTTTGAATTGCAAATACAAGTTGGAGGATATTTACCTTTCATATACAAGTTTGATTAGGCTTTTCTTCATTGTAAATCACATCATACAATATTTGGACCAGACTCACTCTTAAAAATTTACAACTCTAATAAATAAAATCAAAATATATGCTCACTACAAAAGCACTCAATAAGAACTCATCCTTTCGAAAAGAATGCGAGTTTATTAATCAAAGAATTCAACAACAAAGACTACAAGAGAACCGTTTAAACTTTAAACAATTTAATTTAGAAAGAAAAAGAAAATGTGAGCATAGAAAGAATTACTGGGAATATATACATGCCAAAGAAGCAAAATGCTGGATATGTACAAAGGAACCACAGATGAGAAGAATATAAGAGAATGCACATGTTGAGATTTACTCCATCCGTGTCTACTTTGATTGACTCGGTCTCCATATACGTATCGTGTTATCGTCACTTGCGGAAGCTAACATTTCGTGTCGTCTTGGGTTCCAGCTAACACAGTTCACAGTCATCGAGTGCCCAGACAAGATCTCAATTGGATCACAACTTCGACGGTTCCATATGTATACCTGTTAGGAAACACAGTAGTTTCGAATCAATAGCTTCTCAAAAATCAAATTTCAAAATTCATCCATAAATCAGAGACGGAGTTAGAAGTGATTAAAAGTGTAAAATAATAATAAGTGAAACGGTAAAAATGGTTAATGTTTGCACAATCGAAACATGGGAGAGAAATTGAAGGGGAATATTTGCTTAAATAGTTATTCACAATCAGCCTATTCCCAAAAACTGAAGAAAACATCCAAAACAAGTTTTATTTAAGGAGAAATTACACACAACCCCCTCACTTTTTATTTAACAAAAAATTACACACAACCCCCTCTCTTATTGTGTAAATACCAAAACTCCCACTCACTTATTAGAAATTACTAAACCCCCCCCCCTCCATGTTACGGATTTCTTACAATTACACCCATGTGTGTTCAACAATTCTTACAATTTTACCCCTGTAAAACCTACCTTACAAATAGACCCCTTTAGGGGGTTTCGTAATTTCAAATGAGGGGGAGTTTTCGTAATTACAGAAAAAGTGAGGGGATCTGTTTGTAATTTTACCTTAATTTAATAACAGGAATACCAAAAATCACTTTGAAGCACCAATACCACCTTATAGATTATCACTATTTACAGATTAATTTAAGAAATCATAACTTGTAAACTCAAAATACTTATTTTAAGTTACAATCTAGACCTCACTGAATTCTAGAGTTTGCTAACACTACTTAAAGCATGTCTATAATCTCAAATTTTATAGTATATTCACTGGAATTCTCGAATTCCTAAATTGCTCTTTCACTCGAGCCAAATTATGTAATTATCTATCTTCACCCAAGACTGAGAATTTTGGCTTTGTCTGCGCCTGGAAATGGCAATCGGACAAAAATAGTTACAATGGTAATTTGGGATAATTTAGATTATGCCAATAATCTCAACGAAGAAACGTAGATAAGAAAGAGAAATACCTTTGAATCTTCACTACCACTGGCAATAAACATACTGTTCAATCCACCAAAGCAAGACCGTATCACATATTTCTTTTGCATGTGCCCCTTGTACACCAGTGGTTTCAACCATTCCCCAGCGACATCCCACATATGAATCTCTTGGCTATTAAGATTGACAATTAAAAACCTACTATCTCCTGAGATCGAAAGGGAAGTAATAGAGTGCTCCTCAGAGATAACACGCTCCCCGCTCGTTGCCACATTCAATATCCTTATTTCTTTTTCAGAAAATATGCTGATGAGATTTTCACCATTCGGAGTCACAGCAAGATCAAGAACCTTTGGCATTCGCATCCCCTTCCACGACTTAATCTCGTTACCATCACAATCCCACATGTAAATGCCCTTCTTAGGATCCGAGCTGCCACAGACGAGACGTTTAGAATCAGGAAACCAAGCACACGAACTGACTACGAAACCATCATTACCAAATGTGTGCTTGCATGTGCCTGTCTCCACGTCCCATAGTTTAAGGACTTCCATATTTCCACAAGTGAGTAGCATTGTGTCATCAGGACTCCACGCCACAAAGGAAACCGGGTTTTTGTGACTACTTAGAGTGTGTTTTAGGGTTACTTTATTATCATCCTGCACCTGGAGGAAAAGTATTGCAAGGGCATTAAGGAATAATGGAAGTTCTAACCAGTTTGATAATATGGTAAAAGAAACACAAACGCAATGAATTTACACATTGTAATTGTGCGTAACATCTTGTCAATGCAAAACAAATTAGAGTATAAAAAAGTTCATCCAACAGCAGCAAACTGTCAATGACCAGTGAAGTTAAGAGCACAAAATAGACGTCACATAAGAAGTGGGACGAATTAAAAGATTCCTAACAAGTCAAGCAATCTCCATTTCTATTATTTTCCATATGGATGATTATTACATGTAACCTACAGCTTCTTTACAGAGGAAGGATTAGATTTTACTAAGATCAAATTAGATTCCCTCCCATATACAAATTACAGTATATCTTTTCAGGGAATAGAAATGGTTCCCCTCTCACAGAAGACAATAGTAACATAATGCAAAGAAGTATCTATGAAGAAAATGCCTCCATATGGATTAATATCTCAGGAACTGTCGAACTAAACATGTATGCCTCACCTGATTTGGCAGTTGGAGTCACTCAAGCCACTAATAGATTAAGTGTCCAACTTCAACAGGAAGCATGCTTAACAAGGTTTAGCTTCCTGAACAAGGGAAAAGAAGCCGCAGATGGAGTAATTGTCAGTTTTCTAAACTCTGGGTATCGGATAACATGTAACCAAATTTTGTAGATATCCAGTATCGCGAGTCTTACTGGTTTTTTTAAGCAGACACCAGGGCCTTCAATACTTTGGAATCAAAATGATGGTGATTCTTGAGAAAGATAAAAATCACTTTTTCATGTCAACGTATAGCCAAGTGCAAGATTTTTTATGAAATATGTTGACAACAAAACCTCAAATCTCCAATAGCTACAAAATTCCCCCAAATAATATATATGCTCCTTTAGATAACAATATGTTAAAATTCTAACATATTTCCACAGAGTTCCAAAATAGTTTAGTCATGTCTCCTACTTTCTCTCCAAAAGAACACATCGAAAACCATATTTCCAATTAAATTGATGATTTCTTCTCATAATCGGCAGGACAAAAAAAGAAGAAAATTAAGTTATTCTCATATATGTAGTCTAGGTCCACACAGGAAGAGATAGCCACTGAAGAATTCTCTGGGAAATTAGCCATGATAGGATAGTTACAAAACATCATTAAGGAATGTGACTATTAAAGTAAGAAAGATAAGGATATAGAGTGAATAAAGAGCTAAATGAATTTTTTTTGGATTTTCCCCTTGATTCTTACGTAAGTAGCTGAAAACTAACAAACCCCCTTCTCTAGTTGGATATGGAGTTACCATAGCAGCACATGACTTATTAGGCAAAGGGATGTAATGAAGAATTAAAACAAAAATGCAAGGTTATAAAATATCAGACACCTTTTTCATCAAATGAATTAGGATTCATATTAGAGTTTAAGAAACTGTCACAAGCGTTATCAAGAAAATCCAATGACAAGTGCTTAGGTTGAATGTGACCAAAGCGGTACATCAAGAAAGCAAATTTCGATCCTTAAGCCTTTAGTGTTCCCCTCAACCTATAAAGAGGGGCAGTAGATCGCCCTGCCAAACATGCTATTGTTTTTTGCCATATAGAAATCTAACCATTAAATACATTCGAGGTATTGTGTGCATGCTCACATGGTCATGTTGCTACATACATAGTAGCTGATTCAGGAGTTGTCATTTTCATTTCTCATTAACTTTTTTGTTTGCCTCGGTCGCAGGTTGGGGGTATAGAGGGAGTAAATAATGTTAGAAGCATAACTATGTCAATAACTTTTTACAATAGCGTTTCCTTATAACTAGTGCACTATCTTAATGTACAATCAGAATACAAGGTAAAAAGCTATTGCTGCTACTGAAACATCCCAGTATCATTGTCGGTGAGACGGTGACAAGTTCAAAGGCATTCTGTTCAAAAAGCAGTCGTGATAATAAGAAACGATGAGCATGAATAAATTTTAAGTGAGACCGTTTACTATTAGATATCAGATCTGTGTTTACATTTGCAATTGAGCAGAAATGGCCCATGGAGACCAATAGCGGCCAACAGCATAAGTCCATATATTAAAAAGGGACAAGTTTTTGGTTCAGAACTGTTTAGACAATCTTACGGGATTTGCAAATAAGTAAATCGAATTTTCAACACTAATTCCTAACTGGTGTCTTAACATGTATTACGACATACATGAGAATTTGGAAACCAAATAGTGTTTGAAATGTGATACCACTCACATTGAATCCAGTGTACGAGAATTATTAGAGATTAAATCTACCTCCGTTTGACACATCAATTATAAGGTTGGATAATGAGCTTATACTATTTTAGCAAAATATTGACAGACGAATGAATACACAGATTTACTAGTTAACTCGTTTCATAAATGTTTGTCGGACTAGAATGCGTAACACTGATTTCAGATTGTGGCTAAACTTTGAAGAGCGACAGAGTGCACTTCCATGGTAGGCGTGGTATCTACCGAACATATTAGATTTAGAAGCTACATTATTTGGTGGTGGACATGGTCCAAGTGACATCAGTAGCTAGTATACTTTAAATAAACATATTGAATAGGAATTAGGACAATAAAAAAACATGTACCTTCCATATAATGGCTGTGCAATCACTTGATGATGACGCCAAATACTCACCATTGTTGGAAAACTGGACGAACCATACTTCATTCTGATGATTAGTCAATATCTGTGTCAAGATAAACATAGAACATGCAAGTTTAATAAACTCAAGGGAGAAAAACAAACTCATAACCACTGCACATAATTCAAACTATTCTCAAACTCCCCCCCCCCCCCCCCCCCCCCCCCCCCCCACCCACACAAGTTTTCATGTATATAGATGAAACATAAACCCAAAAGATAAAACGGTTAGAAATAGCTGAAATCCCCGTAAGTTGACAGAGTCTACTCTATAATGGATATTACATAAAACCTCCACAATTCTATATATTTGACCAAAGGTGCTCTTGACGAACAACGAATTGGAGACAAGTATCGAAAATCGGTGTCTTAAGAGTATGCTCATCTTGCATGAACCGACAGCATTTCTTTCTCAGCTACAATACACTCCCTTGCTCCCAAAATGATGAATGTCCTTATTTTTTTGGGCCAACATGACAACTTCGGTAGCAGCATATGACCTTGCATAAAAAAGCTTCTGATAACAGATACATGGTGTAATCTTTTGTTCTCAATCGATAAAATGTAAATCGTTAATGATGTCATTGTTTGACAATGAGCCCGCTATCAATCAAGCAACTAAAAAAATTTAGAGCTTCCTAGATTAATTTCTTCCTAGAGTCTCTAAACTCACTAATCATCAACACGCACACATATACAAATATAAACTTCACTGCCAGTCACCTCCAACAAGCAACTATTTAGCAGCCCTAGCACCATGGCACTTCTCATTCCAAACTTATTATCCAGTTGTATTTGTTTTACGAAGTTCAAGACCATGATATTTTTCATTAAATGATTTGGAAATGTTTCGCATCTCTTAGTGACAAAGGCCACGTATGTGAATGATGATTTTTCTTTGGTTCTTCATCATATAAATGCTGAAAATAAATTTATAGTCCTTACATTCTCACATAATAAACACAGCCACAATAACTTTGATGAGCACATCAACTACTATAAGAAGAGCATTTTACTTCACTTTTGCAAACTTACATAGAGTACTAAACAAATCAAGTTTAAAAGGAAATTGTATCATTAAATAGGAATGAGGATAACAACTTTTCAAATTTTAAATCTTAAATATTAAGGACAATAATCGTTCTATGTGTATCAAAAGTTCAGCGAAGCTCACAAGTCAACCTGAATGCTCTCTGTTGGGAACTGATCACGATTGCAATGGTGGTCTCTATACAGTGATATCATATCAGGCGAACTGTGGTACATACAGCCATCAATCTGCGCAGATACGGCCGATTCAACCAAAGATTCCAGCCTTCTCTCAGGCAACGTAATAGGTGGCGGTAACACCTTTTCCAGCTGTAAAAGCAATCCCTTTCGCGACTCATTAACTGGATCACAATCAATACAACACAACCCCAACGCCTTCAATGTAACCAGTTCATATGAAAGCTTGTGAGCCTTTTCCCTGCCAATCCTCAAAGATGCAAGCTGTTTCTGCAGCACTTCCAATGCCATGGAGATGTCCCCGCTATTTAAACATTCCAACAAGCATTGTTTGAGAACAAGGAACGATGCTGAAGCTCTAGTTTCATCAGTCACGTCATTAATTTGTTGGAGACTCTTAATACAATCATCCCAACTAGCGTTTAAAATTTGCGATTCGATCAATTCAAATTCCGCAGACTTACATGAAATGCAAGACTCAGATTCCAAACAAGTGGCAGCCTTACTGTAACCCAGTGAATGTAAACATTGAATAATGATTCGTACCAGCTCATGCTTCTTAATACGGCCTTTCGGTCCGACTGTTCCCATACCCTCCATTCTCTCAGCAACAAGTAGCATTTCCAAGAGAAATCAAGCCAAGCGCACTACAATTTGCCATCTTTTTAGCCACTTGTGAACAGTTCCAACCCTTCACAGTCACAAAAACACATATGAAGTGTCTGCATAATGATTTTTTTTTAAATAACAATCAGCACATGATCGAATAATATCATGCACGGAAATTTATCGTTCAATAATTCAAACACATGAAAATCATATGTATTAGAAACCTAGCTATACAATTCAAATTTTTCAATATCACTACTCGCTATTGATGTGTATTAAAACGAAAACTCAGGCAGCACAGACGTGAAAAACCTAAAAACAAAAACAGAGAAATGAAAACAAAATTCCGAAAGACTACAAACTTATATATACACATACATATATACATATATATGTATCGAAAACTCACTTGCCATAGTTCCAATAGCTGCTTTCTCCGATTGATTGACTGTATGATTCAGGCGAAAATTATATTTGAGGAATTAGGGTTCGATCGAAACACGCGGGCTATTGAAATTGAGAGAGAGTGAGAGAACTGAGATTGAGTTGTTAAGAGAAAAAGCTATCAATTGTTTAAAAGAGAAATTTCAAACTGTTTAGATAAGTAGATACGTGCACTTTGTTGAAAGTTGTTAACTGACTGACTGCCCGAATTTGAATTTTCCTTTGTATTTTTTTGCCCTAAATCAATGAGGGGGCAAAGTGCACGTTTAAAAGTAGGGAAATTTCAATACTTGCAATTTGTTTAGCTATGGAATACTTAAATTGGAAAACGAGCAATGTCACTTCTGGTCCCTCAATTTTCAGTCGCGTCGATTGAGTCTTTCAACTAAATTTTTTTTTTTTTAATGTGGTCTCTCGTCTTAATTTTCTGTCAATTTTGACAGGAAAGTTGGTTAATGAAATTAAAAAGGAAACGAAAAATTAAAAACGGGTTGATTAAAACTAGGCACTTGACCAAAAAAGCCGATCTTTTTTATTTTCTAATTTTTTAGTTGCAAAATGTCAAATTTACCCTTGAAGTTGGTTGCGTGCTTTTTCCGGTCAAAAATTGACTGGAGGGACCACATTAAAACTAGTTTTTAAGTCGAGGGACTTAATTGATGCAATTGAAAGTTGGGGAATTAAAATGATTCTGAGTGGAAAGTTGGGGGACGAAAAGTGACATCGCCTTATTAAAAAATAATTTTTTAATTGTGTACAATTTAACATGAATGATTAATATCATAATAAATTATGATATTGCTATCTTCAAAGTAGTTGGAATAATTTGTGGTCTTAACTATAAATTAGTGATAGAAGGTAAATTGTGTATTTTATCTTACAATGATTTTTATTTTATTTTCAATTTTCTTGTTAGTTTAATGATATTTATTTTATCTTCAATTTTTTTGTTAGTCTAATGATCTTATTTAATTTAAAATTTTCAAGATAATTAGCACTTGAATATAAAAGTCATGGTAAATGCATTTAACCATTGAAATTCAAACTTTAAACTTTTGAATTGAGTATTTAACATGGTTCAAATTGCACAAAAACATTAATATCCTGTGAAAAGTGAAAGAAACTAACAGTTTTAACTAAACACATAGATATATAGGCTACATTTGTTTGCCAAGGAATGGAATTCAAATTGGGAATTAGATATCTGGTAATCAGATTTCTAGTTATCTAATTCCATAATAGCGTTTGGTTATGTTGTGTCTTGAAAATAGAATAAAGATTTTCTTAATGTTTAGTTTATGCACATTTTTTTTAAGAAGTAAGCTTAATTCATGCACATTTCATAAGAAATGAACACATTTGAAAACTTTCATTAAATTAACCTTACTTTTAAGTTAATTTATTTATATACGTTGTGTCACCTAAACTTGTGAAATTTTTATATTAAAAAAGTTAATATATTTCGATACTAACTATAATATTGTAATAATTAATATTTAAACATTAACTATTAAAACAATAAATTAATTTGACTATGACACATCAAAATAATTAATGGGCCAAAAATGTGAAGTATGAACAATAGATTATTTATATATATATAAAGAATGTTGTTTTCCTTTGTTTATGTGTACTTGTATATTGATGCGTGTATATAATTATTGTAAAATTCATGTGTCAGGTATTGTTAATGTGTGTATATGATGCAAAACTACTTTTTTTATGCATTTGCATATGCCAGTGTACCCAAATAATTAATTTGAAACAATTTACAACATGAAGCTTATTGAAAAGTAATGAACAACATTAAAGTCTACTGCGATACCATAAGGAACATCAAATTCACAAATAAATGAAATGAGTATTGTTCAACTTAAGTCCTCGAATAAAATGATTTGTAGAAAATATTGTTTCGAAAATAAGACATTCTAGATGCGTGAAAAATGATTCATATTTACTTAGTAAAATGTCATAGAAACTTATAAACTTTTTGGTCTGGTCTTGATATAAAGTCTTAAACTTTTTGACAATTTTTAAGAGCTTATAAGATAGGTGCAATATTTCTTAATTAAGTGGCGACAAACTTTTTCTTTCTTTATCTTCTCTTTTCAAAATGACAAAAAAGACATACATAGAATACCATAATTTGAATAACTATTTCCTAATGTGTTTTTGTATGCAAATTGCAATGTTTGGGGGGTTGTACTTGTTTGATTTGACCTACATTGACATATGTACAATATTAAATACTTATTTATATGATTATTATGAATCAGATAATACATTGCATTAAATTTGTATTTTATTAATTAATTAAGTAATATAACTATTTTAAGTTTATATTGTTTTATACTTGTTTTTTCAAAATAACAAAATTATTAAGTATTATAAATTAAATGTTTCAACTTTATGGTATTGATGATTTTGGTTCTAACTAATATATATATATATATATATATATATATATATATACATAAAGAGAGATCTGAACGTTCCCTCTTATAGAAAGTAGTAATTTTCAAATCAAATTTAACAACCACTAATATATTAAAGCATTTCCTTTCTAAAATTTAATTACAACATAAATGTTGTATTGCGCATATCCATAGTAGGAACACATGCATGTATAATAATGTTATTTGCCCGTTTACAAACTATTGTGTAAGAAATTTATCAATATTTCTAAAGAGCCTATAAATTTCCAAAATTTAATTCGCATAATATGTTCTAAACGCTCATGAACTCAACCAAACACCATATGATACGACAACATTAATAATAAAACAAACAAAGAAAATAATAACTTTGAATTTTAAGTCAGTGAGTATTAAAAATCAAATGTCACAAATGATAAATTTAAAGTATCTAAATCAATAAATATATTATAATATCTTTTTTGTCCCATTTCAAATTAAACGAACGAAGTACAAATTTAACATAATTTCACTTAAATTTATTTTCTAAAATTCATTGCACAAACTCCTTGCTAAAATGAGTAAGCATCTCGTTGAGACGACTTGATTAGAGTTTTTTTTGAGCTTGCGACGAGCCTAACAAGACAAGCTCAACCTAATCACACGTGTTTGCACTTTGCAGTATCATAAGTCTATAAATAAAAATTTATTTAATTATTAATTTATATAATAATAATATATTCAATGATATATTACATTGAATAATGTACTAAAAATTAAAAAATTAATATATATTTTTTTTCGGTGAAAATAATATATATATATAATATTATATATTATCATTATTAACTTTTTAAATTTAGTTTCGAGCTCGTCTTAACTCCGCCCAAGCTCAAATTTGAGTTCAATTTTGTTTAGCTCGAGGCAATCAGTTTTGATCAAACTCGGTCCTTGATCCAAACTCTTGGTACGAATCTTGGTAATATCCACTCATTGTCGGACCTAAATTTGAGTTATGAATCTTGGTAATGTTCACTTACTATCGGTCTTAATTTTAGTTTCGAGCTCGTCTTAACTCTTAACTTTGCCCAAGTTCAAATTTGAGTTCGATTTTTTTTTTTTTGGCCGGAGGCAAATACCCATTGTTGGACCTAAACTCGGCTCATGTGCACTTTTACCAATAATCCCATTTTATTCAATAATGGAAAAAAGAATCAAAAACCTGTTGGTATAGTAGTATTCACATCTCACTTTATGTCCTTTTCTTTATGGGCCAGATAGAATGATTATGGCTCATGATTAAAATTATTAACACAAATTTATCGAATTGAATATTTAGAATATTTTCTTCGATTGAATTATGAAAAATGGAAAAAAAAAGACAAATCACCCAAAAAATCAGGGATTTTACGCAATTTTATTTTCCTCTCCCCTTATTATCGTGGCAATCTTCTAAATGTTCCGTACTTTTCACGCGCATGAGTGGAGCCGTGTTACCAGACACTCATCAATTTTACCCGTAATACAGACTGCTGGTGGCTCCACCGCCATTAAAACCTCTTCACAACCTCTCTCTCTCTCTTCCCTCCATTTTCTCTCTCACAACTCTCGCCTCAAGATCTTCGCTTCTTCTCTCTCTTGCTCTTCGAGGATCCGTTCATCCGCATTCATCTGTTGAAGTTTCCGTATCTGCTGGTGGTAATCTCGCTGTAGATCTCTGCGGCGCTTCGTGGATCTGTGAATTGTCGCAGAGTTTACCTGCATTGGTGATTTTTAGCTAGGTTTTGTGTTTATTTGTTGGTTTGATTGAGTGAATTTTAGGTTTAGTGTGTGGAGATCGTTATGCGAAGCTCGAATTTATGCGGAGAAGTGTGTCGGCGGCGTCGGCGGAACCCTAGGCAGCTCCGGCGAGTGTTCTGCGGCGTTATTGTGATTTGAGAACGATGTTTGTGAATTGCATTGTGGAGAGAGAAGATGCTCCTTTTTCTTCTTTCTATGCTCGCCCTGCTTCCTACTAATTTCGGTAATTTCCTGGTTTTTTGTTTTGTTTAATTTCTCTCAATGTACATCTTTTTCACTTTTTTTTTTCATGAGATCAAGAAGAATAATCCAGAAAAGATATTCTCAGTAATTTACGTGGCGAAAATGTGGAAGTGTGAATGTTCAAGATTTTTTTTTTGCTTTTTCAACTCTATAGCAGTTAATGGTGGATTATTTCCGGAATTTTGTTGTTGTTTTCTAATCCTTTTTCCTTTTCTAAATGAAATTAACCCTTTCGAAGAGTTTAGTTAGTAAAGTAAATTGTTTGCTAAAGGTTGGAATGAGACCGATCTGGTGCTGGATATTCTGTTATTAATTTATTCTTGACTTTTAAAATATAGAAAAATTCTGTACAGTAGTACAGTCAGTCAGTCAGTCACCCACTATTTTATTTCTCCTGGTAAAAGTAATGGTACCATAATATAATTAAAATATGTTTAAACTGAAAGGAGAAGAATCCGAGTCCTATTTTTATACATTACCTCTCTAATGCTGACGTGTTAAACTTGTGAACTGATTATTCTATCTGGCCACCTCGTCTGAACAATATGGATCTCTTGTTAGCATGTGACTGATATAGATCCCTCATGGCTGCATTGCAACCTAATTTTTCAATTGTGGTGTATATGGATTACCACGTCAAATTTGACCTAAGTGGCGTGGTCAGGAAAGATTATGTGCATTCGGTGAAAGCTTATTGTTTACCACAAATAGCTGCTATACAGAATAAAGATTGTCAACCTCAACTCTCATGAACTCCAAAATGAGAACATACCGTGTTGTTATAGCTGCTTATGCTAGTTAAATTACTTATCTTTATATGATTTGGACTTAATGTGTATAGAAAAATGTTTCCATTTTCCAGGGATTCATCAGCCCATCTTCTTATCTCCATCTCAGTTGCCAACCCTACCATCATTTGCAAGGAAGGATTCTTTAGAATATGGTAAATTACCCTGCTCTCCGTATGTTGAAATGGAAGTCTCCGTCTCACTCCATTTGTTCCCGTTTTAGAATACTATTTACTTTCTTTACTTAATTGGTTTTTCTGGATTGAGTTGTTATATGACAAATTGATCCACACCGAATCTTTTAATTTTGATGTTTGGAAGTGTTTGTGAACTTACCTCACTTTCTTCGTCTGATCTTTTCAGTATCATTGTGTCACAGTTTTTTGCTACTAAATTAAAATATTACTAAATTAGAAGGTGCCATAATACTGTTTGCAGTGAGCGTAAGACCAGTAGGTGCATCATTTACTCCATTTGTCGCTGTGCGAAGACGACGTTTTAAGCATTTATCAGCTGCACCGGCTCCATCCCCGGTATCACAAGGTAATGAATACGCTTATCAGATCAACTTATAATTCCAAAAATCTCAGTTTATTTCTAATTTGGCTCTATCTTAGGTCCACTTGCCAGTCCTTCTGGTGGTACCCTGCCTAGGCATCACCACAGTCATAAATACAGAAGTCGTTCATTTTCTCCCTCTCCTTCCACTACTCCAGGTAATCATCTAACCAGTGATCTCGTTGGCCCCTCCCCCCAGTTTCTGATATTACTATATACATGAACGTTTTTATTCCACACACACATAATTAGCGTTTAAGGAAATAAAAACAGTTTTGTAGATAAATAGCATGAAATATTTAGTAATCCGAAATAATCTTTTGATGCAAAAGGATTATGGAAATTGTTGATGCTAAGTGGATGAAATAGTAGCTATTACTTGTGAAAGACAACCCAACCTCCAACATACTCCTAGCATTCATTCAGACTACATTCGTTATTGATGGTGTCTTTTCCATTTCTTGTTGATGTAATTTTTTATGCTCTGAGAAACAAGCTTTCATTTATGGACTGAACACCTTCAAGGTTTCTGGAGATCCTATGATCTCCTCTATTATTTTTAACAACCAGCCTATCTTGTTCTTTGCATGATGATTTTTTAGTGTACATGTAAAAAAGGTAACGTACTCAAATTTACAACCTGCCTATCTTGTTCTTTGCATGATGATTTTTTAGTGTACATGTAAAAAAGGTCACGTACTCAAATTTACACGTTGCCTTTTTTACTATAGACATGCTAACTTGAGCGTATAAAGAATCATGTTTTGTTGAGTGGCTACAAGTATGAGCCAAGTTTTCATAGTTAACCATGATATGGTGGAGGGAAAACATTAAGCAACTGTTTTCATTTCTTGAAATTACTCTATCGGTCAAGACTCTGGATTGATGCTTGTAGGAGCATTATGCGCAGAGATTTCCTCTCCTTTACTGCAGTGGTTTAATTCTGTAATTTCATACAAAATGTCAAAAGAGTTAAAAGAATATTAACTTTTCTACTAGGTGTTTCGAGATAAAAATGATGAGAAAAGGAGAAACTCGTCTTATGTTAGCAAAGAGTTGTATCCAGCATGGGTTCATTCTAGGGAAGAAGTTGGTTTGTGCTGGGGGTTAAACCTTTATGTCATATAAATGTAAAAGGAACTTGCTACAAGTGGATTTTGTACAATACATTTTATTAATAATTTGAAACTTCAATGAATGTGATCATCTCTATGCTCGCCATATGGATCCAAGGGCCTTGTGCTTGCTGAATGTTGATAAATGTTTCAACTGGTCTTGTAGTTGTCTATGCCAAAATAATACTCCTAGAAGCCTATAGTTCATAATGCCTGAAGGTGTTCAATAGTAGGGCATTTATGTCCAAACATATCAGTGGCACATGTTTATAGTAGAAGGAATAAATGCTACATGGTTTCGCCCATATATGCAGCAGTACCCCTTGCAGATAATGATTACACTATGTGCAAGTCTTCTGCCTTTCCTTCCCTTTTGTCTTCTGTCATTATTTTTATGCCGCACTTAGTATATGAAAAATCATTTGATAGTGAATCTGGCAGGTTGTGGCCAAACTTGCTTGGAGCCACTTACATCAGCTCCATTTGGTTCACCGTGTGCTTGTGTATTCCCAATGAGAGTCAGACTTCTCCTAGGGGTATCCGTCTATGCTATTTTCCCAGAGGTCAATGAGCTAGAGATTGAGGTTGCATCAGGAACCTATCTAAAACAAAGTCAAGTAACCATAACTGGTGCGGTTGCTGATGGTGCTAATCAGGACAGAACAGTTGTTGATATTAATTTAGTGCCGCTGGGGGAAAAGTTTGATAATACTACTGCAATGTTAACTTATCAAAGATTCTTGCATAAAAAAGTGCCTCTGAATCGAACCCTTTTTGGTGATTATGACATATTGTACATTGCTTATCCAGGTAAATCTTATTCATTTTATACTGTTACATAACTTCCATTATAAGTACTGAAAGTATTTTATACAGGCCTCCCACCTTCACCTCCATCTGGCATTTTATCTGGGGAGGGTCCTACTGGAAGCACTGAGAATCAGCAATACCCTATTAGTGCTAATTTTCTTGGCAAAAATGGGAAAATGAGTCCTCGAATAATCGCTGTCATTACTTTATCAGCTTTTGTACTTTTGGTGGTTTGTTGTGCCACAATTATTGTCCTGGTAAGCTGCAGGAAGGCTGGAAAACCATCCAACGCTGTAGGTCCAGGATTCGCACCATATATGAACAAAAGATCTGGTAAGCCTGCAGCTATAGTTGTGCTTTAACTTGTCAAACTGATATATGAAACACTTTTGGAATTGATATGTGAAGACTGATGTGGCAAGACAAGGAAATTTTTCTTTCACTAAAATTGAGTTCTTGCGACCTGTGTGAAATGTGTGAAACAGCATGAAAATATTCATTGTCTTGACCAACATGACTTAGATGCTAGACCATGGAAATATTCATTGTCTTGACCAACATGACTTAGATGCTAGACCATGTAACAGACATAGATGAAATAACTTGTGTTGATAATATTTTCCATTATGCGATCATGAATCTTATAATAACAAACAGCTATAATTTTGCTTAAAGCAGTTCATATGTAGTTGGAATTTTTCTTCTTATTTGATAGCTTTCATGCCAACTTTCTGATTAACTAACCTTGCTTGCCCCATCTGGCTTATATCTAGTATCTTATTAAGCATATGTGGTCAAACATTTTTTCATATAATGCCAAGTGTTACAAGCGGTTGGACATTTTAAATGTGCTTGATTTTTCTTTCTTAAATTTTGTGTTGCAGGCATAGGGTCGATGTTATCAAGCAGCCCAGCCAGCTCATTGTCAGCCTCTCTTGTTTCTGCCATGCCTGCTTCTGTTCTTTCTGTTAAGACATTTACACTTGTGGAGCTCGAGAAAGCCACAGAGAAGTTCAGCACAAGAAAGGTCTTAGGTGAAGGAGGATTTGGACGTGTTTATCATGGGATCCTGGAAGATGGAACTGAGGTTGCCGCAAAACTACTGACAAGGGACAATCAAAATGGAGACCGTGAATTCATTGCTGAAATCGAGATGCTCAGCCGGTTGCATCACCGCAACCTTGTGAAATTAATTGGTATATGCATCGAAGGACGCACACGCTGCTTGGTTTATGAGCTGGTTCGAAATGGCAGTGTTGAGTCCCACTTACATGGTATACTTATTTGCTTAGGCCTTTGTCACTTCATTTGACGTATTAAGAATCAAATGATTATTTGATATATAATAAAAGTTGTGTTGATTGGTTTAGTCCTTATGCAATCGTGGTCACTAAGATGGTATTAAAATATGCAAATCATATGATATACCCAAACCATGTTTAGTAAAGTTGATGGTTTTAGATGATTGTGCATATTTTTCTCTAGATCGCCCAAATTGTCATACTCCAGATTTTGGGCTGGGTTATATATCCAACATTTTTCTAACTCCGTACTAGGCCTTTTCTTTATCATAGGCCTTCATTGCTTTTATTGCTCCAAAGAGCAGTGCTATTCCTCGTTGTACTATCATTGCTGCCTGATAGGAAAGCAAAATTTGGTTGGCCCATTTTTTGACTCAATCAGGTGGCTGATGCTTGCAGGTGTTGACAAGAGTAAGGGACCTCTTGATTGGGATGCAAGGTTGAAAATTGCTCTTGGTGCAGCAAGGGGATTGGCTTATCTTCATGAAGATTCTAATCCTCGTGTTATTCATAGAGACTTTAAAGCTAGTAATGTTTTATTAGAAGATGACTTTACCCCCAAGGTTTCAGATTTTGGTTTGGCACGTGAAGCAACAGAGGGAAGTCATCACATATCTACTAGAGTCATGGGAACTTTTGGGTATGTTCCTTCTCCAATTTCTTTATTTGAACTTCCATTCATTTGTCGAGAACCTTGCTACCTCTCAAATTTTGACCTAAACTATAGCTGCATGCTTTCGGAAAGTTTATTCACAACTTGATTTGTTTAATGGTGCGAATTTCTTTGATTATAACCTGCTCATATCAGTTCTGCATTCCTTTTTCTATTTTTCTTCTGTTGTTGGCTACAAAAGTAAAAAAGACGGAGTGCTCTTGGTTTATACTATATCTCGCTTCTTTGTCTCGTTACCCTTACTTCGACTCTGCCCCTATCTCTCTTTCAGTATTATATACAGGGATAATTACATGCACTCCCCTCCCATTTATGTTAATTACCACTAGCCCTCTGAGGTCTTGCAAATTACCTAAGACACCCCGTGATCCTGGCATGCAGAGGGTGAAATGGGGTGAAATTGTAATGCTAGTACTGATAGAGGTGATTTCTCAAGGCTCGGGCTTTTTTCCTGGGGCGTACACATAATTTACTCATATATATATATGTATGAATGTGTCTATATACCCAAAACACATTTTTTATGACATGACTAAACCTTGTACTATTGTTTGGCCACTTTTTTATCTTGAAATTGTGAATTGCAGGTACGTCGCTCCCGAATATGCAATGACTGGACATTTACTTGTCAAAAGTGATGTCTACAGTTATGGGGTTGTTCTCTTAGAGCTCCTCTCTGGCAGAAAACCGGTTGACATGTCTCAATCCCCTGGAGAAGAAAATCTCGTGACTTGGGCACGACCGCTTCTAACTAACCGAGAAGGTTTGGAGCAACTTGTGGACCCTACCTTGGCCGGAACCTATAATTTTGATGACATGGCAAAAGTTGCTGCTATCGCCTCCATGTGTGTTCACGCGGAGGTGACTCATCGCCCCTTCATGGGCGAAGTCGTTCAAGCACTCAAGCTTATCTACAATGACAAAGATGAGATGTGTGGAGATTATGCTTGTAGTCTTAAAGAATCATCGGCTCGTGATTCAGACTACAAAGTTGATTTTGCCCTTTCTGATAGCAGTTGGTGGAATGCTAGTGGCATTACCCCCCCTCGTATATGGTATGGGCAAGCCTCGTCTCTTGTAACTATGGAGTATAGTTCGGGTACTCTTGAAGAGTTGGGAAATAGACCGTTTTCAGCTTCTCATATAATTGAGGCTGGTAATAGGTCAGGTCCTTTGAGGACAATAAGGAGTAAACGGTCTTTTTACAGGTCACAGGGGAGTATGAGTGAACATGGGGGGCTATTGAAACGTGCTTGGGACGATCGCAGTGGATATGAAGATGCGTCGTTTTGATGTGTGTTTTGAAATGTACAGTATCGGATGACCATTGGTATTGAGATAAGTGGTTTTCCATAGTTTTATTGTTTCAGGTGTTTGCAATTGGTGTGATTTCTTTGTGAAGAGATCAAATATTTTTTTGGGGTTGGGGTCAAAGGCTTCTAACTTTGTTAAATCTTAAATTGTCATCTAAAATACGAATGAGTTGTACTTCAAATCTTCTATTCCAAATGGTGATTCAGTTCGTATTTTATTGATCATATGTTTGTGTATAAAATTTTACCTCAAGTATACAAATGAGGTGGATTTTATGCACTTTACATGTGCATATATTATAGAATACGAAGTGTTAACACTAGTTTGAAATGGAGGATTTGATGTGGTAATTTGGGTTACCTTTGTTGTATATGCAACAAATTAATTAAATTTCTAATGTTCATAGTTTATTGAACTTGTAACTTCTCGTAGTGATGATGCTTGGCATATTCTGAATTTTTAGTACTAATATTAATTTTCTTCTTTCTATTTTAAGTAAATTCTTGAGTATGATGATGGGGTGGGGCATGGTCTTACATTTCCTCGGCTCGAAGGCTCGAAATTTCAATCGAAATTTTGGATTTCCTGGGGTCTCGAAGCGAAATTCCACTTTCGATCTAATTTTGTAGAATATCTATAGATTTTTTTTTGAGATTTACGAAATTTTTCGAAACTTTTGTTGAAATCCAAAATTTACCGAAATTTAAAATAAAATAAAAGTTACTCCGTTAAATATCCACTGAATTTTTTTGAAGTTTCCCAAAATTTCCTGAAATTTTTTGAGACCCGAAATTTTCCAAAATTTATGTACGATAAGTGCATATTATCTATGTTAATGTAATAGTGCATATTATCTATGTTAATGTAATATTTTTGAATTTGTTTCATATGAATAAAGTAGAATACGAAATAAAACATCATTTTGAATTCAATAATCCGAATTGGGACTATTGCAATCAATCAAGTGGTGGATCAATAGCAACTTTCTATTTTCTATTTTGTTTTGGCGATTAAATCAGCTTCATTGCAAGTTGCTAACAGAATGACTTCCAAGATTATTTTAATTTTTAACCATCTTCTCTTTAAATAAGGGATAAAAGTTACAGAGAATTTCAAGATTGTCAACTCTAATCTAAGCGTGTGTTTGGATGAAAGAATTTGAAACTCGTGAGGTTCAAATTAATCAACATATCCATTGAATTTATTTGAATGATTTATAATTGATTTCAAATCTCTTTGTTTTTATTTTAAGCTATTTTCATAATTACTATGTTGGATTTCAAATAACTCGATTTTAGAGTAATTTGAAATCCTTCTTCCAAATCCACTCCTCAAATGCTAATCTCCCCGTCAAGAGGGTTTTGTCCTAATTGGAAATCAAAACTTAAAAGTACGATGCGCTGATGGTGAGTATTTAAGTAAATTCATAATCTTTATAAATCTATAGCAAAATTTATATTATAATGTAACGTATAATCATTCAAATTAACCCCCCTCGCCCAAAAAAAGAAAAAAAATGCATAAAAAATATTATCAATATTATTATTTTTTCGATTATTTATTTTGATGACCCAACAAATAAGACCAAATCTTACCAATTAGATCCTAAGAAAGCCCATTTAACTTTTTCTATAGTTAGCCCAATTTCAGGACTCAAAAAGCCCAAACTAACAGACATAATAAGCCCAAAACAAAGATTCATAAGTTTGACCCGTCGGATACGGCGGTGATGTAGAAAGGAAACATCGTTCTCACGTAATCCCGCACCTTTACGGCTTGGATTTACATGAACGTATCTCGTGTAATCTTCACCGTCCGATTCCAGGGTGTCTTTAAGAGAAGCCACGACGTGCGAGTATGAAACGTTGAAACTTCCATCAGACTTCTTTTTCAAGTAACACGCGCACACATTCTCACGCTCCACTCGAAAAATGTGTTTGCTTTTATTTTTGGGGATTTTTTGTTGAAATTTTTTGTTAGGAATTGTGTGTTTTGATAAAAATGTGTTTAGTTTTGTGTTTGAATTTATTTTTAAAAGAGACAAAATTTACTGTAGCAGTCAAATCATGCAAGTTTTTGTCTGAAAAGTTGTGTTTATAATTAGATAATAATTGAAAAATATAATTTAATATAAATTTTAAATGATTATAATATTATGGTTATATATATATATATATATATATATTGTAGTTGTTGTAATTAGTAGGCACTCTAAAGAAGACACAAATAGGGAGACAATAGTTGACAAAATTTTTGACAAAAAATTCATTTTTGGTCAAAAAAATATAAAGTAAACAAGTTTTGACAATTTTTTTTTTGCCAAAATGTGTTTGAAAACAAAAGCAAACACAGCCTAATATTTGGAATTTAATTATGTGATTTATATCTATCTCATGGTTGATTTTATGTTCTTATGATCAAAATTTTGAAGTGAGTGATGATTGCGATTGCCTCACGACCTCAACGAAACGTAGGTCTACACATCAATGAGCACCTGGTGGTTTCACTCGATGATTGTGGTAGGTTCTTTATATCATTCTTAGGGCGAGTTTGGTCAACCCAATAATTGATTATAAAAAAGTCTAAATTGTCAAATATTACCAAAATGTAATTTTACAACCCAAAAAATTCCAACCACGATTACACAAAAGTGGGTCAAACACTTGTTGAAATCGTTTACAATCCAAATATAGTTTTTGGCTTCTGAACCGCGTGATCAAATTGAATTTTATGTAGATTACAAATTCAGTAATTGCCACAATTGTCTAAGTGACAAATACTATATATGAAAATCTGAGCTGAAGTCTTCTTAAATTCTCAGGAGCTTCCAAGGACCATTCAAGACTTTCTAAGAAATATCCTTAAATGCACCTGGTGTTTTATGTACCAAAACGTGTAAATCATGTCACATAATTATGAAATATATTATAATGTTGTTGTGGCATAATCCACACCCTTAATTTTCTTTTAAGAATCATTTACGTAAAATGTACGTATCATTATTTGAGAACTAACATACATAGAACTGAAAATTTTAAATCACGTCAATACAAGTTGGCTCAGTTGGTAAGGACGGACAACTTCCCCTCAGAAGGTTGTGTGTTCGATTCCCTCCGCCGACGTGAGGGCTGTGTTGGTGGACAATCTGTAAGTACCTCTGTAAGTGACCTGTGGTCTCGGAGGCATATTCTGATCCTAATAAGTGACCGGAGCCGATCCTGCCTAAACTTTAACTCACCAAAAAAAAAAAAAAATTTAAATCCCGAGACTTCGTGAAAATCACCGTCGAGCTCTCAAAATGGATAAAATGCTTTTAGGCAATGTGTAGGGAAGGAAGCTAAAAGCGCGTGAATAACTATTGAAAAACAACCCTAACCGCCTGGCATTCAACCTAGGCGGGCCCACTACAACCTATATCCGCGTCTCTCACATCACATGTCGGATCCCCGGAATCTCGGATTCGTAATTATACGTATCTTATAGGGGCATTTATGGAATTCAACAACATTCAATGAGCGTTCAATTCTTCTTCATTAATTGCTAATTGTTGTAATAAAAGACCAAATCCCGAACAAAGTGGGCATAAATTTTATATATATATATATATATATACATATATATACAAAATCAGCTAAAAAAGGGTTTAAAGTTTTAATTTCTCTCTACATTTCATTCATTTTATTCTTCATTATACCTCTCCGATTTTTCCACTATTCATTGAAAAATCGGAGCGGTGAACAAACGAAGCTCATTCTGCTGTCAGATCTTTGCTTCGATACATATACATATACATATACATACATATATATATATTGTATTAGCAGTTAGGGAATTTAAGAGCTTGTGCATAAGATTACGCGGATTTTTTTTGGTCAAAATAGTATTGGATTGAAGTGATTTCGATTAGATTTTTTTTTTCATTCTTTAAGTAGGAGGAGTGTTGGTTTCATTTGCTTCTTGTTATTTAATTTCTGTTGAGGAGTGGTATCTGATCGAGGCGGAGCTGAAGATTTTGATCTGTTTGAAGTTATTGCGAAATGGTATTGAATTTTGTTTATTGTTCAGTTATTTATTATTTTGTTGTTGAAGTAGTGCATGTGGCGTTGGTTTATATATTTGCTGATTGTTTGACGAAACTTTGAGGTTTTATTGAAAACGTGAGTTGATGTAATGTTGATTAATCAGGATTTGCGCCTTTTCGAGTCCTTTTAAGCTTTATTTGTTTTGTATCACAGTACATTTTATTGTATATTTGCTTTCGACGTTAATGCAATATTGAATTTTGTCTATTGTTCAGTTATTTATTATGTTGTTGTTGAAGTTAATGTGGCGTTGGTTTATTATCTCTTAGCTGATTGTTTGACGAAACGTTGAAGTTTTATTGAAAACGTGAGTTGATCTAATGTTGATTAATCATGTTTTGCTCCTTTTCATTTCATTTAGTCTTTTTATTTTATTTTTTATTACAGACGTACAATACATTTATCGTATATTTACTTTTGATGCTAATGCAATATTGAATTTTGTTTATTGTTCAGTTATTTGTTATGTTGTTGTTGAAGTAGTGCATGTGGCGTTGGTTTATCTATTTGCTGATTGTTTAACGAAATGTTGGAGTTTTATTGAAAATGTGGATTGATCTAATGTTAATTAATCATGATTTGCTCCTTTTCGTTCCTTTTAGTCCTTTTTTTTATAGTGCATTTTCTCTTTTATTTACGATGTTAATGCAATATTATTCAGATTGATTGGACTAGTCTATTTAAGTGAATGAATGTGGGGATGTGTTTCCCCTGCCCCTAATTTCAGTTTGTGTGTGTAATTGTGTATGTGTATGTGGCATTGGTTTATCTCTTTGCTGATTGTTTGATGAAACGTTAAAGTTTTACTGAAAACGTGAGTTGATCTAATGTTGATTAATCAGGATTTGCTCCTTTTTCGTTCTTTTTAGTCTTTAACTTTTTGTATCTTAATACATTTGCTCTTATATTTAGTTTCGATGATAATGCAATATTATTCAGATTGATTGGATTAGGCTATTTAAGTGAATGAATCTGGTGATGTGTTGCCCCTGCCTCTAATGCCAGTGTGCATGTGTGTGAATTCTTACGGTGCGTGTATGGTTTGACTCTAGTTTACCAAGTAGCTGGTGTGCTGTATTGCGTTAGTTTGAGAAATTGTTTGATGACTCTCCTCAATTCAATTTGTATAATGGATTTCTTTCATCTTCCCTCTTCTGAGTGAATATGCTGGCAAACTACGGTTAAAATTTTATATGTTTAACCAACTGATAAGTGACATTTTTGAAGTTCAATGATGGGCTTCCACACAAATATGATACAAACTGAAGTTTAAATCAAATACATTTAATTGATCAAACTGACCCCTGCTGTCATATCCATTTGATACCAAAATGTTTATGTAGCATGCAACTTGTAGGTTGTTATTCTTCATTGGGCTGGTGGAAATGCAATGTTGATTACGATAGGTTATTGAACATTTTCTCATAATAAAAAAAGGTTTCAGATGAGGGAGGGCGATGGCTTTCTCTTTGCAGCTAATGATATTTTCACTTAATAGTCATTGCTTAATAGTTCAAAATTGTTGAACTTTTGTAGGTTGCTTCAGTCACATTAGGAGTTGGGTCTCTTGTTTGGGTGGAGGATCCTGATGCAGCCTGGATAGATGGTGAGGTTGTATCCGTCAACGGTGAGGACATCAAGGTTCTTTGTACATCAGGGAAGACGGTCAGTTTCCTTATCCTATCTTAATGGCACCATTTAACTACATTTACTCCAAACGTTTTATTTTCTGAAAATTGCTTACGCATGAGTTTAATTTCATCAGTCGTGTTACTTTAAATGGTCATTTGTTTCGAGATACTTTTGTGTTGATTATATTGCATTTTGGATAAATGAGACCAAAAAAATTGTGTTTTTTCCCCCTCGGATATCCCACCTTCATGCTTTATAACCTGGTTCTTTCTCCAATAGTGAAATGTTCCATCACTGATTGGCTGAGTGAACTCTTGTCTATCAAACCATTTTCTGCAGGTTATAGTAAAGTCGTCTAATGTCTATCCCAAAGATGCTGAAGCCCCACCTTGTGGAGTTGATGATATGACAAAGTTGGCATATTTGCATGAACCTGGAGTTCTAGATAATTTAAAATCTAGATATGACATCAATGAAATATATGTAAGTTCAGTATTATTTGTTCATCACATGAAATTTTTTCGCCCTCAACTCTAGATGCATATAAAGCTTATCCAGTATTATTGAACCTGTTCGTCTGACCATTTTTTCAGACTTACACTGGAAATATATTGATTGCCGTGAATCCTTTTCAAAGATTGCCTCATCTCTATAATAGTCATATGATGGCAGAGTACAAAGGAGCGGCCTTCGGTGAACTGAGTCCACACCCATTCGCTGTTGCAGATGCTGCATACAGGCATGTATTGCTTTAGGTTTATGACTTTTGTCATTATATATATATGGCTATTGAGGAGACCCTATTATGGACACAGGCTCATGATGAATGAAGGAGTAAGTCAGGCGATTTTGGTTAGTGGTGAGAGTGGGGCAGGTAAAACAGAAAGCACAAAATTGCTTATGCAATATCTTGCTTACATGGGGGGAAGATCTGCATCAGGGGAAAGGACAGTGGAACAGCAAGTTCTCGAGGTAATAACATTACATAGAGTGGCTAGCAGCAATAGAACTGAGGAATAGTGATTCTGGTGTTGGCATCTGAGTATTTACCTCAAATATTTGTTCTGGTGTTATTTCTTACAGTCAAATCCTGTTCTTGAGGCATTTGGTAATGCAAAGACAGTGAGAAATAATAATTCAAGGTATAATTTCTGTGCTTTATTTTATTAATTCCTATGTTATGCATCCATGCAACTAATACATATGTATGGTGATTGTAGTCGTTTTGGTAAGTTTGTTGAGATTCAATTTGATCAAAGCGGTAAGATCTCTGGGGCCGCAATCAGAACTTACTTGCTTGAAAGATCTCGTGTTTGTCAATTGTCTGATCCCGAGAGAAACTACCATTGTTTCTATATGCTTTGTGCCGCGCCCCCAAAGGTAACGAACTCTCTGCATATTAAGTATCCTAAAAATCGTATATGGGGTTGTCTGATCCCCAAAGTTGGAAAACTGCTTAGATAATAACTTGTAGTTCACTAAAAAAAGATAGTGAGTCTGGCCTTCTATTAGGTTCCAAATGCATAGTGCTTCATCTTTGAGATAATGTGTGTTTATTTGATTTCCTATCTTTATGGTGATCTGAGAACATATGATATTATGCCAAAACAAAAGTATCAAAAATGGGTTTTCTTGATCAGATATACCATTATTTTGTCTCTCATTCCCCCTAGGAATAAAAGTATAAGGAAAAGGAGAATGAAATATTTAAACCTAACATGGTGTAGAAACAGATGAGGTGCCTTTTTGTGCTTTGTCCACCTGAATCTTATCCACAAGTAGCCATAATTTCTTTTATACGCGGTCCATTTGTACTACTCATCTTAGGTAGTGTAGCGTGTTTATTTTCTGTTCTGTTGTCATTTCTTAGTCACATAAAAATATTTCATCTCCTTTTCTTTTGTAGTCACTCCATTTCTTTTGTTCTCTTGGCTTATAACTTAGTCTATCAATGATATGTTTACATGGTATTGTCCTAAAATTTAAGGCTGGTATGTTCTCTTGAACCTCCTTTTCTAATACAATCATCATCTTTGTCAGGATATTGAAAAATACAAGTTGGGAAATCCAAGAACATTTCATTATTTGAACCAGACGAACTGCTATGAGCTCGACGGGATAAATGATGCTAAAGAATACATAGCAACAAGGAAGGCAATGGATACTGTGGGAATCAGTGTTGAGGAACAGGTATTTATTGGAACAGTTTAAAACGAGAACTCTCTACTACATTCTCTTGTTAATTCATTTTTTCTTTTTTAAATGTTTCAGGATGCAATATTTAGAGTTATTGCTGCAATTCTCCATCTTGGAAATATTGAATTTACGAAGGGGAAGGAAATTGACTCGTCCATGCCTAAAGATGAAAAATCTTGGTTTCATTTAAGAATGGCAGCAGAACTTTTCATGTAAGTGGTTTTATATGGAGATGCATAAAGTGATTAAAAAAATGTGTCATATTGTGGCTCCTTATAACTTATTGGGATCAGGAGTACTCTTCGTTTAAAAAACTTCAGCATTTTGTAGGTGTGATGCAAAAGCTTTGGAGGATTCTCTCTGCAAACGTGTAATTGTGACTCGTGATGAAACCATCACAAAAGAGTTGGATCCAGAGGCAGCCACTGGCAGTAGAGATGCTTTGGCTAAAATTGTTTACTCGAGGTTGTTTGACTGGTAAGCTTCACCTTTAATGCTGAATGTGATGTGCATAAATAAACACCCATAACCCTTTCCTAATTATCTCTCCCTTTAATTGCATACTTGCTTTTCAGATTTTGTTGAAAACCATGCTTATTGTTCATTTACCACAATTTACAGGCTCGTGGATACGATCAATAATTCAATCGGTCAAGATCCTAATTCAAAGTGTTTAATTGGAGTTCTGGATATCTATGGATTTGAGAGTTTCAAGACTAACAGGTGCTTAACCGGTACGCTGTGTCTTCATTGTTGACATGACGTGTTCTATTTTAGATGGTTTGCATAGAGATCCTCACTAGCCAAACAATTTTTGATTTATTTGATTGCATCTGTTAAGTAGTTTGGATATAAGCTTTTGCAGTCTTCGGTCTATTAGACAGAGAAATTGACCATCTTCTGTTTGGAAGTAGGTGAAGTAACACAAATTTCTTATGAGAAGATGCCCTATTATCCGACTTACTAGCCAAACCGTAAAGTGTTCTCCCTTCTCTTTTGTTTTAGGGTGGATTGCCAGTACAATTTTATATTTGTTTGGCTATATTTCTGTGTTTTGAAATCAAAATATAAACATCTCAAGATAATAGAAACTTTGTTGGAGGCATATTGTTAGTGACAATAGAGCAAAGTTATAAGTATACTTTATACCTTCTCTCACCTAGCTCCTGCTGCAGTATGGAAACCAGCACCAACAGTTTTTTTCCTACAACTTGTATTTTCAGCATTCATTTCGAATCCTTACTCATACTTTCAGCACATGTCACTGAGTGTAGAGACCAAAACATAAGCAAAAGGTGCAAGTTGAAAGAAAATGTGCTCAACAAACTCTTCTGAAGTGTGGAATAACACAGAGTTCAATAGATTTTATATATTCATACTTTCTTTTTTCTTTTTCATTTTAAAAAATAATCAGTGACTCAGTGTTCCAGATAATTGAGTAATCTGCACATCAGCATTTCTCATATATACCTTGCTAAATTTGAAGACATGAAGTTATCAGCATTTCTAGTTACTTTTGAGATGCTAAGTATTAAGGTTGTTTTCTCTGTAGAGTAATATGGTTAGTGATGGTTTTATTTCATCATTCTACACCATAAGCATCACTTGGTTGTTTGATTGGGACTGTCTGGGTTGTTTGCACTAAAAAAGATTTCTTAAAGCTTATGTACTGCTCCTCATGCATTGTGTTGAGTTTACCTGTTGAAAATGCTAGTTACATTAGCATCTCCAAGTTGGAGAAGGTAGTAATGAGGATCAAAACATATTATTGGGTTTGAAAAGTTTACTTAGCTGCATTACCACAGTGTTTCTGTGACCAACTGCTGCTATTTTGCTCAGTGCGTCAATTTTGATTTTGAATGTTATATGTCCGCAGTTTTGAACAGTTCTGTATAAACTTGACAAATGAGAAGCTTCAGCAGCACTTTAATCAGGTATATTACTGATTATATTTAGTTTTGGTTGATATTTTACAAATTTATCTGTTGTTTCAGTTGTTTGATATTCAACTCCGAATTGGCAGCATGTTTTCAAAATGGAGCAAGAGGAGTATACAAAAGAAGAAATAGACTGGAGCTACATTGAGTTCATCGATAATCAAGATGTTCTAGATCTGATTGAAAAGGTTGTGTGTCCTGTGCTGCCATTAAACACAGAGTTTTAGTTTTCAACTGCAATTTTGCTTTCTTCACGAGTAAATCATTTTTTCAGTCTTTGTCCAATTCTATGTAATTAATATTTTCGTTTGGCTTAATAAACTGGTTCAGGCTTTACAATGTAGTGGTATCATATCAGCCTTTACAGCATAGTTGTATCATATCTTAGATTTTAATTAGGAATGTATTTATATCTAAAAAATACTCTAGAGAACAGACAATTTCTTTATGCTATACCTTCTCTTTTTCTTTTAATATTCACTCTTAGGTTTACAGTTATTTTTCAAATTCAAAAACCACAAGTTCTTTTTTCTCTTGAGTATCCCTCTCATTTGTCTTTCTTGAGGTGTATGGATGGCAATTTCTTATCATCTATTTCAGTTTCATTGGCTAGCGACTGTCTTATTATTCATAAAATTTCAGTTTTTTGCAGTTTTTATGATGGGACTTTCACTCACCCAAAACTTCTCTTTCTAACATATTTGTGTGTTCTTAAAATGTTCAGAAGCCAGGTGGCATTATCGCTCTTCTTGACGAAGCTTGGTACGTTTCTTGGCCTTGGAGGGGCACTCTATTAACTATACTTTACTGATAATGACAATAATATTTGATTGTTCTATTTTATGGCTATGACTTTGCCTTGTAGCATGTTTCCACGTTCAACTCATGAAACATTTGCCCAAAAGCTTTATCAGACTTTTAAGAACCACAAACGCTTCAGCAAACCCAAATTAGCCCGCTCCGACTTCACCATTTGCCATTATGCTGGTGATGTAAGTTTTATTGTGTTTTATCTTTGTATCAATATTGACATTGAACTTCCCACTTGAACACGCATGGTGGGACCTTGCTGAAACACTGGATTACAAAATGAGTTTTATGTGTCAGGTAACTTACCAAACCGAGTTGTTTCTGGACAAAAACAAGGATTATGTCATTGCTGAACATCAGTCACTCTTGAATGCATCCAAATGTTCCTTTGTTTCGGGTCTGTTTCCAATATCAAATGAGGAGTCCTCCAAACAATCAAAATTTTCTTCAATCGGCTCGAGGTTTAAGGTATGAAATTTCTTGTTTCATCATTTGCATGTGTCTTTACTCTTTAGCCTTTCTATTTGTTATATTAATTTGTGACATTTTCATGTGAATACAACTTTGCAGCAACAATTACAAGCTCTACTTGAAACCCTGAGTTCCACAGAGCCTCATTATATTCGCTGTGTGAAGCCGAATAATCTTCTTAAGCCAGCTATCTTTGAGAATCAGAATGTCCTGCAACAATTGCGTTGTGGGGTAATATCAATGTTATTTTTATTGGTTGAAGCTAAACTGACTGGACTTGTTCGATATTTACACTCCTTGTGTGTGTTTATCCAGGGGGTCATGGAAGCAATTAGGATTAGTTGTGCTGGGTATCCTACCAAAAGAAATTTCTATGAATTTATAGACCGTTTTGGCATCCTTGCTCCTGAAGTTTTACACGGAAGGTATTCTAACTGTTTCCTAATATCCCCCTTGATAACCAGTGTTGTTGGCTTTTAAGCTTTTATTGGTTTCATTATAGCACTGATGAGGTCGCTGTTTGCAAGAAGCTTTTGGAGAAAGTGGGACTTGAAGGATATCAGGTGATGACCTGTGTTTGATTCTGATAATAATATATAGTGTTAAATTTTACTAGTATCACGAGGACCCTTTTTTTTTTTTTGGATCTATTCTTGCATGGCCCTTGATGCTTTTATCCATGTACTTAGGAAAATTGAATGGATCATCCTTAATGCTTTTTGGTTTTGTAGATTGGTAAAACAAAAGTGTTTCTGAGGGCCGGTCAGATGGCAGAGCTGGATGCTCGCAGGACTGAGGTTTTAGGAAGATCAGCGAGCATTATCCAGAGGAAAGTTCGTTCTTATATGGCTCGGAAAAGTTTCACATTATTGCGCCGGTCAACAATACTCATTCAATCTGTGTGCAGAGGTACTTTTTTTTTTTTTGGATATGTTCTATGTTAACCGAGGTACTTTCAGACCACATTAGTCAAGATATCCTTTTTCTTCACAGGAGAACTTACTCGACATGTTTATGAAAGCATGCGGAGGGAAGCTTCTTGTCTCAGGATTCAGAGAGTTTTGAGGATGTATCTTGCTAGGAAAGCATACAAAGAACTGTGCTCATCTGCTCTCTCAATTCAGACAGGAATGCGGGGGCTGACTGCTAGAAATGAGCTTCGCTTTAGAAAGCAGACTAGAGCAGCAGTTTTGATCCAGGTATCATTAGCTTGCTGATTTTTGGTTCAGTTTTTTACGCATCACTATTTTCTTTTGAAGAGAAATTTGATTACTTACTTGTATGACTACAGAGTCATTGCCGTAAATTCTTAGCTCGTTCAGAATATATGAAGCTGAAGAAAGCTGTACTCACCACACAATGTGCATGGAGGGGAAAAGTTGCTCGTAATGAACTGCGTAAATTGAAGATGGTCACCTCTCTCTCTCTCTCTCTCTCTCTCTCACACACACACACACACACAACACACACCAATTCCTCTCCCTATCTGCTTCTCCTCCAATATGTCGATTAAACTATGTTGTTATATATGCCGGTTACAGGTGAAGTCTAAACCATTTTCAGTTTATACATTCTATTATGAAACATGCCTTACCACCTTAATTACTCGTAATTTTGTACCTCTTCATGTGTATGTAGTATATTTCGTATGAGCTCTCATAATCCTAAACTTATCTTCTTAAATCATAGGCCGCGAGAGAAACAGGTGCTCTGCAAGCTGCCAAGAATAAATTAGAGAAGCAAGTTGAAGAATTGACTTGGAGATTACAGCTGGAGAAACGAATGAGAGTAAGTTACATTTTCGAGCACTTTTCTGTCTCTCTCTATTTTTTTTCTGTTGCAAATTTTTTAAACCACTTTGTTTATGGCACATACTTTTCCAAGTTAAGAGCAGGATTTTGTTGGTGAACTATTGTGAGTTTACCATTGTGACCCAGAAGATGAACACTAAATGTCTCTGGAAACGATAGTGAAACTAAAAGGAATTTTTTTTTGCATGTTTCTTGCTTGTGAATGAGATATATGAGGAAAAACATGTAGAAAACACTACAGGTTGAAGTCCGACTCTCTTCGGACCTTTGGTTCATTGATTTGTGTTTTATTGGGTTGAAATGCTACTTTCTTAAGACTCATATAGATTTGCAATAGGGTATTTTTCTAACATTATGAGAGGAGGATGCAGATCCTATTCGTCTTGTAATTATATACTTTTGAAATCACCAAACTCTTCTTTTCCTTTTCCTTTCCCTTATCGTGCATTCTATTCTGTAGACTGACCTGGAAGAAGCAAAAACACAAGAGAACACAAAATTGCAAACCGCTTTACAAGAGCTTCAGCTTCAGTTCAAAGAAGCTAAAGACATGCTATTGAAGGAAAGAGAAACTGCAAAAATGGCAGCCGAAAAAATGCCTGTAATACAAGAGGTTCCAGTCATTGACAATGAGATGATGGATAAGCTCACTGCTGAGAACGAAAAACTCAAGGTAAGCTAACTGAGACTGAGGGACTTATGCTATTCTAGAGTTACTCTTAAATGAGCGGTGTTGAATTTAGAATAAGAAAATATAAGAATTGGGTGGTTCGGACTTCGGACATTTGGCTTACGTCCATGGAACAATGCTGGAAGGGGCTATAAAACTTTCATTCTCTCTTAGTAATAAATTTTAGGGATAATTACCTGCACACCCCCTCATTTTAAGCCTAATCACCAAACCCCCCACCCCCCACTTTTGGTAAATCACCACGAGACCCTTAGTCGCACACTGCCCGTCATTTTTCCTGACCAAAATTGTAAAATGTCCTTTTTGCCCCTACTTTTCCTGGTCCAAAGAAATGAAATAGAACATCTTGAAAAACTATAACTTTCTGCACGGGTTAAAATATCCTTCTACTTAAAATATCAAAAGATATTACATTTTTCATTTTTTTCTCCTCTCTTAAATATATATTCTATTTATATATATGTGCACACACACACGCGCACACACACACACACACACACATATATATATATATATTACACACACCACGCACACACAAACACGCACCCACACACACAAGTACGCCAGTTGAGACAGCAGTATCCTGGGGTGGGGGGACGAGGGTGGTGGTGGGGAGATTTGGATGAGTGGTGGGATGTGGGGAAGGGGTGGTGGTGGTGGTGGTTAGGATTTGGGTGAAGGAGGAAGAAGAAGAAAGGAGGTGGAAAGAAAAAGAGAGAGAATAAAATTAGTAATAAAATTATTTATCAATTAATATAAAAAATTAAATTTAAATTTGTTTACAAATTTTATTATTAATGATTTTCTTAGTTAATTATTTATCAATTACGAATTATTTGATTTATAAAAATTATTACTCATTATTAGTTGAAATTAATTACATGAAACTTAAATAATTCTTAAGTAGCATATATATAAATAAATAAAATATGTGATAATCTTAAAAAATAACTACTCATTATAATTAAAATTAATTAATTAAATATTTAAGTGACTTTTAATTTATTTAAGGATTAAAAGGTAATTATATGTTTTTTGTTCATTTTAAAAATTAGTTATTAGCATATATTAGTTTCATTTTAGTTGAAACGTTTAAAATAAGATAAATTGTAAAAAAATTAACAAACTAAAATCAAAGTTAAGTAAATAATTGAAATAGCTCAAATATAATTATATTACTTTTATACCCTCTGATGGAATCAGTAATAACAAATACTCCCAGGGGTATTTCCGTCAGTCAACTATTTGCTATTTGGTCCTGGGTTGACCTAAGGCAAAATGGGGTTAGTTGAATACTTCTTTTTGATGACAACAGCATTTTCCCTGCCCGAAAAAATTTGACAGAGGGTAACCGTGTAATCTCATTTTACAGGGGAGTTGAGGCAATTTACCAATAGTGGTTTTTTTGGTAATTAGACTTGAAGTGAGGGGGAGTTAATGTAATTATAGATGGGTGAATAAACATGTAATAAATGTGATTATGGAGGAAATTACTCGAAATCAAATCATCATCTTGTCCCCATAAATATCTATAATCGGAATCATATCAAAAATGATTTTCTAATACCAAATTTGACTTGCAACAATTGGAAATAATGTTTATTGAAGATTTGTTCTGTAATTGCATCTTTCTGTGCATTATGTAGGCCTTAGTTAGCTCTCTTGAAACGAAAATAGTTGAGACAGAGAAGAAATACGAAGAGACAAACAAACTTAGTGAAGAAAGGTTGAAGCAAGCTATGGAAGCTGAATCAATGATTGTTAAGTTGAAGACAACTGTTCACAGGTTAGTCCTTTTTCTTAATCTCCTTTAGGATGAGTTATCTTTTGTTTTGAAGTCAGATATTCTTGCAGAAGTGCACAATGTTTTGACATTAATTTCTGTTGCAAAATAATTTTCCATCCTTATGGTAGGCTTGAAGAAAAAATTTCTGACATGGAATCGGCAAACATAATTCTTCGTCATGAAACCTTGTTAAAGACCTCTAAAGGAGTGTCAGAAGTTCCATCAGATTTAACAACCAAGGTCGATTACTTGTCCAGAAAATTCACATGTTCCACTTTTCTTCTGAGTCTCATGTTATCTCGTTGTAACCTATGTGCAGGAATTGCAAAACGGGCATCATACTCATGAAGCAATCATAACAAAAGTACTAATATTTTTCTGAGACAAAATAATTGAATTTGATTGAGCATGCTATTGGATTCCACCTCCTTTTCTCTCTCTTTTTTGATCACCTTAACTATCACAGTTGCAGTGTTAATATTAGGATTCATTTCTGCAGGATTCACTACATACTCCAGCGAAAGGTTATGAGACCCCCGATAGCAAACCAAGGAGACCACCAACTGATCGTCAGCATGTTCGTGCTATTAGAAATTAAATTCTCCTTAGTTTGCTTTGTTTAAATTCTGGATTTACTGGATGGAAACATAATGGTAATTTTGCCACAGGAGGATGTTGATGCTCTGATGGAATGTGTAATGAAAGATGTCGGCTTCAGTCAAGGCAAGCCTGTTGCAGCTTTCACAATATACAAATGTCTTTTGAACTGGAAATCTTTTGAAGCCGAACGGACAAGTGTGTTTGATCGTCTCATTCAAATGGTTGGTTCAGCTATTGAGGTAATTGGATGCTATCCATGATGGGATTATTTGTTTGGAATTTTTTTCTTTTTTCTTTTTAAGGTTGGGGTCATCACCTCTCGGTTTTGCCAATGGATATGTTACAGAAATGTAATATTAGTAGGATTGCGGATTCAATATGGTCTTGCTTGCATGTCTATTTATAGTTTATCCGGATCATTGAAAGATGTGCCTTGTGCGTTTCTAACTTACTATTGTTGACCAAGTTTTCATATCTTTGCTGCTTGATGCGTATAATATTTTGTTCTCTGCTGTGAATTGAAATCGAAGGCTGGGAAAGAATCCTGCACTAGTTTCTGGGAACGCCATTAGCAACTATCAATAAATCGAAAAAATAATTGATCTCTCACTATATGCAGGATCAAGAGAGCAATGACCATATGGCTTATTGGCTATCAAATACCTCTACACTGCTATTCTTACTTCAAAAAAGTCTGAAACCTGCTGGTACAACTCCAGCTCGTAAACCACAACCACCAACCTCCCTATTTGGGAGGATGACAATGGTATTCAGATTCTTTCATAATTTTCCTTTTAAGGGGTATTACCATAGGATTATGCAAACGATATAAATTTCGTGGACAGGGATTTCGGTCTTCTCCTTCTTCTGTCAGCCTTGCTGCAGCTGCAGCAGCACTGGAAACAGTTCCCCAAGTTGAAGCCAAGTACCCAGCTCTACTTTTCAAACAGCAGCTCACAGCATATGTTGAGAAAATATATGGCATTATTCGAGACAACCTGAAGAAGGAGTTGGGCTCACTCATTGCTTTATGTATCCAGGTATGTCTTATAAGGATCTCGCATTTTATAAGGATTTTGTTGAATTTTTGTTGCAATTTCTTTTGAAGACACATTTAAAACTAGGATTTGAATATGCAAAGTAATTTCTATATTAACTGAATTACTTATGACGTACAATTGCTTAGCTGTACTCTGATTTGTTCTGTGCGAAATTGTCTTGTGAGAAATAAGGAGAAACTGTGATAGACAATATCAAGAATTTCCTGTTTATTTTATGATTTTTTTTATTTCTGGAGACAAGTACATAAGAAATGCTCTGTGGTTTGATAGGAATAATATTCTTTTCATTCTTAACACCGTTCCTTTTTATTCTTATGGACTATGAGTCGAACTATTTGCTGAATGGGCTCTATATGTAAATAATTGATTGGCATCAATACCCAATTTTCAATGATGTCTTTACCAACACTGCTGATCTTTTGTGTAACTTTCTCACAAGCCTTAGTGTACTATAATAATATTCAGGCTCCAAGAACTTCTAAGGGAAGTGTGCTAAGATCTGGGCGATCATTTGGCAAAGACTCTTCAACAAATCACTGGCAGGGCATCATTGATTGCCTCAACTCCATTCTCAGTACACTAAAAGAAAATTTTGTATGGATCTAATTTGTGCAGCCTTTTATATACGTATTTGTATATTCTTTAAAATACTAAAATTTATTTGCTTTTCAGGTTCCCCCTGTTCTCGTCCAGAAGATCTTTACTCAAACATTTTCATACATTAATGTACAACTCTTTAACAGGTGATTAAGGACTCTTTCAAAATGAAAAACTAAAAAAAGCTCCTTAAATATGCTTTCTTTACGCTAATTGTACCTAAATGTACGACTTTCAGTCTTCTTCTACGCCGTGAGTGTTGTACATTCAGCAATGGGGAGTATGTAAAAGCTGGGTTGGCTGAGTTGGAATTGTGGTGCTGCCAAGCAAAAGAAGAGGTAAAATTCCTGTCACAATGAATCAAGAATCATCTGCTTTTCTATGTCATACCTGATCATGTCTCGTTGCCCTTTGTTGAAATATTCTTCTACCCAGTATGCTGGCTCAGCCTGGGATGAACTCAAACACATAAGACAAGCTGTTGGGTTCTTGGTAAGTTCATTTCTTTTGAAGTGAGAATTTTAATGCAAATTTAATGCATTTATTTATATGGCATTCTTGCAGTGTTTGTATTTCAACTTATTTGTTGTATTCTTCCTGCAGGTTATACACCAAAAATACAGAATATCGTATGATGAGATCATAAATGATTTATGTCCTGTAAGTCATTAACCCTCTCGCCTCCTCCAGACCAACCATTTAACCACCACCCCAAAAAAAAAAAAGGGAATAGGAAAGAAAAGAGGGAAGAGAAAAGGAAAAAGAAGTCATAAGTAAAATAGACAACAATAATATATATGTATATATATGGTTGTGAGATTATCTGCAAAGGGCAATATCCAACTGTAATACCCCACATGTTAAAAGATGCTCTCAATGGAGAGCTTATTTTGATTGATGCTTTAAATAGAAATTTCTTGATGCGGAGGTTGAGTAGAAAATCTTGTCTGTTTTCTCACGTTGAATTCATTGGTGTCCTCAGGTTCTGAGTGTCCAGCAGCTGTACAGAATATGTACTTTATACTGGGACGATAACTATAATACTCGAAGCGTGTCGCCTGAAGTAAGTATTTTATGGCTAAATATTATTTTCTCCCAGGGTCCTCTTTAGTTCACTGTCATTTTCAATAAAACATAATTCCTTTTTAATGATATTCAAACTTTAATAACAGGTCATATCCAGTATGAGGGTGCTAATGACAGAGGAGTCCAACAATGCTGTCAGTAACTCATTTCTGTTGGATGATAATTCCAGGTAAAATAGCCATTGCCTTATTGGTAAATAACCAAGAGTAAAAAGAAAGATTCAAAATTGATTGATAGATTTGATGAAACATTTTCACTCGTTAATATACTATGGGATTTCACTTGGATAATATTAATGGATTCTGGAAAAGCCACTGAAATGCAATGTTGTGATTCATTGGGGGGATAATGTCTTTAGGTGGCATTTTAGTCAAATGTTGAAGAACTAAGGCCATCTTTGCCTGTGTTTTCATATCACTTTTTCCATTTTATTTTCTTGAAATTGAAAATACACACTTTACACTGTTTTTAATTGAAAATATTCTCATTTTTATTTTCATTTTTACATTCCCAATAAATTTTAATTATTTTTTCAAAATTATATTTCGCATCAATTTCTCTCACTTACTTTTTATCACTTTCCTCCCTCATCTTCTATCATCTTTCTTTAACCATTCTTTCTCATCTTCTATCATCTAATTATTCTTTTTCAATCATTTCACACATCACCAATCACCAATTTCAACCATTTTCAAATACAACCAAACACACCTACTTTTTTCACTTTTTTCGCAGGAAAATCAAAAACTCAATTCTCCCATACATTTTTGAAAATAGCAAAAATAGCAGTTGAAAATGAAATGAAAACACATCCAAACAGAGCCTAAGAATTTCAAATCCATGAGATAAAATTCGTTGAACTTGTTTGGATAACTCCGAGTTGCTGTTTTTAAATCTTTCAGCACCCATTTTAAATTATTTTTTCAATCATTAAGCTGGGCTTGAAATCTGCTAATGCTCTGTTTCATTAGGGGGATGATGTCTCTAGGTTGTATTTGGATCAAATGATCATTTAAGAACTAAGGATTTCTGATATTAAATCCGTTGAACTTGTTTGGATAATATCGAGTGATTACTTTTGAATCTTCAACTTTTTTTTTTTTTTGACTTATTTTTTCAATCATTATGCTAAATTTGAAATTTGCTAATATGGAACTCGTTTGAAATGCTTAGATCCAAATCTTTTATTCAATTCTAATTCTTTTCCCCATACGCAAGCTTAAAATGTTTGCTTAACTCTAACGTGTTTGCTTATATGAAATGCAGCATCCCGTTCTCGATCGATGAACTTTCTAATTCAATCTCAGCAAAGGATTACTTGGATGTCAAGCCCGCTTCAGACCTTCTTGAGAATCCCGCCTTCCAATTTTTACATGGCTGAGGCTGGGAACCACGTTCATACACTGTAAATTTGTCGGTTTTTTGCAATTTTTGTTTTTTATTTTATAGATTGCTGTATAATATTTTTTTTCCAAAGTTTCTCAGCATTAGGGGGCAGGAAAATTTCATTCAATTGGCAATTGCCTTTTACTTTTGTAGTATTGTTTTTGTCCGTGCCAAATGGCAAGTATTCTTTCTAGGGAGTTAGGGTTGTGCCACTATTTTTATGTGTCTTTTTTTGCTTTTATACACAATAATATGTATTGGAATATCTGTATAAGATACTCTTCGATGTGCACTGTAAATTAATTTATTAGCATGTATTGACGGTTGTGAGAATTTGAAATCTCTGTTCCAAGTTTTAGGTTTAGTTTTCTCTACTTTCGTGTTAAAAAATGTTACAATGGTTGTGATACGAGTGAGATTCTTAAGAGCTCTAGGGGTTACAAAAGTACAAATATAATCATAGCGTAAGGTGGATTTCGTGTGAATTTTACTATAGAGATGGTTATGATTGTTCCGCTATTGGGAATTTTATTTTCTCCCTCCGCCTCTCCCACCGTGTGTGTGGGGGGGGGGGGGGGGGGGTCGGGGAGATGGGGTTATTTGTAGGGAGTTTTGGCCTTTGGATCTTAAAACCTATTATAATTACAATTTACAACTTAGTTGTGAGTTGGATCCGCGTCTCATTACATAAGTCTCATTACATAAAATGTTGTGGTCGCACTGGGGGGTCAGCATGGCATGTACTTGGTAAGTAAATTATGAAAAAAAGAAAATCACTCGCCATTATGAAATAATTGGCTTTGAAAGTAAATCTGAGAAAATATTTAGTAATGTGTAAATAAAGCTACAAACTCGATTTAAGTTTGACTTGATAAGTTAAAAAATAATAAAATGTGTAGATGTATTGAAACTTGATTTTGTCAAATCTCACTTTGACTAGTCTAGTTACTGAAGCAAGCTTAAACATAATTTTAAAGCTCGATAGAAATTCAAATAAGTTTGAACAAGCTAGATTATCAAACACAATTTTTTAGACCTTGATAAAAATTAATCACGTATGAATAGTATCTTATATGATTTAACTTGATTGACTTATGTCTATATAAGAAACAAATGTTTATCTACATTTGAAATGGAGGAAATGGACCAGTCTGTGGTATATCACGTGAATTCTTTTAAATTCTTTCTGCAAAATATCACAAAATATTATTTAGGACCATATTTTATTTTGTATTAAAGACCCTCCATTGGACCAATAAATTTCGGAATTTCTCTAATTTTGCTTTATATTTGATCAAAGTAGCAACCTTAGAGAAGGATATATATTATCTACACTTTGTCCAAAAAACACGTATTCTTTCAAGAATTTGCATGATTTTGACATTGAGTATGACCATCAACCACTTCTTTTCAATTTTTCACAAGTTTTACTTATGTTCTAGGCCATAAACGAAGATCAAAAACCCAAATCATGAGTCATTGTTCTGAAACTTCGAGTCCCGAAACATGCAATGTCAACAATTTGAGTAATAATAATATTATTGGCTATACACGCATGATTATAATTATACTGCCATTTGAAATTCGAGAAAAATTCTAAAAAGAACACTCTAGAAACAATGTCGGCATAAAATGGATAGTTGGTAAGTCAAAATTGAGTTAATAAGAGCTGCCCAAGTGGATTGGGCTTAGATAGGCTAATGCATTTCACGTGAGTCATTCTGAATAAGCTGTAATTGGTCCATGGGCCAGATTTAAAGGTCCCCCTCCCCCACAATATATAAAGTCAACTTCACGTGTACAAGTAGTGTGGTGAGTGTGGCTAAGTTTTTAAGTTTTTGAATATTATGGGTTAGAATCTAATGATACACACGTATATAAATCTGCAGATATAGATATAATATGATATGGATATGAAATACGGTAAACATTATCCTTTTCCCCTATTTTATTTCTCATTTGTATAACTTTTATGTTTAATTTTTAATAAAAAAACTAAAATATTATCCTTTTCCCCTATTTTAGCCCAAAAATTATTGAAATACGGTAAGTATTTAAGTTTTTGTCTAGTTCCTTCAATTTATTCTCATTTGTATAACTTTTATGTCTAATTTTTAACAAAAGATCGAAAATATTATCCTTTTCCCCCCATTTTAGCCCAAAAAGTATTGTATACTATGAAAGAAGAATGCTTTGCTTGGTATTCTTCAAGGCGTGTAGATATTTCAAATTTTGTATCGGACAGTATCCAAAATTTGATCTTTTATTTTTATTTTTGGACACTTCAAAAATATTCGGGACACGGTATCTGAGAGTACCTGTGCCGAATACAGGTACGATACTGCACTGGGTCATTTTTAGGAGCATTCGTGCATCAAAGTTCTATGATACACGAACACGATACAATATGGATACAAAATACGAAAAATCTCAACATTTTAGAATATGATACATTGAGGATAAGTGTATATAAATGAATACATAAAATTTAAAAATATATTTGATTCAATAGATTCATTGATATAAATAATATTTTACCTTCTTTAATTTATTTAACTTTTAAGTTTTGATTTTTAATAGAAGATGGAAAACATTATCTATGTTCCTATTTTAGGACAAAAAGTATTGTATAATATCAAAAAAGTACTTTGCCTTGTATTCAAGGCGTATCAGATACTTTAAATTTTGTGTCGAATAACGTATCCAAAATTCTTTTTCTTTTTATTGTATTTGTTGGACACCTCAATAATGTGCCGAATATGGTATTCGGGAGTATCCATATCCGATACTGGACAAGATTATATTTAGGAATATTCGGACATTATAGATTACATACATACATCAACACATATTGGAACCTATGCGTTTAGTTGGTTTGACTTATTACTCTAATTGACATATTTAACTTATTATCTTTATGAAGTTACAAGTTCAATATTTGGACTAGAAATTCATAAAATCAATTACCTTTAACCCGTATTGGAACTAATGTGTTTAGTTGTTTGACTTATTACTATTTGACAGATTTGACTTATCATACATGTTCAATATTTAGACCAGAAGTTCATAAAATCAATTACCTTTACGGTAAAGAGATTTTAGTATAACTGACATATTGGTGGAGTTTTATTAAAAAGTTTGTTGTCGGCACATTTTATTACAACAACATATATACATATATATATATATATATAAAATTGATCCCTATATGAATCACTTTCATCAATGAATAGTAGGCTACAAGTATCTCCCCAAGGGCAGTGTAATTTGAATTTGTCTTACTTCGTGAAGATGGAAGAATGAGGTGATAGTGACCATTACAAGAGGTTCAATTTAGTCAATTTCAATAGGACATTGTATAAAGGAATGTGTGTTAAGTGCAATTACCTACCTATATTTGGCCACCATGAAATACTAATTATAACACTCAAAGAAATATGTGGTCTTGGTTTTGTAATTTGAGTAAGGTATGGACCATACCATAGTGCGAAGAACAACGAGGAGGAAGGTTCATCTTATCCATTGGAATGGGATGGCTAAATAGAGACAAAAATAATTGAACTTCTGTTATCGCGGCATGTTTCAAAATTTTAAGTGTATTATAATAGAGGTTTATCCTAAGATGATACAGCTGATATGATCAGTTACCCATCGTTATGTTTGTTTATTTGAATTAAAATTGCTAGTCTATGCAAAATGGTACGTTATAAATATAAGAATTTTTGAGAATATGATTAGTGTACTTTGATCCACTCTTTGAGATAGAGTGAAATTATGTATAGTTCAATTGGATGAATTGAATACGGTTAGTGGACTTTGACTTTTTTTGTACCCTTTGAGATAGAGCGAAATTATGTATAGTTCAATTGGGATGAATCCTGTAAATCTTTATCTATTTTTCAATTTATATTATTACACTCTTTCTTTATTCTTAACAATCAAAAGAAAAGTTAGATGTCTTGAGTAAAATGAAAAATAAGTTTAAGGGAGAATTGCAACAATAGTCCCATAAAATTGAGCATGTTGCAATTTTAATTTTATTATTTACAAACTTGCAAAATTAGTTATATGCGATGCAATTGTTCGCAATTTTTAAAATTGAATGAAATTTCGCACGTGGAATTAATGCATTTGTCAAATTATGTAAAATAATGCCCCATTGGCCATATATTTGCCGTTTGGGTAGTGCATTTTGTTGAACTGTTGTTATTATTGTTGTATTTGGAAAGAAACAAATCTACTATCATGGTTCAAAGTTTCTTTTCTTTTCCACCGAAACGTCCGCAAAGTTTCTGTTTTTCAACTTACGGAAAAGAAATTACCATGTAGTTTCGAAATTACATTGTTTCCTAGAAAACTCTTAACGTTTCCATGGAAACTCTCAATATTTCCATGGCTTCCATGTTCGTTTCCATGGAAACATTGAGAGTTTGGTAATTTTTTTTCAAAAAGATTTACTCTATCACAAAGACAATGGAGCTCTCAAATCTCTCAATGTAGGGAAAGAAGTTAAAAAAGAAGAAGAAGAAGAAATGAAGAGTAATAAATTTAACAACCAAATGAATATTTATTTCACCAAGAAACGACTTTTTATCATGCGACTCAAGATGAATATTACTGTATTATCGATTAAAGTAATTTTTTCATATAATTTGTAGATGAGTTTGAAACCATGGTATCAGCCATATTAACTGTTTATTTTTTTCACGACAACACTTTTAGAATTTTTTATTTCACAATTTAAGTTACTAAAATTTTATCAATTATATGTTCTGTGAATGTTAAACTTCAATCAAACATTGCCACTTTTCATTTTTTTCACGACAACACTTTTAGAATTTTTTATTTCATAATTTAAGTTACTAAAATAATATTGGTTATATGTTATGTGAATGTTAAACTTGAATCAAACGTTATCGCATTATTTATTAGTGTAATTTGATCGATTATTAATGTAGATGTATAAATATTTTACACAACTATTATTTTTTTCTAGTAAAAAAAGGAAGCAGCCCTTCTTTGCATCTTTTTTCACCGTTTTTACCTTGTTTCTAACGTTTTTCAAGTTTTCCATGATGTTTCCGATACGTTTCTTATATTTAAGAACTCGAAACTTATCATCGAAACGAAATTTTAATCATTGTCTACTATCACTCACTGGATACCATTTATATTCGGATTAGAAGCGAGTTGATTGATTTTTACAACCTCACTCTTGGCAAATAATGGTGCGGAGTGAATTGGTTCCTATGAACTCGGTCCATTCAAGAATTATCCCCTATGCTATGCAAAGCCATGTATGCATAGTTATATCATTTTTTAACTATCAATACGAAAATTTTCATATTCAAAGATTTTTTCTTTTCTTTTCAAAGAGTAGGAGCCACCTAAGTTCCTAACCACAAAATTAATGTATAATATAATTAAAATGAGCAATATAATTTATATATACATATATCATTTGAGGTTACGCGTTAAGATTAATAAATTATATGAATTTTTCGAACTCCAAATTCATCTGCATCTGCATTTGTTGCTTACCAAATCCCATTAAGAGACAAATACAATTCTATTGCATTGATTATAAAATCACTTTTAGTCTTTTAGAGTTATTTATACACAACCTTTTTCACTATTGTTTCTTCTATTTGGGCCCCTTTTGTTTTCGAATTTTCTTATTAATTAGGGATGAGAGAAGAACAAATTATTAAATATTTGGCTCGAGTTTGATTGTTAAAGATCCATTTGAGGTTGATCCACTGACATGACAAAATCAAGTTTGAGCAATCTTATTTGTTCGATATGTTTTGCAGCTCAGTTCAATTTTGATTCGTTGGTAAAAAAGATTAAATATATGTAGAAACACAAAGTTAATTTATTTTTTTTGGCTTTATAAAAGCGTAATATAGTTCAACTATTAAAATTTGTTAAATTTTTTTGCCTAATTACGCTAAAAAGTTTAAAAGATAATGCCAACTTAATTGTTGCTTGAAATTTTATCCATTGGCCTTGTTTTCTTGAGAAACAAATATTACTTTTGGGCTTTTTCATCAATCAATTAACAGGACTGTATACTAATTTCAGAGACTATTTTTAGAATATCTTATGTTTCAAATCATGGTACAATCATAATTATCTAACTACATGGTAAAATCTACGTAGAGTGAGGTCTGTATACAGATTATTATAATTATACCAAGCGTTAGAGTCTCGAAACTCTTTAAAAATTACTTATGATTAGCAAATTTCATAGTTTCCCGCATTAAGGTATAGGATTAGGTCAAACACACTAATATGGTCCAATCATTAATTAGATATTTAACCATTTCATGTGGTACTAACTCATTATTCTTTCGGTGTGGTCAAACCTGCATATTTTGGTCAAAATCAGGTAATTAGCAATTGAATTTAATAATGTAAATTAGATTAATATTATTCCTTCTGCCCATTAATTTTTTTTTGAGACAATCGGTAACGTGTCAATTACATCATGGATATGAATCATTAATCAGCATATAATACTAATACTAAATTACAACAGCTGACAACTATCAATAAAGTAGAGAAAGACCCACACGCTATCGGTGGGAGTTAAACCCAAAACCTCTAATATTTTGAGACATCAGCTTTGTCAATGAAACTAGACATCATCTGCCCTTCTACCCATTAATTAATCAAGCAAAAAAATACAGGTTGGTGAAGACCATAATTAATTTTGGACCACATTCTACATATAAATTATATAATTCAGTATCATGTATATATATATATATATATATATACTTAATGTAGTGTATAAATATAGAAATATGGATTAAAATAATTAGTTTGACTAATTTCTTGCTAACAGTCTGATTAAAGTCTAAATATTCCAATCTGCACCTGAGAACGGCTAATCCATGTGGTCTCGTGTGTTTCCAAATTTTTTAGCTCAATCTACATCCACGGTCAAACATAATTCACCATACAAGTAAACCCTACTCATGTTCTTTCATATATATATATATATATATATATTATGAATGATCCATCTGATTCAACCTGAGTCAAATCGGGGTAGTGGATCGTTTTAGACCGCGGTATCCTAGTTATAATCTAGATTTGTTCTGAAATTGCAAGTTTGTTTGACTCTCGAGAAATTCATGGGACAATCTTTAACTTAAATAACGGGACATTTTTAGGAGCTCTTGTAAAATATAATCATAGCCATATACATTATTAGGTTTATGTGAAATTCACCATCTAAGAATAATTATATTGCAATTATACTAAAGGGATAATGATACTCGCACCCCCTTAATGATGGGGTAATTACACAAACCTCCCCTCATTAATTGATAATTACAAACACCCCCTCAGGGGGTCTATTTGTAAGACTTACAGTGGGTGCAATTGTAAGAATTGTTACACATACAGGGGATGCAAATGTAAGAAATCTTTAACATGCGGGGGTGTGTTTGTCATTATCAATTAATGAGGGGAGGTTTGTGTAATTACCCCATTATTGAGGGGGTGTGAGTGTAATTTCCCTATACTAAACCTGAAAATCCCCGAAATCCCTAAACATTACTTTCATTTATCTATATAATTTTTTAACTAGTTTGAATAGTTGGTAGTTAGTAAGTAACCTTTAGGACTCGCGCCCCTTAATATAATCGTAACTTATGATAATTATACATGTATGATAGACTCTTATTAATTACTCTCATATGATTGTAATTGTTCCAAAATAAATATAAATGTATTTGTAATTGTTAAAAAATGACATCATTAACATTTATGTTAACTTCTTGAATTGTTAACCTCAATCAAATGGATATTTTCTTAATTAACGAAAAAGAAGTTATAATACTACTAATGGACATCTGCAAACAAATTAACAGAAATTATGGAAGCAAAGGAAAGGTAAATGGCTGTCTAAAGATGGAGCTAATCTATACTAATAAAAATTAGAGAAGAGAAGGGCTTAGGCTTTAAAGATCGATTTGCACTGCCAAACAGTTTTGGTGAAGTATCAATAATTTTTTCGATTGTATCACGTGTATACACCACAATTATTACAGTGACACCTCATATATTTTGATGAGGTGACTTCAACAACAACATGATCCATTGAATCCAGAAGATTTTTACATACACAATTGTTCGAACTCAAAGCCTCTTACTTAAATAATTATGACCTTTGTCACTGTATCTATGTTGTTGGTAAAACACAAAGAGAATCTCTTAGACCGAATTAAGCATTAGTATATTCACTAGCACTAGGGAAATTAAAATAGAATAATGGCAAAATTTTCTTTATTTCTGAAGTTTTAGAGTTTTTCAAGGAAAAAATTGAGGGAATAAATATACAAATAAATAAGTAATGTGTACGATATGATCCCATTTTTAATTAGCATCTCAAAGGAATGATGAATTAATGCATGGAAAATTGAAGGGAGCTATTGGTTAAACTCGAGATAACCCTGTCACGGCATGGGAGACTGAATATGCAAAAAAATATTTAAGAAATATATATATATATTATTATATAAATTATATTTATAATCTAAAAATTTTAGAAAAAAAAAAGATGATTCAATTTTAATAATTATCATCAAATAATTTATTTATATGAGTATTAAACCCTATATTCTGTTTAAAAAATAATAAAACATTATTAATAATATTAATGAAATAAAATGTTAAAAATAAATGAGAGGTAACATTACTAATGAAAAAAATGACTCAATTTTGTTGGTTATCATTGGAAATTTTATATTATATGAGTATTAGATCTTCTTATTTATTTAAAATAATAATAATAAAAAAATAAATTAGTAAATTTAATTGAATAGTTATTAAAGAATGTCTAATAAATATTATTACAAGTCAAATGGATATAGAAAAGTTGTTTTTAATTTAAATTCGAATTATATTGATATATAACCTTACTTTGAATTCAGATTATGCTGGTAACTAATTTGTTTTGAATTTTTAAAATTAATTTTTTTGGATAAAGATTGATAACTATATTTATCCACATTCATTTGATACAATTATTTATGTGGCAATGGCACACTTGAGTTCAATTACACTATTCACGTGTGTGCTTACTTTGATAGCCTCAAAGGTTGTGTTTTATTATATATAGATGAGATTTTTTATTACAAATTATGCTGCATCTCCTATTACAAAATTGCAAGATAATAGGAGATGTAACACGGATTGTAATGATCATACCGTTGGTGGACGTAAAATGCATGCATCCAAACTGGAAAACCTACGTCCACATTGTTATAGTGATTTTTTTGGACATTTTTGAAAATACAAATTAATTTTATCTCGACTTCCGATATGGATTGCCATTCAGATACACAGCTAAATGCACAAATTTTCTCCACATTGACAACTTTTGAAGTAATTGGAAGAATTTATTTAAGTGTATATATTTCCTTTTTGTTGTTTATACTGATCAAGCACTCCATTCCAATTTTGTTAATCTTTTAGGGGTGGTTGTAAATTTGTAATTTGTATAACCTTTCACCATATAAAATGGGCGTTTAATAGCATATATAATGGGAAATTGTTTATATTCTTTATATGATGGGAAATTATTTTTCTTTAACAAATGCGTGGTAGTTAACTTGATTACTAAATTAATAACCAATTTTGTTTTTATAAGCTTTGAATTATATATTTGCAAGTCTTAAATTATTAAGTTTAATTTGAGCTATCCTTATCCAAATGAAACCAAAGCTTGAGAATGTGTGTAAAATTCCCCTATATATTGGCATAGTCATATATTGTTTGTACTCTAATTCGATCTAGTTAATTGATTATTTAAAACTTTTTTTTAAAATTGATAACAAATGCACATTGAATATTCATAAACATAAGTGTATGTGGTATCTAAAACAAGTAGTTTCGATTTTTTTTTCATTTATTAATTCTAGACGAAAGGGATACCTGGCCCGACAAATCGCGACGGAATTGAACTCAGGACCTCACACATGAAAGTGGAAATTGATACCACTAGGCTAACAAGCCTTTGATGTAGTTTCGATTTCCTTGAACTTTGAGTTCCGAATTTTTCTAAGAATATCGTGAATTATTATCAAAGACTTGACCCACCTAATTGCAATAAAAAAATCACTCAAGACAAATTGAATAGTAAAAAAAAGATTAAAAATAATTAATTTTCCCGGAGGCATGCTTCTAACATGGCATTTGGGGTATTAAAACGTTTTTACCGACCTCATTAATGGAACATCAGTATTGAGACTAGTGGAATTTACACTTGTTAGCTAAAGTATAATAATTACTTTATTTAGCTCATAAATTAGATCTATTATTGAACCACATTTGAACTTGAGTTTTATTAATAAACTAATCCACGTTCTCTGCCATGTGGTTTAACAAGAATTTTGGATCCTTCAATGCTGATCAAGAATAATATCTCTAACGGGGTTGGTCCGAGTGGTAAGCAGCTCGATTCCGCTTAAACAATGTCTCGGGTTCGAGACCTTGTGAATGCAGAAAACCTCCGCTGGGAGACTCACCCACCATTGCCACCCGGGTCAGATCCGGATGTAGTCGGGGCAAAGCTCCGGTGAACCGGGTGGGCAATTAAAAAAAAGAATAATATCTCTAAGTCTATAAGTTATTAAAAACAAAAAAATAAATACAAGAATAATATCTCTAAGCTAATCTATTCTTTTCTTTATCTATAAATTTTGAGTTTTTGCTAGTCATTTCAAATGAATTTTATAATTAACATCTTGAATAATACATAATAATTAATGGACTTTATTAATGTGTGGGATATGGGATTTGAATTCAATGGCAGTTGCAAAGTGTATGATTTTCTTTGGTCGGTTTGATTGCTTAATTAATTTAATTTGTAGTTGTTTCTTATTTCTTTTAAAGACAATTAATTATGATAAAATTCGCCATTAAATGATCTTCAAGAATTATTGAACCTTTTGGAGTTATTTTATCAAAGTATTATTAAATTGAGTTATTTTACACCCTTTATCAAAAAGTGGCCCACAAATTAAAGCAAATAGAAGAATTAATTAACCAAGGAATATTAGAGGAGATTTTTCCACTACTAAACCTTGCAAAAAAATAATACAAATAAATTCAAGCCCATATTCTCTCTTTATTTTAGTAATTCTATACTATATATGATATACCTTATAAAAAAAAATACTATATATGATATATATTAAAGATTTAGTGACCAGTCACTCTAAAATCTAGATAATGAAGAGAGACGTTTTTGGGATCTTTCTAAATTTCGAATGTGACCAGTTAGATTTGCAAAGATTTTCACTGTGGTCTTTTAAATTAATCTTTGTTCATTCAAAGGTCCCTTAATTAGTGCCATGTAAGAGTTTTCAAGGATTTTTTTTTTTTTAAGAAAATCGGTCTTATAAATCATTCAATCAAAAGTTTACAACGCCTGAAACAATACAATTCATATCAACTTATACGCTCGACAACTCAATCCTTGGTGGTGAGAAGTAGGGATGTAAACGAGCCGAACTCGAGCCGAGCCTGGCAAATTTGCCAGGCTTGAGCTCGAGCTCGAGCCTGAGCTCACGAGCTCGAGCTCGTCGAGCCCGGGTTTGAAGGGCTCGAGCTCGAGCTCGTTTGTTAAAAAACGAGCTCGGCTCGAGCTCGAGCCGAGCTCGCGAGCTCAAGCTTGAATTGGGCTCGCGAGCCTGGTAATTATAATATATAATTAATATTTAATATATATATAATTAATATTTAATATATAAAAATATATATATAAAATTATGAAAAAGCTCGCGAGCCGGGCTCGCGAGCTTTTTGCAGATACATTTAGGCTCGAGCTCGTGAAGCTCGAGCTCGAGCTCGTGAAACTCGAGCTCGAGTAGAGCTCGAGTCGAGCCGGCTCGGCTCAACTTACATCCCTAGTAAGAAGGGCCGTTACTCCTCACACAAGATAAGGGAAAACTGCGAAATTGGTCCCATAGTTATAGGGATTTGACAAAATTGGTTAATGTTTTTCTGTGGGAACAAAATATGACAGTAATTACTTAATTTAAGCAATTTGGGGATAAATTTGGCCTGAATTTATCAATTTGACCAAAATTCATTTAAATGACACTCATATACCCCGCCCCCCGCCCCCCCCACCCACCCCAAAAATTCGTCAAATATTGATAAATAGAGTCGCATGCGTCTATAACCCGAACACTCACGTAAGATCCATCATATATATAGTTTTAATTATAATGAAACTAGAATTCCCCAAACTACCCAATAATTACTCTTATGATGTGAATGAGCTAAAAGTCGCTATATGCAAAACACAACTTATTGATGTAGCTTCTTGTTCAAATTGAGTTTGGTCTAAGATCTTAATCAATTACATAACAAGTGAATTATATGTATATATATTTGGTATACAATCATTAATTACAAAGCAAATTTCACAGTACTTATGATTATGATGTGTATGTATATATTTGCATGAAAAAAAATTAATTGGTCAAATTCCAGTCATTTCTGAATAAAGATCAAAATATCCTTAAAAATTGAAGAAAATAGCAAAAAGATCGAAAATGGACAAGGATCCGCTCTTTAAAAAAGTGGGGTCGAGTAGACCCTATGACTCGAATGATCCGGACCAATCATAGTGGGATGCGTGTCATAATCCTAATAACTCAATTGCCACAATAAGGGAAAATACAGTTTTCCCTCTATAAATACTCCCAAGTGCTCATTTATCAAGATAGACATGCATTTATTGCATAATTAACTCTCTAGATTCACTTCATTTTTGCCTCTAAATTTCCACCTCGTATCATATATAGTAGAAGCAGAAGCTACTATTACAATAGAAATACCTAATTTATTTGAACAATGATTAAAATTGATCCTAGTTAACTAAGTACGTAGTCAGCTTGACTTAGTTCAAGTGCAATCTATAAGCCCAGTAGTTTGGGTTTGGATTCGACCTCTGAGGTCCTTGACTTGGTCCGAATTGCCTTGAGCTAAATCAATAATATATATATACTATATTAAAACCAAATTAAAGGTTTGCTAATCACCACATTAAAATATCAAATTTAGTAATGTTACTTGAGAGTAATTAAGGAAAATTGATGAGTCGTTCTGATCAAAAGTCTTGTTCTAATAAATATGTATACTCCCTTCCACCGTTCTACCCCCACCGTCACCGTCACCGGTTGTTGCCAATCTCTCCCTGCCACGAATTTTCCTCCCAACAGAACGATGGTTGTACATGAAAACTTGCACAGAATGTTTGTTTGATCAGCTACACTAGTCTCTGTTATCTTCAATATATATATATATATATATATATATATATATATATATAATATACCACACCGCCAAAGCCCAGTAGTAATTCCATTACTAATAACACTAACTTATGACCCCATCACCACTCTTTTCTCCCGAGAAAATTTTTGTTTATCTATCACGCGTCATGATTATATATAGATTTTAAGTTTTAACAAACTTTTAGCGTACTTTATTGATCACTAAAAACTAGTGTTCTTCCGGGAAAATTCTACGTTATACCAAGTATAATTGTCTTGGTGTCTATATTTATCACGCAGTGTATTATCTGTCGTATCCTTACACACTTATTTTGTGTGAAAAAGACAAATACAAAAATACACTCTCAAACTATTGTACTTGATCTGACATAGAATTACCCGCGTTTCTATATATATGTATATATGTATGTACGTATATATTGTATGTGTGTATTTTCTTCCAAGACACGCTTGCTTGATGAGTGAATATAGCTAGCACAGCCGTCCACAGAAAGTATGGGGGGAAACCCTAGCTAGGGTCCTTAAAGATTGCGAGTTATAAAGTAAGAAATGAAGGGAAAATACAATTGAAAAAGTATTAAAATTAATCCCATTTGATCTAAAAGTAGTATACTCCAAAAGGGCTCACACCCTGGCTGTGGAGCATACTCCAAAGCTCACTAACTATAAACAATACAACACACATCCCTATCGAATCCTGCATGGGATATATATAAATATTTTTTTATAACATCAAAAATAAAAAAATTCTAGTTCAAACTTGCTTTGGCCGAACTTAAATGTGATTTACAAAATGTGTCGTGAATTACATTTATTAGGGGATGGAATTGCAATCGTCTTGTGAATTACACTTTAACTTAATTACTTAATTGATTAATCAAGCCCGAACTGGAATTTCAGGATGAAAACCAAAAATATTGGCAAAAATAGTATATTCAGGGCAAAGCCAGGAGCTAGTGGAGGCACCCCTCACCTTTGAATTTTTTCTTTTACCCTATAAATTTTTTCGCTCACTCAAAATGTAAAATTATCAAGGCTTTGCCCCCTTTTTTATATATACATTCGCCCCCAAAATTCAAATTCTGACTCCGTCCCTAATTGTATTCTATATATTATTTTTATAGATTATTACTTCGTCGTTTGTACCCTTATTTCAATATTCACACTCCTTTGGAATCATGCATTTGGGATTGGAATAGCCAGAGTGAAGTTGGAAGGATGATAGAAGTACTCATTTCCAAAGCCCCTTTTTTTTATATATAATAATATCTAATATATACACACATATACTTACAAGCACCAAGCTAAATATAGCTCACAATTCTTTTACATGAAAAGGAGTGATCTCCATGAAAACCAAGGTTTCATTCACATGCTCCCCTTTCTCTTTTAATGAAATTAAACTTCAAGTACCGAGCAATGGGGTATACGTGGAGGCGCACCATGTTTTAATCATTTTTAATTTATATATATGTTCTCAAAGTTAGCTAAACTACTCTTCTTGCATGCAATTACTCTAATTAATTAATTAATTAATTAATTAATTAAAATGATTAATCTATATATAAGCATGCATGTTAGAGCTAAACCCTACCTAAGTACAGCCTAATCATCATCATTAGATTGATTTTAATATCTAAAGAATGATTTACTTTCTTGACTCACGACGTCGTGTGTCAAATTTAGAAATTATTGTATCGTCCTATATATATAGCTATGATCAAGTTTATAATATATAGTATATATAGGAAAATATATCTATTAGTTCAAAATTAAATTTTTAGCTTAAGATGCAAATATTCTAATAATGAATGTTTGGGTAATTCTATGGTGGACCGGGAGTGTTGCTCCCGGTCCATTTCTTACCACACAAATACTTGGGGCGGGGTGGTTTACACAAAGTAGGTAGGTGTGAAAACCACCTCAATCATTTTGAATGTGTGGTGTAAAATGGACCAGGAGCAACACTCAGTCTATCTTAGAATTTTCCCGAATCTTATTAGGTGCATGCATATGTACGTGACATGGCAAATATCATTTTGGTTTTCTCCAAATCGGGTCGAGCCAAACTTAAGCTAGCTAGTCTAACTTCGGTCAAAATTGATCCTCTACTAAGAATACTATTTCATCTTTTATTGCATAACATAAATGTCTGACATATGTAAAAGCACTAATTAATCTATATTTGTATTGCCTCTATATTTACTAACCAAACTTTGCAATAGGAGATCTCAACCGGTCTGAATTATGCTAGCTAAGGTGAAAAGGATTATAAAATACAAAAATGTATTATCCATAGTAAAAAAAGAAGAAAAATGCGTTCTTTATTTGTTTATTTCGTACTAAGCAAGGGGTGATTCTAAAACAGACCGACTCCAACATAGTCGGTTTGTTTAACACCATTGAATGTAGGGAAAAGATAGTAACAAATATCTAAATCACCTATATTTAATGATGTTGGACAGATCGATTTTATTGGACCCAATCTGTTTTAGAATTTCCCCAAGCAACAATATCCAAATATAAAGTGTAATCTATATTGAGAAGGAAATTCCAAAAAAGTAAAATAGATTTTTATTAGTACTAAATTTGGACAAAAACAAAGTGGGCCCCATAGAAGGTACCACGTAATGTGACGAATGGGTTGGCAGGAATGGGCTTAGTGGGCCGAAACAGCCTTAGCAGTCACAATCGCAATGTGGGGGTCCAATGATCAGTGGATGACGTTAGCTCTCAATTAATGATCTGACTATGCCCTTCTATAATGCCAGGTCAGCATTAACATATGTACATATCAGATTTTTCTACTATTTTCCATTGGTTTTTTGTGGGCCCATCAAAATCAGATGAAGCTGACACGTCACTTTCATTGCTCAATCTAATTCTCCTTTGATCTTGTTCATTTTAAGGAATTTTATTATCGGTTTATTCTACGTTACACTTGGTAGACATGCCTTAGACGGCTAAATGTATGATGCGTATTTCATGAATTATTTCTCCACAAAATGACGATACAAGTGTAATACATCAAACACTACTCCATGAATGTTTGGTTTAAAAAAATCATCTTGAAATTATTTATTCCTCGTTAATTCACTTTAAATGATAAAATGAAGAACTTCCCTTCTTTAATAATTTCATTTAGAACAAATTATCATTAGCTTACTTAGGCTAATTTGACTTGTAATCCAAACCTTCCATTACATATAACATCTCCTTTACTTGAAACGCGTAAAATCGTGTCGTTGTGATATGAGTAGAGAAATTACTTTTTATTTGTTTCTCTTTATTTTCTTTCAGCAATTCACACATATATGATTGTGTAACATGAGACGATGCTTGTAGAGTGTGTTGTGTGCATAATGTTGATTGACATTATATATAAAATAAGAAAACAATTTTATATGTACTTTTTTTTTATTATTATTTTGCGTTGATGGGCGATGAATGATGATTGACATGTTATATGCAATGATTTTTTCGATCAATTTGCACATTTAATATTTCTATTTTCTTTCCAAAAAAAGTATTACTATTATTATCTATCTATTTATAAAAAAAATAAAGCTATTAAAATCGGCGTGCCGCCTAAGTACAAGAATCTTCTTCATTGTCACTTTACATACTTCAACTCATTAAATAAAACCATGATTCCAAAGGCAAAAAAAATAAAAAATAGAAAAGGTAACCCAAAAAATTTAGGCTTTGTTTGGATGTGTTTTCATTTCATTATCAACCGTCATTTTCTAAAATGTATGGGGAAATGAGTTTTTTTATTTTTGTGTGAGAAAAGTGAAAAAAAGTAAGTGTGTTTGGTTGTGTTTTTAAAAATGATTGAAATTGGTAATTATAATGTGTGAAGTGATTGAAAAGTAATGATTAAATAAATAGTTTTGGATTTAAAAATTTAAAGGAAAGAGAGAGAAGTGTTTAAAAAATTGAAAGGAGATGAGAGAGAAAAGTGATAAAAACAAATTGTAAGATGAATGATGTGAAATGTAATTTTAAAAAAATGATTGAAATTTATTGGGAACGTAAGAATGAGAATGAAAATGTGAATATTTTCAATTAAAAACAGTATAAAGTGTGTATTTTCATTCTCAGATCAAAATGGAAAAAGTGTTTTGAAAACACAAACAAACAAAGCCTTAAGGTCTCGTTTGTTTATGTTTTTAAATTTCATTTTCTATATCTCAGATTACAAAATCCTACAAAATCGTATTACAAATTATTTTTATCAAAATTTACCATTTTCTCAACTCCACTTTCCTTTTTTCCTATATAATTATCCATCAATCGCTACATCCATCATTTCACGCAATCATCAATCAAGAATCATTTATTCTAACTAATACTTTTTTTTTTCTCTTTCAAAGTTTATAATTTATATTTAGTCTTTAATACATCAACCAATCATTTTTGATTTGACCTATTTTACAAATTTCAACCATTTTTTGAAACATAAACGGGTCATACTTGGAAGATCACGGGAGTTGGGCTCCCGAAATGATCTCCACCATCACATGTATATATGATGATATCCCAATATTATTCCAGGAGCCCAACTCTCGGGAAACATAAACAAAAACAAACACAATACAACACAAATTACATCATTTTTACACGAATCTCCATAGTACGCATTTCCCGATAAACTTTCAGATTCTAACTAAAAATCATAAACAAACCAGACCTAAGCTAATTCCACTCTAATCCTCAATGAATTAAAAAATGAAATAATAATAAGAGATAATTACACTCACACCTCCTCAATGATGGGATAATTACACAAACCTCCTCTCATTAATTGATAATTACAAATATACCCCCCTCATGTTAAAGATTTATTACAATTGTACCCCTTATGTGTAATAATTATTACAATTACACTCTCTATAAGCCTTACAAATAGACCCACGAGGGATATTTATAATTATCAATTAGTGAATGATTTGTGTAATTATCCAGGGGTTGTGAGTGTAATTATCCTAATAATAATAATACAAAGAAGACTTTGGCTTATGATTTGAAAAGGGCCCCACTCTAAAGCCATTTAAGCCCCACCCTCCATCACATGCAACTTCACTCTATATAGCCCCCCCTTCACTTCATCTTCTTCCCTCATTCCAAACTCAAAGTCTCAAACAACATTCATACTCAAAAACATTCAAAAATCTCTCAAACTAAAACCATATTTCATCCTCAAACAATCCACATTTCGATCATCAATCAAAAACAATAACATGTTTAGTTACACAGTCACAGATACCAATATGTTTCCGCGGCGATGCGTCTGGGTAAACGGCCCAGTCATCGTTGGCGCCGGGCCGTCAGGCCTAGCCGTTGCCGCCGGATTAAAAGACCAAGGCGTGCCGTTCGTAATCCTCGAACGCTCCGATTGCATTGCATCTCTATGGCAAAAACGTACTTACGATCGCTTAAAGCTTCATCTCCCTAAGCAGTTCTGCCAATTGCCTAATTTTCCATTTCCTGATCATTACCCTGAGTATCCTTCTAAGAGGCAATTCATCGAATACCTGGAGTCCTACGCCAAAACCTTCGATATCGATCCTCGGTTCAACGAGTGCGTGCAATCGGCTAAATACGACGAGGTTTGCAGGTTTTGGAGAGTTAGGACTGTTGCTAATGGTGGTGAGGAGGTCGAGTATTTATGCCAGTGGCTCGTCGTGGCGACCGGAGAGAACGCGGAGAGAGTTATGCCGGAGATTGAGGGATTGAAGGATTTTGGCGGGGATGTGATACATGCATGTGATTATAAGTCCGGTGAGAGTTTCAGGGGGAAGAGAGTTTTAGTTGTGGGGTGTGGAAATTCAGGCATGGAAGTTTCGCTTGATCTTTGTAACTATGATGCTAAGCCTGCCATGGTTGTTCGCAACTCGGTAAGAACAAGAACGACTCAAATTCTAATTACCAAAAAACACTTTTGGAAAACTACGGTTAACTTTTTCTGTCCATAAAAGTAGATTACGATGTTAGCTCAAAGTGACGAGTCAAAAGTCTGGTGGTGACAGTTGTCCCCTTCAACTTCTAAAACAAGTAGATTATAATTTTAGATCATGTGAGCGGTGACGAGTCAGAGGCTGATGATGACAGCCGTCCCCCTCAATTTTTGAAGAACAAAAAATTAATTTAGCTTACAAAAAGTTTTAACATTTAAATCCAAAACCTTAAAAAATCAACTTTCTTCCCCAGTTTTTTGTACCTTTTACCTGAAAATTATGACTTCGTCCCTGCATGTGAGTAAAAACATGTTATAATTTCATATGATGTTTGTGTTGTTTGTAAACTTAGATCTAATTAAGGGATGTCTTTGTAATTTGTAAAATTTGACAGCGCTTGGCAGTAATTGCCCAATAAATAACGCGGTGTGCATGTAATTATCTCTAACTTTTAATTTAGAGCAAATTACTATGTTTCCTAATAGGTTTTTTCTTATATTTCAGGTTCATGTATTACCAAGAGAGATATTTGGTAAATCAACATTTGAGCTAGCAATTTTCATGCTCAAATGGCTACCACTATGGCTTGTGGACAAAATCATGCTAGTTTTGGCATGGATGATCCTCGGAAACATGGAGAAATACGGGTTAAAAAGGCCGGCCCTCGGCCCGTTGGAGCTCAAGAACAATCATGGAAAGACCCCTGTTCTCGACATTGGAGCACTTGAAAAGATCCGATCAAGAGAGATTCAAGTCGTACCGGGGATCAATAGGTTTTCGTGTGGTGCAGTAGAGCTTGTTAATGGTGAAAAGCTTGAAATTGACTCTGTTGTTTTAGCTACAGGATATAAGAGTAACACTCCTTACTGGCTGCAGGTGAGAATAAGTTGTATGTTTTTCTTGTTTTAAGTTTGGATAAATTACGTAAACACCCCAACGTGATATTCGAATTATAAAGAACACTCGAGGTTTGAGAGATTATTGCAATTTTCCTTGTCGGTAAAAAAGTGATTACAATTTCATGGGCTACTTTTCGAGTTGTCAGGATCTGATGGGGAATTTTGGTAATTTATAAAAGTTTTTGGAGTTTGTGGTAATTACTCAATAAATCAAGGGGTTTGCATGCAATTATTCCTCTGAGTTAAGTTGTTCAAATAAGTTAAGGTAAATTACATAAATACCCTAATGGGGATTTTAGTTAGAAAAATCACCCGAATTTTGAGAAGTTATCAGAACTAAGTTGTTCAACACCCGAAATTTGAGAAATCATCATAATTTTTTTCTGTCAGTAAAAGTATATTACAATTTTACCTATGTCACCAAAAAGCATATTACAATCTCACGATTTTGAGAGTCGTTAGTATCTAATCTGACTGTAGTGTCTCGTAATTTGCTAAAACTAAAGGCGCTTGTGGTAGTTACATAATAAATAAGGCGTGTGTATGTAATTATGCTTTTTTAAATTAAGTTGTTCAAATAAGTTATCTTGAATTGAGATGCTAATTATTTTCTTGATTATATTTACAGGAAACTGAATTTTTCTCAAAAAATGGCTTCCCAAAAGCTTCTCCAAATGGATGGAAAGGAAAAGCTGGATTGTACGCCGTTGGATTCACAAGAAGAGGGCTATCTGGTGCATCTGCTGATGCAATTAAAATATCACAAGATATTGGCAAAATTTGGAAAGATGATTTGAATAAGAAAAAGCAAAAAGTCCCTAATCATAGAAGATGCATTTCAACTTTTTAATTATTAAAACTAAAAAGAAGGACTTAAATGCTTTTATTATTTAATTCTTTGGATATAGATACAGAAAAATTGCCAATATATACAGAAACAGTGCAAATATATATATATATATATACACACACAAAGAAAAGCAGATAGCACATAGAGACTAGCCCTCAACCAAGCCTCTTGGCCCAATGCATAAGGCTACCACTGGGACAATTTTGGGGTCAACTTGGTGTGCTCCCAGGATCGATTCCCAGCGTTGTCAACATAATGTTTGGTCAGCGGCAACTACACACTGCGAGCGGATATTAGTCGAGGTGCGCGAAAGCTAGCCCGAACATCCCGTGGGGAAACCGAAAAAAAAAAAAAGAGACTTGCCCTCTCCAATCCAAATTAGTGGGCATTTTTGTATAGTGAGGATGATGAGGCTTTTGTTAATTTTATTCTTTTATTGATTGACTTGTTAATTGTTATGGAGTTGTATAATTATAATTGGTTCAATGAAAAATAAGCCTTTTCTTTCTTCTCTAATTTAAAAACTTGTCCATTGTAAATGTTTTGCTTTTTATTGAGAGATTTAGCAATATGCAGACTATATATACTCTTTTTAGTTCTTGTATTGTTTAAACTTAAGAAGTAATTGTAGACTATGATTATCAACTTATAGTTAAAATTAAGCTATTTGGGAGTGTATGTGAACTTAATTTATACTTTTAAGTCTTTAAAATTAAGTGATAATAATATACATGCCTAAGTTGGTAAATGATACAGTTAAATCATCACATACTGAAGTGAAATATTTAAATGACAAGTTGGAACGGAATAAAAATTCAAAATTTAACAGGGAAAATTACTAACCTACCTGAAAATAATTTTTCATATCCAAAAAATTCATGAAACTATTTTTCAATCTCAAAAACCTATTCTACAAACTTTTCATTCCAAAAACTCCAAAAGTGAGGATTAACGACTTTTTCGACTAAACTACCCTTCATTTATTAAGTTAATAATTGATTAATAATTTTTTCTTATTGGAATCATTTTGTTTTAATTCTTTCAAATTGATGAATCATAAAATATGGATTTTATTTTGTAATAATATTTTAAAAAAAATTTGTATATAATTTATTTCAATTTAATATGGTAATTATCTATAAATATATGTTTTAAATTTTTTAAAAAGATTAAAAATTTGAAAATTTAAAATTAAAATCATAATTAGTACAATTATCAATATAAATTTTTTAAATAAATAAATTTCATTGCAAAACTACAATTGATTAATTTTTAATCTAGAAGGTTAGGGGCAATTAAGTCCATAAATTTGTTAACCCTAAATATTGGGTTTTCTGGAATGAAAAGTTGATGGAGTGGTTTTTTTGGATTGACAAATATTATCATGGGTTTTTTGGATGTAAAAGTATATTTTAAGGGTTTTTTTGTAATTTTTCCAATTTAATATAATGTAGGAGTAATATTTTTTTTATTCTCCCACAAATGAGTAAAAAAGATGGGGTAAAAAAATATAATGGCTTCGCCCGGGTTCGAACCGGAGACCTTCAGTGTGTTAGACTGACGTGATAACCAACTACACCACGAAACCTTTATGCTAACAATTTACATTCTATACTTATAATATAAATCATACGCTTCCCTCTACAGTTGCTTTCCTCTACAAAATCCTTCTTGTAAGTTCAAAACATTCTAAAAATGTAATTATCAGTGGTCCATCAGAGTTTCTCCAATTTTCTGATATTCCATGGAAGTAAGAAGAATGCTCTATGCTAGAAAATGACTGCATCCTATCACTGTATACAAATGATGCCTAATTAGAACACTCCGCTTATTTCTAGAATTTTGAGGATGGTTCCAGGTATCGGTGATGATATTGATAGGATTGTTTCATAAGTCGTATCGACATATATATTATAAGGCAAAACAAAATAAATACGTTATAAAATATTAAAAACAATGTGAAAAATAAGTAAAATTGTGGAAGCATGTAAATATCATTAGTATTACTTATAAAGTTATATTAAGCACATATTAAGATATTTTGTTACACGACATATAAATAAGATTAAGCATAATGTTATTGTCGAGCTTAAATTTGTAATGGAGATGAGTTCGCTATTAATTGTACCTAAAGCTCGGGTTTTTGGTCTGAAGGGCGACCATAAAAGAAAAAAAAAGTGGGACAAAACTTGATAATTTTTTTTTTCGGGGCCGGGGTGGGAGGGGCAGCTGCCACCACTGCCCCCGTCCCGATACCATCAATCATTCATTGTATATTTGAATAGTACATCTGACCGGTCTTTCACAAAGCATGTCTTCCCAAAAAAAAGTAAAATTAGATTAACATCTAAGAATGTGATATTTCCCGCGATTTTAATGTGCGAGTGATCGATAAAATCTTCGTATGAATGTTATATGCTATCAACAGCATATATTATCGAATAAAGAGATAAAGTCGGAGAATAATTGATATGATCCAATATTATCGAATATTATTTAAACCCGAGAATTATTATATGATCCAATATTATGGAGATCTTCAAATGCTTTGAACCATGTTTTCATTATAATTCAGTCATCCTTAACTATGTTTGAAAATTACCTAAATAGACCTAACTTTCATTTACATGCATGATTCATGCGCAACAAACAAAAACAGGTATTATCATTCATCTGAGCTGTAGATGCTCAATGTCCTTTCTGAGATGTACTATTAATGTTATGACTTATGAACAAGTAAATTTTAATCAAATCATAACAATTTGTCAATGCATTATTAGCATTTTTATAGTTTTGATGAAAAATTTTAGGGGGAAGGTGCATGAATTGACTTGAGAATTTAGAGATTATTAAGACTCAGAAGTCAGAATATCCCAAAATGGCCAGCAGCATATGGTACTATACATTGTTACATGTAAAGTATTAGGCTCAAGATAAAAGGGATTTTCTCACAAGAGTTGTTGTGGTTAGGGTTCATTGTATAGAGGTTTATTTTTGGGACTAGGATTATCAGATTTTTGACGAACTTTGTACTCTCATTGTTTTTAATAAAATCATTTCCTCCTTGTATGCGTTCGTAGTCCATTTGGATAGACCACACAATTTTGTGTATAGTTTTCACCAGGGGCGGATCTATAGGTAGGTAAGGGGGGGGGCAGTGCCCCCACTGAAAAAAAAATTAGCCTTAATATATATATATATATATATATTTTCAAATTTTAATTATTTAATTACATTAGTGCCCCCCCCCCCTCAAATTATTAAATGCCCCCTCAATTTTGAAAATTTATTTTTTTAGCTTATAAATTTTTTTATATTTGAATTTCGCCCCCCCAAAGTCAACAAATATCACGTTTTCTCCCTTTACTTTGAGTTCGCCCCCCCTCCCAAAAACCCAAAATTTTGACTATAACAAAAGAGGTATAAAAGTATAAATTATGTCAAAAGTTGTAATTGAACCTAATTAATTATTATATTTCCCCTCATAAATATAGCGTACCGTATCGCGGGGGGCTCGGTAAAATTGGCAGTGCCCCCACTGACCTCAGATTCTGGATCCGCCACTGGTTTTCACCTTTTTTTTCCGGCTCATGTTTTGTTACAACACCATCAATTATAAATCACACTAAGTACTTATGATATCTCTTTGTAACTACAACTGCAAAGAAAATGAGGATCAATTTTGTTTTTGAGCGACTTGACTCAATCGTAAAAGTGTGGTTCAACGTTTGTTGGATTGGACATGGGTTAAGGTATAGCCGTATTGAGTCAACAGCTCAATTGTTCATACCCTATCCCTTTGCGGGAGAGGTCAAGGTCAGTCACTTATATAGATATAAGATTGTTAGTCACTTATCTCATTCCTTCCTCTAGTCGAAATGATCTGGGTATAGATCAATAGCTCAACTGAATAGAGCTATTGAACAGCTACATAATTCATTAAATCAGTAATTTCTCTGTTGTAAGTAGCTCATTAACAATATGTTAAAATAGCGTATGAAATCCTTCCTTCTTGCCCTACGACTAGTAGGTGATAGAGTTCTTAGGCTCGTAATGTATAAAAGAACTCTGTGTCTTTCTGTATTAAATTGAAATAATACAATATACACGTATATATAGACTGATATAAGACCCTATCTCTACAGATTTGGGTATATCGAAATCTAACTATAAAATCAATATTTATCTAATAGAATATACAGAAGATCTAGTCGTATCTATAAGGATATACACTAACAGTAGGTCAATCAGAATGGGTCCATTTTCCAATCGCCAAAGGCTCGCATTACGCCCAGTCCGGTCCACTAACTTGTATATTAAAAAAAATAGCAAAAATTTTTCGAACCGAACCATGTACATCCCTAGTATAGCCAAATATGGGGAAAATTCTATGCTGGGCCGAGACCAATGATCTTGGCCCAGTCTCAGCCGTTGGATCCCCAACTAGGGGGGGTTAAATTGCTAAATGACTCCCCCCCCCCAAGTTGGGGATACAACGGTCGAGTTGGGCCGAGACCAATTCGTATATGGGCCATACGTATCTTTTGTAAAGCCCAAGAACAACCTATCTTAAGCATATAGAGATCTGATAAGTTTTATTTCAAAGTTCTAAAATAAGGGCCCAAGCCCGAAACAAACAACCTTAGCTTGTTCGACCTATCAAATGTTAGTATGTTACTCTATGATTAGATTGGGCCAACGTGTCAATAGCACTTGATTTTCTTTAGATGTTTAATCTAAATTTTCTTTTCGGAAAATATTATTGAAAACTCTTTAAAGTATGTTTTCATATATTTAAAAGTAATTTTCAACAACCCAAAAAATTGGCTTGAGTTGTTGGGGTTATAGTCCTGAGTTTATACATTGTAGATGCATAAAACTTCCTTGAGACGTTGGAAGACTAAAAAAATATTTTTTCATCAAAATGCTTATTTCACTAACTCATTTTCCAAAAACAAATCTAACAACTAATCACTAATAATTTTTTGAAATAGATTACCATAAATTGCTAAGTCAAGAATCAATCTTTTTTCTTGAGTTGTTGGGGTTATAGTCCTGAGTTTATACATTGTAGATGTATAAAACTTCCTTGAGATGTTGGAAGACCAAAAAAATATTTTTTCATCAAAATGCTTATTTCACCAACTCATTTTCCAAAAACAAATCTAACAACTAATCACTAATAATTTTTTGAAATAGATTACCATAAATTGCTTAAGCCAAGAATCAATCTTTTTTTTATATATATATATAAATACCTTTTATTTGAATGTTACGAATTTAATACTTTTAATTTTATGAAAAAATATCTTATATAATTGGTTTGAATATATTAATGAACTTAAAAATAAATCGTTATTTTATTTTATTTTAAGAGAACACCGAAGTCGAAAATTTAACATTTAAAATAACTAACATAAATTATCAATTTTTAAAACTCCAAATTGAAGGGTAGTAGTTAGTTTTTTAAAAAAATTAAATACTTTTTAATCTTCACAATTGGGTTTCTTTCAATAAAATGGATTAAAATAAACCCCATAAACGTTGCTTCAGTTTTGATCTGAGCAATTGTTCCAACACCATTCGTGTCAGTAATGTACTTTTGTTTCAGACCATCTATCTCTATCTTTGTAATGTCAATTTAAATATTTTGCATATTGCAGATGGATCTTTCCCCAATCCCCTTTTGCTCAGTCCATTTTGTCAAAAGAATCCATCTTTTATTTTGTATTGAGGGTTTTCGCCCATAATTTATTATATAAAATTGTAATTATAAATATGTGTGTATATATATATATATGTATATCCCCGAAAGTTGGTCGAGTTGGTTTGGTAGGGTATTTTTTATCAAGACAACCTGGGAATAATTCGCTCTGGGACATGAGCCCGTCGTATAGAGTTTTCCTAGTGCGGCTTAACCCGTCATGTGATTTGTAGACTATTGCATCCTTCATATGGTTTGCGGACTATTGCCGCGGGGTTTACCCATTTATATATATATGTTTTTCTTCAAATATTCTGGAAAAATCTATGCTATATAGCTCTCACTGTAGTGTATCTTGTGTGGAGTCCCCGTGAGAGGTATACGCTTGGAATTACCCAGATATTCTTCACCAAAACTTTTCGGGTATGTTTGGTTATGTTTTCAACTCATGTTTGGTCCAAAATCTCCACCAAACAATATTTGACTCATACAATATTTGATAAAAAATACACTATTTTTTTTGTCCAAAAAAAACATAATAATTATTTTCCATCTTTCTACACCTACTTTGTCCCTACACTCCTCTCTATGTGCTCTCTCTCTTCTCTCTCCTCTTTATTCATGATTTGACTGCTACAGTAACTTTTGTTCCCTCTGAAAATAAAACCAAACACTATCTCAACAAAAAAACACATCCAAAAACCAACTCCCAAAATAAGAACAAACAGAATCTCATTAAACTCACACTTGTCCCGATAAATTTCTCACCAAAATACCATCCCAAAACATAACCAAACGCCTTCAATTTTGTAATCTCCTGAGATTTACAGTTTTTTACCAGCTTTTTTAATCCTTTTTTGTTCCCACCAAATAACGTTACACAACTTTTTCCCCAAATTACGATACTCACTTTCAATAAATCAGTGAAAAAACTGCGAAAAATCCAAAAACGAAGCCCCGAATCGCCGATTGCTGAAACAAATCGGCAAAAACTGCGCAAAATTGAGCTGTAATTCTCGACAATGGCGTTAATGGCGGCCACATCTGGCCTAACACACAGAGATTTCAACTCAATTTCAGTTTCAATTTCATCTCCTTTTCTTCGCACTCAAAACAATTTTGTTTTTCGCGTCGCTTTATTTTCCAGAAGAATCGCTTTATCTTGCAGAACGTCGAAAAATTGGGGTATTTTCAGGATCCGATCGATGTGCCCCGCTTCATTCGGATCGCGAATGGAGGAGAGTGTGAAGAAGACGATCGGTGATAATTCAGTTGTAGTTTATTCGAAAACTTGGTGTTCGTAAGTGTAAATCATTTTGTTAATTTGCCTTTTGTTGATTTGATTTATTTTCATTTGTTTGGTGTTATATAGCTGGTTTCTGCTAGGGGTATATATGCGTAAGAGTCAAGCCGAACTAATTGTTGTTCAAGCTTGTCTAAATTACAATCGAGCTTCAAAATTTGAGTTTGAACTTAATTGATTGTTAATCGAGTCGAGCTGATGAAACTAAGCTCGAGGAATTTGATTTTTATTAGATGTTTTTATTAATTTTTGCTAATCAATTCGAGCTGGAGCTGGAGCTGAGCTTCAAAACTTATCAAACACAAAAAGTTATTCAAGCTTGGTTGGATATGTTACTGAACGGAGCTTTTAAAGATCGAATTCGAATCAAGTATCAAGTAGCTTGATTCGTCTTTCATCGATCAAGTTATTTTGATTGTTCTGGCAAGTGATTTGAAGCTTTTGATGTTGAATTTTTTGTGGTGCAAGGTACTCTTCGGAGGTGAAATCTTTGTTTAAGAAGCTTGGTGTGGATCCACTTGTTATTGAATTGGATCAGTTAGGTATGATTTACTCTATTTTCTTATTGTTTTTTCATTGTTGATTATGCTAATGTTTTCTTAAGAGTAGTTTACAATATATGTTTTAGAATTATTGCAGTTGAGATAGTAGAACTTTGTTATCGAAACAAGAGATGGAATGATGTGATTTCTAGTTAGAAACTACGGTAATATACTATGGAACAATTACATCAAATTACTTGTTCTTCATCTTAGACAGTGTTTGGCTGAGCTCTTCAAAACATTTTATAAGCTGTTTGAGAGCTTATAAGCTCTTGTAACATGTTTGGTAATTTTTTTAGTAAAACAACTTATAAGTTCTCAAAATAGGTTGTTAGCTTCTTATAAGCTCCTAAAAAATAACTGAGCCTATAAGCTCCAAAAAAATCTTATAAGTACTAAATGCTTATGAGCTCTTTATCTGATTTTAATCCATGAAACTAAGTAAACTTAGCCTAAGAGGCATATATCTCAAATTAGATGCTCATTATGGTCGCTTTTTAGTACGTTTTTCGTAGTAGAGTAATTCTGTGAATTGAATAAAATGCTCTGTGAGAAGACAAATTCTGTTTTGAGATTAGAGAGAAATGTCAATTCGGCACCATTCTTTGGATGGAAAAAGTGTATTTGAAGATGGATTTGAGCTTGTAATTGCTCAATTGGCTAACAAATTCTGTGTCCATTTCAGTCAAATAACGTATGCATAGTTAAGAATGAGGATTTTGAAGGGATTTCATTATTTGTATGATTTCAGTAACTGTACTCAACTATAAAATGCTTGTTCATTCAAAATACAAGACGATTGAAAACCACTAGAAGTGAAGTAGTGATCATTTGCCGACTCGTTGTGTCTCAAAGATACTAGAATTATATACTCTAAAGCCAATTTTAATTACTCAAAAGTCAAGTTGTTTTGTTGATCAAAGTATGCCCTTAAATCGCCAGTAAGTTGCTCGAGCATTTGATGTATTCTATGCTGATCTACAGACATAAAAAATGTTCAAGAAACCGCCGTGTGATGCTAAATTTTTAATGTGAATTTCTTGTAAAATGGGCCGATTTGGCATACAGGTTTCTCATACATGCTAAGACCGGTTTTTGTGGGAAAGACGTGCATATATTTATTCTTTATAGAAAATTCACTTAGTACTCGCTAACGTTGAGATCATGGGGGAACCATGATGAGTACTCCGTTTTACATGAAATTTCTCTTATTTTCAGGTGCTCAAGGACGACAACTGCAGAAGACTTTGGAAAGGCTTACGGGACAACGTACAGTTCCCAATGTGTTTATAGGTAAGAAAACATTAGAAATGCTTGAATGATTCTCTCATAAGTCCTATTAGGTTGTGTTTGGATTGATGAACTTGGATTTGAGGAACGAATGTGGATGAAGGATTTCAAATGACTCTGAATTAGGTGGATTTGGGTGGATTTGATATCCACCATAATGACCGAAAGAATAGTTCTAAGCTTCAAGGGTTTTGAAATTATTGCGACTTGAAACATGGAAAGAAGCTCATGGATTTATTGATGAATTTGAAATACATAGTTTTCAAATCCTTCAATCCAAAACACAACCTTAATGATGCTAATATACACAACATGAATTCATGTCAACGTGTTGTGTTGTTTTATGCTTAAATGCTAACCATTTTTTATGTTACACCAAAAAAATCAATGTGCACAATATTTCGTTGCTTGCATAAATGATAAATAATCTTAGCTTGTGTTTGGGTTTGAGGAATGAATGTAGAGGAAGGATTTCAAATAACTCCAAAGTGGAATCATTGAAATCCACCGTAATGAATGATAGAATAAATGGCTCAAAAAGAGTTCCGAGGGATTTGAAAATTTGTAACTTGAGATCATCCAAACAAGCTCAATGAATTTGAATTCTTCAACTTTCAAATCCTTCAATCCAAACACACTCTTACTGTTCTTAAATAGGTGTCATTGTCCCCCAATTTTCTTGCTTTCTTTTAGTTTTTAATTTTTTATAACGACTAATGTCGATTATTGACATTTCTTGACAGGGGGCAAGCATATCGGTGGTTGTACAGGCACGTCTTTAAGAACACTATTCCTCATCGTGATGATAGAACTTTCTAGCTCCTCTCTTTCTAGAAAATAGTAAATTTGAAGTTAAATGGAAAAAGAAAAAACAAATTCGTTTTTGTTTCGTGGTGCAGATACGTTGAAGCTACACCGGAGAGGGGAACTTCAGCCATTGCTACCTGAGGCTCAGGCCAAGAAGCTGGAGAGCTAATCTCGAGGTTCGTTGGCTATTCTAGTTCGACATAACTTATTGTGGCTTGAACCTATAAAGTAAGTGAATTGATGTATTACAAACTGCATATAAATATTATTGGTACTGAAAACGTTGGAATAATGTCTAACTGTCGATGAGTAGGCTTTTTCCTCTTGAATTAGTATATGAAATTCTAATCTTGTACTTCTATAAAATTGTCCTCTTAAACTAACGAAATTTGTACCAAGGACCTGTTAGTCTAGTGGTATCTACCTCCCACTTTATGTGAAAGATCCTGGGTTCGAATACAAACTGTCACAAGTTATGGCTCTCCCCTTTTTTTATGGACCTAGATAGAGTTTTTATGACTCAAGATTATAACTACCAATCCGGACTTGTAGGGCTAGATATTTAGGGTATCCTCATTCGTCTTGAATTTAACTAACGCAATTTGTATTCAAATTCTACCAATGAGATAAGTTGGAGATATAAATGTAACTCATTTTCTTCTCTTTTTCCCTTTTAGGCTATGAACCAAACATAGCCTTAGCGAATCGATTATATAGGTGCATTTGAATATGGAGAACAAATGAATGATTGATCATCACTTAACAATTTACTAATTACAACCTACCCACAATTAATTACTAAAAGTAGATAAATACTATTTGTTGCTCTGTACCAAAAAAAAAGGAAAAAAAAAGGGTATTTGTTGCTTGTTGGAACTGGAACTTGTGCACCAATGGACAATGGTCATGCAACCTCAGTCCTGCCACTCGACCCAGACATCATTTCCTGAGTATTTCATTCCAGATTCTTTTATTCCAAAATTCTGTTTCAATCTTATATTTTACGACACCTCTATATGAAAAATGTATATAAGTCAAATTGATTATTTATTTAAAGAAATATGTCATCTACTTGGCCAACATCACACGAGATCCTCTATTGCAAAATGATGTTGCATTTCCTATTGTATTCATTCTATGCATGACAAGTGTATAAATTTTTTCCTTAATTATATAATTGATTTGAATTTTGTACACTTGTCATATATAGAGGTGAATGCAATAGAAGATACAACACCATTTGCAATAGAAGATCCGGATTGGACGAACATATTTGCAGTGATATAAATTTGCAATAGAAGATGCGAAGTGGAATATTGGGTTTTTTCCATCCATCTTCAAATTAATATATAAGATGACCGATCCCAAAAAATTCTTGTTCAAATTGTATTAGGTCATACCACATTCATTATAAGGCAACTCTTACAAAGTTACAATGTTGCGTTGTGATTGGTCACTCTTATAGAAATATGCTATCAATCATGATGGTGGTGTATGTTACGTATCAATATATCATGAAGTTAGCTTAAGCTGAACAGTCCAGAAAAAGATTCCCTAACCAATCAAATATCGGTTTAAACTTGTAAATTTATTTTTTTTGGTTCCCCAAGGTGTCTTCGAGCCCAGAGGCTCAAGACTAATCCTTCGAGGTACTGTCGGGCATAATTGTGAGGACCTCTCCTAAGGAATTTTTTTTGCATCCACAAGAGTTTGAACACAAGACCTCTTGTTTAAGTTTAAAGTTGTAAATTGAATAGGAATACATAAGCACATAATTCATTGAAAAAAGTATGATACAACTTTCACACATACACAAGGTGTTACGACTAAAGGTATGATCCAACATTGAAAGACAAGAATGCTACAAGACCACAAATGATAGAAGCATGGCTAATTAGACAACTTCCACTTCATCCAATGCATAGTTGTTTGTAGATACATTTGCATAATTCACCTTGTTAAACCTCACCACCACTGGGTATCGAGTATTTGGATCCTGCCCAATCACAATACAACACGTGTCTCAGTAAAATAAAATTTATATACACATATAATATATGTTTTTCCAAAGTGTGTGTAAATAGGTTTATACTTGGGAGCTACTGAGATCGGACAATCCCCTTTCAAACTGTATATATTTCCAGTGGAGATTACATAGGACAGGCTAGTCCCGACGGCTCCTAAAAATTACCCATGTATAATATATGTGTGTGTATATATATATATAAATATATATGTAATCTGGATACTCCGTAATACAATTATGTAACACTTCACGTTACACGTTCAAATGTGTAATAATTACCTGGTCAACAGCTACGACTGAACCAAAGCCCTTGTACCAGTAGGATTCCTTCCTAAGAATTCTCACCTAAGGGTCAAAATCATAGTAACAAAATCAAGATTAGGGTATAATACGAATGTTTAAAAATTCGTGTTACAGGTATTATTCAGGACAATTAGGAAAAAAAAATGGATAAAATCTACCTTATATACAAATTTTATCATAAAAAATTTCATTGATTCAGGTATACCTCAACAAAATATCCATCTATTTCATGATTGTAACGTCCTTATGTGAAAAGGTCTTCGTAAATCATGCATGTATTATCTAATAAATTCATAAATATGCACTGAATTAATTTTTAGAAAAGAATAAGTATAATATAATGTGTGTATTCCGAATCAATTTATTATTATCTACATAGAAATAAAATTCGGAAATGTATCTCTCGATTAATAACATATTTATAAGAGTTATGTTACATATAAAGTTATTCATAATGAATCGCTAAGACTATACATTATATAAGATAATTATATAGAATTTTGTTTATAGATTATTTTAGCTTAAGTGAGTTTTTTTTTTTTCAAATGAATCAATTTCATGATACTTGCGACAAATTACAATTAACTTACAAGTAATACTTATTACATTTTTTTTTGGTTAAAAAAAATTTAGATAGTCAACTTCGATCACTTATCAGGATCGAGGCATTGCCTCCGAAACCATAAATCCCTTAAAGAGGTAAATATAAGTGTTACTTATTACAATCATCTAATAACTATCGTATCACCAATAAATAAAAATACATTAATTAGGAATTATGTCAATAGCAAGATAATAATACAAATTTAATCATACATTCATTAGTAAATGACCATATATGTACGTAACTATAATTACTAAAAATTAAAATTATTACTCACCTTTGAGCCTCTCGGCGGGCCAATGGGCGGTGGCTTGGCTGCTTTAGGGGCTTCGGCCGGCGGTGCTGCCGGCGCCGCCGCCTCCTCCGCCCTTACCACTAGCCTTGAGTTTCTATTGTTCTTGTAAGGGAAGAACACCACGGCGGTCTTAGCGGTGGTTGCGCCGGCGGCCATGTTTGGGGCCACCGCAAATCCACATGCAGCAGATGCCATGCTGCAGCTTGCCATATTTCTCTCTCTCTTGCTTAAGGTTTTGCTCTTCAAATTGTTGGAAACAATTAGATGTGAAAAAGAAAGATAAAATTAATGGAAGTGAACAATTTGAGGGCTTTGAATTAATGGGGTTATCTTTTTGTTGGACTAGGAAGGCATTGTTTTGATTTTAGCCATTGGGATAATGCCACCTGTGTTACCATATCCCATTCTTATGGATAATGTGATCTCACTATTTCTTTTTTCTTTTTTTGGTATTGTTTTCCCTTTCGTTTTTTAATTCCGGACGACAGGGATACCATAACTATTTATCACAACAAATTCAAATTAATAATTATAATTTTGAGCTATAAAAAATTTATATAACTCCATCAAAAAGATGAGAGCTGCAAATTGTGATAATTTAGATTTGAATTTAGGATCTCTCACATTAAATGGGAAGTGAATACTATTAGTGTAGGGATATAAACGAGTCGAGCTCGAACCGAACTTGATGATTTTCTCTTTCTTATTGCCCTTTTCTTTTCCATGTAATCAGCATGTCTCGAAAATTTATCATTTGTTATGATTTTTGAAGTGCTACAATTGTGGGGAAAATTCTTGTACGAATCGGGTCTTGGGTCCCATCTGTGAACCTTGTGGTTATGAATAAAACACCTCATTTGTTTTTTAATTCAAAATTATATATTAAGTGATGTGTACTATTTACATTCACAATGTGCACAGGTGGGCCCCAAGACATGTATACAAGTGTTTTCTCAATTGCGGTGTGCATACTTGTCTTTTCGTAAGCCATATGTCAGCAAACTCATTAGCTCTTCAAGACGAGGGGTACAGAAAGATGCCAGAAAAAATACGAAATAAAAGTATAAAAGATTAAATGACGCATAATTTGTGTGGTTCGGCAATTGTTCACATCCACGAGAGAGGATGAGAGAATTTCACTATTAATAAAAGGTGTACAAAATACAAAGTATGTCAAAAGTTCATACTAAATCTAGCCTCGATTTTTACCTGCAAATATAGTGTATTGTACCGCTGGGACAGCCCCCGCACCCCCGGCAGTCCTACGTCCACCGAGCTAACCAAACACTTGTAGCTGATGGGCCTGTTCTCCAGGGATTTGCCCTTTGCATGTCAAACCTATTGATTATGAGGGTAAATTTTGGGCCTAATATTTTAAGACATATCACTGCATAAGGCCACATGGCCTTATTTCCACGATGCTAGAATGATGCGACATATACTTACTTATTTGTACAATCGAACGTCCTTGCACAATCTATTATCATTCTAACCGTAGCAACACAATTTTGTCTTGAGAAATGCCTCACCAGAAAGGGGAGAGTTTAACTCTTATATGCCTTTCAAGTCTCTCTTTCTCACCCGATGTGGGCCGATAGTAGCATGCTTACCATACCCTCAGGTCAGCGGTAGACTCAATACTGCAAAGTGAAATTAGTTTCATACGCAATGTGGTGTGAGAAAATCCGTGAGAAACCAAAAAAAATAATTGTAAGGTGTTTAAATCGTCCTAGAATTGGATCAGATAAAACATGTACCGCCTACCTGAATAAAGAGGATGGAAATATTTCTTTCGCCAAAGTTTATTTAGATCATATAGCCCAATTTTTATGGTCACGGCTCCTCCACACAGAGCGAATCGAAGTTCACCCATATAGAGTAGAAATAGAAGTGGTCCATTAAAGAAGTCTAGTTAAAAGAATCCACAAAAAAGGAGCATAAAGAAGCCCATGGAGAAGGACGCAGCCCACAATAACCTGCAATGGACTATCAACAAGGGTGAATATTACAAAAGAAAAAAAAAATATAGAGATTGTTGATTAGTGAAAAAAAAAATAGTCCTTTTTTCTTATGAAAAAAAAAATACAACTCAAGAATTGTTGACCTAAAGGTATCAATTTTTATTTTTATATGTGAGGTCTTGAATTCCTTATTTGGAGATTTATAGAATCTATAAGACACATGATTAAAAAATCTCAATTCGGATTTGTCGGGTCAGGGTATTCCCTCATTCTAGAATTTTTTTTTAAAAAAAACATGTTTTATTTTTCCTTTTTAAAAAAGTCTACCAAAATAAGCACAAATCTCCAATATGACTACGACATGTTTTGCCAAAATTAGTGAAAAGTTAAGAACATTGCAGTCGGCAATTCATTTATGTGTAGTCGAGTAATGATACAACGGAGCGGATCTTCTATCCCACAATGATGTCACATCATTGCGGGATTGACAAGTGTCCATTAAAAAAAAATTGACAATAACAATTCAAAATAAATGGATACTTGTCAATCCCACAATGATGTGACACCATTGTGAGATAGAAGATCCGTTCCGATGATATAAATGGTAATGCATATTATGAACTCCAAAAAGAATTAAAAATAATCAAAGGCTAAGAATTATAATTATCGTGAAACTGATTATGTGCTCTCAAAATTTCCAAACGAACATGGTTTGCGAGAAAGCTCAACTAAGATTAATTTGCAAAATTCACTATTCAAATAGGTTTACCCGAAATTTTATAATAGGCAATTGTACAAAATTCGGACCAAATCATGTTTGGTTATGTTATAGGCAATTGTACAAAAATTTTATAATAGGCAATTGTACGAAATTCACCGTTGGCTATGTTTGGTTATGTTTTGGGCCTATTTTGGCCCAAAATTCGGATCAAATCATGTTTGGTTGTACAATTTTGGACCAGAAAAAGACCATGAGTTTTGGCCCAAAATTTTGGAACCTTCAACTACTGCACTCTCTCTCTCTCTCTCTCAAATCTGTCGGCCACCATCTCTCTCTCCTCTCTCTCTCCATCCAGCTCCCCGCCAATTAACACACCAATGTTGTGAGTTTGTGAGTGTTGTTTATAATCTTTATAATAATGAGAAATATTTAATTATAATTTAATATTATATATACGTGTATATATATATATATGTACATATATATGATGTGTTTCACAGTTTAAAGTGAAAAATTATAAATTAATATACATTTGCCAAATATTTATAAATATATTATATACATGTGGCGGGAATATATATAAATATACTTTAGTCACCCCCGAAAAATACATATACATTTTATCAAGTACATATGTATATATATATATGTATATCCACATATATTTTAGCATATACATAAGTCATAGACCATTATATATTTATATATATAGGGTCAAGATCGAATACATACCCTCTCTTAGATAAGATCTAAGACCCAATATACACCATTGGATACATAAATCCAACAGTCCAAAAAATAAGGAATAAACAGGCAGGAAAAAATGGAAAATAGGGATTAGGGGTATAATGGACAAAATGGCAAAATTATACATCACCCATTTACCAAAAATAACGGCAATCATCTCCTGCAATCTCTCAAAAACTAATACCCACGAACTCAGCCATTTATTATCACAATCTCAACCAGAGATTAACGCATTCAATTTATAGAATCGTATTAATCTCAGATTTCGTTCGATTATCACAAAAAAAAATTCTGAAACCCTCATATTCTGGAAATTCTGAAACCCACGAAAAAATTCTGAAAATCGAGATTGCAAACCCAGAATCTGAAAAGATTGAATTCCACATGTTTTCGCTTACATCATTGTTATTTGCTTTGATTTTTTATTTTTGAATGTTCTGTTATTTCTGCATATTGCTTAATTAGTAAATTATAATGGTGATATACCATATATTGTGATTTGAACACATTATACAGCTCATTATATTCAATTATACATCGTATTATATTACATTATATAGTTCATACAATAGGGATATATAACACGTAATTGTGCTCCTTTCAATAGTCAGTTGAATATATTATACATCATATTATATTACATTATACATCATATTATATTACATTATATACTATCATATAAGCCATTATACAGTGAATACAATAGCTAATTAATCCATTATATAATAGTTAATAATCAAATATACAGTAAATATAAACAAGGTAAAATACGAAAATAATGGAAATAAATAAAAATAAAAATCCGACTGAAAACGTAAAAACGCGAAAAAACCTATTAAAACGATGGAATTTGGGCCCGAGAGGGTGGTGCTCAGCATACTTATGATAAGTATCTGAGTTGTTTTTAAAACGACGTTTCCTACAAGATTGAAGTAGAGCTTGGGACCAAATTCCAAAAACAGTTTTTGCAGTGTATAATGGTTTATGTTGTAGTATATAATAATGAATCTAATCTATAATCTGTTATACCATTCTATATAGTTGTGTATAAAATTCACAGTGTATAATGATTTGTATTGTAGTGTATAATGATTTGTATTGTAGTGTATAATAATAAATCTAATCTATAATTTGTTATACTATTCTATAAACTAAGATTTATAAGTTGAATCCATAAAGAAGAAGATAACACTTGCTATAAGTTCCTGTGTTAATAATATGATTTTTGTGTAATGCATATACATCATATATATTGATAAGTTACATATATGCACGCTTGCATAATATGCCTACACTTTTTTCAAAATTAATAGAAATTGCTGTCTTATACCACCAATGAATGCCTGATAGCTGTTCACCCATCAAAACACGTCAAATAAATTCTATTAGTGAAGAAAAACAATGGTTTGTGGGAGACTTCCAATGGTTTGTATTGTAGTATATAATAATAAATCTAATCTATAATTTATTATACCATTTTATATAGTTGTGTATAAAATTCACAGTGTATAATGGTTTGTATTATAGTGTATAATAGTTTGTATTGTTGTGTATAATAATGAATCTAATCTACAATCTGTTATACCATTCTATATAGTTGTGTATAAAAATTCACAGTGTATAATGGTTTATATTGTAGTGTATAATGGTTTGTATTGTAGTGTATAATGGTTTGTTATTGTAGTGTATAATGGTCCGTTACAGAGAAATATAGAAACTCATTTGTTCAAATTCACTCTATCTATTACATTTGATCAGTTGCTTAATGATGATTTGCAGACTCATAATTGATAACAGAAGAAGAATTCAGAAAAAATTGAATTGAAAACAGAAGAAGATGATGAATAGGGATTCGATTTCTGCATATCCTTCGATCTTTACAGCCCCGATCTCGAATTTTACTGAAAAACAATCGATTTGATGATGAATTGAATGGGAAAAAAATAATATCTCGTATCAATTTTGTTGGAAAACAACCGATTTGATGATGAATTGAACGGGTAAAACGATGTCTCGAATCAATTTTACTGAAAAACAATCGATTTGATGATGAATTGAACGGGTAAAACGATGTCTCGAATTAATTTTACTGAAAAACAATCGATTTGATGATGAATTGAATGGGTAAAAAAATATCTCTTATCAATTTTGCTGATGTATGTGATTATGGAAAGAATATATGAAATCGGTTATGACTCGTGAAACTGGAGATTTGATTTGATACTGTGTATTAAATTGAATCTGTTAGTTATAATTTAATGACTAAAATGCCCTTTACATAATTAAAACAAATTATTAAATCAGTTAAATGTGTTAAATGTAGACCTTGGGATCAAATTGAATCAAAGGCCTAGATTGGGTCTTATATCTTACTTAATGGCAAGGGATGTATTTGATCCATATCCTATATATATATATATATATATATATATATGTGTCTGTATATATATCTAATAATATATTTTTTATATATTAATAAATTTAATAAAACCCACACACACATATATATACATATATATATATATATATTCATCTATATAACTATTATTATAACCTTAATATTATATTATAACTTTCAATCATTAACTAATTATTAACAGACAAGACTTTCATGATTTGACTGCTACAATTACTTTTGTTCCCTTCAGAAACAAAACCAAACACTATTTCACAAAAAAAAAAACACCAAAAAACCAACTCCCAAAATAAAATCAAACACAATTTTATCAAATATGCACGTGTCCCCATAAATTTTTCACCAATAATTCTCACCAAAATACCATCCCAAACATAGCCGTTAACATTTTTCCGAAAAATTTCAACCCTTGAAGGGCTTGTGAAATGACAAGTTTACCCTTAAACTCCCTGTAAATTCGTCATCCTGGGATAAAAGAAACTTGGTAGTTGTCCAAAGTAGAGTTGTCAACTAGTCGAGTCGAGTCGAACAAATTATTTTTCAACCTCATTTGAAATTTGTATTTAAGCTGGATTTAATTATTAACCAAGTCGAACTCGAACAAGTTTTAATCGAATCAAATCGAGCTCGAATAATTTGATTTTCTACACATATTTTATCATTTTTTACCAAGTTTCAAACTTATCAACACACACAAAAGGTTGTTCAAGTGTTGTTTGATGTGTTAACGAACTGAGCTCAAAAAACTTTTTATCAAACGATCAAGTCGAGTATGGAATAGTTTGATTCGTCTTTCAACCCTATGCTCATTACAGGAATTGTCAATTAGAGGGTGCAATTTGATGTTTTCATAATTTTAGGATGAAAATGTCTAACAAATCTAATTAAAGGGCTTGAAAATGCCAATTAACCCCCTAACCAACTACTATTGCTGTGCGAGCTTTTCACTTGTATATTATATATATATATATATATATATATATATATATACACCCGCCCCATTAGGTACTCATTTGGCGCCTTAATTTTTCCCTCCCCTTTCAAATGAATCGATCTCATAAATTAGGGTTTATCAGTGCCAGATTTTCGGATTGATTGATTGAAAATGAGGCGAAGATGCAAACTCCGTACCGAATATCCACCGCTTACGATCGCACCAGGAGACGCAAGTAGAAATCGGGGCTCCGACAAGCCATTCGGTACCACGATCTCTCTCGCGACAATAATTCTTCTATTTTCCATTGAATTTTTACTGAATTTATTAGTATAGTTGATACTTGATCGGAGTAGTTCTCGCGATTCAGAGTTTATTATTTGAATTTTGATATATTTGCGATAGAATTGCGTTGAGCTGTGTATACGTGTTACTGTAAATTCATGCACCCTGCCCCCAGAGAGAGAGAGAGAGAGAGAGAGAGAGAGATGTATATAAGACTTTGTTTCATAGCCCTAAATATTAACAATATGTTGTACTTGATATTTGATCAGAGTAATTGTTAGAATAAACACGATAATAAAAGCATAAAGATCAAACGGCTCAAGAATTTACGTGGTTATGCAATTGCCTAAGTACACGGGAGAGGATAAAGTATTTCACTATTAATGAAAGAAGTACAGAATACAATAAATGTCAAAAGTATGAATTAAACCTAGCCCTGAATTTTTGATAATGTGCCTTCTGCTTAATTTAGGGCCTAGGACTTTAAGACATATTATACCAGTATTTTTCGTGCTTCAGATTTTATTGCTAGAATTTTGAAATATCTTCTATAGAATTTCATTGAGCTCTGTGTACGTGTTACTTTAAATGCATGCACCCAGACAGAGAGAGATGCATATACGCCTTTGTTTCATAGCCCTAAATATTAATAATACTCGATTGGTAGGTCTTCGAATCATATAATTGTAGTTCTGTCTTATTCATGCTGTTGTAGACTTGTAGCATTTAGGATTCACTTATGACAGTTAAAATTATGTATTGTTACATGTTTCCGTTTATCTTGTTTATGTTTATTTACATGGAGATTTGTTATTTTTTTGGTAGATATGAGGAAGGCGAAAAGAGTGAGGTTTGCGGATAGTGAAGTTGATGGTGTCCCTGATTATGTTTCTTCGAGAGGACACAAAGCAAATCAGTCTCCAAGATGTTGGTCTTTTCTTCTACTAGCTATTGGTTTCTCTTAATTATCTCACTCAGAAAATAGTATTTATTATAATCTTTGAGATATGTTATGATTGTTACTTGAGGGAGCACATTTAGAACTTCCTAATATTAGTTGATTAACATTATTCTTCCTGGGCAACATTAATTTGCAGCTGATGCCCCCAAGACTTCAGAATATGCATATTATAGGAAATTAAAGAATGGTGCTGCTAATTCTCATTGTAGCTCTCTGCATAAAGAGAGTAAAGAGGTGAAGAGTTCCAAACTTAGTAGAGGTAATCTTTCACTGGAAAAATATATCTTGCTTGACCTCCTTTTTGAAATATACTGAGCATTCCACGTTTGGGACCCAAAACAGGAAAACTGTGAATTCTACAGTTTACATACAACAATGAAATGATGAATTCGTTATAGTAGGATGGCGGAAACCTGCAATTTTCCTTTTTAATATTGTCCATTCAATTTGATTTGCAGAGGCTATTAGTGCATCTGACATGCTTAAGCCCAGGAGGGACTTCAAGTTCTCGATTTCAGGAGAATCAGAAAGACCTTCTGACCATCGCGTTTTCTTCTCACCTCTTGTTAGTAAACATGAAGAGCCAGATCAGCTAAGACGTAAAGGTTTATTAGCTGCATTTCAGGCATATTGAGTAAATTTCTATCTGTGAATTACTTTGCAATTACACTATGACATGATGCAGATCAAACTAACAAAACTAAAAAGATGCCATCATCGCTCCCCGAGAATATTACACCTGTTGGACAAAGTTTGTACTCATCACCGCTTAATGAAGCATCGGGGAAGTCAGGTTTGGCTGGTAATTTGACATCCCAAACTCCTATGCTATGTTTGCATGTAAGATGCTAGATGTTAACACCAACTAGTAGGTGAGATCTCAGAAGTTTCGTAATTTTCTGGATAGTTGCAGCGTCATATAGCAGTTGAGTGATGCGAGGTTTTAATGAATTCTTGCACATTTTCGGTTTCAATTGTTCTACCTAGTTGAATCTTGATCTGTTCATCTTTTCCTAAAAATTTAATTATTAAGGAAACCAATGATTTTATAGTTTCTTTCGGATCAACTAAGTTGAACTTCAAGGATCGTCCAGGATATTTATGTACGACATTTATCAAGACTTTCAAAAATAAATTTTCATCTCTTTTACATAATTTTGGGTTGTAACTTTCTTCTGTCTCATCTACCATTTTATATTGGTGTCCTGGATATTGAGATGCCACTTTATAGTTTGCCCTCTCAGATCCTGTACTTGTAATTCACCTTTCCAGGGAATCAACACACTGACAAAGGAATCTTCTCGGCAAAGAGAGACAGATTACGCCAATGGGTTGCTCATACCTTATTTCCTGAAGTTGATAAGCTCCCTCCCAAGGGGTCAGCCATATGTACCAAATGCATCTTTTGTTAGCTTTAAAACAAATTATTTCTTTGATTCGTTCATATTTTCTCCCAGGTTTGATTTGGTTTCTTCACTCCTAAGCCGGCTGTTACCTAAGGGCAACAAAAATGATGTATGCTCATCTAACTTCTGTTTAGATGGTTAGTTCATGTCCTTTAGCTCGTTTATGTTTTAATTTTATTTCCAGGATTCATCAAAAGGAGATGCTGATAACAATAGTAAATCCCTCATACTTCATGAGTCCAGTTATCTGGAGAATGGAATTCATTTGTCACATACAACAGACTGGGATAATGATCTCCTAAAAATCAGCTCTAGCACCTCGAGTGAGATTGTGCTCTCTGAACGAGATACCTATCTTTGTAAATTCACTTTTCCCAGTTATGCCACAGAAACACACTTTCAAGATGAATTAATAGATCTTGATGAACGCTCAAAGAGTCGCATAAGTAGAAATTCCCACACACAGCATGGTTTTTCTTTCTGCTTACCATTTGAAAGATACAAACCCTCGGGTTGTTATCATCTTAAAGAGCAGGATGAATTTTATTATCCAACTGAACATGAAAGAAAAGAACCTAACCGACTTTTGCTGGAATGGGACTTCAAGAGCAGGCAAGCTACAGTTAGCTCATCCAATATTAATCATGTCACTGCAAAGAATTTGTGTCCCAGATTGGCAACTTCATGGAATGTTGATAATGTGCTTGATACCGAAGGATTATATTCGTCGTCCCTAGAATTCAATTCAATACCAAATTATTGTTCAACCAGCTATTTGACTCAGAATATTGGACCAAGTTTTGAAGATATGAAGTGTGCAGACGCAGAACAGGAACATTTTTCTCCAGCTTTACCGTGTACTCCAAAATGCATCACTCTGGCAGAAGATAGAAATGCGGAAAACTTACTATATACTAACAACATTATCTTCTCTTATAGAGACCTCCATTGGCTTGACAACAAGTTATGGGATGCTGACCGTGAAAGTGAGTTTTGGCAACAATCCTTATCAGCTTCAGATTTCTTTGCAGAAGGGCATTTTCCGCAATATAACGAGAGTTTATATTCTTTCCCAAGAGTGGAGGAAGCTACTGGAGAACCATTTACGCCTTTATCTGAAGGTGCGTTTAACAATCATTTTCTGTCCTCTAATTTTCAAGCATCTCTTGATACTTTAATAACCCGTCCATTGTTGCTCGATAATGTTAGCCAGTTTAAGCCCACAAAAGAATTATACTTTGATGATGATGATGATGATAATGAATTGGAATATAGCTAAATACTTTAGATACATGTCAGCTGATCTCTTTGCCGCTGTTGCTCCATTAACCATGAGACTTGTATTCATGAATGTTTATCCTTTGGGATTTGTCACTTATAGTTCACCTATAGTTCCACTTATATCATCTCTATCAACCTGAAGGAAATTCTAGATCATATCGGGTTTGGTCGAAATTGAGTTAATTACAAGATAAGTGAATTACTTGGTGTATATTTGAGAGAAAGTGACCAATCATAAAGCAATTATATAACACTTCTAATTCGATTAAATCATGGTTGGGAAAGAACTTGGCACGCGTGACAAGGGCATTCATGGAAAAGTCTTTGTTCAAACTTGGCTTGGCCAGATCAAACTAATCACTTGTAGTAGACTAACATTTTGTGATTGTTTGATCTCTTTTTAGTATACACCAATTATATTGCAATATAATTGTTCCGGACTAGTGATCTAGTGAATCTTAGTTCATAATATTTCCTGCTGCTCCATCCCTTTCATTCAAGCCAATTGAATTATTACCAGCTTTTAAGTGGACGGAAATGCTGCTTTACTAGAGACATAAATATGACCATAAAGACTAGAATTTTCGCAAATATTTAATGTGGCTAAAATATTTTATCCACTCTTTAAAAATGCAATTGTTCAGAGATATTCCATTTATTTGTGAAATAGTATATAATTTGGATTTATTGCCTTTGGTTGTGTCTAGCTTTCACTATATTTCTATTTTTTAAAATTGATATAGTTTCGTGAGCATTGAATGTTATGGGTCTCTTTGGTCTTATCTAGAAGTTGATATACACACACATATATATGGTGTACATAAACTCGCCCAACACGCCCAAACCGCTCAACCCGAGCCGATCCGCCCAAAAACCGCCGGTTTAGAATTATTAAATAATAGTGACGGGTTGAAAATATTACAACCCGCCACTTTTGGGTCGGGTGGTGAATTTAATAATTGTAAACCGCCTAACCCGCAACCCGACCGCTAATTATTTATATTACAAGTATAAGTATATATATAGTTAAAGATTAACACTAAACTTTGAAAACTATATATGCATATATACTATCTAATAAGAGTGGTTTATTCATATTCATGTAACATACTTTATTTTTTATTTGAGAAAACAAATTGACTCGTTTGAACACTTGTTTTTATTTTATTTGAACGAAAAATTTATATGTATATGTATATGTATATTTTGATGATAAATTTATAAAAAAATATTAATTTTATTAATATTTTAGAGTTTTTCACTCATTAGAAATCATGATAATATGATTTTTATTTAATAACACCACTTATTTGTGTATTTCTCACCAACTCAATTTTTTTTAGTTAAATGTACAACAAGTATAATATTTAATTTCTTACTTATTAATTATAATTAAAATTAAGTTGTAAAAATTATAACTATAATTTGATAACCCGCCCACTAAAACATTAAATCTGACCAACCCGAACCGTTCTGTTTGAAAAGATAATATGTGTTTTTGGTTTGATATTTTGTCAACCCGCACATGTTGGGTCGGGTTAATTTTTTTTCTAAAACCGCTCGAATTCGACCGTGTACACCCCTCTATATATATATAGACACACACAGACTGCTTAGCAATGGACTTTCTAAATTTAAATTCTTAATATTACTAATCAAATTAAGTATAATTAAGTGTGAATGAGAAAAAGTTAAGCACACCTCTTATGGAACCCCCACTTGAGTTCTGACGTCGTCGGACTGCTGGAGCGCTTGACGTTATTGGGCCTGTAATACAGTATCCATGCATTCATGTTCATTCATTCGCATTTGTGACCTTTTAAATTTCATTTCTTTATTTTGTCTAACTATTATATAGGATATGATATTAACATCCGGAGGATATTATTATTAGGGCTCCACTATTAAGAAAATTTTGGGATAATTACACTCACACCCCCTCAATGATGAAATAATTACACCAATTTCCCCTCACTAATTGATAATTATAAATACACTCTCTCAGGGGTCTATTTGTAAAGTTTATAGGGGGTGTAATTATAAAAATTGTTAAATACAGGGGGTGCTGTAAGAAATTTTTAACATGAAGGGGTGTGTTTGTAATTATTAATTAATAAAGGGAGGTTTGTGTAATTATCACATTATTGAGGAGGGTGTGAATGTAATTATCCCTATAATTTCTTAGTGAATAGTAGACCTCTAATAGTAATTTTTCGAACTCCAATATCAGCTCTTTTTATATTCCCACCTATTTTGTTTATGTAATGGCTAATTGGCTATGGCCGTTAGTAATGAAATATTCAAAAATAAAATTATAAATTTATAGTACACCCGTTTTAGTGAGTTGCTAGCAAACATATATTTTGTTGTATTAGAATGTACACCAATGTCGAAATTTTGTGCATCATTTTATTTTTGGATAAATCAATGGTTTATTTTGAGTTGGCAAAAAAAGGGAAGAACACTAATGAAAGTATGAAACTATATAATAGTACATATGTGAAAAGGTTGTGTGTTCGATTCTCTCTATCGACATGAGGGCTGTGTTGGTGGGCTATCTATAAGTACCTTTATAGGTGATCTATGGTTCCGGAGGTATACCCTGACTCTGATAGGTGACTGGAGTCGATCCTATCTAAACTTTTATTTACCAAAAAAAAAAAACATATGTGAAAAGATCAATTTTCATTTGTTTTAGCTGTTCCTTTCAAATGATACGGAAATCATATTTCTAAAGTAGATTTAGTATTCGTTCAACATGTATGACGTGTAGCCATAAATTATTTCATGTTGACTTATGCAAGCATGCATGCATGCATAGTGCCTGGCTTTGATTAATTCCTTTTTCATGTTGTTTTTTTCTGATTTAGTTTAGGTCACCCATTTTGATGTTATTTAAATGAGTATATGAATTGAATATGTGATGACGTCATCAATTGAAATGATTATATCATAAATTCATCATGTATCATTCAATTGGGGTAATTATATGTCAGACCGAGTCCAATTGTCTCGAGTGTGAATTATGTGTCTATCTCTCTCATATGATTGTTTGTGAAGACCGCATACATTATAACTTATTGCGTGAGAGAAACATACACTACGATTATTGGACTCATTCCATTCAACTGTTACCAGTTACCATCCATTTGGGTGCCTACAAAATTGATGACATGGAATAAGCCTTTTTTTTCATTTAGCCACCCCTCGGTTATTTCAGTTTTTCTGAGCTCTTATAAAATTTTAATAATATTGGACAGCCCCATTCGTTGGTGGAATATTCTTGAATTGACAAATATTTGCTTATATATTAAATTTGTCTCAACCCATTTCCCCGAATTTGGACAAAATATAATATTTGCATTCGTTGAAACTTATCATCATTGCATATGGAATCTAATTATTTGGACAACGCCAAAACGTGCAGATTTATGGTAATAAGTATTACATAACATATACAAATGAGAAATCATCGCAAAAGGTCAAAAAAATAAAATAAATGTCAGCTAATCTAATTACACACTTTTATGTCACTTTCTGAAATTATCCATCTGCCCCCGCACCGAAAATTAAAATATAGGTAGCTACAAAACATACAAATCCAGTTTATATTTCTTGCTGGACTAAGAATGACAAATTTTCCAATATTTTCTTTGGCATTTAGGTAAATTATTCAAGGGATGATTTTAGTGTTAATGTAACTATTATATGTCCCATTATTTGTATTTTCCTTTGGATGAGGCGATAGTGGTTGAAATTTGATCTATTCTAATTTTTTAGGCTACGTTTGATTCTTGAATTTTGGTGAGGGAATAGAAAAGAAAATATTATGTGTGCTTCAAGTGTAGTTCTCTATGCTTTATTATTTGATTATTTTCATTTTTCCTTTTCTTTTTCTCACCGAAATCGAAAAACCAAACAAAGGTTTTTTTTTTTATTTGAAAGGAAACGGTAAATATATATTAGGCTAAATCAGCCACAAACAAACCCAAAATAACTCCGGGAACAAACAAATGAGCACCACGTGCTAAACAACAAACAACACAAATACTAGTTCTAAGCGAAACAAACAACAACCGAAAACAGAAACGAAATGACCCACAGAAGACATGTCAACAAAGGTTTATGCGCTATCTCTTTTTATGTTTCCCTCGTCCATTTGATTTTGGTATGATGAGTACTTCCTCAGAGTTCCTACCTTTTACTTTATTTTTTTATTGACTTTTGATACATAGTTTTATATCATAATGTAGATAGTGGTCCAATTTAATTACATCTTGATGCATCGCTAATCCCTTGTCGACAAATAATTTATGCAAGAATATTGTGTAATTCTCTTAATTATTAAAATATTTATTTGATAAGTGAAGGAGAATCATGTATGTGCTTAAGATACTCCGTCATTAAATAAACAAAAAAGGTTTATATTAATTTATCAGTCAAATAAAAGAGCATAACATTAAAAAGAATAGATTAAAAAATCTACAAAAACAAATATGTAATGTTCACTCTCTATCATGATAAATAACATGGAATTATACATCCTTATTTATTTAAATGCAAAATTTTGGTTGGGCACTTCTTCAATTGATTGGTAAAATAGCTTATTAAGCTCGTAATATTTTCTTTATACATAGAAAATGTCTTTGCTAATCGAGCTCATGGTAGTTGGTAGTAGGTCTCTTGTTACCTAATTTTTGCCTTAGGATTCTATTTTTGGGTCTACATCATCAACATCACAATATCAACTGCTGAGATAAGGGTTCATAATGAAATTATTCCGATACTTTATAGAATTTTTTTTATTCATACTGAATTTGGTTACTTATTTCTAATGATCTAACCAACCACATGGCATAATATTTATTTTATGGTGCACACTCCGAATGATACATTAAGCATATGTTACCTAAATTAATTTATCTTGTGATTAGGTTATAAAATGTACAAAAAGAGTATTGTTTTCGTAAGTAAAATTGTATACTGACAATTATCTTTTAGTATTTATGGTTTTTTATCAGCACGACATTATCTCCTCATCACTTGAGGTGCCCACGAGTCAAGTCTGACCAAATCACACGGCTTGAGTCTGGGTCAAGTCAAGTCGAGCAAAGGAAAAAATAAAAATAAGTGTTTATTGTATATCACATTATATTACTTTCACCGTTTAATTTTTAACCATATAAATGAAATGAAACTCTCAATTTTATCAAAATAAATAGAAAAAGTAAGTAAATAATAATAAAAAACTATTTCATGTTATGACAAACACTAGAGTATTATGCAAAAGAAGCTCAAAGGGTCAAATGCCGCGTTGTCGAGTTGCCAAACAAGGACGAAGCTTTAAGCAAAGAAAGTGAACCCAAAAACCTCATTATACGGCTAATCATAAGAAAATTAATATACTTAATTGTTTATATAAGAATTGCCGTTTTTAATTATACTTTTGCCACTATTTTATAGTATAATTGCAAAAGACCCCCTCACCTAATCCTAACCTATTTTTTTGGCAAATTGTTCCAGTTGTCAGATGATAAGAGTCCATGGAAGGACAGAAGGATTTATGATAAATATGATAAGGATACTATTATTGTACATAAATGTATTTTTTTCATTTAAAATTATAAAGGTGTAATTATTTTATTATTGTTGCTTAGTTGGTGATAGTTTCTCAATTATTTGCTACTTAGCAAACGTATATTGCCATATATGTTAATTCATTTATGAGTTCGTCGGGTGGTTAAACTACGCCGGCCTAATTTATAGAATCATACTCATGAGTAATTCTTATAAATATTTAGGATTCAAAATTTCTATATAATTACAATAGTGCGTGTATAATGAATTCTGAGTGAATCCCACCACATAAATATTCTAATTATCTTTAAATTCCAAAATTCGATAATTTTGAAAAACCATAGGCCATACCTCTTGTTATTTGGAAAACAAAAAGGTGATTGCACCCATTTGGGAAGCAAGTTGATTGAAATAGGTGAACAATTATGGACAATTACCAACTACAACTAAAATTCCCTTGCACGCTTTTGTATCACTTTTTATTATTTATGAAATCGAACCTTTACCAAAAACCACAACTAAAATTCTCAAATGTCTAATTATAAATACAACGATACGAGTATCATTTTTCTTTAAATACGACCTATTTATTTATCCATGTATCTAACAATAACATTGAATATCAATCATTACAAAATTAAGTTCAGATATAAATTACACGAGATATCAAGCAAAAAAATCTACAAGGCTCGTATTGAAACATTTTTTATTTAAACACATAACTCTCACTTCTAAATTCAAAAAACAGAAATCAAGACCTGTTGGTATAGTGGTATTCACCTCCTATTTTATGTGAGGGGTCCTGAGTTCGAATCCAGACTGTCATAAATTGTGGCTCTTTCCTCCTTTATGGAGCTAAATAGAGTCTTTATGACTCAAAATTATAGCTATTAACTCGAGTTTATCGAATTAAATATGTAGAGTATTTTTTTTTTCTCTTGAATTAAAAAAAAATAATTCAAAAAACAGAAATTAAATGGATATAGAAACTCAACCACCAAAATGTAAGAGCCATCACAAGAAACTTGTCAACTTCAAGTAATTATTATACCGATAATGACAGGGAATTGTCATTTAAGATCTAACCAAACGGGTCGAATACAATTAACCCGAAGTACAAGTACTATTCTGCAATAAATCCAATTTATTTGATAAGTTATTATTAAGGATTAATGAAAGTTTTAGACAGAGTTAGTTCTGATCACTTATTAAGGGTAAGATATGCGTTTGAGACTATAAATCACTGTATTTATAGTAGGGTCAAAGTATGCTTCCGAAACATAGATCACTTATATAGGTATTTACAAATCGTTCACTACCACAATCCTCACGTTTGGCAAAGGAAATCGAACATAAAACTTTTGAGGGGAAGTAACAAGTTCTTACTGAGTCAACTTGTGTTCGCATATGTTATTATTGTTTTTTGGTTACATAAAAGGTTTAGACAAGATAGTCTAAGCCCCGTGGAGGAGAGGATTAAAGGTTTGTCCCCACCCAACAAGTGTGTTTCCCAGGAGTTGAACTTATGTTCGTCTCCTTACGGGTGAAACTCCTACCCACTCCACCAACACTATGTTGTTATTATTGATAATTATTTCCGTTACAATATATATATATATATATATGATATTATATAAATAAATTTCCGAATTTGCAACCTCATACCATATACGTAATCGAAACTGATAAATAAATCAGAATAAACAAAGGCGAGTCAAGTCCGACAAGGAGTCGGTGGAGAAGAAAAAAGCAAACATTTTAGAGAGAGAAAAAAAAAACTCTTTTCATCTCTCTTCCGTAGCTGAATCTTCGGCGAATCTCCGGCGACATCCTGATCGGAATGTCAAATTGCGGCGACTTCAGCTCCTGCATTCTGTATAGTGTTTATCTTGAGCTCTCCCTCACTGTTTGCATCTAAAATCGCCATTTTCGCTTGCTGAGAAGAAGAAGAAAAAAAGATTTGAGACTGTTTCGCTGTTCATATTGTTGGAGAATTTGTATACTTTAGTGCGGCGAAAATTTGTGGACGTGCAGCGGTGATTTTGGTTGCGGTTTTGTCTTTTTGGACTGTACTCCGATCTCGCTTTTTTTGAAGGTAAAGAGTAATGATTTGAATCTGATTCCGTCTTTTGATTTTCCTTTTTTGTCTGCTATGATTGCAGCTTTTTCTCTAATGATTTTTGAATAAAGTTGTGGATTTTTTCTTTTGTGAATACTTTAAAGTTTAATTTCTTGTATGTACTGTTTTTTTTGCTCTCGTATTTACCTTTTTACTGCTCATTTGGTTGGAAATTTGTTCTGATTTTAGCTTTTTGATTTGTCAATAAAGTTGTGGATTCTTTTTTGAATATTTAAAAGTTTATTAATTTCTTGTATTTACTGTTGTTTTTTGTTCTCGTATTTACCTTTTTTTACTGCTCATTTAGTTGGTAATATTATGATTTCAGCCTTTTACTATCCATTTTTGTTCAAACGGATATGATTAGGGCTCCAATGTGAGTTCTCGAGGCGATTGGCTGAGAAAAGTAAAGCGATTCTGATCCTGATTTACCTTTTTTGTCAATGTTGAGAAATGTACTGTTGTTTTTTGCTTTCTTTACCTTTTATCCTGCTCATTTAGTTGGGAATATTTTGATTGTAGCTTTTTACTATCCATTTTTGTTCAAACGGATATGATTAGGGCTCAAATGTGAGTTCTCGAGGCGATCGACTGAGAAAAGTAAAGCAAATTTGATCCTGATTTTACCTTTTTGTCAATTTTGAGAAATGTAAGATTTTTAGTGCATAGTTTTGTAATTGTAAATGGAGTAAGAGTTTTGAGCAACTTGGAGTTTGTTCAGGGTTTTGTAGAGAATTGTAACTTATTGATGTGAGGCTTCATGAGAATATGCTGTAAATTATCATTCTGGGCAGTGTGCTTACAGAAGTGTTGTCTTTGTTATTCTTTCTGCACTAATTCCTTTTTTCACATTAATCTAGGCAATTCTTGTGATTTGTGTAGTGGATTGGCTCTTTAAAACAACAATCTATTTTTCATCTCCTCCTTTCCTTCTATTTTCTCTCTCTCTGCCTCATAAATAGTTTCTGGAGGTGCAAGTATTGAAGGTTATTCTTGCACCTTCATCCCTTTTTATATTGCTATGTATTTGGTGTCATGGATATAGTAATCTGTTTTTTCGGTTCCCTATCCAACTCCGTCAATTTATTTTATTTGCTGGTTTTTCTTTCTTCTCTTTTCTTATCTCGTTTGTCAATTATTCTCTGGTGGTGGCAGTTGAAAATTTGCATAGTAGCTTAAATTGATCTGTCTTATATTGCCTTCGCAATACATTTTTGCTGGATATGAGCTATTTTTCTTATTTGGTTTTGGCTTTTATTTTGTTCTTATTAAATATTATGGTACAGATTTTTGCATAAATAAAGCAGAGGAATGCCCATTACCTGGTATTGAGATGAATGGTACTTTTCAGAATGGAAACAATTGCAAGTTTGAGAAAACGTATCCAGGATGCTTGGGAAGAATGGTGAACCTCCTTGAATTGAACATTGGTGTGTCTGCAAACAAGCTTCTCACTGATAAACCGCATCAGGATGGTGCTCGCTCTTCCTAACTTCCCTTTTCACTATGTTTTGTATGTTTCTTTTTAGATATTTAGAGTTCTTATGTTGGTGTTGTACTGTGTACAAATGCCACCAATTCTTGTTCATAGCATTTAAATGATTTCTGGTAGGGACATGCTTTTGCGGGTTATTTTTAAGACGAAGTTTTTTCGTGATATTTCCTTCTGGTGAATAGTCAGTTTCTTCGTTTCCACCACAATTCTTTCTGAAAACATTTGTGATGGATTTCTTAATTGTGCTACATAATATTTGGCATGTGAAATTGTTCTTCATGTGATAGGTTCCCCTCTTTTCTTTTCTTCTTTTGTCTGGGGCATTGAGAAACTTGTTTTTCTGTTATTATGCATATGTGGATCATAGTACAAGGATGCTAAGTGACATTGTAGCAACTCATTCACAGGTCCCCCACTCTCAAGGAGCAGATCAGATGTATCAAGAATGAGCCCATCTCGTGATCAAGTAGAAGACAAAGTGGTAAAGTCTCTGTACTATTAGTATCACAAAGTCATAACAATATATGGAATTTTGCCTGCATATATATCGTAGATTTTACCTTGATACTAAATATATTTTGTTCTGTGGTGATGTGTGCAGATAGTATCCGAGTTCAGGAACCCTATTTCAGGCAGAAATTCAAATGCAACGCCTATGAAGATGCTTATTGCTCAAGAGATGTCCAAAGAAGTGGACTCCAGACGCAGTTCCCCTAATTTAGTTGCCAAATTAATGGGGCTTGATTCCCTTCCACATAAGGAGCCTGAGCCACCCGTGCAACGAAGTCATTCTCGAGGTCATCCTCGAAGTCATTCAGATATACCTATGAGTTACTGGGAGCAACAAAATGGATTCTTTCACCATGTAGAGCCAAATGAATACAAAGATGTTTATGAAATATGGCATCATTCACATAAATCAACATATAAGGGAAGAAATGACGAAATTAAAAATGACAAAAAGATGGCTCTTGTTCGTCAGAAGTTTATCGAAGCAAAGCGCCTGTCCATGGATGGAAGACTTCGCCAATCTAGGCAGTTCCAAGATGCATTAGAAGTTCTGAATTCCAACAAAGATTTATTCCTCAAGTGTCTGCAGGAACCGAATTCAGTGTTTTCTCAGCAACTTCACCATCTGCATTCTATTCCTCCTCCTCCAGAGACAAAAAGAATAACTGTTCTCAAACCTTCAAAGATGGCGGATGGTAATAACTTCGCTGGAGCTTGGAGTAAAGATGGAAAACAAATGAATAAAGGTGCTTTTGTTCAGCAGAATACGTTGGAGAAGAGCCATCTGAGAAGCTCCCCTCCTGCAAGTTGGAAGAATTATGAAAGTCCTACTCAACCAACGCGAATAGTAGTTCTAAAACCAACCCATGGAAAACCACATGATGAGGAGGCTATGGATTCTCCGCAGATGGAATCACCAAGGACAGTACATGGAGAAGACTTCTTAGGGGACGTAGAAGATGAAGAGAATCATGAATCAAGAGAAGTTGCAAAAGCAATCACGAAGAAAATGCGCAAAAGACTTGGTAGGCCGCACAAAGACGAAACCTTGATTTCTTCTGTATTCTCCAATGGGTATGTGGGTGATGAAAGTTCATTCAATAGATCAGAGATTGATGGAAATCTCAGTGATTCAGAAGTGACGTCGCCTGTATCTAGACATTCTTGGGATTATGTTAATAGGCTTGGTAGTCCATATTCATCCTCCTCCTTTAGTAGAGCATCTTATTCTCCAGACTCATCAGTTTGCAGAGAAGCGAAGAAGCGCCTATCAGAAAGATGGGCTATGATGGCATCTAATGGGAGTTGTCAAGAACAAACACATGTTCGAAGAAACTCCAGTACGTTGGGCGAAATGCTTGCTCTTTCTGAGGCAAAGAAGGTAGCTTTGCCCGTGGAAGAAGGCAGTTTTAATGAAGAACCCAATAATTCAAATTCTCTCAATGAATTGAGAAAAGATGAAAATGTGGAAAATTCTCCAATGAATCTCATGAGGTCAAAATCTGTTCCTGTATCTTCTACGCAGTTCGGAGCTGTGCTCAATACAGACATTTCAGTCTCGGATAAGAGCAAACTAGAAACTAAGGAGGCTGGAAAGATGAGAAGTGTTAAATCATCACTTAAAGGGAAAGTTTCCAGTTTGTTTTTTTCTAGGAATAAAAAAGTTGGTAAAGATAAATCTTTCGCTCCTGGGGAAGTTAGCAATGATAGAACTGAAAGTCTTAGTGACAAAGGCCCCGGTCATTCGCCATCAGGTCTGGAGGAGTCATCAAGTAAAGCATCTTCCTCGAATCTGATAGGCAAGCAGGGCATGATATCTCCTGAGGTAATTTTATTATTTTTGTGGATGTTTATGCCAACTCTTTAGTTGTGTTTTTTACTTGGTGCATACTTCGTTGTGGTCACAGATGTAGACCTTTTTGGACGGGGTAAATATTCTTTATGAACTGACCCAAAATTGGTGTGGATACCATAAAATTATGATGATCACTTAGAAATTATTAGGATTGTATATAAGGTAGATGATAGGATAAGTTTTCTGGGGAAGTTTGAAAAGATGATATCAACGATAAGAATTTATACCAAGTTCTCCCTTATTATTTGTCTGGTGAATGCTCGTCTTTATTAAGTTTGCCGTGGTATTTCCTAAATAATTTTGCTGGATGTCAAACGGTCAATATTCTCTTTTGCATCCTGAAATGTTAATAATCAAGTTGTTTATGTTTATTCTAAAGTTGAAAACTGAAGACTCTATTGTGACATTTTGACTTCTGCAGACAGGATTTTCCGTGGCAAAACCTATTGCATCTAGAATCCCTGGTGAAAGCCAGGACCAGCCAAGTCCAATATCTGTTTTACATCCGCCCTTTGAAGAGGATGAACATACAGCCAAACTGTTCCCTCATTCTGTCCAGCCCGACCGACACGGTACAATACATTGTCTGAGCTTTTGACTTCCATGCATATTTTGTTGTTCTGATTTATTGTTTAGTGATAACCACATGCACACAACCTCACTTATTGGGTAATTGTTACAAGCCCCCGAGGTTTTGCAAATTACCAATGCGCCCAGGAGCCTTGTCAGATCCCAACAACTAGAAAAACAGGGTTGAATTGCAATATGTTTTTACTGATAGGGAGGTTATGGTAATTTTCCAGACTTCGGGGTGTTTTTCATAATTAGGCTCTCACGTAGCATGGGGCAATCTATGTAATTTATCCTTTTGTTTAATTGGGTTAATAAATTTAGCAACCATCGTTTCAGGATTTGAGTTGCCACTTAATGATATTAGATCAAACTTGATTGACAAATCACCGCCCATAGGATCCATTGCTCGAACCCTATCATGGGACAATTCATGCTTGGATACAGCCTCATCATCTTATCCCATCAAAGATTCCTCCTTAACCACCCAAGGAATCAAAGAAGAAGAACAAGAATGGTTTTTCTTCGTTAAGACATTGTTATCTGTGGCTGGTCTGCAACGCGAAGTGCAATCAAACTCATTTTTGACCAAATGGCACTCACCCGAAAGCCCTTTGGACCCTTCATTAAGAGATACATATATTGATTTAAAAGACAAGGAGACATTACATGAGGCGAAACGAAGGCAAAAGAGATCAACCCGAAAGCTTGTTTTTGATTGTGTAAATGCAGTATTAGTGGACATTGTAGGATACGGGTCGGATGGTAGCCAACGGGTTATGGCCAATACAATAGTGGAGGAGGTGTGGGCCCAGATGAACGCATGGTTTTGTCGTGAATGTGTTTATGATGATTGTGGGGACGAAAATACCCTCGTGGTGGAGAGGGTGGTGAGAAAAGAGGTGGTGGGTAAGGGGTGGAACGGTAATTTAACGTTGGAGATTGATAATTTAGGTAAGGAAATTGAAGGGAAGTTGCTGGAAGAGCTCGTGGAGGAGACGGTGGTCGAATTGACAGGTAATGTGTGAGTAATGAGTATGAAGCTTTTTAATTTTTTTTTTTCCAGTGAACTACTTTATTTAATTTCACAACTATATTAATTGTTTTTGTATTGTGTTTTCACACGACAATTGGTCCCCAGCCCCATCTCTACTTGTTCAGTGATGCAAATTGTTGAAAAATACGCATGTCTGAACCTCTTTCTGTATATATATATATATATATTATTTTTATATTCGCCCTTTTTTAGGCCAACACCAGAATGGTACAGCTTTCATTCTTATCAATAAATATGAATTGTGGTATTTATTATCTTTGTTTGGGAGATGGTCCTGTGTTCTGAGAAAATTACTTCTTATCCTGGCCACTTTCATCTTGTCTCCTCTAGTAAACTATTCAGTGGATTCGTTGTAGGCTCATTTTAATATTACAATATGCCTAGTTATGTGTGGTTTTGGTGGGAAATGGTGTTTTTTATGGCTCAATGTCAATTGTTTTCTAGATGGGGTAGATGGGGTGATTCTTATGGTGTTCGGGACTCCAAGTCTTGTATAATTGTAACGGTAGTGTATGGTGACGCGTGCACATGAATGATCGTCATTGACGGGTCAGTCTGTGTGTAATCATAATTGTTCGTGTATGGCGGCGGATCTCACGTATCTTCCACCATATGGATGATTGTCATTGTTTCAAGACTCTAGGATCTGCAAACTCCTAAGATTACCCCCCTACATTAAATTAAAGAAATTTCCTTTTTTATTGTTCCTTTTTTAACACAGAAAATGTTAATAAAGAAATTTCTTTATTTATTGTTTCTTTACTAACACATAAAAATGTTACTACACTTGAAGTTAGGGATGTGCATTCGGCCAAAATATTGAAATCCAAACCGAAAATCAAAATTAATTGGTTGGTTTTGTTTGGTCCCGGTGTGATTGAAAATCAAATTAAACCGGTTTGGTTTGGTTTGGCTTCGCTTAATTGAAATTTAATCCAAAAAAAAAATAAAATTTTAAAAAACTCAAATATCTGTGTGGAGTGAAGATTATTCGAGAATCGAGACTACTGAGTAGAAACCTGAAGTTTTACCCGGAGCTGCAAAACTTCCACCGTACAGTAATACAAAAGCATAGAACAAGAAATCTCGTGACTTAAAAGCAGAATTCCGATATCTGCCTTTTGGACTAAATTTTGTTTTGCAGGGGATAATATAAAACATGGGGAAAATTTTGATTTGGAGTGAGATTTTATGTGTCGTGGGAAACAGCTATATGACAATGACATATAGTGTGAGGAATTGAAATTATTGCATTTTGGATTCGTTGTGTAGCTTGCTTACTTCACCGTAATACCGTGCACGCATTAATTGTTTAATTGTGAGTAGTTATTTATTTTCATAAAAATTTGTTAACTAATTGCAGATTTTTTTTAAAAAAATTAAAGAGTACGTATTGATTACGAATATTTGCTAACGTAATAATGTAACAATCATTTACATGAGCTTTTGGTACATACGTGTACGCCTCATAAGTCATAAATCACAACCTTACAAAGTATGGAAAATTCTATTGGTCTCGGTCCAGTCAGGGCCGTTGGATCCCCCCACATGGGGGGTTAAATGGGATTTTGACCCCCCCTGTTGGGGGGATCCAACGGCTGAGCTAATGATCTCGGCCCAGCATAGAACAGCCCACAAAGTACAAAGCTTTATATTTTAATGATAACTTGATGCTTCAAAGTTCAAATTGATCTTTTTATTGAGCTTTGAACAAATATTTAGGAATGTCACATTTAGTTTCTCAACTTTTGCATTAGAATCACTTTAATCATTCACCTTTCAATAGCGTATTTTGAGTCTCTCTACTTAAAATCAAGTTTTAATGTGGTTCATTTTGATCAATTTTGGCCAGAAAGTAGGTCACGCACAAGGCATGACCTGTTTTAATGGTAAATATGTCATTTTGTAATTTTAAAAATAAAAAAAAATGGACAGATTACACTATATACATTGTACAATTGAACCCTAAACACTTGGACATTTTTCTGAAAATTTAGACGACAAAATTCCGGAACAAATTAAGGGCTCTTACATTCATCCCAACGTCGCCTAAATCTCAAAGGGGAAGATGCTCCTAGGTAGATTAGGACTCACTATTTGAGTAATCACAACTAAAACTCGAAGGGGAAGATGCTCCTGGGAAGATTAGGACTCACTATTTGAGTAATCACAACTAAAGATCGCCAAATCCGTCATGAAGGTTCACGGTAATGTTGAAACCAAAGGCACCCCAAAATAACGAAAAATGAAAAAACTCCTGCCTGAACTTGCATTAGTCCAAGAGTATTCGAGCTGAGCTCGTATCCACAAAAGCATGTCACATTAGCCATACTATGCTCTCTTTATGGTTGGTACGTAAAAAATGAGACAAACGCAACAATTGTTGAACTTTTTAAGATCAACAATGGTTGTACATTTTCAGAATGACGAGAATATACAGTGCACTTCAGGCCAAAAGGAGCACATTATAAAATTTTCAAAGTTAAGGAACCAGACTGACAAATGTGAAAAGGTTAAGGGACTAAAATGGAACTCAAAAATTAAATTGACATTTTTACCATGGCAGTGACCTACTTTTCCAATCAAAATTGACCAAAAATTTGTTATAGGGACTACATTAAAATTAGTTTTCAAATTGAGGGATTCGCAATTGAAGGGCGAGGGATTAAATTGATCCTAACACAAATATTAAGGGATTAAAAGTGACATTACCCCCAATCTCAAACGAGTTTGGTTTGGTTCTCTTGATCTTATTTATTCCATTTAGCGTAAGATTTTGCAAGCAAAAGCTCATTTTGGACCACACAAGTCACGTTCACCAGTATAATTATCTTGCAAAATTTAATAAACCACAAAATGCATTGTTTTTTAAATGCCTTTCAAAAATAATTTCCCCCAACCTACAGTCAAGAAGAATGACAGAGGACAAGAAACACTGAACATGGAGATGATTTTGTTCCAATTCATTCAATAATTCACTAGTATTGGCTTTTGCTTTTCCTCAATTTCTCTTGATTTCATTTAATAAAAGATATTTATATATGTGCCTTTCTTTTGTAAAAAAAATAAAAAAATTGAGAAATTGATATTGATGAATTTTTGTTTTATAAGAAAATTTTGAAATATACCATCCAATAGGCAAAGTGAATATTATTTCACACCTTGCGTTATTTCGAAACAAGATGGAATTACTTTGATGTTCATATTGAGTTATTGAGGAATAAAAATATTTTAGTTGCTAGAATTCTCTAAATATTAATAGAAAAAAAAAACTCTGATTTTTCAGAGAAAAGCTTATGAGAAATGACAATCAAACTCATTTTTCAAGAAAATTTGAGATTCACCGGCGAAGACTACTTTATGAGATTGGATACAGCATCCAATCAAAGCCCTAGAAGTGTAATTTTCATGTCTAAAGCAAGCCCAATTATAAATTGGGCCAGTATAGATTAAAAGTAATGGGCTACCATGTAGCCCAAAAAGAAAGGGCCAATCACTACATGGGCTTCACTTTGTATGTATCAAGCCGATGCTAAATAACAATAGCGGAGCTATATATTTTTTAGGGCCCTAATAGTCCCTGAAGTTTACTATTTATATCACTTTGATCGTTAAAGGTATCAAATGTTAAATTACCGTCTCTAAAATTTAGTTTTTGCTTTATATTTGTGTTCTTTTGGCCATTTTTCGATGGATTTTGGACAGATCAGGTAACATGTACACCTCACATGTGTAACAACAATAACATATGCACTTCACATTTGTCCCTTGAAAGGTGGACCTTGAGTGAGGTGTATATGTTGTCCAATCCATTTAAAATTCATCAAAAAATGACGAAAAGACGAAAGTAAAATAAAAACTAAACTTTGAATATATAAAGTAACATTTGTTACCTTAAGTACCAAATTGACACAAACGCAAAATTTCAGGAACTATTAGTCACACTTGAGGTGTATATATTGCCCAAAAATCCATCCAAAATTCATCAGAAAATGGCCAAAAATGACGAAAGTGAAACAAAAACTAAAGTTTAACGGTGGTAACGTACTAACGTAACATTTGTTACTTTAAATACCAAATTGATACAAACGTAAAACTTCAGAAACTATTAGTCACGTTTTTCCTATTTTTTATTTACCCAAAAAAAAAAGAAAAAAGACAATAACGGCGCTATATAAAGACATTCCTATGAACTCTCATTCTTCTCTAGCGCCGCCCGTAGATGTGTCCTGTGTGATTATTAGCTTCTATTCTATGGTTTTTCACTCAGCAACGCGCCCCCAATCCGTGTGGTCCACAATCCGGATCCTCTATTGCAAATGGTGTTGCATCTCCTATTGCATTCACCTCTATATATGGCAAGTAAAATTTAATGCTTTTTTTTTCCCGCAATTAATGATGTGTTTGTAATTAAAAATGATGAGTTTGTAGAATGATTCACAAATTCAGTAGAATTGATGATTTTTCCTCCCGCAATTAATGATTTGTTCTAATTGAAAATGGCGAGTTTGTAGAACGATTCACAAATTCAGTAGAATTTAAGATTCTTTTTCCGCAATTAATGATGTGTTTGTAATTAATAGCCGATGCCAAACAATGTCGAATTGCGTGATCCACCAGCGGAGCTGGAGAAGGCGAAGCACAAGCTCAAGCGTCTTGTCCCAACCCCAAACTCTTTCTTCATGGTATTTTTCCGAATTTCTTTTTATATTACTACTATCTGTTTTACATTTTTATTTATTTATTTGTTGTTTCTGATTGTAGGATGTCAAGTGTCTGGGTTGTTTAAACATAACTACTGTTTTTAGCCACTCTGAAACTGTGGTGATGTGGGATCTCATTGATCAAATAAGCTGGCATGGCACGTCGAATTACGTAATGTATTTCGCTAAGCAAACCGTGTGGCAGACGACTTAGCTAAATTGGGTTTTGGACGAGCCTTAGATGTCATGCAATCCCCGAGTTCGGATCTGTACAATATGTTGAAACAAGATCTCCGAGGTTTTACTTGGCTAAGACAAACGACTATACACCTGGGTCTGTCGGGATAGATTGTTAGGGTCCTCCCCTTCTCTTTGTATTCAAAAAAGAAACTGTGGTGATGCGTGGAAACTGCTAGATGGTGTTGTGCGAACCCACTGGCGGTAAGGTTAGGCTCACGGAGGGATGCTCCTTCCGAAAAAAGGGTGATTGATGAATTTATGAATGGTATATTCGTGGTTCGCATTCTTGTGATTAAGTGTGAAAATGATAGGCATGGTTTTTTGGTTGAATGTTTTCTGGTTTGATCACTACTTTAGCTGAGTTTTACTGAACTAGTTGAAACAAACTACGCTTTGTTTTGCAATCTAGAATTTATCATGGAATGAGATTGGATATTATTATTACTTTGCTTTGCTTGGTTTACTTTTAAGTATTGTATTGTTATTGTTCATCTCCTTGTGAAATGCTTATAGGAACTCAATTGCAGCAACAGTAGAACAATTTTTGGTATTGTAATGTGTATATTACCTCTGTAAGTCATTTATTATTATTGCAAAGCCAGGTGAATTGGCTTTGAAAACATTTAACAAGATTTTGCAACTCAACACTAAAGCAATCGAGGAATTAACTTCGTAACCCCGTCTCCCTTGGAGTTCGTACTAATTTGATGTTACTTTAAAGTACATATAAACCACTCTCGACTTTTGAATGCTAACTCTCCTGAAAACACTTCATTCACATGTTTTCGCTTGTTGAAGCATAGTTATATGTAGAAGGGAAATTGCAAGTGTTCTCAAATGAAGGAAAAGGACTAGTAATGTAGTTGGGATGTTTGTTTTTGGGCACTTGTGTTAGATGACTTGTATTCCGTGAGATTAGTTAAACACTATATATTCTGTGCACTAGTGTAATTGGTGATGATTCTAGGAAAGTCCCGGGACCTTTATTTCCCGACAATTTCGACCCTATATGTATGAGTTTACATAAAGTTCCCACAAAATAATGATGAAGATTATTTAGAGATTGGAAGCAAACATAAAGTTCCCACGAGATAATAAGCTAGGCCTTTGACGTACTATATACTCGTGTATTAGTGTAATTGGTGATGATTCTAGAAAAATCCCGGGACCTCTATTTCCCAATAATTTCCACCCTATATTTATGAGCTTTCATAAAGTTCCCACAAAATAATGATGGAGATTACTCAGTATTTGAAGCTAACATAATGCTCCCACGGGATAATAAGCTAGGCCTTTGACGTCATGAGATCATAAGCTAGGCCTTTTTCTTTCTTCAACAATCATTTGGTCAAATTATATCATTTTCTTTCTAGTAAGTGGGGTCATTCTGTCTCGGTCTATAATATACCAATGGATCCCAACAGGGGGTCATTTACTAAAACACCCTCTCATCCAATGGTGTACACTACACCGGGACTATTGGGGTGTAGCATAAAATTTCTCCTAATAAGTGGGGGGGGTCTTTTGTTCAGTTTCCACTTCTATACTTCAACAGTTCTCAATAAAAAAAAAGAAAAGAAAAAAATGACATTTTCTCCAATTTTATATATTTTTTTCCATTTAAGAGAAGACATTTAGAAGCTATATTTCACGCCTAAAGTAAGCCCAAGTCTAAATTGGGCCTGTACAGATTAATATGGAATTAGAAATCAAGGTAATGGGCTGCCGGCTGCCCTATAGTCCATAGTCCCAATAGGGCTTAAATCAAGGGAATATATGTGGGTTTTACGAAGTTTTCTTTTTCTTCTTTTTTTTTTTTTTTTTTTTTTTTTGGAGTGGTTCGAAGTTAGTAATTTTGACACAATTCAAGTGGTACTTCTCCTCTCTTTCAAAGAGGGGACACAGGTTTAGTGACATCTACCTCTCACTTTATGTGAGAGGTTTTGAGTTCAAATTTAGGCTGCTACAAGTTGTGATTCTCTCCTTCTTTCAGAAGTTAGATAGAGTTTTTATGACTCAAAATTATGACTATCAACCCGAGTTTATCGGACTAAATATTTAAAATAATCCCTTTCGACTTGAATTTTTTTTAAAAAAAAAAAGTGGTACTCCTCTCTTTAACAGAGGGGACACATGTTTAAACTCGTAAAGCCCCGAGCCCTATAAAAAAGCAAAAGAAAAACACGACCTATAATTTATTTGTTAAACCCATATAGAATTTATTTGTTAAACCCACAATTTCCCTTGCAATATATGTGTATCTATAATGTGAGGAAATGGAGACAAATGTGAAAGACGTAATTATTGTTGTGATGCTAGTCGTCTGTTCTCCTGAATTTTTTCGCATGAAAGAATGTAGAAAACGAGACCTATCTTCTTTAGATGGAAAACGAGAACAATTATGTCAAATATGTGGAAGAATTTCGGGATTGATTTATTTTCCTTTAGAAAATGAATTTAAAAATTCATGGCATAAAAAATTGGTGCTTCAAAGTTTAGAAATAATTTCTTGATTGATTTATTTTCCTTTAGAAAATGAATTTAAATGTAGTTGTTTCCATGATCCTTACTAAATGATTTGTCTTCCATGACACGTGTACTAGGAGCACAAAGTCATGCAGTTAGAAATCTTCCAATAAAGTATAGGACAAATTAAATGACCGAAAGACTAGGTATACTTGCAAAGAGTCGAAATAATGTTAGCGAGTACGGCACATCTGCCAAAAAGTTTTCTTCACGTACATTCAACCCGCCAGATCAGAGTTTCTTCCACTCAAACAAACTTATTTTGATAATAATTTAGTCACTCGAAAATGTTTCGTAGAAATCTATCTCTGAGAATATAATTTCGCTAGACAATACCTAGGATTTATCATAGAAAAATGTTTAGGAAATCTCGAGATTTCAGGCATTGATGAAATATAACCATTCATATACAATGACTTCGATGTGAGTTTTAGCACTACATGATTGTGATTTTCTCTATACTCTGAGATTTTGAACAAATGAACCTAAATTCATATAATTTGCTTTTATTACATTGGGGGTACATAGACACAGGTCTGTTTCATCTATAGCAATTTGATAATTTCATATTTTTCAATCAAAGATGGGGCAATGGCTAATACTAATCAACAGCCTGTAACAAACCTAACCAATGTCAGAAAAGAAACAGCATTAATGGGATTTGTAGCATGAGATTTAGGATCAATTGTATCCTTCCGGATGGACACTTTTATAGATGTTTTCACGCTGAACGGTGAGATTAATCGCATTAAATAACAAACAGATATACGTTGAGCTTATAATACAACACTTTTCCCACAATTTGATGTTAAGCAAGTACCGGTTTACAAAAACATCTTCGTTTTGGGGAGAAATTATTACTATCTATTTGGGGTAAGTAGTTGGATTTGCACAACATTATGTTATAAAGTCAAAATTTGACACATCGTGTAACCTAAGGAATCCTAAACCTACTCGAGTATTAATTGAATGACTAGTAAAATATACAATTTAACTTTATGAAATTTCGAGACTCTGAGTTACGATATAATTATAATCATTTATTTGTAGTAAATTTCACGTGAATATCATCATAAAGATTGCAGGTACTCGATACCTTGGATTGCAAAAACACTAGAAATGATCAAAAATCTATCTCCCCATAAAATTTAGCGTACAAGTACTTCTAGACAATGGCTTCATAGAAACAAAAGAAGGCCATAATTGGTTGCTTCAAATTAAGATAGGAGTCAAAGGACAATATTTTTCTTTTATCAATCAAAAATACTGAAAAGTTGATTTTTGCTTACAATTTATTGGAAAAATTGTGTGGTAAAATGTGATTTTACACAACTTTGACTCCGGATTTAAGTGTTCTCATTCTTTTGGATATAGAATTTAATTGACTTAAATTAATCTATGTCTTGAGTAGATGAATTTAGCATTTTAAATTACTCAAATTTGATATCGGATGAGTGAAAAATTAATGGTTAAAATATTGTGATCAAATCATCACAATTGTACGATCGACGGCCACGATCGTATCTTACGATTGTGATAATTTGTTTACACATGATTATGGACCATTATGCAAAAGTACGAAAATCTTGTGGCCAAAACGTAAGTTTTGAAAAGTTGTGAACGGGGGGCTTTTCACCAAAAGTCACAACTTTTGGACCTTTCTACAATTTTTGAAATGTTGCACCTTTTGGCCCACAACTTTCCATTGTCCATAAATTGACCCCCTCACTTTTGAAATCATAACACATTCATACATCATCTTCTATATTTCACTCTTAAGATTCTAATTTGTAATTTAAGAGTTTTCAACGTCATTTCGTAAACGAGAGTTCTAATAGAAGCTTGTTCACTAGGCTTATAGATTTGGAGTGGTCCTATTTATAAGACGATAAATATTGTATCTTGAGTCACAAACGCCATATATTGTCACCACCACGAGCCTCGTCTCTTACCCTCTCTCACGGCCTCTCCCACACCAGTTGAGCCAATATGTTTTTCTCATGCAATTAAGGATCCTTTGTGGGTGCAACTATAGCTGATGAGTTTAATGCTCTTCAGGCCAACCACACATGGATTCTTGTACCACCTCATCCTTCTCAGAATCTCGTTGGTTCCAAATGCGCGTATAGAGTGAAATTTAAACCCGACAGTTCAGTTGAGCGGTACAAAGCTCATCTTGTTGCTCAGGGGTTTAAGCAACAGGCTGGTATTGACTTTGGTGAGACCTTCAGTCCCATGGTGAAACCTACTATTATCAGGACCGTGCTGTCAATTGTCGTCTCTCGTGACTGGATCATTAGACAGTTAGATGTGAAGAATGCCTTTCTTCCTGGCGATCTCACTTAGACAGTTCATATGGCTCAGCCTCGTGGATTCATTCATCCCCACTATCCAGATCATGTTTGTCAACTGCAGAAGGCTCTCTATGGTCTGAAACAAACTCCCCGTGCTTGGTTTCAAAAATTTGGATCATATCTCCTCCGCCTTGGCTTTGTCAGTACAAGGCTGATATGTCTATGTTTGTTTTTTGCTCTGGATCTGTTATGATGGTTTTATTGCTATATGTTGACGACACCATTCTTACCGAAAATAATTCTTGGGCTGTTTCCACCTTGATATCTCGTCTATCTCAAGAGTTTGCTATGAAGGACCTTGGTGATCTTCACTATTTTCTGGGCATTCATGCGACTCGGGACTCACATGGTCTCTTTCTTTCGCAGAAGAAGTATGCAACTGATCTTCTCCAGCTTTCACATGATGGATGTGAAGCCAGTTATAAATCAGAAAAAGGAAATCAATACTTTGTTTTTGTTTTTTTGTTTCCTTTCAAATCAATCCTTTTCTCTTCATTTTTTTTGTTTCCATTTCAGAAAATACGTTTAACTCTAAACGAAGGGGATACCTGACCCGACAAACTCAGGCCAAATACTTTTTAATCATGGGCTATATGACTCCTAATAAGAATAGGAAAGAGACAACTTGTGATAGCCTGTAAATGAATATTACTAGGTTAATAAGCTTTAGCATTGGGTTAAGAAAAAATGTTTAGAATTTACGTTTTGATGCTAAAAGTAAACCCAATCCTAAATTGGGTCTATACGGATTAAATATGGAGTTAAAGACCAAGGTAATGGGCTACCCCATACTCCATAGATAAAGGGCCAATTGGGTTTAAATGAAGTGGGTTATATATGGGCTTCATGAAGTAAATAATTTGGACACAATTCATGTTTTATACTCGTAAAGCCCTCAAAGCCCCTAGAAGAAAAAATCCACAACCTATAATTTGTACTTGTGCCATAAAGAAATTATTTGTTAAACCCAAAATTTCCCTTGTGTGTGTGTGTACGTGTATATATATATATATTACCATACTTAATAGGAGTGAATGACATTGCTACAGTAAAATGTGATTGTCCATGCTCTGCCTTTGCTTTCCTTCCCTGAAAATGTATACAAAAATAAATAAATATACACACTAACACACCACTATCACTAATACACACACCACTATCACTAATACACATATATATTATACAAAAGTATATACACTAAAAAAAGTTAATATAAAAAATATATACAAAAATATATAAATATACACACTAACACACCACTATCACTAACACATATATATATTATACAAAAGTATATACACTAAAAAACAATTAATATAAAAAACTAAACAAATTTAATACACTAAAAATTTAATATAAAAAATATATACATTACCATACTTAATATATACCATTACCGGTGTGTTTTTGGGGGGTTTAAATCCAAATTTGGGGAAAATCTTCTTCTGTTGGTAGGGTATGTATGGCTATTTTTCCAGGTTTAAGCTTTCAAATTTTATGTTGTTATTAGCTTTTATTTCATTTTCTGTATTCTACAATGGGGTTTTCTGATTTCCGTGTAGGGCATGCTGTTGTCATTGGAGCTGCAGAATTTGCGGAAAACTTTCTTCAGTTGTTAGGGTATGTCTTGATGTTTTTGTGAATTCGTTTATTTTTTGGTTGTAAGCTTCTTTGGCTTTTCATGTGATTAGTGGTGCATAAGTTTACAGATTTTATGTTATTCTTAGTTCTTGGACTCTACAACTCTGTCACTGGTCACGTGGTTATCGTTTTAGATATATGTTAAATGATACCTTTCCAGTTATAACCATCATTTCAAAGATCAATTTTCGACTTGAGTTCATTCAAATCTAAACTGATTACTGTTAGTTATGTACAGTTATTTGAGAGGATGTGAATATATTGCAAATCTAAACTTGTTTCTAGAATTTAATTAGATAGCTATTTATAGGTAAACAGATCTCTTGCAAGTTTTGGGGTGGATCTTATCAGATTGTTCTCTTTGGAGATTCAAATCTCTGATTTTGATTTTCGAATAATGGCACTTCTCGAGGAGAAGAAACGCAACTCTTTATTTTCGAGAAATTTCGTTTCGAGCATAGAAAATTCGCGAGCTCGAGGCTAACTCTCGAGCTCGAACTCGAGCCCACTAACTCGAGCCTAGCTCTCGAGCTAGCTCGAACTCGAGAGCCAGTAGCTCGAGCTCGAGATCCACTAGCTCGAGCTCGAGATCCACTAGCTCGAGCTCGAGATCCACTAGCTCGAGCTCGAGAGCCACTAGCTCGAGCTCGAGATCCACTATCTCGAGCTCGAGATCCACTAGCTCGAGCTCGAGATCCACTAGCTCGAGCTCGAGAGCCACTAGCTCGAGATCGAGCTCGAACTCGTTTGCAACTTACAAAACTTGCTCAGTTTCACACTTTAATTGCAGTTAGAAATGCAAGCATTAAAACAGAAAATTACCGGGATGAAAGGTGGTTTAGGGCAATTTGCGGCGACGACGGAGGATGGCGACGGACTGTGAGAAGAGGCCGGAATGCGTGACTGGAAGGACGGAGGCTGCGTGATGTGAGATGAGGCCGCCGGTCGCCGATGCGTGACTGTGGAGGGCGGATCTGGTGGAGGGCGGTGGTGTACGGAAGCAATGTTTCACCTTTCACCTTTCACCTTTGAACGACAGATCTGGAGCAATGGTCCTCCTCGATACATATGAGTCAGCAGAATTGAAGCAAGAGTATGGGGACAATGGCGGGCAATGGTACATAAATAAAAAAACTGAAGAAGTATTGATGGGGATATAATTTTTTGAGTGTCATAGTTCTCATATATAGTACACACACACAGAGTGACACAATCAAAGAGGATGAGTAACCCCATGAAACCCTAATTGCCTTTTCTGGATCTGAGTATTCCTGATTTGAGTTAGTTTAAACTGAAAGAAAAAAGATGGAACTTCTATAAGAAAAAAGAAGTTATGGGTCTTCTGTCAGTATTACAAACGCTACCTCTCCAATTCTTTCTTATCCCCTTGACTGCACAACTCATCCTCCACTTTAATTGCCGACATTAAAGCTGGAAGTGAAAATAAAGCGAGATTATATATATATATATATATATATATTTAAACTGAAAGAAAAAAGATGGAACTTCTATAAGAAAAAAGAAGTTATGGGTCTTCTGTCAGTATTACAAACGCTACCTCTCCAATTCTTTCTTATCCCCTTGACTGCACAACTCATCCTCCACTTTAATTGCCGACATTAAAGCTGGAAGTGAAAATAAAGCGAGATTATATATATATATATACACACACACATATATATAGGGCTTCCTTGGAGCTCACCCACACTGCCAGTACTGCCACATACATATAGGCCACTGACCATTCCACTATCTTTTATCACGCACGGACTAGATAAACATTATCTAGATCAGTCTTACACATTAGTATTATTATTTATTTGATTTGTTTTATTGTCTTAAAGTAGTGGTAGTTTTCTTTTTTTTTTCTTTTCTATTTCGAGCGAAAGTGGGGAAATTCGTTTCAGATAAATAGGTTGAAACCCCTATTCTTGGCATGTCCCTTGATGTGATTTTCTCTATGAAATATATATATATTTATTTTTGGATATATAAATTTTGCCTCTCTGGGAGTGGTGAAAAATGTGGTGATTGCTCCATTTATGGTATGGAGCTGTGATGGTGGCATGACTTCTTATATATATAATTAAAAATAATTAAAAATAATTGTAAATATATAAAAAATTTAGAATCCTAAAACTCACAAAGACCTCTCATTATCTAAAAATACAATATGCAAGTATTCAGTCACAAAATATTTTTTTTCTTCAAATAATCGATATCATGCTAATCTAATTTTAACGAATTTCACATAAAGAACAAAAAAGTTATAATAAAAAAAACCCATCTATTTCTCCGACAACATTAATTTCATGATTATGGTCCCAATTTTACATGGTATTTTATAACCTATGTGATGACAATAGGTTGGCTCAAAGTTAGCTCACACTTATTACGAACTTTGGACTTGTATCCTTCCGGCTCACACTATCCATTTTTCTCAAAGTAGTATTCAATAAAATACATAATAAGATATTAATTTATAATAATACACTAAATAAAATTTACGGAAATAAATATATACAATTTTGAAGTTTTATTATTAAAATCATTAGCTTTACGATAATAATTAGTAAACTCTCAATCTATATGAAATGATATAAAAAAGATTGAAAGTCGTTTCAGGGTCTTTTTAAAAATAAAATTTTACAATAACGTCTGCATTTAATCCACTTAGGTCACATATAAGCTTAGTTCAATAGTAATTGAAAAATTGTTAAAACCCCCTAAAGATAAATTTTAATATCATAAAAACCCATGAAATTATTTTTCAATCCAAAAAACTCATTTTGTCAACTTTTCATTCCAAAACCCCCCAACATGTAGGGTTAATAAATTTATGAACTTAAACACCCTTAGCACCCTAAATTTAAAATTAATCAATTGTAGTTTTTCGAATGAAAATTTAGTGTATGAGGGGTGTTTTGATTGAACAGTATTTTTAGGGATTTATTAGGTAAATCACACTTTTCGTCCAATAAATATGTGTATGTTCAATTTTAGTCTCAATCTTTAACTAATGCCTCACATTGATTGGATACACATTTGTACCGTAAACTTTTATTGAATAAAACAATATGATTGTTTTTCCAAAAAAGTAAAATATGTGTTCAACAATATGAGATTTTAACAATTGATTTCAGATTGAATATTAACTATTAAGTAGTGTGATGCATCTTTCGGCCCTAATTTACAACTACAATTCATTCCACTTTCAAATTGCACTTGTTCAATCAATACCAAATTTCGAAATTGAATTTGCCATAAATTCTTATCACTTATTGACGTAAATGCGAGGAGTGCGAGTTCTTGCTATGTGGTGATTCTGAAACTTTCTACGCTGACCTAAATCTTTCAAAAGTTTTTGTATTGAGAGCATAACTACTTATCTCTATGATCTAAATTCTAAGTAAGACTTCCACTTTCATGCGAGAGGTTTTGTGTTCAATTTCAAATTGTCACAAGTTGTGACATTTTTCTCCTTTTATTTGAAGTCTTATATAGGGTCCGTGTCGCCATGATTAAAAACTATCAACCCTGATTTGTCGGGTCAGGTTTAAGGAATATAAAAACAATCATGTTTTCTTATTTAAAAAATGAAAACTCGAAGATTTTTCCTATTTCTCCCTGATACTTTTGCTATGATCGAACGTGGTCATGCCTTTGGGGTGTCTTAACTAGGTTAGGTTGGGTGGTGCTTGTTTGGTTTTGGCTGCCTATGTGTTCCATGTTTGTAACTGGTATTCATGCGGGGATTTTTTTGTTGTCATGCGTCATTTTGCGGTATATTACCTCTTTGGATTATCGCACCAAAGTGTTTAGAGATTGTTGTGTGCATGGATCGAGATGCTAAGAATCGAGCTCGCCGTCAGAGATATGCAGCACGGTCCACAGAGCAACATCAAGCATCTTTGTTAGGGCGAAGGTTAGTTCGGAGTGCCAAGAGAAAGGCATTTTTAGCTGCTAAGCAAGTGTTAAGTGATGACTTAGTAAGTTGCTCCGTCAGTGTTAGACCCGAACCACTACACGCTTCTACTGAACAGCATGTGGATATCAGGGTGGCTTCTTCTCGTGCGGAGGATCATTCACTTGGTACCCTGTTTCGATTGTTGTAACTGTTCTTTTGGCTATTGGTTTTCTTTTGTTTCGTCTTGTCTTATGGTTTCCTGTTTTTTTGTTCTCCAGCCCCTGTTCCCTCCACCCGAAAAAGGAGGAGAAATATGAGCCTTATAGACGATCTGCCCCTTGAGCCGTGGATACTTCCGGATGTAGCTCCTTGTGTCTATTGTAATGCCTTGCGATTTTATCGCGAGCCTCCTGGTTTTTGTTGTGGGGAGGGTCAGGTTTCCTTGGCCCCGCGTGAAATGTTGCCCGGGTTGACCGACCTTCTTATTGGAGAGTCCGAGATTTCCGTTGAATTTAGGCGGCACATAAGGTCTTACAACAATTATCTCGCATTCACGTCCATTGGTATGAAGGCTGATAAAAATTATTGCTGGTCAAACAAGGGCATATACACGCTGGTTGTTCAAGGCATGGTGTATCACTATATTCGCAGCCTGAGGGACGATGCACCGGCTGCTTCAAATTTAGATTTGTATTTTCATGAGTTTGATGGGCTGGTGCGTACCACCGGTCAGCGTAGCTTTCATTTGAATCCTGACTTGGTTGCTAGCCTTGTGCATATGCTCAGGGACAATCCTTATTGTCGCTTTTTCAGAAGCCTCCGCCACTATACTCCTTTGGTGAATTATACCATTGTGCTGCGTAGTACACCTGCCCTGGATCAGCACACTTTCAACTTGCCTTCCGTTTCTCAAGTTGGCGCAATATGGAAGGAGGCTGATCCATCAAACGAGACCATCACACGGGACATACGTGTTTATGTCAATGAAGATACAAGCCATACAATTAAATATTATTACGGCTGTTATGACCCCCTCCAATATCCATTGTTGTTCCCAAGAGGCGAACCTGGATGGCACTCTCGGATCTCCAAGCATAGGAAACACACTCAACATCCTGTAGTTGACACTGGCCATCATGCGTTTGGAGAGTCTGCGTCATTGATCTCTCCCAATCTTGCTGAATCGGCTGCAGTTCTATTGCAAAATGAAGCTGATGGTATGGTGCTCTTTTTCGATGTTCTGCATTGCATTTTGTACATTGTTTTTTAGACCTCCCTAGCATTGGCTTGCGCAAAATATTATTGTCACCTAATATGTTTTGACCACATGAGTACAAACTGCTCGTACATGTTTCTTGCTTTCAATCTTTTTCCCCCTTCATGTGGATTTCATGCCTTTTGAGTTTTAAAGATGTAAATGAAAATGTGAAAATGGTCGGTTATTGCTTTCGATGAGCAATGCAATTTCCTTGCAGTTTTTCAAAATCTACTACTCATTTGTGGTAACACATGTAATTAGAAAATCACTAAAGAAGTATTTCCTAATTGCCTTTAAACTATTTATGGTATAAAGACATTTTGTAAAGTGCATTTTTAATTTCCCAAGTAATCCATTCTTTGGACTGTCTTCGTAACTTGGCTTCCAATTATTCTTTAAGAAAATATGGCTGCCAATTATTCTATAAATCAGTTCCCAACCAATTTAAAGAATAAAACGGAATGGTTATAGACAAACTTCAATTGATTTACAATATGATTTTAGGCTACTCAACTTTAATAAATAGTAGTATATAGATATAATCTTTAAGCATGCGTATACATGTGATGTAAATTTTATGTGGATATGTAGAATGAATAAGCATCCAATTGAAATGTATGATATTGCCCAGTTACAATTACCAGCTAAATTATATCTTCACTCTGCTTACTTCTAATCCATAATTTATGTATCACAGAATATGCATGATACCATACCATGAAACTTACTTGGCATTTCTTTGCATCGGCATTTAATAAGGTTTATCAAGTAAGTTATTGCATTGCAATATAGTTAATAATAGAGTAAAACATGCTAGACCTTACACACCTATTCACTCTCACATCACTTTACCTGGAGTTTTCCATTAAGTAACTGATCAAATTAAACAACAATTAAAGTGTGTTGAGTAGGTGGTTGTGTTTCAATCAGGAAATTGCTTTACCCATAATCACAAGGTACTGATTAAAATTTGGATCTCTTTTCTTTCAGATAAATATATTAATTTTTTTTTTTGGTAAGGTCAATATATGAAAATATATAAGACCCTATAAAAGTCTTAAATCAACAAGACTACTTTTACAATATGTTTATTTCTTTAGGAAAACTTTCATGGTTACAAGAATAGTTTGATAAATTATGACGTGGATAATTCTTTCTGTTAATGATTAAGGTATCATCGTTATGAATTTGACGAAAAATTAAATGTTGTTTATTTAGCTTATCTCATTTTATTGAGGGAAATATGGCGTAAATCTTAGCTTGTCTCATTTTTTTCATAAATTCCCTTGGGAAAAGTTGTTCTAAAAAAAAGCTATCTAGGGAATTATGGCAAATATGCTTATTGAAAGCTCCACGTGAGTATAAAATCAAGGTATTTACGTTTTTTTAGTATTGATTGTATTATCCCCCTTTCATTTTTTATTTTGTTCAGTTTTGTAAACTAACAAGTATTATTTTGACTCCACCAAAATAGTAACCTACCAAGTACTAACTCCAATGTGTTTCCCCATCTTGAAATATTCTTCTGCATCATTGTTTTTTTTTTACTTTGTGAATTATTTCCTGACCACGAAAGCTAGCCTGATTCTTGTTCTTCTGTCATTTTTTCAGTTTTAGAAGATGGTAGTGAGCGGGGATCTTATGTGTCACTTCGCCAATATTATTGTTACTTGTTTCAGTTACGTCCTCGGGATAAATCTTATCTGCTTCACTTTGGAAGATTATGCCAGCAGTTTGTAATTGACATGTATATTAAATTGGAGACTCAGCGCTTGGATTATTACAGGTCAGAGCAGCGACAACTTGATATGCGCACAGATACTTACCAGAGCGTCGTAGATAGTATGTCAGTGGATGGTCAGAATAACCCTAACGCAGTTGGTCGACGTTTTGTCTTGCCTTCCTCTTTCATTGGGGGTCCTCGGGATATGCGACGGCGCTATGTCAATGCTATGGCTTTGGTCCAAAAATTTGGCAAGCCTGATATCTTCCTTACAATGACATGCAATCCAGCGTGGCCAGAGATTGCAGATTCGCTCTTGAAGCATGAACGTGCCGAAGACCGACCTGATCTTCTTGCAAGGGTATTCAAGGCAAAGTTGGATGAAATGAAGAATGATATTGTTAGGAAGAAAGTGTTCGGGTCCGTGGCTGCGTATGTCTATGTAGTAGAATTTCAAAAGCGTGGATTGCCCCACGTACACTGGCTTGTGATTTTAAATCCTTCACACAAAATCTTGACGGCAGATATATACGATGGCATAATATCAGCAGAGTTGCCCAGTGCGTCCTCACATCCATTCCTTCGGTCCTACGTTATAAAACACATGCTGCATGGGCCGTGCGGGGATTTGAACCCAACGAATGTTTGCATGCGCGATGGCAATTGCAAGAACCACTACCCTAAAAAATTCATTGCCACAACGCATATTGGTTCGAACTCTTACCCCATGTACAGGAGGAGGGAGAATGGCGATTTTGTGGTTGTCAGAAAATCTAGACTTGATAATAGGTGGGTCGTTCCCTACAATCCGTACTTGCTGGCAAAGTACAACTGCCACATCAATGTGGAGATATGTTGTGATATAAAGCTTGTAAAGTATTTGTACAAGTATATATACAAAGGACATGATAGGGTTGCTTATAACATTGTTGGGGATTCTGATGCACAAGCAGACGATGAAATTCGTAATTTCCAAACTGGCAGGTGGGTAGCAGCTCCGGAGGCCCACTGGAGAATATATGGATTTGCCCTTAGCGACATGCATCCTCCTGTTATTGTTCTCCAGGTCCATCTGGAAAATCAACATGTAATCAGGTTTGGTCGACAGGCTCCCTTGCTTGACATTATTACTAATCCTCTCTCTCAGCGAACAATGCTAACTGAATTCTTTAGAACAAATGCTCTTGATAGAAAAGCACAGCAACTCAACCTGTTATATAGAGAATTTCCTGAGCATTATGTGTGGAACAATTATGCGCGGTCTTGGTCTGTACGTGCCAAAAAAGAGGTGGTTGGTCGCTTGGTTACAGTCAATCCTTGTGAAGGAGAACGTTTTTTCAAGCGTATTTTACTTAATAATATTCGGTGTCCACCTTCGGCTCAATTCCTGCGAACAGTTAACGGTCTTGAATATCCTACGTTTCGTGAGGCTGCACTGCATCTGGGATTATTAGAGAACGACTCATATATTTCGGACTGCTTAGAAGAGGCTTCTTTACATCAGATGGCTCCCAGTCTTCGTCGCCTCTTTGCCACTATTTTAGTTTACTGCGCTCCAGGTGATCCAGTTCATCTCTGGCACTCATTCCATCTACAACTTTCTCAGGATTTCAGCAAACAACCACACGTCAGTGATGCTGTAGCTCAACAAAAGGCTTTACAATCCATACATTGTATCCTGCAATCAATGGGAAAAAGTATAAATGACTACTCTTTGTCTGAACAGTCCATTCGACTAACTGAAGAACAGAAATTCTGCACCGAAATAGCTAGGGAGAAGTCAATTATCGTGTCCCCGCAAGACTTGATTTCAGCATCTATGCTAAATGCTTGTCAAAGGGAAGCATTCGACTTGATTATTTCTGCCTTAGATGGTGATGTGGGGGGCGCATTCTTTATTGATGGCCCTGGAGGGTCAGGGAAGACTTTTCTCTATAGATCTATTCTTGCATATGTGCGGTCGCATGATCACATAGCTTTATCAGTTGCCACATCTGGTGTAGCTGCCTCTTTGTTACCAGGCGGGCGCACAGCTCATTCGAGGTTTAAATTCCCTCTCGAGTTTGATGATAATGCTAATTCAAAGCTTAGTAAGCAGAGCAGTTTAGGGCGATTGATTAAGGTGGCCAAATTGATAGTTTGGGATGAGGCGACAATGGCGAACAAATGTGTTGTCGAGGCGCTGGATACATTACTCCGTGATGTCTGCGATTCAGATTTACTTTTCGGTGGTAAGGTTGTTCTGTTTGGCGGGGATTTTAGGCAGACACTCCCTATAATTGTGGGAGGTTCTCGCGATGATATGGTTGGGGCCAGTCTTGTTAGTTCATTTTTATGGCCTTCAATCCGAAAGCTTAGGCTACATGTCAACATGCGTGCCCGTGATGATCCTATGTTCATTGATCTCTTGCTCAGTATCGGTGACGGTACCCATCCTTGTGTCATCGATGATATAATACAATTGCCATCACATCTGTGCATTCCTTTTGTCAATCCTGCCGACTCATTAAGTCAATTAATCAACTGTGTATTCCCTTCTTTTTACTCTGACACCGCTGATCCATTTTTCGTTGTCAATCGTGCCATATTGACACCGAAGAATGATATTGTTGATGATATTAATGCACAACTTATAGATAAATTCCCGGGACTTCCTGTCGAATATATGAGCTTCAATAAAACTGATGATCCAGGGCAGCAGAGTGAATATGGAGATTACCTAAATTCAGTTTCTGTTAGTGGGTTACCTCCTCACCATCTTGTGCTAAAGCTAAATTGCCCAGTGATGTTACTCAGAAATTTGGACCCATCTGAGGGATTGTGCAATGGCACACGCCTTATTGTTTGCCATCTAGGCCCTCGTTTGATTGCAGCTAAAGTGGCTATAGGAGACTACAAAGGTCGGCATGTATTCATTCCAAGAATTCCCCTGCAAGCTTCTGATAAGATAAAGTGTCCCATTCCTTTCAAGCGCCATCAATTTCCACTGCGGCTGTGCTTTGCAATGACCATTAATAAGGCTCAAGGACAAACATTGGACTATGTCGGAATCTATTTGCAGGAACCTGTTTTTTCCCATGGTCAATTATACGTGGCCATCTCAAGGGCCCGCACCTCCTCTAACGTGAAAATTCTCATACGCCCAATCTCGCACGATGATACTCATTTACCTCTTCATAGTACCAAAAATATTGTTTACCCTGAGATATTTAAGCTATCGTCTTGTTGATGTTAAGTGTGTCAGTCGATACCTTTTGTTGTCAACGTGTTGTTTATGTGTTAGTTAATATGATTGGAACGGTTGTTTTCAATGCAACTTCTATTTTTCGTGCTTGGATTTTCTGCGATGTCTGTGTATGTGCTGTATTCATGTAGTTTAGACAATGTTTCATGCCTTCTTGTGTTATACTTTCTTCTATGATGTTCAGATGCAGTCCAATTTGGTCTTCATTGCTGACGTTACGCCTTCAACCCCCACGTGGAAGGTGAAAGTCCGGGTGGAGGAGAAAATGCAGCCCCGCCAAAGTACCACAAGTCCCACCAAGTACCAAAAATTATATTAGCAGATGAAAAGGTAATTTTTTAACCGTTATCATAAAATAGAACCGGTGTGCGCTTTTTCTCTCTTGCTTGTTATTTGAACCATTCGTGTGTTTCAATTCAGGGCTCAAAGGTGGTTGCCACTTTGTATCAGCGTGACATTAATACTCTTGCCAACACGTTGCTGGTTCATAACACATATATTATATCTAGGGCGCGCGTTAATCCTATTGAAGAAAAATATAGGATCATTGATAATCCATACCAGTGGATTATAAACTCTAAAACCGCTATATTGAAGGTCGATGATGGTTTTACAACGAGTTCTGAAAATGCATCGCTCTTCACTCGTTTATCAGAACTACCATCTCTCGTTGGGAGCAAATCTTTAATTGGTAATGTATTTTGGGGATTTTGCATTTGTTTACTCGCTTATTATTTATCTGTATGTGCAGTTTAACCACTATGCCTTCCATTACTTTCATTGCTGACTGATTGCCCACTGAGTTGGTGTTTTTGTAGATGTTCTCGTGGTTGTTATTGACAAAATGCCCCAACGCACTATTGTTTCGCGTGGGAGGGATATCACTGTTCAGGACCTGGGTGTCATCGATTCAGAGTCCGTAACTGTACATTCTTTTGAATTATGCTACAGTTTGAATTGAAATATCATAGATTTAATGGTCTATTCGTGTCTATCAGTTTAAAACCATACGCCCTGACACTTTGGAGTAATTTGGTTGAAGACTTCGGGACGAAGCTCAAAGTAGACTCCCATAATATGCCGGTCGTTAAATTCACTAGGTTTATAGTGAACACTTATTATGGTATATATTAAAGCTCCTCTGCTGTTTATTTTAATATGTGTATGATATTTGCGTTGTTCATATTGTGCATATTCTCCGTTGCTGTTTATTTTAATATGTGTATGATATTGGTATTGTTCATATTGTGCATATATTTTCACTTCAGGAATTTCTTTAGGGTCAACGGCTTCGTCTGGTGCCATTATTAATCCCCCCATACCTGAGGCTGCGAAGCTTACTGCATGGTAATGTCATTGTTCATCAAGTTCATGTACAAACTATTTAATCATTCATTTGAAGTCAGCATACTAGCATTTACATTATTTGCACGTTGAATGCGTGTTTGATCGATTGTGACTGAGATGTAGGAAACGAAAAAATGTTGACGTTCTGCGCGAAATTGCTGTCAACCGAAGTTATCTCTCAAGATCAGGTGCATCAACTTCTGCAAATTCCGTTAAGTTAATGGATATTAGTTCACTTCTGAATTCGACAGAGGTATATCATACACTTGCATTAGTTTATTTATTATGTTAAAAATGAATCTGTCCGGAGGCTTACTAATTAAATTTATTGATATGGTCCATCTCTTGTGGTCGTTAAAAAGATGGGGAAAACGCGGGTTGAAGCCTATGCAAAAATTACAAATATGGAGCAACGATGCTTCTACGTTGCATGCGACAAATGCCCATCCTCTACGACTGCTGAAGTAGGGTGGGAATTTGAGTGTTCTCGTTGCCAAGAACTGCACGTTGCAATTCCCAGGTCAGACATATCACATATGTGTATTAAGTTCATGATTGGGGCTGTCATAGGTTATTGACTATAGAAACTTCAGGGCTAAGGTATCAATCATGCTTTATGATAAAGACGCCGATGTTGATGCATTTGCATTTGGTGAAATTGCTGAAAAACTGCTTAGGCGTAATGCGGCGGATTGCATGAATGATCATTGTATGGTGAGTGGTCTCTGACTGGTTTCAGCTATCAAATTGCCTATCATATCATAGCTGACATTTACTAACTTTCAGGGGCTCAATGGTTTCATGCATTTTGCAAACGAACAACTCAACAAGAAGGCATGCGTTTTCACTGTTAGGAAAAAGCACATCTTGCGAAACCATGGTGAAGAGGACCAGTATATAATCACAGATATTATCGATGAAAATGAAGACATGACAATGACTGACACACCTGATCTTGGACCTGGTAAAGATGATAAGGGCAAAGCTGTTTCGCTCACTCAGTTATCACCTTTGCACGACTCTTTAGAGGGTTCGAAATCAACTACCCCTACTGGCAAGACCATACATCTTCCTACCTCAACTTTATCCATCAACCATTTTCCACATCCTCAGATATTTATTTAAGTTTATAAATTTGTGCAGGTGTGGCCCACGCAGATAACCTGATAGCAGCAGAAGCAAAGCTTAGCTCTACGCCTGCTGGAACTCAAAGTCACACTCTCAACCTTGTTTCTTCCACTACAACTACAAAGAAGCTGTTTGATAGTGGTTGGCTCTGTGTCTTCTTTGAGATTACGACATCTTTCATGATTTTTTTTCCTTGTCTAATTTATACGTTCCACGTTGCTCAGATAAACTGGTTTACAAGGATAAGGTTCCTCCTTGCTTGTCGTCCACCACAATGTGTGCTCCCACAGAAGAACCTATACCTTGCGATTCAGACGTTGATGTCAATCCGCTTGTTGAAAAAGGCCCTCGCAAATTAATACTTCCTGGTATGCACTTACGTTTTATTGCACATATTCTTGTAACTGTTGTTTTCCTTAAAACATACCCACTATATAGCTTTCGCTGGATTTGTGTAGCTGATTCCGATGATGAACATGTACCCATCATACGGTCTTCCAAGCGGAAAAGGACTTGATGTTATAAATGAATCCAACGTAAATAACCACTCCTTAGGCCATGGAGTTGGATTTTTTTTTGGTTTTTTTTCCAAACTACTATTTTCACCTCACTCTTTGGATTAATAGTGTTGTGTATCCATCTGCAATAATACTCGTTTAATTATTTGTTCATGCTTTTGGCCTTTGAAATGCAATTATCGAATGCTGCGGTCTTATTCACTATGGATGTTGCTTTGAATTTGTTTATGTTAGTTTTACTAATTGTTAATTAAAATGAACTGGGTGAGAACTTTTTGGAGTTGATTCATTTATAAATTTCGTTATGAACATCTTGGCAAAGAATGTGAAATTAAGTGCCTTGTGCAAATTGCTTGACCTCGTACATTCATATTCAAATTAAGTACATTGTTGGATCAAATTGATATTTCGAACTACTGTAAAATTATTGTGCAATTTTCATTCTACTCTTATTATAGGGTAAGCCCTTTTATGAAACGAATTTGCACATTTTTTGACGCGGTACCTTCATATGCTCTAATTGATGCCCTCTTATACACACCAATTACATCATCAAAAAATTGATTAACACAGTAATATTTTAGTGTATCCAACTCAGTTGTTTGCGACACACGTACAAAATGTAGCTTAGCTCGCAATCAGAACTCGAGAAGTTGAATATCGTGACCTCTTTCAATGACTCCATCCCATTGTTTGCAACTTCCAGTCCTTTACGTAGTTGGATACACTAATGCCCGCATTTTCCCATGGTGCACCCTACACATGTTAGTCAATTACAATTTTATTTAGAAGACCAAACAAAAAAAGTGTTTAATAAACCATGTAATAACTAATAAACCACAAACAATAAAACTTAAAATATTACCACCAAATCGACTTTAAGTTTATCACGCCTGTACTATGCTGAGCCCAATGTGACCGCCCGGCATTGTCAAGCCGCTTCGCAGGCCCTGATTTCGCGTGCATATTCACACACAAATACTCGCCATAATGCGATGTCGCGCCTCCCCTGCGCCCCCTCTCACCCAGCCCACTTACAACAAATCAAAAAAACTCTAACCGCATGTCTTCTTCAAACACTGCTATCCATTTCCCCTCCCCCATCACCGGCCCCGGTGCTGTCGAGGTGGACCCCTCTTCGTCCATTTTCCCAACTCTCGAAATTACATCTTGAGCATCGCTAATCCCTTGTCGACAAATAATTTATGCAAGAATATTGTGTAATTCTCTTAATTATTAAATATTATTTGATAAGTGAAGGAGAATCATGTATGTGCTTAAGATACTCCGTCATTAAATAAACAAAAAAGGTTTATATTAATTTATCAGTCAAATAAAAGAGCATAACATTAAAAAGAATAGATTAAAAAATCTACAAAAACAAATATGTAATGTTCACTCTCTATCATGATAAATAACATGGAATTATACATCCTTATTTTATTTAAATGCAAAATTTTGGTTGGGCACTTCTTCAATTGATTGGTAAAATAGCTTATTAAGCTCGTAATATTTTCTTTATACATAGAAAATGTCTTTGCTAATCGAGCTCATGGTAGTTGGTAGTAGGTCTCTTGTTACCTAATTTTTGCCTTAGGATTCTATTTTTGGGTCTACATCATCAACATCACAATATCAACTGCTGAGATAAGGGTTCATAATGAAATTATTCCGATACTTTATAGAATTTTTTTATTCATACTGAATTTGGTTACTTATTCTAATGATCTAACCAACCACATGGCATAATATTTATTTTATGGTGCACACTCCGAATGATACATTAAGCATATGTTACCTAAATTAATTTATCTTGTGATTAGGTATAAAATGTACAAAAAGAGTATTGTTTTCGTAAGTAAAATTGTATACTGACAATATCTTTTAGTATTTATGGTTTTTTATCAGCACGACATTATCTCCTCATCACTTGAGGTGCCCACGAGTCAAGTCTGACCAAATCACACGGCTTGAGTCTGGGTCAAGTCAAGTCGAGCAAAGGAAAAAATAAAAATAAGTGTTATTGTATATCACATTATATTACTTTCACCGTTTAATTTTTAACCATATAAATGAAATGAAACTCTCAATTTTATCAAAATAAATAGAAAAAGTAAGTAAATAATAATAAAAAACTATTTCATGTTATGACAAACACTAGAGTATTATGCAAAAGAAACTCAAAGGGTCAAATGCCGCGTTGTCGAGTTGCCAAACAAGGACGAAGCTTTAAGCAAAGAAAGTGAACCCAAAAACCTCATTATACGGCTAATCATAAGAAAATTAATATACTTAATTGTTTATATAAGAATTGCCGTTTTTAATTATACTTTTGCCACTATTTTATAGTATAATTGCAAAAGACCCCCTCACCTAATCCTAACCTATTTTTTGGCAAATTGTTCCAGTTGTCAGATGATAGAGTCCATGGAAGGACAGAAGGATTTATGATAAATATGATAAGGATACTATTATTGTATAAATGTATTTTTTCTTTAAATTATCAAGGGTGTACATTATTTTTATTTTGTTGGCTTAGTTATGTGATAGTTTCTCAAATTATTTGCTACTTAGCAAACGTATATTGCCAATATATGTTAATTCATTTATGAGTTCGTCGGGTGGTTAAACTACGCCGGCCTAATTTATAGATCATACTCATGAGTAATTCTTATAAATATTTAGGATTCAAATTTCTATATAATTACCATAGTGCGTGTATAATGAATCTGTGAGTGAATCCCACCACATAAATAGTTCTAATTATCTTTAAATCCAAATTCGATAATTTTGAAAAACCATAGGCCATACCTCTGTTATTTGGAAAACAAAAAGGTGATTGCACCCATTTGGAACAAGTTGATTGAAATAGGTGAACAATTATGGACAATTACCAACTACAACTAAAATTCCCTTGCACGCTTTTGTATCACTTTTTATTATTTATGAAATCGAACCTTTACCAAAAACCACAACTAAAATTCTCAAATGTCTAATTATAAATACAACGATACGAGTATCATTTTTCTTTAAATACGACCTATTTATTTATCCATGTATCTAACAATAACATTGAATATCAATCATTACAAAATTAAGTTCAGATATAAATTACACGAGATATCAAGCAGAAAAATTTACAAGGCTCGTATTGAAACATTTTTTATTTAAAAACATAACTCTCACTTCTAAATTCAAAAAACAGAAATCAAGACCTGTTGGTATAGTGGTATCCATCTCCCACTTTATGTGAGGGGTCCTGAGTTCGAATTCAGACTGTCATAAATTGTGGCTCTTTTCTCCTTTATGGAGCTAAATAGAGTCTTTCTGGCTCAAAATTATAGCTATTAACTCGAGTTTATCGGATTAAATATGTAGAGTATTTCTTTTTTCTCTTGAATTAAAAAAAAATAATTCAAAAAACAGAAATTAAATGGATATAGAAACTCAACCACCAAAATGTAAGAGCCATCACAAGAAACTTGTCAACTTCAAGTAATTATTATACCGATAATGACAGGGAATTGTCATTTAAGATCTAACCAAACGGGTCGAATACAATTAACCCGAAGTACAAGTACTATTCTGCAATAAATCCAATTTATTTGATAAGTTATTATTAAGGATTAATGAAAGTTTTAGACAGAGTCAGTTCTGATCACTTATTAAGGATAAGATATGCCTTTGAGACTATAAATCACTGTATTTATAGTAGGGTCTGCTTCCTAAACATAGATCACTTATATAGGTATTTACAAATCGTTCACTACCACAATTCTCACGTTTGGCAAAGGAAATCGAACATAAAACTTTTGAGGGGAAGTAACAAGTCCTTATTGAGTTGTTGAGTCAACTTGTGTTCGCATATGTTATTATTGTTTTTTGGTTACATAAAAGGTTTAGACAGGGTAGTCTAAGCCCCGTGGATGGGAGAATTAAAGGTTTGTCCCCACTCAACAAGTGCGTTTCCAAGGAGTTGAACTTATATGGGTGAAACTCCTACCCACTGCACCAACACTATGTTGTTATTATTGATAATTATTTCCGTTACAATATATATATATATATATATGATATTATATAAATAAATTTCCGAATTTGCAACCTCATACCATATACGTAATCGAAACTGATAAATAAATCAGAATAAACAAAGGCGAGTCAAGTCCGACAAGGAGTCGGTGGAGAAGAAAAAAGCAAACATTTTAGAGAGAGAAAAAAAAAACTCTTTTCATCTCTCTTCCGTAGCTGAATCTTCGGCGAATCTCCGGCGACATCCTGATCGGAATGTCAAATTGCGGCGACTTCAGCTCCTGCATTCTGTATAGTGTTTATCTTGAGCTCCCTCACTGTTTGCATCTAAAATCGCCATTTTCGCTTGCTGAGAAGAAGAAGAAAAAAGATTTGAGACTGTTTCGCTGTTCATATTGTTGGAGAATTGTATACTTTAGTGCGGCGAAAATTTGTGGACGCGCAGCGGTGATTGTGTTGCGGTTTTGTCTTTTTGACTGTACTCCGATCTCGCTTTTTTTGAAGGTAAAGAGTAATGATTTGAATCTGATTCCGTCTTTTGATTTTCCTTTTTGTCTGCTATGATTGCAGCTTTTTCTCTAATGATTTTTGAATAAAGTTGTGGATTTTTTCTTTTGTGAATACTTTAAAGTTTAATTTCTTGTATGTACTGTTTTTTTGCTCGTATTTACCTTTTTACTGCTCATTGGTTGGAAATTTGTTCTGATTTTAGCTTTTTGATTTGTCAATAAAGTTGTGGATTCTTTTTTGAATATTTAAAAGTTTATTAATTTCTTGTATTTACTGTTGTTTTTTGTTCTCGTATTTACCTTTTTTTACTGCTCATTTAGTTGGTAATATTATGATTTCAGCCTTTTACTATCCATTTTTGTTCAAACGGATATGATTAGGGCTCCAATGTGAGTTCTCGAGGCGATTGGCTGAGAAAAGTAAAGCGATTCTGATCCTGATTTACCTTTTTGTCAATGTTGAGAAATGTACTGTTGTTTTTTGCTTTCTTTACCTTTTATCCTGCTCATTTAGTTGGGAATATTTTGATTGTAGCTTTTTACTATCCATTTTTGTTCAAACGGATATGATTAGGGCTCAAATGTGAGTTCTCGAGGTGATCGACTGAGAAAAAGTAAAGCAAATTTGATCCTGATTTTACCTTTTTGTCAATTTTGAGAAATGTAAGATTTTTAGTGCATAGTTTTGTAATTGTAAATGGAGTAAGAGTTTTGAGCAACTTGGAGTTTGTTCAGGGTTTTGTAGAGAATTGTAACTTATTGATGTGAGGCTTCATGAGAATATGCTGTAAATTATCATTCTGGGCAGTGTGCTTACAGAAGTGTTGTCTTTGTTATTCTTTCTGCACTAATTCCTTTTTTCACATTAATCTAGGCAATTCTTGTGATTTGTGTATTGGATTGGCTCTTTAAAACAACAGTCTATTTTTCATCTCCTCCTTTCCTTCTATTTTCTCTCTCTCTGCCTCATAAATAGTTTCTGGAGGTGCAAGTATTGAAGGTTATTCTTGCACCTTCATCCCTTTTTATATTGCTATGTATTTGGTGTCATGGATATAGTAATCTGTTTTTTGGTTCCCTATCCAACCCCGTCAATTTATTTTATTTGCTGGTTTTTCTTTCTTCTCTTTTCTTATCTCGTTTGTCAATTATTCTCTGGTGGTGGCAGTTGAAAATTTGCATAGTAGCTTAAATTGATCTGTCTTATATTGCCTTCGCAATACATTTATGCTGGATATGAGCTATTTTTCTTATTTGGTTTTGGCTTTTATTTTGTTCTTATTAAATATTATGGTACAGATTTTTGCATAAATAAAGCAGAGGAATGCCATTACCTGGTATTGAGATGAATGGTACTTTTCAGAATGGAAACAATTGCAAGTTTGAGAAAACGTATCCAGGATGCTTGGGAAGAATGGTGAACCTCCTTGAATTGAACATTGGTGTGTCTGCAAACAAGCTTCTCACTGATAAACCGCATCAGGATGGTGCTCGCTCTTCCTAACTTCCCTTTTCACTATGTTTTGTATGTTTCTTTTTAGATATTTAGAGTTCTTATGTTGGAGTTGTACTGTGTACAAATGCCACCAATTCTTGTTCATAGCATTTAAATGATTTCTGGTAGGGACATGCTTCTGCGGGTTATTTTTAAGACGAAGTTTTTTCGTGATATTTCCTTCTGGTGAATAGTCAGTTTCTTCGTTTCCTCCACAATTCTTTCTGAAAACATTTGTGATGGATTTCTTAATTGTGCTACATAATATTTGGCATGTGAAATTGTTCTTCATGTGATAGGTTCCCCTCTTTTCTTTTCTTCTTTTGTCTGGGGCATTGAGAAACTTGTTTTTCTGTTATTATGCATATGTGGATCATAGTACAAGGATGCTAAGTGACATTGTAGCAACTCATTCACAGGTCCCCCACTCTCAAGGAGCAGATCAGATGTATCAAGAATGAGCCCATCTCGTGATCAAGTAGAAGACAAAGTGGTAAAGTCTCTGTACTATTAGTATCACAAAGTCATAACAATATATGGAATTTTGCCTGCATATATATCGTAGATTTTACTTGATACTAATATATTTTGTTCTGTGGTGATGTGTGCAGATAGTATCCGAGTTCAGGAACCCTATTTCAAGCAGAAATTCAAATGCACGCCTATGAAGATGCTTATTGCTCAAGAGATGTCCAAAGAAGTGGACTCCAGACGCAGTTCCCTAATTTAGTTGCCAAATTAATGGGGCTTGATTCCCTTCCACATAAGGAGCCTGAGCCACCCGTGCAACGAAGTCATTCTCGAGGTCATCCTCGAAGTCATTCAGATATACCTATGAGTTACTGGGAGCAACAAAATGGATTCTTTCACCATGTAGAGCCAAATGAATACAAAGATGTTTATGAAATATGGCAGCATTCACATAAATCAACATATAAGGGAAGAAATGACGAAATTAAAAATGACAAAAAGATGGCTCTTGTTCGTCAGAAGTTTATCGAAGCAAAGCGCCTGTCCATGGATGGAAGACTTCGCCAATCTAGGCAGTTCCAAGATGCATTAGAAGTTCTGAATTCCAACAAAGATTTATTCCTCAAGTGTCTGCAGGAACCGAATTCAGTGTTTTCTCAGCAACTTCACCATCTGCATTCTATTCCTCCTCCTCCAGAGACAAAAAGAATAACTGTTCTCAGACCTTCAAAGATGGCGGATGGTAATAACTTCGCTGGAGCTTGGAGTAAAGATGGAAAACAAATGAATAAAGGTGCTTTTGTTCAGCAGAATACGTTGGAGAAGAGCCATCTGAGAAGCTCCCCTCCTGCAAGTTGGAAGAATTATGAAAGTCCTACTCAACCAACGCGAATAGTAGTTCTAAAACCAACCCATGGAAAACCACATGATGAGGAGGCTATGGATTCTCCGCAGATGGAATCACCAAGGACAGTACATGGAGAAGACTTCTTAGGGGACGTAGAAGATGAAGAGAATCATGAATCAAGAGAAGTTGCAAAAGCAATCACGAAGAAAATGCGCAAAAGACTTGGTAGGCCGCACAAAGACGAAACCTTGATTTCTTCTGTATTCTCCAATGGGTATGTGGGTGATGAAAGTTCATTCAATAGATCAGAGATTGATGGAAATCTCAGTGATTCAGAAGTGACGTCGCCTGTATCTAGACATTCTTGGGATTATGTTAATAGGCTTGGTAGTCCATATTCATCCTCCTCCTTTAGTAGAGCATCTTATTCTCCAGACTCATCAGTTTGCAGAGAAGCGAAGAAGCGTCTATCAGAAAGATGGGCTATGATGGCATCTAATGGGAGTTGTCAAGAACAAACACATGTTCGAAGAAGCTCCAGTACGTTGGGCGAAATGCTTGCTCTTTCTGAGGCAAGAAGGTAGCTTTGCCGTGGAAGAAGGCAGTTTTAATGAAGAACCCAATAATTCAAATTCTCTCAATGAATTGAGAAAAGATGAAAATGTGGAAAATTCTCCAATGAATCTCATGAGGTCAAAATCTGTTCCTGTATCTTCTACGCAGTTCGGAGCTGTGCTCAATACAGACATTTCAGTCTCGGATAAGAGCAAACTAGAAACTAAGGAGGCTGGAAAGATGAGAAGTGTTAAATCATCACTTAAAGGGAAAGTTTCCAGTTTGTTTTTTTCTAGGAATAAAAAAGTTGGTAAAGATAAATCTTTCGCTCCTGGGGAAGTTAGCAATGATAGAACTGAAAGTCTTAGTGACAAAGGCCCCGGCCATTCGCCATCTGGTCTGGAGGAGTCATCAAGTAAAGCATCTTCCTCGAATCTGATAGGCAAGCAGGGCATGATATCTCCAGAGGTAATTTTATTATTTTTGTGGATGTTTATGCCAACTCTTTAGTTGTGTTTTTTACTTGGTGCATACCTCGTTGTGGTCACAGATGTAGACCTTTTTGGACGGGGTAAATATTCTTTATGAACTGACCCAAAATTGGTGTGGATACCATAAAATTATGATGATCACTTAGAAATTATTAGGATTGTATATAAGGTAGATGATAGGATAAGTTTTCTGGGGAAGTTTGAAAAGATGATATCAACGATAAGAATTTATACCAAGTTCTCCCTTATTTGTCTGGTGAATGCTCGTCTTTATTAAGTTTGCCGTGGTATTTCCTAAATAATTTTGCTGGATGTCAAACGGTCAATATTCTCTTTTGCATCCTGAAATGTTAATAATCAAGTTGTTTATGTTTATTCTAAAGTTGAAAACTGAAGACTCTATTGTGACATTTTGACTTCTGCAGACAGGATTTTCCGTGGCAAAACCTATTGCATCTAGAATCCCTGGTGAAAGCCAGGACCAGCCAAGTCCAATATCTGTTTTACATCCGCCCTTTGAAGAGGATGAACATACAGCCAAACTGTTCCTCATTCTGTCCAGCCCGACCGACACGGTACAATACATTGTCTGAGCTTTTGACTTCCATGCATATTTTGTTGTTTGATTTATTGTTTAGTGATAACCACATGCACACAACCTCACTTATTGGGTAATTGTTACAAGCCCCCGAGGTTTTGCAAATTACCAATGCACCCAGGAGCCTTGTCAGATTCCAACAACTAGAAAAACAGGGTTGAATTGCAATATGTTTTTACTGATAGAGGTTATGGTAATTTTCCAACTTCGGGTGTTTTTCATAATTAGGCTCTCACGTAGCAGGGGCAATCTATGTAATTTACCCTTTTGTTTATTGGGTTAATAAATTTAGCAACCATCGTTTCAGGATTTGAGTTGCCACTTAATGATATTAGATCAAACTTGATTGACAAATCACCGCCCATAGGATCCATTGCTCGAACCCTATCATGGGACAATTCATGCTTGGATACAGCCTCATCATCTTATCCCATCAAAGATTCCTCCTTAACCACCCAAGGTATCAAAGAAGAAGAACAAGAATGGTTTTTCTTCGTTAAGACATTGTTATCTGTGGCTGGTCTGCAACGCGAAGTGCAATCAAACTCATTTTTGACTAAATGGCACTCACCCGAAAGCCCTTTGGACCCTTCATTAAGAGATACTATATTGATTTAAAAGACAAGGAGACATTACATGAGGCGAAACGAAGGCAAAAGAGATCAACCCGAAAGCTTGTTTTTGATTGTGTAAATGCAGTATTAGTGGACATTGTAGGATACGGGTCGGATGGTAGCCAACGGGTTATGGCCAATACAATAGTGGAGGAGGTGTGGGCCCAGATGAACGCATGGTTTTGTCGTGAATGTGTTTATGATGATTGTGGGGACGAAAATACCCTCGTGGTGGAGAGGGTGGTGAGAAAAGAGGTGGTGGGTAAGGGGTGGAACGGTAATTTAACGTTGGAGATTGATAATTTAGGTAAGGAAATTGAAGGGAAGTTGCTGGAAGAGCTCGTGGAGGAGACGGTGGTCGAATTGACAGGTAATGTGTGAGTAATGAGTATGAAGCTTTTTAAATTTTTTTTTCCAGTGAACTACTTTATTTAATTTCACAACTATATTAATTGTTTTTGTATTGTGTTTTCACACGACAATTGGTCCCCAGCCCCATCTCTACTTGTTCAGTGATGCAAATTGTTGAAAAATACGCATGTCTGAACCTCTTTCTGTATATATATATATATATATTATTTTTATATTCGCCCTTTTTTAGGCCAACACCAGAATGGTACAGCTTTCATTCTTATCAATAAATATGAATTGTGGTATTTATTATCTTTGTTTGGGAGATGGTCCTGTGTTCTGAGAAAATTACTTCTTATCCTGGCCACTTTCATCTTGTCTCCTCTAGTAAACTATTCAGTGGATTCGTTGTAGGCTCATTTTAATATTACAATATGCCTAGTTATGTGTGGTTTTGGTGGGAAATGGTGTTTTTTATGGCTCAATGTCAATTGTTTTCTAGATGGGGTAGATGGGGTGATTCTTATGGTGTTCGGGACTCCAAGTCTTGTATAATTGTAACGGTAGTGTATGGTGACGCGTGCACATGAATGATCGTCATTGACGGGTCAGTCTGTGTGTAATCATAATTGTTCGTGTATGGCGGCGGATCTCACGTATCTTCCACCATATGGATGATTGTCATTGTTTCAAGACTCTAGGATCTGCAAACTCCTAAGATTACCCCCCTACATTAAATTAAAGAAATTTCCTTTTTTATTGTTCCTTTTTTAACACAGAAAATGTTAATAAAGAAATTTCTTTATTTATTGTTTCTTTACTAACACATAAAAATGTTACTACACTTGAAGTTAGGGATGTGCATTCGGCCAAAATATTGAAATCCAAACCGAAAATCAAAATTAATTGGTTGGTTTTGTTTGGTCCCGGTGTGATTGAAAATCAAATTAAACCGGTTTGGTTTGGTTTGGCTTCGCTTAATTGAAATTTAATCCAAAAAAAAAATAAAATTTTAAAAAACTCAAATATCTGTGTGGAGTGAAGATTATTCGAGAATCGAGACTACTGAGTAGAAACCTGAAGTTTTACCCGGAGCTGCAAAACTTCCACCGTACAGTAATACAAAAGCATAGAACAAGAAATCTCGTGACTTAAAAGCAGAATTCCGATATCTGCCTTTTGGACTAAATTTTGTTTTGCAGGGGATAATATAAAACATGGGGAAAATTTTGATTTGGAGTGAGATTTTATGTGTCGTGGGAAACAGCTATATGACAATGACATATAGTGTGAGGAATTGAAATTATTGCATTTTGGATTCGTTGTGTAGCTTGCTTACTTCACCGTAATACCGTGCACGCATTAATTGTTTAATTGTGAGTAGTTATTTATTTTCATAAAAATTTGTTAACTAATTGCAGATTTTTTTTAAAAAAATTAAAGAGTACGTATTGATTACGAATATTTGCTAACGTAATAATGTAACAATCATTTACATGAGCTTTTGGTACATACGTGTACGCCTCATAAGTCATAAATCACAACCTTACAAAGTATGGAAAATTCTATTGGTCTCGGCCCAGTCAGGGCCGTTGGATCCCCCCACATGGGGGGTTAAATGGGATTTTGACCCCCCCTGTTGGGGGGATCCAACGGCTGAGCTAATGATCTCGGCCCAGCATAGAACAGCCCACAAAGTACAAAGCTTTATATTTTAATGATAACTTGATGCTTCAAAGTTCAAATTGATCTTTTTATTGAGCTTTGAACAAATATTTAGGAATGTCACATTTAGTTTCTCAACTTTTGCATTAGAATCACTTTAATCATTCACCTTTCAATAGCGTATTTTGAGTCTCTCTACTTAAAATCAAGTTTTAATGTGGTTCATTTTGATCAATTTTGGCCAGAAAGTAGGTCACGCACAAGGCATGACCTGTTTTAATGGTAAATATGTCATTTTGTAATTTTAAAAATAAAAAAAAAATGGACAGATTACACTATATACATTGTACAATTGAACCCTAAACACTTGGACATTTTTCTGAAAATTTAGACGACAAAATTCCGGAACAAATTAAGGGCTCTTATATTCATCCCAACGTCGCCTAAATCTCAAAGGGGAAGATGCTCCTAGGTAGATTAGGACTCACTATTTGAGTAATCACAACTAAAACTCGAAGGGGAAGATGCTCCTGGGAAGATTAGGACTCACTATTTGAGTAATCACAACTAAAGATCGCCAAATCCGTCATGAAGGTTCACGGTAATGTTGAAACCAAAGGCACCCCAAAATAACGAAAAATGAAAAAACTCCTGCCTGAACTTGCATTAGTCCAAGAGTATTCGAGCTGAGCTCGTATCCACAAAAGCATGTCACATTAGCCATACTATGCTCTCTTTATGGTTGGTACGTAAAAAATGAGACAAACGCAACAATTGTTGAACTTTTTAAGATCAACAATGGTTGTACATTTTCAGAATGACGAGAATATACAGTGCACTTCAGGCCAAAAGGAGCACATTATAAAATTTTCAAAGTTAAGGAACCAGACTGACAAATGTGAAAAGGTTAAGGGACTAAAATGGAACTCAAAAATTAAATTGACATTTTTACCATGGCAGTGACCTACTTTTCCAATCAAAATTGACCAAAAATTTGTTATAGGGACTACATTAAAATTAGTTTTCAAATTGAGGGATTCGCAATTGAAGGGCGAGGGATTAAAAGTGACATTACCCCCAATCTCAAACGAGTTTGGTCTGGTTCTCTTGATCTTATTTATTCCATTTAGCGTAAGATTTTGCAAGCAAAAGTTCATTTTGGACCACACAAGTCAAGTTCACCAGTATAATTATCTTGCAAAATTTAATAAACCACAAAATGCATTGTTTTTTAAATGCCTTTCAAAAATAATTTCCCCCAACCTACAGTCAAGAAGAATAACAGAGGACAAGAAACACTGAACATGGAGATGATTTTGTTCCAATTCATTCAATAATTCATTAGTATTGGCTTTTGCTTTTCCTCAATTTCTCTTGATTTCATTTAATAAAAGATATTTATATATGTGCCTTTCTTTTGTAAAAAAAATAAAAAAATTGAGAAATATTGATATTGATGAATTTTTGTTTTATAAGAAATTTTTTGAAATATACCACCCAATAGGCAAAGTGAATATTATTTCACACTTTACGTTATTTCGAATCAAGATGGAATTATTTTGATGTTCATATTAAGTTATTGAGGAATAAAAATATTTTAGTTGCTAGAATTCTCTAAATATTAATAGAAAAAAAAAACTCTGATTTTTCAGAGAAAAGCTTATGAGAATTGACAATCAAACTCTTCAAGAAAATTTGAGATTCACCGACTTTATGAGATTGGATACAGCATCCAATCAAAGCCCTAGAAGTGTAATTTTCATGTCTAAAGCAAGCCCAATTATAAATTGGGCCAGTATAGATTAAAAGTAATGGGCTACCATGTAGCCCATAAATAAAGGGCCAGTCACTACATGGGCTTTACTTTGTATCAAGCCGATGCTAAATAACAATAGCGGAGCTATATGCTAGTGAAGTATTTCAGGTAAAAACATTAGAAATACTTGTTATGGAAACTAACGATGAGGTCATGGATTCCGGCGAACCGCCACCAATGGTGATGGAGGAGGAACGACATATTAAAAAATTCAAGCGGGACTTCATGGAGATAAGAGAGATTATAACTCTCAACCTGAAGAAGTTCTGCCGGACGTCGACGGTAATGTGAATGGCACGGATGCGAATAAAACGCAACCGAATCCAAACAGTTGGTCCACCGGAAAACTCCGACAAACATGGCAGCGGGAAGCGGAACCAAGACCCTTCTACACCGGAGAAGGGGAGAAGGACGATTGGGAAGAGGTGATGGATCAGATGGCGTCGACGGATGAGGAGCCATTTCCATGGCCAAATATTAATTTCCCCAGAGAGGATATGGAAGAAGCCTCTAAACAGTACAAACGTGCACTCATAGTAAAGGTCCTTGGCAGAAACATAGGCTATGTGACTCTTCATCAGAAAATGAAAACAATGTGGCAAATCCGTGACGACCTTACGCCGGCAGATCTTGGAAACGGTTTTTACATGGTCAGGTTTTATAATAAAGCAAATTACGATAGAGTGGTTGAGGGCGGTTCGTGGATGATCATGGGACATTACCTCACTATACGTAAATGGACCCCCGTCTTTAGCGCAAAAGAAGGGCAAATCAACAGTACATTGGCTTGGGTACGTTTCCCGGATATCCCGATGGAAATGTATGCCACGAAACTTCTCACCCGCTTGGGATCGGAAATCGGCAAAGTGGTGAAGATCGACAAGAACACGGAAGAATTGATTAGAGGACGCTTTGCTAGGGTCGGGGTTCAGATAGACCTAACCAAACCACTTATTCCTATGATGAGGGTCAACGGCAGAATTCAGACAGTCGAATACGAGGGTTTACACCTCATTTGTTTTAATTGTGGGTCTTATGGACATAGAAAAGAAACCTGTGGGAAAACGAAGTATAATGATGTCGGGGTTAACAATGATACACCAAAGGACGCCCCGAAGACTACGAGGCAGATGCCAAAAACCGATGGTAACACAGGAGATGCAAACAGCGCACAAAGCCCGGATGAGTATGGGCCGTGGATGCTTGTCCAAGGTCGGGACCGGCGCCCAGCTAAAAATCAGACCGTTGGAACTGCGGCACAATCAAAGGAAAAGAATCGAGTTAACTTGGGAAAGGAAAATCCTCCGACCAAAAGTATTTTTAAAGCAGGGGGACAAGATACGTATGAGTGGAAAGAGAAAGAAAAATCTGCTTTTCAGGTGAGGAAAGATAATATACAAAAAGGTAAGATAATCAATGGGGGACAAGCAAAAAAGAAAAGTGATACAACATCGAGTGAGTCATCACTAGGTTCAAAATTTTCTGTTCTAGAAGATGAATTAGTGGATTTGGACAGCCCAGCCCAATTGGACCCTTCGTCAAGAATTAAGATGAATGACTCAATTGTAGCCCAAGCTCAAACTAAGGAGATTGGCACTTTACAGAAGGAAAAGGCTTCTCTGGCCCACTTAGCATCAAGCCCAACCCTGGCGAGTCCACAAGACCAGGTAATCCGTATCATTTCTGGTCCATTGCCTACAATACAAATAGGAACCACTTACCCTATCTCAAATAATAAAATCGACCCTATACCCAAAGCCCAATTTGAACTTGGTATATTTAATGAAAATCAGCCTAATAAAAGGACCAGTAGAAAAAAGCAAGATAGCATAGATAAAGAGACGGGACAGCATACCTTGCCTATCTCTCACGCTAACAACCAAAGTTATGTAACTCCCATGCTTGCAATATTGGACAATGACCACATTCCAGTAGATCAAGATAGCTTTACTCATACTAATCCTATCTTTGTGGAGGAGTTCACTATGGCAGATAGGTCCAATATACTGAATCAAAATTCCATGGACTGTGAAGCTGCTAAGTTTTCGCACAAAGAGGATATGGAGGGCATCATTATCACCACTGATGCAGATTTTGGGGAGCAACGACTCCCCCAAGGTTAGATTCTAATCTCTTTTGCCTCTCATTCATGAATTATTTAATGAATTTAATTTTTTGGAATTGCAGGGGTGCCGGTAAGCCTTATTTTATTTCAGCACTCTCGGATTTACTCCGAGAGCATGCCCCGTCAATTTTAGTGATTATGGAACCCCGTGTGAATGGAGAAAATGCCAAGAAGATTATAAATTGTAGTCATTTTGACAGAGTGGAATTAGTTGAAGCTCGAAACTTTGCCAGTGGGATCTGGCTCTTTTGGAACTCGAGTGAAACGCACATAGAACTTTTGGATGCTAATGACCAATGTATAACCTGTATTGTGCGTCAACTGGGTCAACATGATTGGATTCTTTCAGCAATCTATGCGAGCCCGCACCAGAGGACTCGGGACTACCTCTGGGATTATATTGTAAAAATGGATAATATTATTTTAGGTCCGTGGTTGCTTGCTGGGGACATGAATGTTGTGACTAGTATGAAAGAAAAGACCGGTGGGGGCCCAATTGATTTCAGGCGTTGTCGCCATTTTATGGACTGTATAAACAATTGTGAATTGTTAGATCTTCATTATACGGGATTCCCGTACACTTGGGCGAAGGGAGGAAATTCAAATCTGCAAGAGCGGTTAGACCGGGCAATTTGTAATACTGAGTGGCGTCGTAGCTATCCAGTGGATGTGATTCACCACCTTCCTCGCTTGGCATCCGATCACTCACCTATTCTCGTAAGTCTAGCCGGTAAATCAGCTCATCGGGCCAACAATGACAAGTTTCGATTTCAATCTGCATGGCTTACTAATCCGCATTTTTTTAAGTTGGTGAAAAATGATTGGCATAAGACAAAGCAGCAAAGTATTTATAATCAAATTGAGGGAATCAGGGGCAGCTTACATAAATGGAATAAGGATACTTTTGGCAATATTCTCAGACGGAAGAGGACGCTGAGGGCTCGGCTGGAGGGAATCCAACGAGCTCAAGGGCGGACTTTCTGTCACTATTTGCAAAAATTGGAATCTAAGCTCCTTAATGAATACCACGAGACACTAAAACAAGAAGAGTTATTCTGGAAACAAAAGTCTCGGATTAAGTGGTTGTCGGCAGAGGATATGAATACAAGATTTTTTCACATGGCAGCGACGGTTAAACATCATAGGCCTAAAGTTAGTGCTTTGCTTTGTGAAGATGGGACTTGGGAGCAAGATCCGGACCAGCTAAAATCTATGGCAATTCAGTTCTATAAAGAGCTCTACGGATCTGGGCCGACAGTCTCAACCTACGAGTGTACAAATGGTTTCCCTCGACTGAGTCAGCATCATCTTGAGCTTATCCAGTTGTCGGTGACTAAAGAAGAGGTCAGACATGTTCTTTGGGACATGCACCCTTCGAAGGCTCCAGGCCCCGACGGCCTCCAACCGAGCTTCTTTCAGAAATGCTGGAATACGGTTGGAGACGTAGTGGTAAGAACGGTGAGTCAGGCTCTCCGCACAGGTATTATTGATGTTAATATTAATAAATCCTTGATTGTGTTAATTCCAAAAGAAAAAAAATGCAAAACATCTTTCAAGTTTTCGCCCTATTAGCCTATCGAATGTTATTCTGGAAATTATTACGAAAACTATGGCTAACCGGCTTAAAAGTTTAATGAGTGTTTTGATCCCGCAAACTCAAAGTAGCTTTATTAGTGGTCGTCAGACCACAGACAATATCATTATCACTCAAGAGGTTCTTCATAGTCTGAGTTTTTTAAAAGGAAAAAAAGGTTATTTTGTTTCGAAAATTGACTTTGAAAAAACATACGATAGGATTGATTGGGCATTCTTGGAAAATGTTTTGTGTGAGATGGGATTCCCTTCGAACTGGATCAACCTTATTTTGGAATGCACTACAACTGCGAAGCTGGCCCTTCTTTGGAACGGGGAAGTGACTGAGTGGTTCATTCCGAAAAAACGGTTAAGACAAGGCGACCCCCTTTCCCCTTATCTTTTTATTTTCTGTATTGAAAAGTTGGGATCGATGGTGAACAATGCGGTGGCAAGGGGAGTCTGGACCTCAGTTCCTACGTCCCGACGAGGCCCTCGGGTCTCTCACCTTATGTTCGCCGATGACCTCATACTTTTCGGTGAGGCTTCTAACCATCAAGTACAGGTGATAAGCGATATTTTGGAGAGATATTGTAGCATGTCGGGTCAAAGAGTCAACAAGAATAAGTCACGTATCTACTTCTCGAATAATACCTCAGGATCCCTCGCCCGGAATATAAGTCACTTAGCTCAGCTCGGGATCACCAAGGATCTTGGTCGTTATTTGGGGGGCCCTCTTCACCATTCGAGGGTTTGCAAGAAGGACTATCAATTTTTAGTGGATCGAGTGAAACGGCGCTTGAAAGGATGGAAACAAAAATTTCTTTCCTTAGCAGGACAGGCCACATTAATTAAATCAGTTACGGCTACTATTCCAAACTATCACATGCAAACGTCAAAAATTCCGAGGGGTATATGCGATAACATCGATAAGGAAAATAGACGCTTCCTTTGGGGCAGTACTGATGAGAGAAGAAAACTTCATTTTCTTTCATGGAATATGGTTTGTAAAAAGAAAACACAAGGTGGATTGGGTCTTAAAAACACAAGAGCAATGAACTTGGCATTTCTTGGGAAGCTGGCTTGGCAAATTATTAAAGAAGAAAACAAGCTTTGGGTCCAAGTTCTTAAAAGTAAGTACATCTGGCGGAATAGAGCCCGAGCCCGGTGTAATACATCACACACGTGGCATGGCATCCAATCGGCCTTCCCGCTACTTGAACAAGGTTTAGCTTGGAAAGTCGGAAAAGGCGATGTGACTAAATTCTGGACCGATCAATGGGTGGGCAAGTCCGAGTTGATTCATCATCATCCTCATGTTACCGAATCGGATTTGGCTCGCACTATTGATAGCTACTGGACGCCTGCTTTAGGTTGGCACTGGAATGAATTAGCTATTCTCCCTGCTCATACTAAACAAGAACTTAGTCACATTAATTTGGATAATCTGAAGGCATATGAAGATACTCTTATTTGGAGATTTACGGCTACGGGGAACTATACTTGTAAAAGTGCTTATGAGACGATCATGTAAATAGAGGCAGACACATTTGAAGAGAAGAATTGGCAGCGCATATGGAAGTCCAAGGGGATACATCGACGCAAATTCGTAATATGGCTGCTTCGCCATAATCGACTGACAACAAAAACTCTCCTTTGTCAACGCCAGATAGCGTCGGATTCTAATTGCTCCTTGTGTGGCCACGGTGATGATTCCAATTTGCATGCGATACGAGATTGTAACTGGGCGACTTAACGTGTGGAGAAATATGGTCTCGCCTAGACACCATGCGACGTTTTTCTCGCTCGACACGAAGGCTTGGATTGATTGGAATCTTAGCCATCCAGCCAACAGGTATGAATGGTGTCAAAATTGGAATATATCTTTTACTGAAATTGTGAATATGATTTGGCAGGGACGCAATGAGGCGATTCACAAAGCAGAAGGGAACCCGGAACACTTTGACGTGGAAAGAGCTCGCATGAGAATAATGGAGGCACACAAGGCTGCAACAAGTAACCTGGACATGACGAAACTTTACAGATATGTAGGTTGGAAGAAACCGGAGCCTGGCTTCATGAAGTTGAATGTGGACGCAGCCCTCATATCGAATAGAAGAGAGGTTACCCAAGCTGGGATAGGTGGTGTTATCCGTAATAACCACGGTGAATGGATTGAAGGGTTTCGAGGTTTAACTCACGAGAGCACCCCTTTGGGAGCGGAACTGCATGACATCCTTGTGGGTTTAAATGTTGTTTGGAAATTGAGGATTACGAATTTGGAAATTGAAACAGATTGTGGGGATGCATGTTGGAGCATTGCGGAGGCTAGCTACCCGCACCAGCATATTGCCCTAATCAAGGATATAAGAGCCATGATTAATCAAAATTGGCAATGCAAGATTACTCAGATCCCAAGAGAAGCAAATAGAGTTGCCGACCAATTAGCAAAGGATGGTATAAACCAAGCCATGACGAGTATCCAAACACCTTACAACACGCTTCGAGAGAGGTATGAACAAGATATGCTAGGCGTTGAATGGCCTAGAGATGTAACTATTAATCCGGGTTTGTCGGACTACTAGACTAGGGTCTCCCCCTTCATTCCATGAGAAAAAAAAAATAGCGGAGCTATATATTTTTTAGGGCACTAATAGTCCCTGAAGTTTAATATTTATATCACTTTGATCGTTAAAGGTATCAAATGTTAAATTACCGTCTCTAAAATTTAGTTTTTGTTTTATATTTGTGTCCTTTTGGCCATTTTTCGATGGATTTTGGACAGATCAGGTAACATGTACATCTCACATGTGTAACAACAATAACATATGCACCTCACATTTGTCCCTTGAAAGGTGGACCTTGAGTGAGGTGCATATGTTGCCCAATCCATTCAAAATTCATCAAAAAACGACGAAAAGACGAAAGTAAAATAAAAACTAAACTTTGAAGATATAACGTAACATTTGTTACTTTAAGGACCAAATTGACACAAACGCAAAATTTCATGAACTATTAGTCACACTTGAGGTGTGTATATTGCCTAAAAATCCATCCAAAATTCATCAGAAAATGGCCAAAAATGACGTAACATACTTTAACGGTGGTAACGTACTAACGTAACATTTGTTACTTTAAATACCAAATTGATACAAACGTAAAACTTCAGAAACTATTAGTCACGTTTTTCCTATTTTTTATTTACCAAAAAAAAAAGGAAAAAGACAATAACGGCGCTATATAAAGACATTCCTATGAAATCTCATTCTTCTCTAGCGCCTCCCGTAGATGTGTCCTGTGTGATTATTAGCTTCTATTCTATGGTTTTTCACTCAGCAACGCGCCCCCAATCTCCTCTCCTAATCAAAAATGGTAATTATTAGAACGATTCACAGATTCAGTAAAATTGATGATTTTTTTCCACGATTAATGATGTGTTTGTACTTGGAAATTGTGAGTTTGTAGAACGATTATCGAATTCATTAAATTTAATGCTTTTTTTTCGCAATTAATGATGTGTTTGTAATTAGAAATTGTGAGTTTATAGAACGATTCTTGAATTCAGTAAATTTAATGCCTTTTTTTCGCAATTAATGATGTATTTGTAATTAAAAATTGTGAGTTTATAGAACGATTATCGAATTCAGTAACTTTAATATTTTTTTTTCCGCAATTAATTATGTAGAAATTGTGAGTTTGTAGAAGGATTCACAAATTCAGTAGAATTGAAGATTCTTTTTCCGCAATTAATGATGTGTTTGTAATTAAAAATGGTGAGTTTGTAGAACGATCCACAGATTCAATAGACTTGATGATTTTTTCCGCAATTAATGATATGGTTGTAATTATAAATGGTGAGTTTATAGAAAGATTCTCGAACTCAGTAAATTTAATGCTCTTTTTCCCCGCAATTAATGATGTGTTTGTACTTTTTTTTTTTTAAAGAGAAACGGTGATTTTATTAATTCAATAATCAGTTTACAAAGTTAAGAACAATACAACTGACTTTAACGATGTAGTAAAAAATAATTAAAGCACCAAATATCAAGTTTTTCAAGATAACAAATCTTAAGAACTAATAAACGACACAAAATCACACTCTTATTCAAAAGAGACGAAACCCTCATTCGAGAGAGAGAAAACAAACTCTCATATGCGAGAGAAAGTAAAATACTAAACAAATTATCTAAAAAACTATATAAAATCTTATGAATCACCTGTCTTCATTTCGTCAGATCCGTCTCTGTCTCGTTAGATCCATCACTGTTTCGTCAGATTTGAAGTTGGGTTATACAATTTGAAGAGGGTGTTCCAACCCAACCTACCGACGATGGTGGTGGCAAAAGTGGTGAAGGAGACGACTGATTCACCAAGCCATCGTCGGCAGACAAAAAGAGAAGAAAAAAGGTGGCTAGGATTTTTTTTTTTCTTGGGAGAGAGAGGTGTCAATGATGTGTTAGTACTTAGAAATTGTGAGTTTGTAGAACGATTCGCAGATTTGGTAGAATTGAAGATTTTTTTAGTGCAATTAATGATGTATTTGTAATTTAAAATGGTGAGTGTATAGAGCGATTCACAAATTTTAATTAGAAATTGTGAATTTTTGTAGAACGATTCGCGGATTCAGAAGAATTGATGATTTTTTTTTTTCGTAATTAACGATGTGTTTGTAATTAAAAATCGCGAGTTTGTAGAATGATTCACAGATTCAGTAGAATTGATGATTCTTCTTCCGCACTTACTGATTTTTTTTTTTTAATTAGAAATTGTGAGTTTGTAGAATGATTCACATATTCAGTAGAATTGATGATTTTTTTTCCGTAATTAATGATGTGTTTGTGATTAAAAATTGTGAGTTTATAGAACGATTCTCGAATTCAGTAAATTTAATGCTTTTTTTTCCGCAATTAATGACGTGTTTATAATTAAAAATGATGAGTTTGTAGAACGATTTCACAGAATCAGTAGAATTGATGATTTTTTTTCTCTGGCAATTAATGATGTGTTTGTAATTAAAAATGATGAGTTTTTAGACCGATTTCACAGATTTAGTAGAATTGATGATTTTTTTTTCCCGCAATTAATGATGTGTTTGTAATTAAAAATGAGAATTTGTAGAACGATTCACAAATTCAGTAGAGTTTATGTTTTTTTTCTTCTTTCGCAATTAATGATATGTTTGTAATTAAAAATGGTGAGTCCATAGACAATCCGGATCCTCTATTGTAAATGGTGTTGCATCTCCTATTGCATTCACCTCTATATATGACAAGTGTACAAAATTCAAATCACTTATATATTTAAGGAAAAGATTTATACACTTGTCATGCATAGAATGAATGCAATATGAGATGTAACTCTATTTTGCAATAGAGGATCTCGTGTGGTCCACAGAACGATTCTCGAATTCTGTAAAATTTAATGCCTTTTTTTCCCGCAATTAATGATGTGTTTGTAATTAAAAATGATGAGTTTGTAGAATGATTCACAAATTCAGTAGAATTGATGATTTTTCCTCCCGCAATTAATGATGTGTTCTAATTGAAAATGGCGAGTTTGTAGAACGATTCACAAATTCAGTAGAATTTAAGGGCTTGTATGGTTTTATTTTCAAAACCCAAATCCCAATTCTCAATTATTTTGAAACCCAAAATATGTTTGGCCCAACTTATTGTCCCCCGTCTTGATTTTTAATTCTCAATATTTTGAGAACCTAAGCCCAAAACATGGGAAACAAATCAAAAATTCACATGCACAAATTTGAAATCGGCTTCCTTTTTCAATGAAATTTGGGGAATTTATTTCTCAATTCATGTTTCCAATGTATTCCTACTCCCATCCCATCAATTCAATTCTCCAACCACTCCTATTCTCCTATCTATATATCTACTTAATTTGGATGGCTATATATATTCATACAACTTTTATACATACATATACCTATGCATATATATATATATATATATATATCACTAACTACAAATCAAATTTACTTTATGTCAAATCAATCTTATAATTTTTTATTATATTTATATCTAAAAAAACTATTCATCCAAATATATTTTTATTCTCATTACACTTTTCGTAAAAAAATTCACACAAAATTACATTCATCCAAACATATTTTCATTTTCAACTTATAAAATAACAACTCAAAATAATTCATCCAAACATATTTTCATTTTTAACACAAAAACCAATGAAAATTTGGAAATTTACTTTTCTACAATTTCCAATTGAAAATAGAAAATTGAAAATGAAAACAATACCATACAAGCCCTAAGATTCTTTTTCCGCAATTAATGATGTGCTTGTAATTAATAGCCGATGCCAAACAAAGTCGAATTGCGTGATCCACCAGCGGAGCTTGAGAAGGCGAAGCACAAGCTCAAGCGTCTTGTCCCAACCCCAAACTCTTTCTTCATGGTATTTTTCCGAATTTCTTTTTATATTACTACTATTTGTTTTACATATTTATTTATTTGTTGTTTGTGATTGTAGGATGTCAAGTGTCTGGGTTTGTTTAAACATAACTACTGTTTTTAGCCACTCTGAAACTGTGGTGATGTGGGATCTCATTGATCAAATAAGCTGGCATGGCACGTCGAATTACGTAATGTATTTCGCTAAGCAAACCGTGTGGCACACGACTTAGCTAAATAGATGTCATGCAATCCCCGAGTTCGGATCTGTACAATATGTTGAAACAAGATCTACGAGGTTTTACTTGGCTAAGACAAACGACTATACACCTGGGTCTGTCGGGTGATGGGTTTGGTGAAGTCGGATCGAAATAGGGTCAAGAAGAGGAGTCAAAATAGAGCCAAGAAGGGTCGGGGTTGACCGGGATCGCAAAAAGATGAAAAGGAGTCGAAAAACGGATCGGGGCGACCCCAGACGCTGCTGGCGGCGCCTAGGCGCTGGGGCCAGCCCAGACACTGCCGGCGGCGCCCAGGCGCCGGCAGGGGGGCGCCCAGGCGCGGATGTGCGCAGCTGTACGCGGTTTTGACGAGTTTTGGCAAGTTTTTGGCATATTTGAGTCCTACTTTGATTGGAATTGTTTCCTATTGTGCTAGAAATTATTCCCTAGTTGTTTAGGAGTGTTTTTCCTAATTTGTTAGGGTTTATACTTCTCCACCATTATAAATATGTGAACTCACTCTTGTAATTAATTGATGTACTCATTGAGCAATAAAGATGTAGTCTAGGTTGACTCGTGGATGTAGGCAATTATGCCGAACCACGTTAAATCCTCGTGTTTTTATCTTCATGTTTAGGCTTAGGTTCTCTTGTTTCTTGATTATTCTTCGTGCTCTGATGCTGCTATCCCTAACAACTGGTATCAGAGCCATAGGTTATAGATTTAGGAGACGTCTTAGATCTAGGTCTATGGGGAAGCGTTTTTGGTTGAACGCGGTTTCGTCGTGGGAACGATGGTAGGAGATGGAAGACTAATCAAGCTCGACAATTTCGTTGCAGGGAGCACGAATTGGAGTCGTGGTGAAGCCGGAGAAGATGATAGAAGAGGATGAGATCGGGTAGATCGTCAACCAAAGAAGAGTAATCCCGTTGAACGTTAACGAGGAAACGTTGAAAAATCATGGTGCCAGCAGAGGCAGATTTGTGTTACCGGGTGGGTAAAACACGAAGCCAGTGGGAGCAGTTGTGGAGCCGGAGGCAGATCCATAGAGCCAGAGGTCAGAGAGCAAATCTGTATTTCAGAGAGGGATGAACGAGTTGCTAGATCGAGGGGGCAGGGCTATGGTGCCAAGAAAGCAAATCCACCGAGCCAGAGGTCAGAATGATAGAATCGATAACCGAGAGGGCAGAGCCGTGTAGTCGAGAGACCAGAGGGAGGCAGGGTTGTGGAGGTATGACCACGTAGAGAGACCATGAGGACAGGAAGCGGTGCCAGGAGGGATTGATCGTGGAGTCGGAAACCATGGTGGCAGGATGCAAAAACCGGGTAGGTAGATTTGCAGAGCATCGGGTTTATTGGCAGAGGGATGTGACATAGCTCGTGGAGTGGGAGCTCGAGCAGATATGTCAGTGGCCCGAGTTAGCCATTGAAAAACCAAGTAGGCGGATGGATCAAACATGGCTCATGCAGGGGCATGGAGCAGATACATGAGGGATCCGAGATTGCTATTGAAAAAGTCCTTGGTGGAAAGATGTCAGTGGACGGGTAGACCGAGGCTATTTTAGTGTGACATGTTCGGGTTTTAGAGTAACCTATATCCAAGGGTCAGTTGGACCAAGATAGATATGCCTCGGTATTCAGGAGTTGGCTGATCACCAAAAAGAATAAGGTAGTGACGAGGGTTCAAAAGGGGGAACGATGTTCACAGAGAGAGTTCGTCAAGTGGGTGACACTAGAGGACAGATGAATTGATGAGACATGGAGATGTCTCGTATTTGATCTCCATGGTGTTTGGGGATGTGCCAACTAGATTGATGTTCACTTGGGAAAAGTGAATGGATGATTCGAGTTGAGTTCGGGTTATTTTGATCAGTCTCCAAGTGGGAGATTGATGGGTTTGGTGGAGTCGGATCAAAATAGGGTCAAGAATAGGAGCCAAAATAGATCCAAGAAGGGTCGTGGTTGACCGGGATTGCAAAAAGAAGAAAAGGAGTCGAAAAACGGATCGGGGCGACCCCAGACGCTGCCGGCGGCGCGGGGGTCAGCCCAGACACTGCCGGCGGCGCCCAGGCGCGGATGTGCGCAGCTGTACGCGGTTTTGACGAGTTGTGGCAAGTTTTTGGTATATTTGAGTCCTACTTTGATTGGAATTGTTCCTATTGTGTTAGGAATTATTCCCTAGTTGTTTAGGAGTGTTTTTCCTAATTTGTTAGGGTTTATACTTCTCCACCATTATAAATATGTGAACTCACTCTTGTAATTGATTGATGTACTCATTGAGCAATAAAGATGTAGTCTAGGTTGACTCGTGGATGTAGGCAATTATGCCGAACCACGTTAAATCCTCGTGTTTTTATCTTCATGTTTAGGCTTAGGTTTTCTTGTTTCTTGATTATTCTTCGTGCTCTGATGCTACCATCCCTAACATCGGGATAGATTGTTAGGGTCCTCCCCTTCTCTTTGTATTCAAAAATGAAACTGTGGTGATGCGTGGAAACGGCCAGATGGTGTTGTGCGAACCCACTAGCGGTAAGGTTAGGCTCACGGAGGGATGCTCCTTCCGAAAAAAGGGCGATTGATGAATTTATGAATGGTATATTCGCGGTTCGCATTCTTGTGATTAAGTGTGAAAATGATAGGCATGGTTTTTTGGTTGAATGTTTTCTGGTTTGATCACTACTTTAGCTGAGTTTTACTGAACTAGTTGAAACAAACTACGCTTTGTTTTGCAATCTAGAATTTATCATGGAATGAGATTGGATATTATTATTACTTTGCTTTGCTTGGTTTACTTTTAAGTATTGTATTGTTATTGTTCATCTCCTTGTGAAATGCTTATAGGAACTCAATTGCAGCAACAGTAGAACAATTTTTGGTATTGTAATGTGTATATTACCTCTGTAAGTCATTTATTATTATTGCAAAGCCAGGTGAATTGGCTTTGAAAACATTTAACAAGATTTTGCAACTCAACACTGAAGCAATCGAGGAATTAACTTCGTACCCCCGTCTCCCTTGGAGTTCGTACTAATTTGATGTTACTTTAAAGTACATATAAACCACTCTCGACTTTTGAATGCTAACTCTCCTGAAAACACTTCATTCACATGTTTTCGCTTGTTGAAGCTCTAGTTATATGTAGAAGGGAAATTGCAAGTGTTCTCAAATGAAGGAAAAGGACTAGTAATGTAGTTGGGATGTTTGTTTTTGGGCACTTGTGTTAGATGACTTGTATTCCGTGAGATTAGTTAAACACTATATATTCTGTGCACTAGTGTAATTGGTGATGATTCTAGGAAAGTCCCGGGACCTTTATTTCCCGACAATTTCGACCCTATATGTATGAGCTTACATAAAGTTCCCACAAAATAATGATGGAAATTATTCAGAGATTGAAAGCAAACATAAAGTTCCCACGAGATAATAAGCTAGGCCTTTGACGTACTATATACTCGTGTACTAGTGTAATTGGTGATGATTCTAGGAAGATCCCGGGACCTCTATTTCCCAATAATTTCCACCCTATATTTATGAGCTTTCATAAAGTTCCCACAAAATAATGATGGAGATTACTCCGTATTTGAAGCTAACATAATGCTCCCACGGGATAATAAGCTAGGCCTTTGACGTCATGAGATCATAAGCTAGGCCTTTTTCTTTCTTCACCAATCATTTGGTCAAATTATATCATTTTCTTTCTAGTAAGTGGAGTCATTCTATGTTGGACCGAGACCAATGATCTCAGTCCATAATACACTATTGGATCCCCCAACAGGGGGGTCATTTACTAAAACACCCTCTTATCCAATGGTGTACACTACACCGGGACCATTGGGGGTGTAGCATAGAATTTCTCCTAATAAGTGGGGGGTCTTTTGTTCAGTTTCCACTTCTATACTTCAACAGTTCTTAATAAAAAAAAAAGAAAAGAAAAAAATGACATTTTCTCCAATTTTATATATATATTTTTTTTCCATTTAAGAGAAAACATTTAGAAGCTATATTTCACACCTAAAGTAAGCCCAAGTCTAAATTGGGCCTGTACAGAAAAATATGGAATTAGAAATCAAGGTAATGGGCTGCCCTATAGTCCATAGTCCCAGTAGGGCTTAAATCAAGGGGAATATATGTGGGTTTTACGAAGTTTTCTTTTTTCTTTTTTTTTTTTGGAGTGGTTCGAAGTTAGTAATTTTGACACAATTCAAGTGGTACTTCTCCTCTCTTTCAAAGAGGGGACACGGGTTTAGTGACATCTACCTCTCACTTTATGTGAGAGGTTTTGGGTTCAAATTTAGGCTGCCACAAGTTGTGATTCTCTCCTCCTTTCAGAAGTTAGATAGAGTCTTTATGACTCAAAATTATGACTATCAACTCGAGTTTATCGGGCTAAATATTTAAGGTAATCCCTTTCGTCTTGAATTTTTTTTTTTTTTTAAAAAAAGTGGTACTCCTCTCTTTAAGAGAGGGGACACATGTTTAAACTCGTAAAGCCCCGAGCCCTATAAAAAAGCAAAAGAAAAACACGACCTATAATTTATACTTACTGCCATATAGAATTTATTTGTTAAACCCACAATTTCCCTTGCAATATATATGTATCTATAATGTGAGGAAATGGAGACAAATGTGAAAGACGTAATTATTGTTGTAATGCTAGTCGTCTGTTCTCCTGAATTTTTTCGCATGAAAGAATGTAGAAAACGAGACCTATCTTCTTTAGATGGAAAACGAGAACAATTATGTCAAATATGTGGAAGAATTTCGGGATTGATTTATTTTCCTTTAGAAAATGAATTTAAAAATTCATGGCATAAAAAATTGGTGCTTCAAAGTTTAGAAATAATTTCTTGATTGATTTATTTTCCTTTAGAAAATGAATTTAAATGTAGTTGTTTCCATGATCCTTACTAAATGATTTGTCTTCCATGACACGTGTACTAGGAGCACAAAGTCATGCAGTTAGAAATCTTCCAATAAAGTATAGGACAAATTAAATGACCGAAAGACTAGGTATACTTGCAAAGAGTCGAAATAATGTTAGCGAGTACGGCACATCTGCCAAAAAGTTTTCTTCACGTACATTCAACCCGCAAGATCAGAGTTTCTTCCACTCAAACAAACTTATTTTGATAATGATTTAGTCACTCGAAAATATTTCGTAGAAATCTATCTCTGAGAATATAATTTCGCTAGACAATACCTAGGATTTATCATAGAAAAATATTTAGGGAATCTCGAGATTTCAGGCATTGATGAAATATAAGCATTCATATACAATGACTTCGATGTGAGTTTTAGCACTACACGATTGTGATTTTCTCTATACTCTCTGAGATTTTGAACAAATGAACCTAAATTCATATAATTTGCTTTTATTACATTGGGGGTACATAGACACAGGTCTGTTTCATCTATAGCAATTTGATTATTTCATATTTTTCAATCAAAGGTGGGGCAATGGCTAATACTAATCAACAGCCTGTAACAAACCTAACCAATGTCAGAAAAGAAACAGCATTAATGGGATTTGTAGCATGAGATTTAGGATCAATTGTATCCTTCCGGATGGACACTTTTATAGATGTTTTCACGCTGAATGGTGAGATTAATCGCATTAAATAACAAACAAATACACGTTGAGCTTATAATACAACACTTTTCCCACAATTTGATGTTAAGCAAGTACTGGTTTACAAAAACATCTTCGTTTTGGGGGGAAATTATTACTATCTATTTGGGTTAAGTAGTTGGATTTGCACAACATTATGTTATAAAGTCAAAATTTGACACATCGTGTAACCTAAGGAATCCTAAGCCTACTCGAGTATTAATTGAATGACTAGTAAAATATACAATTTAACTTTATGAAATTTCGAGACTCTGAGTTACGATATAATCATAATCATTTATTTGTAGTAAATTTCACGTGAATGTCATCATAAAGATTGCAGGCACTCGATACCTTGGATTGCAAAAACACTAGAAATGATCAAAAATCTATCTCCCCATGAAATTTAGCGTACAAGTACTTCTAGACAATGGCTTCATAGAAACAAAAGAAGGCCATAATTGGTTACTTCAAATTAAGAGAGGAGTCAGAGGACAATATTTTTCTTTTATCAATCGAAAATACTGAAAAGTTGATTTTTGCTTAAAATTTATTGGAAAAATTGTGTGGTAAAATGTGATTTTACACAACTTTGACTCCGGATTTAAGTGTTCTCATTCTTTTGGATATAGAATTTAATTGACTTAAATTCATCTATGTCTTGAGTAGATGAATTTAGCATTTTAAATTACTCAAATTTGATATCGGATGAATGAAAAATTAATGGTTAAAATATTGTGATCAAATCATCACAATTGTACGATCGACGGCCACGATCGTATCTTACGATTGTGATAATTTGTTTACACATGATTATGGACCATTATGCAAAAGTACGAAAATCTTGTGGCCAAAACGTAAGTTTTGAAAAGTTGTGAACGGGGGGCTTTTCACCAAAAGTCACAACTTTTGGACCTTTCTACAATTTTTGAAATGTTGCACCTTTTGGCCCACAACTTTCCATTGTCCATAAATTGACCCCCTCACTTTTGAAATCATAACACATTCATACATCATCTTCTATATTTCACTCTTAAGATTCTAATTTGTAATTTAAGAGTTTTCAACGTCATTTCGTAAACGAGAGTTCTAATAGAAGCTTGTTCACTAGGCTTATAGATTTGGAGTGGTCCTATTTATAAGACGATAAATATTGTATCTTGAGTCACAAACGCCATATATTGTCACCACCACGAGCCTCGTCTCTTACCCTCTCTCACGGCCTCTCCCACACCGGTTGAGCCAATATGTTTTTCTCATGCAGTTAAGGATCCTTTGTGGGTGCAACTATAGCTGATGAGTTTAATGCTCTTCAGGCCAACCACACATGGATTCTTGTACCACCTCATCCTTCTCAGAATCTTGTTGGTTCCAAATGCGCATATAGAGTGAAATTAAAACCCGACAGTTCAGTTGAGCGGTACAAAGCTCATCTTGTTGCTCAGAGGTTTAAGCAGCAAGCCGGTATTGACTTTAGTGAGACTTTCAGTCCCATGGTGAAACCTACTATTATCAGGACCGTGCTGTCAATTGTCGTCTCCCGTGACTGGATCATTAGACAGTTAGATGTGAAGAATGCCTTTCTTCCTGGCGATCTCACTTAGACAGTTCATATGGCTCAGTCTCGTGGATTCATTCATCCCCACTATCCAGATCATGTTTGTCAACTGCAGAAGGCTCTCTATGGTCTGAAACAAACTCCCTGTGCTTGGTTTCAAAAATTTGGATCATATCTCCTCCGCCTTGGCTTTGTCAGTACAAGGCTGATATGTCTATGTTTGTTTTTTGCTCTGGATCTGTTATGATGGTTTTATTGCTATATGTTGACGACACCATTCTTATCGGAAATGATTCTTGGGCTGTTTCCACCTTGATATCTCGTCTATCTCAGGAGTTTGCTATGAAGGACCTTGGTGATCTTCACTATTTTCTGGGCATTCATGCGACTTGGGACTCACATGGTCTCTTTCTTTCGCAGAAGAAGTATGCAACTGATCTTCTCCAGCTTTCACATGATGGATGTGAAGCCAGTTATAAATTAGAAAAAGGAAATCAATACTTTGTTTTTGTTTTTTTGGTTCCTTTCAAATCAATCCTTTTCTCTTCATTTTTTTTGTTTCCATTTCAGAAAATACGTTTAACTCTAAACGAAGGGGATACCTGACCCGACAAACTCAGGCCAAATACTTTTTAATCATGGGCTATAAGACTCCTAATAAGGATAGAAAAAACACAACTTGTGATAGCCTGTAAATGAATATTACTAGGTTAATAAGCTTTAGCTTTGGGTTAAGAAAAAATGTTTAGAATTTACGTTTTGATGCTAAAAGTAAGCCCAATCCTAAATTGGGTCTATACGGATTAAATATGGAGTTAAAGACCAAGGTAATGGACTACCCCATACTCCATAGATAAAGGGCTAATTGGGTTTAAATGAAGTGGGTTATATATGGGCTTCATGAAGTAAATAATTTGGACACAATTCATGTTTTATACTCGTAAAGCCCTCAAAGCCCCTGGAAGAAAAAATCCACAACCTATAATTTGTACTTGTGCCGTAAAGAAATTATTTGTTAAACCCAAAATTTCCCTTGTGTGTGTATATATATATAAGTACGTATAATGTGGAAAAATTGAAGACAAACGTAAAAATGTGAAGGAAGCAACGATGACAAGTATTTGGAAGAAAACCGTCGACCCATATCATATCATTAAGGGAATATTACAGACATATCCCTAATTTTTTGAATGATTACCAAAATTCTCCGTTAACCCTGGTGTGTTGGTAATTTTCAATAAGTGAGAGGAATTTTTGGTAATTACACAATAAGGGAGGGGTATGTGTGTAAATTTCCCTATCATTAAAGAATTAATGGCATAAAAACTTAGGCTATGTTTGTTTGTGTTATCTAAGATAAATTTTCATGTTCATTCTTATTTGAATATAAAAATATGCAGTTTACACCATTTTCAACTAAAAATACATGTATTTCATTTTCACTTTCATATTCTCCAATAACCATTTTTTACTTTCCCAATTCATACTCACATTTTTCTTTTCTCCCACATCTTTTTCTAAAAATCCATTTTTTTTGTTAACAATTGCAGTGCTTAGTGAAATAAAATGCATAGTATTAATCTTTACAGGCATGTGAACATTTTAAGATCCATTTTAAATATTTTTAGTGCTTTTTTTGGGTCAATATTTGTCATTTTTACTTACAAGTATATTTAAACAATATAATATTATCTATTATTTTATCTATACTATATACATAATCATTATTTTTAACTAACTCAATCATTTCACACATTATCAAATCATCAATTCCAATTTCCGGAAACACAATCAAACATGTCTTCATTTTCACACACAAAAAAAAACTTACATATATTTTAAAAAATAACGGTTGAAAATAAAATGAAAACACATCCAAACAGGACCTTGGTGTTTCATATTTTTAAAAATAATCTATTTGTTTTCGTTTAGAAATGAATTCAAATCTACTTGTTTCCATGACCCTTTTTCTCTTCTGCCATCATACCTATAATGAATGATTTGTCCTCCATGACACGTAAATTTGGAGGGCAAAGTCATGCAATTAGAAAATGTTCCAATAAAGTACGACAAATTGAATCACCGAAAGGTTTGGTTTCTTCAAGAAATGGTAAAACAAAGATATTTGTAGACCATTTCTTTTTTTTTTTTTTTTTGGATTTCTCGAGGTATATATTCCAAGGTTGAAAGACCCAAAATTAATTTCTTGAAATAGTGTTAGCGATCACGGGTACATTTCGCAATTTTATTATTTTTATACATTGCATCCGAGCGTTTTTGCTTATAATATTAGAGTTTCTTCCACTCAAACCAGCCTATTTTGATAATGATTTAGACCTATACTCAGGTAATTAACACTTGAAAACATTTATTTAAAATCCAACTATGAGAATATATATAGTTTCGCTACACCTAGCATTTAGCATGGACTGACGTTTAAGGAATCTCGAGAATTCAAGTTTTGATAAAACATAACCATTCATATAGAATGAGTTCGATGTGAGTTTCATCACTAGATGATTGTGATTCTCTCTAAGCTTTATGAGATCTTGAACAAATGACCCCTAAATTCATATAATTTGCTTTTATTACATTGGGGTACATAGACAAGCTTCTCTAATGCATTCCGTATTCGATAGAGACACAGGTCTGTTTCATCTATAGCAATTTGATAATTTCATATTTTTCAATCAAAGGTGGGGCAATGGCTAATACTAATCAACAGCCTGTAACAAACCTAACCAATGTCAGAAAAGAAGCAGCATTAATGGGATTTGTAGCATGAGATTTAGGATCAATTGTATCTTCCCGGAGGGATAGATGTTTTCACGTTGAACGGTGAAATTAATCACATTAGATAACAAACAAATACACATTGAGCTTATAATATGACACTTTTCTCACAATTTGATCTTATGCAAGTACTGATCCACAAAAACATTTTCGTTTTTGGGGGAAATTTTTACTATCTATTTGAGGTTAGTAGTTGGACTTGCACAATATAATGTTATAAAGTCAAAATATGACACATCATGTGACCTAAGGAATCCTAAGCCTACTCGAGTATAATTCGACTTTATGAAATTTTGCGACTCTAAGTTTCGATATAATCATAATCATCTATTTATAATAAATTTCACATGAATGTCATCATAATGATTTCAGGTACTCGATACCTTGAATTGCAAAAACACCAGAAATGATCAAAAATCTATCTCCCCATGAAATTTAGCGTACAAGTACTTCTAGACAATGGCTTCATAGAAACAAAAGAAGGCCATAATTGGTTACTTCAAATTGAGAGAGGACAATATTTTCTTTTATCAATAGAAAATACAGGAAAGTGGTTTTTGCTTACAATTTATTGGAAACATTGTGTAGTAAAATGTGATTTTACACAATTTGACTCCGGATTTAAGTGTTCGATATAGAATTTAATTGATTTAAATTAATATACGTCTTGAGTGGATGAATTCAACATTTTAAATTACTCAAATCCGATATCGGATGAATGAGAAATTAATGGTTAAAATATTGTGATCAAATCATCACAATTGTATGATCGACAGCCACGATTGTGTCGTACGATTGTGATAATTTGTCTACACATGATTATGGACCATTATGCAAAAGTATGAAAACATTGGAGCCAAAACGCAAGATTTGAAAAGTTGTGAACAGGGGGCTTTTCGCCCAAAAGTCACAACTTTTGGACCTTTCTGCAATTTTGGAAATGTTGCACCTTTTGGCCCACAACTTACCATTGTCCATAAATAGACCCCCCACTTTTGAAATCAAAACACATTCATACATCATCTTCTATATTTCACTCTTAAGATTCTAATTTGTGAATTTAAGAGTTTTCAACATCATTTCATAAACGAGAGTTATAGTAGAACTTGTTCACTGGGCTTAGAAATTTGGAGTGGTCCTATTTATAAGACGATAATTGTTGTATCTTGAGTCACAAACGCCATATATTGTCACCATCACGAGCGGAGCGTTATTGTGTTAAGGAATTCGGGTTACCCATATCTCGATTATACCAATTTTCATAACATCATACTTCATGTTTACCAGTTCAGATCTTCTATTGCAAATGTTGTTGCAATCTCCTATTGCACTTCATATATGAATAACATGTGTATAAAAATGTTTCCTTGAATATAAATTTAATATGAATTATATACACTTATCGAATAGACATAATATAAAACACGAGAATTCAAAAGTATCACCATTGTACAATAGAAGAACTTGTGCATTTTTACCAACACAATTCACGATGAAAAGTGCAGAAATAAATGCCCATGTGGTAGGCTAGAAATTGTTGGATGCATTAATTAATTATTCATCACCCCAAACGCATGATATTGCTAAATCAAACTTAAACATTAAGCCGTCTAGCATCAGATAATTCTATGATATATTGGGAGTATTATTTTAAGATGTACCATTGTGTTTATCTTTTTCGCACAATTGTATGTGAAGTTCACACAGTACACCTCAGTGTATGAAAAAAATAGATACAATTAAAGAGCCAGGGGCGGACAGAAGTGTAAGCAAGGGGGTAGTGCCCCCACTGAAATTCTTGTTTTTTTTTTTTATATACAAAATTTTTAATTTTAATTTATTAATTGCATTAATGCCCCCACTCAAAATTATTAAGTGTCCCCCTCAATTTTAAAAGTATTAAATGCCCCCTTTTAATTTTGAAAAATTATCTTTTTACCTTACAAAAATTTTTATATTTGAATTTCGTCCCCCCTCAAGATCGAAAAATATTACATTTTCTCCCTTTACTTTGAGTTCACCCCCCAAAACCCAAAATTCTGACTATAACAAAAGAAGTATAAAAGTATAAATTATGTCAAAAGTTGTAATTGAAACTAATTAATTATTATATTTTCCCCCATAAATATAGCGTACCGTACCGCGAGGGGCAAGCACCCCGCACTCCCCTCAGTAAAATTCCTAGTGCCCCACTGAACTCAGTTTCTGGATTCGCCACTGCAAAGAGTGTTACTCCCGATCCACCATAGAGAAATCCGTCTAGCATCCAGTCCTCAAGCAGACAATTACATATAATATGTCCTACTAATACATGAATATATAGATTAATTATATGTCACTGTATACGGAATCATTGAATCATTAAATAAACTATTTTTGATACCTAACAAATCGGCAAGGAGAAAGACTACTCAATATCTCGAATCTTTAGTCTATTTGCAAACATGAACTAATACTCAATTCTTTTTCTCCTTAAAAATCTTAAAACTTTCTCCCATATTAGTCAAAGTATCTAGTCTCATTTTCATAATTAAGAATTTCACGCTCCATATATCCTTAATATTTCCTCGAGAGTTATAGTCAATCGGCAATCACTCTCGATAGTTTATTTGATCCATTTCATGTTTTGATGCATGTTGTAATAAATATGTCTTAAAAGTCCTAGAGTCCAAAGTTAAACAAAAGGCCCATGATGAATAGTTTCACGTTAAATATATATTTTGCTTAATATAAAAATTAAAATAGATAAGAGTATAGGAGTTGGCCCCAGTTTTTACTAGCTCACACTCATGCAGCTGGCTCCGGCCATTTATTAGGGTTTCAACAAACCATCAAACTTCCACCAAAAAGCACTTTATAAAACCACCCCATGCATTTCTCTTTTACAATCAACTCAATATATAAAAGTTGTAGCAAATCTATATATGAAGTTCATTAGTTCTTGCATTTGTCTCCCAATGTCTTCTTCTTTCACCATTTTGGCTATTTTTGTAGCTTTCGCCTCCATCGCAATGGTGGCGCCGCCAGTGGAGGCTGCTCGAGCTTTCTTTGTGTTCGGCGACTCACTGGTGGATAATGGCAACAACAATTACTTGGCCACCACCGCCAGGGCGGACTCGCCGCCCTATGGCATTGACTATCCCACACGTCGCCCCACCGGGCGGTTTTCCAATGGATTCAACATCCCTGACCTCATCAGTATGGTTTGCAATTTTTTTGTGTAGTTATGTTATACATCACTTCTTGACTCAAAACTTTTTTAGCTTTGGAGAAAAATGCAATATTGAACTCATAAGACAGAGCATATTTACAATTTTAATTTAGTCTCATTGTTATCATAATTGCAAAAATACTAGACATATAGTTCTTCACTTTTTTTGTCCTTTGCCATTTTGGTCTCATTCATAAAAAAAACCCGAGGAAATTTCTCGTGTGGCATGCATGCGCCTGTTAAGACTTTTGTAATATTTATGCAAATTAAGTAATGATTGACTGAAAATGACAAAAAAAATGTATGATATGACTAATTTTATTTTATATTAATTCTAGACGAAGGGGATACCCTGACCTAACAAACCCGGGCTAATAATTTTTTAATCATGAGCTACAGACTGAAAGGGCAACAGGACCTATCATATCAGATATAGTATTGCAATTTTTCCTTAATTTTGGTGAAAAAAAACATGCAATAAGTGTATTGATTTGTTTTGTCTGATTAATGCTAGCTTACTATATATATATAACAAATGATATCCTAACATATCTAGTATATTAGTGATATAACGGCGAATGAATATTTGCCCTTGACTTATAACAATTTTCAACACATATTCTGTAAGGCCTTTTTATTTGATTTTATATAAATTTGTGTCAAATTAAGTTAACTACTGTAAATTATTGATTTGGTAGGTCAAGAACTTGGTGCAGAATCAACATTGCCGTACCTAAGCCCAGAGCTAAGAGGGGACAAACTTCTGGTTGGAGCAAACTTCGCTTCTGCAGGAATTGGGATTCTTAATGATACTGGTGTTCAGTTTGTAAGTCAAACTTTATATATATATATAGATATATATATATATATAGATATATAACGTATATATATGCCAAACTAAAAGTGGAAAGAACGTTAACCCTTGTATTTTTCAATTTGGACTCTCCATTTCGGGTGAGTTTGGTCCAACTTTTGCACAATTGATTATGTCAAAAGTTAGAATTTCTAGTTTTTTCAAAACGTGGTTCTGTATCACAAAAATGTTCAAAATATATTATAGGAAAGGGGGTCAAACAGTCGTCAAAATAGCATTTGAACTCCAAATGCATATTTTAGCTTTTCAACAATTGGGCCAAACGCAACCCTCATCTCGTACCCGTTCATATACGCATGTCAATTGTCAAGTGTACATAATATTTTTGAATGTATAAAGATGACATTAAAATTAAAATATATACACTTAAAGTGCAAAGATATTATGGAACACAAGATGATAGACTATTTTGAAATTAGAAGATTTATTGTAAGTTTTTCTGCGTAAAATCTTCTACTGTAGTATGATGTTTGGTCGCATATTTCATGATACTTTGCAAAGATAAATGTGAAGCGCCTACAATGTTTTTTTAAATAATGTGTGCACTTGAATTATGGGTTATTGGCATTTGGCGTGCATCTATATATCAAATGAAACATAACATGCAGCACGAACTGAAATAGAAGATTTAGAATACCGCAATTTTTCTCAAAAAAATAAATTAAAAATTTTACAAATGAAGAAAATACTTCAGGGTTTATGTACCCTTATGGGTGTCATTGTGGAACCTCATTAAAATATATCAAGTAAAATAATTTATGCAAGAAGAACCCAATTATATAATAAGTCAACATTCTTATCAATATATATATATATATGTGTGTGTGTTACATATAGATACACGACATATATGTTTGCTAAGTGAGAGTCGGTAACCACAAAAGAACAAAGAGCTTGTATTCAATTTAGTGACAAGGATGGTTATCTAACTCGTCATTTATTTAATTCAATTAATTATATAATAAGATAATTTATAACTCGTCAACAAACTAATCACATGATAAATATAAATTTATATTTTCCGAAATTATTTGTGCAGGCAAATATAATCAGAATATCTCAGCAATTGGAGTACTTTAGACAGTACCAAGGCCGGGTTAGTGCATTAATTGGAGAAGAGGAGACTCAAAGGCTTGTTAATGGTGCTCTTGTTCTTATTGTACTTGGTGGTAATGATTTTGTCAACAATTATTTCTTCACCCCGGTTACTCTTAGAAGACTTCAATATAATCTTCAAGATTATTCCAAATTTCTCATCTCCGAATATAAGAAGATTTTATTGGTAATTTCTCATTCTTTTCCCCTCAACTTATTTTATTTTAAAGACATATTTAGTCTAGTAATTTGCTAAATTAAATATTATAAAAATTAATCACATTTGTAATAAGGGAAAAAATGTGCATTTTGGTCCTTTAAGGTGGCATATTTCAAGAGTTCGCGTTTTATATAATTATTTTACATTTTTGATCGATCAATTATTTGCTCATTGGTAATTTTAGTTTAATTTGGTCGGAACTGTAAAAGTTTGCCGAAAGTGTCATTCATAATGGATTTTATCATATGATCATTAATGATAAATGTAAATCCAATTATTACTTGAAATCCACTATAAACTCAAAATTTTGAATTTTTTAGGGGAAATATTTTTTTGTCGAAGTTGCGAAAAAAACCTAATCGTTGAAAAATACCCGGTCATAACATGACCGGCTATTTTACTAACTTACGGGATCAAAATCAAATACCTCCAAATTAAAATTCTTTTAAATTCTTATACAACTTGGGAGCTGGACATTTAAACCGGAAGATTTGAACTGCATATATAATTTACAGAGGCTATATGATTTGGGAGCCCGAAGGGTTCTAGTCACTGGAACCGGACCACTAGGTTGCGTCCCAGCTGAGCTCGCCACCAGGAGCACCAATGGTCAATGCGCGGTAGAGCCACTACGCGCCGCCGCCATCTACAACCCCCTCCTCGTCCAAATGCTTGGAGGCCTCAATCAAGAACTCGGCTCGGACATATTTGTAGGCGTTAATACAATGGAAATGCAAAATAATTTCATCTCAAATCCCCAAGGCTTCGGTCCGTGTCATTCTTAAGAACTTCCTAATTCAAACTTTGAAGTTATATATATATATATATATATATATATATATATATATATATATATATTTATATATTGGCCTAATTAATATTTTTTTATTTTTGATTGGTTAGGTTTTATAACCTCAAAGGTGGCGTGTTGCGGGCAAGGACCCTACAATGGGGTAGGAATTTGTACTGCGGCTTCAAATTTGTGTCCAAATAGAGAATTATACGCATTTTGGGATCCATTTCACCCAACGGAAAAGGCTAATAAAATTATTGTTCAGACAATATTTACTGGCTCGGACAAATACATGTCACCCATGAACCTTAGCACCATCATGGCTTTGGATTCCATGACCTAATTTTTAGGATTTTAATGATAAATATCGAATTACAAGATGTTTTGTATTTCTACTTATTATTATTTATATTTGTATCCTATATAAGTAAGTACAATTGAGTGTGTCATTGTTACTTTGCGTAGATATATGCAAACTAGCTAGTTGAAGAACCCTCATATTTTTAAGCGTAGATCTATGTATGTTTTATCTCGTTTTCACTTTATATATGCATATAAAATGTATAAGATATTTGCACATAAGATTAATGTGCAAAGGTGTTATATGGATTACAAATGATATACTATTTTGGAAAAGAAAATCTAGTGAAGATTTTGTCGGTTAGGATTTCTATTTCAATATAGTGTTTTGTCATGTATTTCATTGCCTAAATAAATGTCAAGTGTATAAAATATTTTTTATATTTAATATTACAGTTTGTTGGATTGTTTACTTTTGACATGCATTTATATATATATATATATATATATGTATAAACACGAACTAAAAAAGAAGATTTATAAAAGAAGATCTATAATTAATGTCGTCTTTCCTTGAAAAAATAAAATAAAAAGTTTATGAAAATAGGACATCCACCAAGTTTTATGCATCTTGTTGGTGTCATTGTGATACCTCAGTAAAACACGTAATGTGACACTATAATAACTAAAGAAAACATATATGATCACTCGTTTCATATTAAAAATATATATATATGTATCCATATGTATGTTACATATAGATACACGATATATATGTTAGCTAAGTGAGAGACAACACAACCAATATTATTGAATAAAAACAGTGAGAATCACCTAAAAAAGAAAAAGAGGCTTGCATGCAATTAATCATTGACAGGGATGGTTACCCAACCCCTCATTTATCGAACTTAATTAATCATATGATCAAGTATCTATTACTCCAACTCTCTCTAAACCCTTCTCTCCCCACCTCTCTTTAAACTCTAGCCTTCTTTTCTCTTCTATTTTTCTCTACCGGTGATGGCTTGGTGAAGCAATCATCTACTTCACCACTGTTACCACCACCATCGTCGGTGGGTAGGGTTGGAGCACCCTCCTTCAAGTTGTACATCACATCTTCAAATCTGACGAGACGGATATGGATCTAAAGAGACAGGACAGATCTGACGAGATGAAGACGGGTGATACATAATTTTTTATATTGTGTTTTAGATATTTTATTTAGTATTTTATTTTCTCTCTCGTATGAGAGTTTGCTTTCTCTCTCGAATGAGAGTTTCATCTCTCCTTGAATAGGAGTTGCACAAGAATTTTCTTGTGTTCGTTTGTGAGTTTTTAAGATTTGTTATCTTCAAAAACTTGATAGTTGGTGTTTCAGATGTTCTTACTACATCGTTTGAGTCGATATGAATTGAATTGCTGCAGACGTTATAAACTTTCGATTGATATCATTGTAAGACCGATTTTCTTAAAAAAAAAAGAATCTATTACTCCAAAATAAATCACGTGATAAATAAAATTTAATTGTCCTCAACTTAATTTACACATTTATTATGCGACAATTGTAATTTACTTCATATGGTTGATATATTTTCAATCAAACTCAACCAGAACCAGATTTTACCATGATTGTTTTGGACTTGTCAAATTGAATTTGGAATAAATTGTTTTTCTTTTATTTGTAGAATTCTCACTAAAAAGGCATAGTTTTATGTCCACTTCTCATATCAATTGATTATACATTACTATTTTAAAAGATTAAATGTTGATTGCTAGTTATTTGTTGACAACATGAGACAAATATATTTTTGTTTCATTTCACCCAAAAGCCTCCACAACTAAATTGATTTCGTTAGATAACATCAAACATCAGGCCACGTCAAATTAATAATCATATTATTTCATAATTTCATAACAGTATATGGAGTAAGAATAGTATATGGAATTACAAAGAAAGAATTGGAATATATTTTATTTCATAATTGATGTAAATTGTGTTCTAAAATTGTAAGGGCATTTTTGTTCATTGTTCAACACTAAAAGAAGATTGGAATGCCATTATCAAAATTAGAAGTGCAAATATCAATTCCCTAGAATTGATTGTGCGGAGAATTGATACTTGCACTCCTAAATTTGATAATGGCACTCCAATCTCTTTTTTATTTTGAGTAATGGACCAAAATCCTTATCGTTTTAGAACACAATTTGCATCAATTGTGAATTCTCCATATACTATTCTTACTTATTAACTCTATAATCCAATATTTTAATATTTTGACACTTTTATTCTTTCTTTTTTTTGCATCCATTCTACGTATATACTTAATATTATACATAATTAGTTAATTAATACAAATATATATATGAATTAACCAAAGTTACACTATAATATAAGTTGACAATCATGACGTAGAGTTGATATTTTGAAAATAAAGTTAAATAAAAAAATAGAAATAAATCAATAGATGGTAAGATTATTAAAATAAAGCAATTCACATAAGTTGACAATAAATAAATAATAAAAAATTATTTATGTATCAACCATTTAATAAATAATTATTTTATTATTATTTATTTACTGACTTGGCAAGCATGCAAGCATCTATATTTGGGCTCGAGCTCGACCCGTCAAAAAATTACAACTCTATTGAGCCGACTCGGTTCGGTGCCCATCCCTAAGATAATATGCAAGGATAAATAAATATTAGTATTTTGTTTTATTTCCAATTTTTTTAAACTTATTTCTAAATATCAACTTTGTGTCATGATTATCTGCTTATTATCTTATAATGTAATTTTAATAATTACATATATTAATTAATTAACTATGTGTGTATAGATATATTCAGTAAATAGGTGGAAAGAATTCAACAAAAAGAAAGAAGATAATTCTAACATAGTGAAATATGAAATTATAAAGTTAAAAAGAAAGAATAGTGTATGGAGAATATATTTTATTTCATAATTAATGTAAATTGTGTTCTAAAATTGTAAGGGAATTTTTGTCCATTGTTCAGCACTAAAAGAAGATTGGAGTGCCAATGCCATTATCAAATTTAGGAGTGCAAATATCAATTCTCTTATTTAAAATGATGTTATGAACGAGATAAGATTCATTTTGCCTACATATTGCAGTCTATAAAAATGAGTTCGCTAAGATAATTTTTATGGAAAATAATTCTTAACAACTTTTTGAGTCTTTATTATAAAGCAACAACCCATCCAATATTGTAGTCTATAAAAATGAGTTCGCTGAGATAATTTTTATGAAAAATAACTCTTAATAACTTTTTGAATTTTTTTTATAAAGCAACAACCCATCCAATTACCAATCGATTGTAAAAACACAGGTCACATCAATATTTCTAAAAACAAGTATCTATCATATCAAAAGTCATCATGATATGTTTTCTCAAAAAAAATAAGATAAACAACTCGTTCAGAAATACTTATGATACAATTTGTCTATATATTATATAAACAAAATCTCCTTATTAATTCTTACAAAATTCTGTCTATGAAACGGATTGTTCATCAGTTAAACCATAACTGCTTCTTCTTCTTTTTTTTTCAAATGATTATACAAGTTCCGAGTGACAAGCCCCCACCATGGCTGGAGATAAGAGCATTTATGACTACATTAATGTGTGTGTATCTATATATATATATATATGGAAAATTTCACTTTTGGTCCTATAACTTCGATTTTTTTCAATTTTTGTCTCATTATTTACGAGTTTATCACATTTTATCCCATAATTTGCATTTTTTCTCAATGTTGGTCCCATTAGTGACTTCCGTCCAAAAATTAACGGGGAGACGACGCGTGTCCGTTAGTCAAACCCTAACTTATTTTTTTAATTTTTTATTATTTCTATTTTTTATTTTGATTTTTTTATATGCATATATATATACGTATACATATAAATACATATACATATACTTATATGCATATACATATACATATACATATACATATAACAACAGCCATTGCCGCCATGGCTGCGAATTTTGAGGTGAGGTGGTGGTGGCTTCGGCTTATGGAGTGAGAGTGGGGAGGCAAGCTTTGTGTTGTGTGTGGTGGTGCCGGCGGAAGCCTTTTGCAGTGAGGGTGGTGATGGTGGTGGCGGGCGACTTGTGTTTGGTGGGGGCTGCCAATCTGGGGTGAGAGTGGTGGTTGTGGCGGCGGCGGATCTGGATTGAAGGTGGTGGCGCCACCGGATTGAGGGTGATTGCAGTGGGCTTGTGTTGTGTGTGGTGGCGGCGGCGGCGGCGGCGGCGATTGCAGTGAGGGTGGTGGTGGTGGTGGTGGCGGGCTTGTGTTTGGTGGGGGCTGCGGATCTGAGGGCGAGAGTGGTGGTGGCGGCGAATTTGAATTGAAGGTGGTGGCGGCGACGGCGGATCTGAATTGAAGGTTAGGGGTGTACGCGGTCGGGTTCGGGCGGTTTTATGGAAAAATTCAACCCAACTCGATATATGCGGGTTGACAACATAACAAACCGAAACCGCATAATTATCTTTTCAAACCAAACGGTTCGGGTCGGTCGGTTTTAATGTAATTTGCGGGCGGTTTGGCGGGTTATCGAATTATAACTATGTTACTTTTAGTTTAACTAGTAAGTAAGAAACTAAATAACATACTTGTACATTTAATTAAAAAAAATTGAGTTGGTAATAAATACAAAAATAAGTGCTGTTATTAAATAAAAATCATATTTATCATGATTTGTAAACTCTAAAATATTAATAAAATAAAATTATTTTATAAGTTTATCATAAAAGTATACATCTACATCTTTGTTCAAATCAAGTAAAAATAAATGTTCTTGTTTACTCAAATTAAAAATAAAGTATTTTACATAAATATGAATAAAACTATTCGTATTAGAGTTTATATATATGCATATATAGTTTTAAGAGTTTAGGGGTTACTCTTTAAATATATATATATATATATATATATATATATATATATATACACACACACACACTTATAACATATACAATTAGCGGTCGGGTGGCGGGTTACAATTATTAAACCCACCACCCGACCCGAAAGTGGCGGGTTGCAATTTTTTCAACCCACCACAATTTTTTAATAATTTCAAACCGGCGGTTTTCGGGCAGTTCGGGTCGGTTTGAGCGGGTCGGGCGGGTTGTGCGGGTTTATGTACACCCCTGTTGAAGGTGGTGGCTGGCGGCGAAAATTGCAATGAGGGTGGTAGTGGCGACGATGATTGCAGTGAGGGTGGTGGTGGCTGGCAGCGGCGGTGGAGGTGGGGGGAAGGTGGTGTTCATGGTGTTGGGTGATGGAGTTGGTGTAGAGATAAAATTAGGGTTTTTTGGGGTATTTTTGGTGAAGAAGATGAAGAAGAAAAAGGAAAATAAAAATCAAAAATAGAAAAAAAAAAACAAAAAGTTTCTTGGGATTTTTTTTTTAAAGTTTGACTAACGGATCACATGCCACGCACGTGCCAATTTCATTAGTTTTTGGACGGAAATTGTTAATGGGACCAAAATTGATAAAAAATGCAAGTTATGGGATAAAATGTGATAAACCCGTAAACAATAAGATCAAAATTGAAAAAAGCCTAAGTTATGGGACCAAAAGTGAAATTTTCCTTATATATATATACACGTATGTTCGTTGCTCTCTTAGTAAACATGTAAGGGGTAATTGCAATTTTCATCTCGTAAGTTGCTCACATTTCAATTTTGGTCTCATTAGATTGGGATGTGCCACATTTAGTCCCATAAGTCAAATAAAATCTCAATGTTGGTCTCATGGGCAAGTTGTCGTCTAAAATTAAACGGAACAAGGTGCGTACATTGCACACTTCAGTTAGGAATAGTAACTAGAGGGAAAAATACACGTCTTGGACTGAAATGAGCTGGAAAATTGGCTTACAAAAGATGGAAAATCGTCTAAAATTAAACGGAACAAGGTGCGTACATTGCACACTTCAGTTAGGAATAGTAACTAGAGGGAAAAATACACGTCTTGGACTGAAATGAGCTGGAAAATTGGCTTACAAAAGATGGAAAATCAAATTGCCCATGGGACCAACATTGAGATTTTATTTAACTTATGAGACTAAATGTGGCACATCCCTATCCAATAGGACCAATACTGAGATTTTATTTGACTTATGAGACTAAATGTGGCATATCCCTATCCAATGAGACCAAAATCAAAAAGTGGGCAACTTACAAGACGAAAACTGCAATTTTAACCAACTTCATTGAGAGGGATTTAACACACTGATGTTGATATAGTTGTTAGTAGACATGATCATTTGCAATGGTAAATAATTTTTAAGTCTTGTCTATTTTATTGGATCGAGGTGATGAGTTCGCTCTATTGCTCTATTTTGCAAAAAATACAATAAATAAAAAGAATTTTTGAACTTTTTTCTAAACTTAAATTTCTTTTTTTGTTCAATTTCACTGATTATATTGCTATTTGTTAAAAAAATAAAAAATTGAAATAAGCAAAAAGTATAAGCAAGTCTAGATGTACTCAGACAAACTTTTTCTATTTTTTAGCCGGGCTTGCAAACAAAAACAACAATTTATTTTTTTCGGTACTTTTTTAAAATTCAATGTCTTTTTAAAAACACAAGTTTTTGCAAATATCTTAACAAAAAGTAGTTACGGTCATTCTTGACATTTCTCAATATGAAGATTTTTTGTAGTTAAGGCGGAAAGAAGAACCAAATTATTCAATATTGGATGGGTTTTAGGGCTTCAAAAATTATTTTCAAGTTAATTTAAAAGTATTTATTAATGAAACCCATACAATTGTTTTCTTAGATAGCTTTTCCAAGTGAAAATGATTTCACGGATTTTTTAAAATATAAATTCATGGTAAGGGTTCTTTAGTAAGTGGATCGAAAAAAATTTAAGTAGAGTCGGCTCATTTCACCTACTAGGGTCAGGGCACGGGGACCAGCGGTCACTTACAGAGGTTCTTATAGATTGCCCACCAACACACCCCTCACGTCGGCATAGGAAATTGAACACACAACCTTCTGAGGAGAAGTAACCCGTTTTTACCAACAACCAACTTGTGTTGGCTTACCAATCTCTGTTCAACTCAACTAAAAAGGCCCAACCTTTTGTTTGCATAATTAGGCCTTAGCATCATCAGCTCCTGTTATCCCAATATACTTGTTCAGACCAACACTTTCTTGAAGCCCAACTCAGATTCAATTAACGGGGATAATTATAATAAAATCTGTGGAAATTTTCGAGCAAACTTTAGTAAAATCACATTTTTCGTCTCATATATTTGGTCATTTTTAATTTTGATTATGTAGGATTCTCATATTTTGTAATTTAACTTTTCAAAATGATCACATTTGGTCTCTACAAAAAATCTATCACATTTTGTGTGCGTGACACTTTTTTTTTAATAGAAAGATCGTGTTATTTATATAATCATATAACATGTATATGAGTTCATTTATGTACAAACTCTTCCCAAAAAAAAAAACCCCAATGTTAAAGGAGTTAACCCTTAAAGTTTGACCGAAAAAATTTGTTTGGAACCAAAATACTTCTAAAATTGGACCCGTGCAGTATCGAACTCGTATCAGATATGATAATTCGCGGATACTAATCGGATACTTTTTTAAGTATCCAAAAATTTAATGAAAAAGAAAATTTGGATACCGTATCCGATACCTCCTGATGCCGTATCTTATACAAATTTTAAAGTATCTGACACATAATGAATATTAGACATAATATTTTTTGAATATTATATAATACTTTATAGGTTAAAATAGAAAACTAATAATAACTTTGACCGTACATTATAAAGTTAAACAAATAAAAAGAAAATTTAGAGAAGTAAAAAACCATTTTGCTTTCATTTCTTAATACGTTTTTTTTTCCCTTACTCTAAATGAGTCAATGAATTGACGTTCATACACCACATATCATGGAATATTTTGTTTACATTCGAAATTTTTTAAACTTATAAATAATAAATTATTATTAGCATTGCACTTTTATTTATGATAGTAAAAATATTAACTCAAATCTATTTTTAAATATTATGTATATATATATATACACTCATATCCTCATGACTCAAATTTTGAAATTTTGTATTATTTTATATCCATAGGACTCGTTTGGTTTGAAAGACAGGATAAAATTGATAAGATGGATAAGTTGGGATTGCACTATTCACATATGGATTTATCAATCTATCAAGTTGTTTAGTATGTAGGATTATATTTTCAGTTAATCCTACATTTAATCCTATCTTACGTTTTGAATATTGGATTGTTTGTATGACAAGGTTAAATTTACACATATAACCTTGAGTACATGCCATAATATTAGAGGACGAATTAGTTAAAGAAAAAGGTTTTTAAGGGGTAAAATTGGAAATCAAACTTTTTAATTTGCTATCCAACAAATTGGATTAAATTATCTCACCCCCTTGGTAGGATAAGTTATCACCTAAATCAAGGGTAAAAATTCAGGCCGTGAATCAATCATGGACCCTGATCTATAATACCAAACATTAAATAATCTATCAACCTTTATCAAACAAACCAAATGAGTCCATATTGTATCGTAGCCATATCCGATAATTTTGTATTATTTTATTGGGATTAATGCAAAACCCCCGTGTTAATGTGAAATTGCAAAAAAAAATATCGTGTTAACGAAATAGGCTAAAAATCACCCTGTATTCTTAAAAAGTTTGCAAACAGTGGATTTTTGGAAAAAAAAGAGAGCGTGTTTTTCATGTTTTTCACCTTTAATTATATATTTTTTTGTCATTTATACACTCTCCAAACAAAAAAAGCATGTTATTAAATGTGAAAAATATAAAAAACACGCACTTTTTTCCCCAAAAATTCACTGTTTACATATTTTTTAAGAACACAAGTTAATTTTTAGCTTATTTCATTAACACGCGGGTATTTTTGCAATTTCACGTTAACACAGTGGATATTTTTGCATTAATCCCTATTTTATATCCATATTCTGTATCCGCATTGTTTGGAACATAACCAAATAATCCGATAATTAGTAATATCAAAAGACCAAAACGCAATTTTCCCATCAAAGTTTACAATTCCCTCCACCGCACCAAATGCAGCTTGTAGAAATAGAATCATGGAATTAGGTTAAAACGGAAGAACAATCTTCAGAAGAATATCTATCGGAGTTCAATTTTGTTGCATATTTGCTACAGTAATTGGACTCGTTAAAACCTAAATTCAGTTCCTTAATCCTGCTAATTCAAAGTAGTCTTGATTTCTTGAAGGTTGCCGATTAGCTTCAACAATGAGTAAAGTTCCAAAATTAGTTGATTTATGCCTGGCTGCCGTTGCAGATGAGCTTCTACGAGGTAACGATTAATTATCGATATTGTATCTAATCTGTATTTCTTCAGAAATGAGAGTTACATTGTGTATTTCTCTCGTATTTGTATGTTTTTGTGGAAGATTTTGTGTTTTGTTGATGATGAGAGTTACGTCGTGTAATTTTTCTCGTTTTTGTATGTTTTTGTGAAAGATTTTGTGTTTTGTTGATGAATGGGGATTGATACGGTTTTTTGGTGGTTTTTTTTTTTTTTTATGGTTGCAGGGGATGATAATAATGATATTCTTTTGGTTGTTTATGAACTTCCATCCGAATTGTTCGATAGCTTGTTGCCGCATTTGCCTCCACTGGCATTGCAGAAGTTACAAGAAAACTTGTGAGTTCGGAACTTGTAGTATGGATATGAAGGTTTATTGGAAATAGTTAATTGTATTAATGTTAAGATAAAGTTTAGATTCTAATTCGAGAGTAACATGATGACTTGAGTTGAGTTAGTGAGCTTCCACATTGGGCATGTTAGACTTTTAGTGCCTGTATTTATCAGGCTTCTGGTTAAGTACTATAGAATTGTCCATATTGGAATTATAAGTGGGCTATTGATGAGTTGTGGATCTTTTTTTTATTGAAATTCGATTCGAGATGATCCTCATGAACTATTGGTGTCTAGAAACTTGTTTGATCGGTTAACGGCGTGGAGAATCTCATTATTTTAGTACAGAATCGTGTTAGCTTATGAAGTGCCATAGCATGTAAAGGAAATATATAACCTACTTTTTCTTTCTTGATACAGGCCATTTGACTTCAGTGATAACTTTGAACGTTCTAATGATAACCATAGAGACTGTCGGAAACGTAGAAGGTTGTGAGAAAAGGTTTGGTATCCAAACGTATATTTGACATGTATAGAAAAAAGTAACTTGCAGAAATCTGAATGCGAAGCTATTAAATCTACAGGTATGGGATTTTGGACACAGCATGGCAGGCACTATACAAAGTTCGTTGGCCTGATCGTGGTCATCTGAAACAGGCCACAGCTTGGTTGGATAAACATGATCAAGCAAAGTGTGACTCGATAGATAATTGGGAGCAGAGATACTGGGAGACACACTTGCAAGAGTATATCAATAACCAAACATTTTAAGTGATATGATTGTCTTTACTTGCGATAATTTACTTTATTGCAGAACATTTGACCATGTTTTTGTAACCCAGTTGTGTGGATGCTGTAGCAGAAACAGCTTTGCTCCCATCTTATGATGGCTCTATTGGAGAAATACAAATTCCAGGTTAGATGGTCTTGTCCTTTTGATCCTTCGCGATTCCTTTGTGGAGCCCCACTTAAACTGAAAAAACAAGTAAATGACGGTTCAATTGATTTTTGAAATGCAAAAATTTTTATTCTTCTAATGATATCTTGTTTCATGCACTCACTTATGCTTCTCGCATTGGAAAAAAGAGAGAAATACATAATTTTAGTTTTTTTTTTATATAATAAACTTAAGACAACATTTTTGTGTCATGTCCTTCTTAAGCTGGTGTTGTGCCTGAACATTATCACCATTCTTATCTGAAGATGTCTATGTCACTGTTTATATTCGTCAAAATATTACTTTCGGATAAGGGAACTTAAGAGTATTATGCGTGGAGAGCGGAACATGACTTGATATGTGTTTGCTCTGTGCAGATGCTATACTCGAACAAATTGGTTGCAAGGGTCACCTTATTAACTCGTCATGCAACTGCCTGAAATTCGCTTACCACTGCCAGAGATTTGGAGTTTATGCAAGGTAGCTTCGATAGATGCAAAAACCATTTAATATTAATCTTATTATTATCTTAAAAGGACAAACTTGGTCTTTCTCAACTTGGGCAGTTTTGTTTCTCATTTTTTTTTTAACTAAATGTGATTAGTAACACTCTTTCAGTAAGAGTTTATTTTCGTGTTCTGATTTTTACAAATTTTGCTGTCATATATATTATGCTTCTTTCCTTTTTTGATGTAATATTAAATGCTGAGTTTTTTGAGATACATTTGTTTCTGTTGCAGATATATAAGGCTTCCCAATGCACTTTGTGTTACCGAAACTTGTGTAAGTTAAAGTTCCTTTGGTTATAGATCAAGTGAGAAAATAAAGTGAAGTTTGAAGAGTAGAGAAATTAGTAATGCAAAGTGTTTTGGTACTTTATTCTTTTACCTTCTACTCTGTTTCAGGACTTGTTACAGAGCAGTAAGCTGGAAATTCTGGAACTTCAGGTGATTAAGTCCAATGACCATGTAAGTGTAGTTCTCTCTGATACATGTAAATCTTATAGCCAATTGACATAACAAAGGAAACATGCTAGCTGAAGAAAGAAGTTGAAGTTCTTTTTAGCTCACACTACATCAGCACTCACTTGAAACGATTTATAAATTCAGTGATGTTGCTAGCACCGTCATGTGACGATGCAGCATGAGTGAATAATTTTTAAGTGTGATGGTTGAAAATAAGTGCTTTTGTGTTATAAAGTCCATTAAGGCTGCGTAGCTGCTCAATTGAAGATAACTGTAGTTGCTCTATGTTACTACATAATAGAATAAAGAAATTTACTGAAACCAGGAAAAAGATTAAAGATTCTTTAAGATTTTAAATTTACCCACATCCACAAAATAGGTTGTTCAGAACCACTGCATGCAGTCCATTCTGGTGTAAATTTTAGTTTGTTTACTTCCATTTTCTCCTTTTCTTATATTTCATTTCACCCTTGGAGATATACACCAATGAATTGATTGATGATTTATTTTCTTTTGGCTAGTGATTCTGATTTGCGACACGCAATTTCACAGGTTGAAGGATTATGCAAACTTCTGAACCAGAATAGTGAAACTCTGAAATCAATTGACTTTATTCATTGCAAGCTTTCTCCAACTTTCATCAATGCAATTTGTGATTCTTTGCAAATGAAGGGTCTTCAAACACATGGAGTTGAGCATTTCTCAATCAAGAGATCAAGCTTCCTACAGGCTGATTCATATCCCATACCAGTTGGATTGACTTCTTTCTTAACATCCGGGAGGTATGCGCATATATAAATTGTTTCATTTCAAGTCACTTAAATCATCTGAGGATGCTGTACTGCATTGAATCTTGTCTATCTTTTTTGGTTCATTTTCCTTATCTCAATTGGTATTGGACAAAATAGAGTTGACTTTTTTTTGCAAATCACTTGTGTTGTTCTTTGGTCCTATTCTGATTGCAAACTTTGAGGTTGGAGCAGTTAAGCTTTGCATAATAGAAATACTTAATATTCTTGCATGTCGACTCCCTTTTTCACCTATTAATCATGAAGACTTGAAGACTGGGCTGGGAACATCATCTCAGGGTCATCCTATTGTTTTGCTTTAATCAAATTTCTGAAGACTGAAGCCTTACTGCTGTGTACTTTTATCTTGAAATTCGTGATAAACTCCATCAGCTTTTTAGTCTGGGGCTGGAGTGATAATTACTCTAAACAAGAAACCATATGGAGGCAATCTGTCTCCTCACAAGTCATAACAAGAATTGATTGCTATATGCATGCATGGATTGTCCTAGCAGCAGTTTCGTTGTCTTTTGTTCTCATGAAGGCTTAATTCTGGCAAAAAAAGGGCTCGAGAAAACGTAAATATAAAAGGAGAAAAAGTAAATAAAAAGGGTGTGCTTCTGGGAAAGTATTATATATCATATATGATGTTTTGTTGTCCTATTCAGCATTTAATCGGTCCACATTATGGATTATGTAATCGGATATTCAATGTGATTGACCATTTAAATTACTTTATTAATGAGAAAGTGGTCATGTGATTTTGTTCCTTCAATCAAAAACCATAATGGATATGGTTTATGGATTATGGTTTTATTATCCTATTCAGCATTTAATCGGTCCACATTATGGATTATGTAATCGGATATTCAATGTGATTGACCTTTTAAATTACTTTACTAACGAGAAAGTGGTCTTGTGATTTTGTTCCTTCAATCAAAAACCGGAACCGGAACTATGTAAGATTCTTGTTTGCAAAGACTATCTAGTTTCAGTATTTTCTCAGTCTCATATACTCGGTTTAGGACATTCTTTTTCATTAATACGCGGCAATCTTTGCATCAGATAAATATTTGTTTGGCTCTAACTCATCATCATTTGCAGGTCCTTACGCTCATTAACCCTGAGTGATGACCAACTGGGACGAAATTTTGCAAAAGTGATTTTTAATTCCCTCCTCGATGGTTCATCTAGTATATCCGTTCTAGACCTTTCAGAAAATAATGTTAGTGGCACCACATGATTACATTTAGTCTCGCCTTATATTTCAACACTGGTAAAATGATGATTTGAGATGCCATTTGCAGATTTCAGGTTTCCTTTTTCGGTTTCGGTGGAGATCATCAGATTGCTCACTTGCAATAGGGAAGTCATTGCAATCATTACGAGTGCTTAATTTAAGGTAACTTAAAAACTATATCAAAGATTTCAGTTCATTAGAATGTAACTTTTTTTTTTCTGGCACTGGAAATTTGTTTACCTCTCTTATAGATTTCCTTGACAAGTGAGTGAACAATATAGGTGGTGGGAGGTAAATGAACCTTTGCCAAATTTCTATGGGAAATATTGTTATCTAAACAAGATATATGAATTTTTTTTTGACCTCTTGAATTCCTTATTTATGGATATTTTGGTCGGACCACTGGGTTCCTAAACAAAATTGTCCTGTTAACGCCTTGTTTGTTTATTTTATAAATATGAAGGAGAAAAAATGAATGACAAACCTTGATATATTCTGTTTGTCTCCCCAGAATATTTTTCATTTTCTATTTGCCTTCCACCTATTTCCCTCCTAAAAGAAAAGAATCCGCTTCACAAAACAAATGGTTGCAAGAGCTTTTGTGTAGATTAGATTGTTTCTCAGATCACTTAATGCTTTTCATTGCAAGGAGAATATTTTAACATTTTTGTTGTGAGATCGAAGTGATCAATTTCGTGCACTAAAAGTTATTGGGTTATATTCCAGGGGTTGTAATCTAGTACAAGATGATGCAGACTGTCTGAAGCACGCTTTGATTCACATGCCTAATTTGGATAATCTTGATTTAAGTGACAATATTTTCGAGGACGGGATCAGGTTTGTTTACCTTCTAATGACTTCTAGGGTCTGATAGCATCTGATCTCACTGGAGGCTTCTAATTTTGTGAAATTTTATCCTAATTTGTTCTTTTACTCATTGTACATGGGCTGAGGCCTGTTAAGTCATTGATTTATATTATCTTTACTAATTATAAAACGATTCTTCAGGAGTCTGATCAGCTACTTTTCCGAGATCTCTAGCAGAGACTTACCTTTTGTTGATTTGAAGTTTGAGAACTGTGAGCTTACGTGCAACCAAGTGATTCAACTTTTAAAAGTTCTTTCAAGTATGAAGAAGCCATTAAATGTGCTTTCAATTAAAGGCAATAGGCTTGGCAGGTATAGTTGCAGAGAGACATTATGCGTCCAAGATTTTGATATGTCCTTATAGGTGTATTGTTATAATTTTTTGCTTTCCTCCAGCCAAATAGGGGGACCATTGGGAAAATTTTTGTGCAGTGGCATTTTTGCCCTTGATGTTGAAGACGTTGGACTTGGTTCCTCTGGTTTTATGGAAGCACTTAAGGAAATACCAAAGGATTTGAAGCTTAAGTACATAAATATAAGGTCCGCCTAGATGTCTCCTTTCCTTTTTGATGATTTGCGGAAGTGTTATTTAATCTTTTGATTACATATACCTGATAACTTCACATTTTGATGAATTTGTTACAGCAATAACCAAGGGGGGATGGAAGCTGCAAAATTCACGACGAGCCTCATTTTACATGCGGATAGAATTGTTGCAATTGATGCACGATTTAACTTAATGCCTATGGAAGCTTTATCAATGATATCATCTGCCATGAAAGCCTCAAAAGGTGGCACATCTCTAGCACACTTTTTGCTGATATTTTTAAGATACTACAAGTAACCAAGAAACTCTTAGGATGTGTTTGGATTGAAAGATTTGAAAACCATGGATTTCAAATTCATCAACAAATCCGTTGAACTTGTTTGGATGATTTAAACTTAGAATGGATTTCAAATCCCTTAAAACTCATTTTGAGCTATTTTTTCTTTCATTGCGATGGATTTCAAATGATTTTGAGGAATGAATTTGGAGGAATGATTTCAAATAACTTTTTCACTCAAAATGGATTTGGAGGAATGATTTCAAATGACTCCAAATCCTTCCTTCAAATCCATTCTGCACATCCGAATCCATCAATCTAGACACAACCTTGGGTTACGTTTGGATGCAAAATTTGGATTTGAGGAAAAAATTGCAGATGACACCGTGTTAGTGTATTTGAGATTCAACTATTACCATAATAGTTGAAAAAATAGTTTAAATGAGAGCCAAAGGATTGTCTATCATTTTAAATCAGTTGTAACTTGCTTCCATCTGAACACACTCAAATGGATTTGTATTTTGAAATCCTTAGCTCTCAAATGCTTCAATACAAACACGACCTTAGTAACTTTTGTAGTTTGCATCCCTGTACTCATATCTCTTAATACTTCTTTGTACAGGAAAATTGGAGCATCTGGACTTGACTGGGAATAGTTTTTGTGATCAACTTACTGAGGAAGATACCATTTTGGCTGAATTTCAATCACATGACCTTAATCTTTTGCTATCAGCTGCTAATACGGCACCTTATGACAACGATCCTTAGCTGCTCCACGGGTACAGTCCTATACTAAACTAAGGTTCGCTGCCATTGTTATATTTATACACATTGAAGTTGCTACGCTAAAGAACATTAAAACATAGCTGTTGATAAATAAGACATTCTTAAACATTTGACATGGTGTTGAATTGTTGATCACATTTATGTACTTTGGTTATGTATTTATTTATTTGTGCTTATTTCACTAATTACTAGGGATAACGAATATTTATTGAATCATACTTATATGATTTGTGACTCTGAGATTGTTACATTTCTCTTGCTAAGAATGAAAACCTTTGTTCATAAGTGCTTATTGTACTTTAACTTATCAGAATGAGTTGCCAATCTGTATGAGTCAGATAATTCTTAATAAATGGCAGTTGAAAATACTAATAAATTATAGGATGAACCAACATAATAAAGCAAAGTGTAAAGTAGACAATTTTAATGCTTCATACTTTTAGTTATTGTCCAAAAGGGGTTGGTGGCTTGGCTTTGTCATGAAGTTGGTTATCTTTGTGGCTTTCATTTGTTTAGACTTATGCTTATCATGCACTTGTTAAACTTATCCCTATCTACCCTTATTTAACAAACATGATATGGTTTATTGAGAGATTACTCATCATAAAAGTAGCTCATTACTTTTGTTGAAACTTCTTGTCCATGTTGTGGGTTAGATGGATCTTGTCAACTTTGTTGCCCATAAACCAACGAGACTTTCGTGTAGACGAGTACGGACCCTACATAAATATTGTTTCAATAGTATTTTATCGTTACAACTCTTTGACCCATAAAATAATTGAACTCTGTAATATATGTGTTGTATATTACTGAATGAATGTGAATTATATAGTATACACGTATATATAGACTGATATAAGACTCTATTTTTACAAATACGAGTCTATCTAAATCTAACTGGAAGATCAATCTCTATCTAATAGAATATATACAATATCTAATTGTATCTAGAAATATATACACTAACAGGGTTCATCGAGCAATTGATACCTCAGGATCGGTAATACTCTTTGTCGTAGCTGTCTTTGTAGTAGCAATTGACTCCTTAACCGATCCATTTAAGAATTACCCGAAAATATAAAAAGAATAGTATATAAAGGGAATCTTTTAGAGTGCTAATGATGAGTACCATAGTTTAAAAGCCATGTAATAGTAATTAACTTATATGATACTCTTGGAGTAATGATGTTCTTAGATTGGCATTTGAAGTTTGGTCCCAATTTCAATCATTGCTTGCTCGTGGAGGCTATTTCTTCATTTTGTTGCATTTTTATCTTTATCATAAATTGTCATGCATCGGGCTCGCGAGTTTGATTGGACGCAAAATATGCATTTGAAACTGTTAAATATTATTATTGCTCTCCTAATTAGATTGGTATTATTATTGTTTTCCTAGTTAGATTAGTATTCTTATTACTTTATTTATCTTTTACCTTCTTTATAGTTTAGTGTTTTTTTGTATTCTCTCTCTTGTAACTCTATAAATATGTTATTCAATAATACAAGTTCCCTACGGGGTTTTCTCTAATCTAACATGGTATCAGAGCCATGGTATCTCGATCTCTAGCTTCCACCATCCTCAAGTCGCCGACCCCGTCCGGCGCACCTTATCTAGTTTAGTTTAGGATAGTTTTTTTTTTCTTTATCTTTGTTTATGTTGTCGCCGCTCACCCTTGGAAAAACAAGGACTTGGAGTCGCCGCCTTATTTAATGGTTTTCAGACGAAATTGCTCCACATTGAGAAGCGTCTTCGTCGAACCGCAGCCTTATTTAATGATTTTCAGACGAAACTGCTCCACCTTGAGAAACGTATTCGTCAAAATCTCTCTACTAAGCATTCTTTATGCCCGGACTATCGTAACATCTTTTCTCGATTTTTAGTTCAGTCTCAATGTTCAAGACTTTCACGTTTCGACTGCGGGGGAGTGTTAAATATTATTATTGCTCTCTTAATTAGATTGGTATTATTATTGCTTTCTTAGTTAGACTAGTATTCTTATTACCTTATTTATCTTTTACCTTCTTTATAGTTTAGGGTTTTTTTGTATTCTATCTCTTGTAACTCTATAAATATGTTACTCAATAATACAAGTTCCCTACGGGGTTTTCTCTAATCTAACAGAAACCATTAAACGTAACATTAAATAATCATTGAAAAAACTTTATAAATCCTTCAATTTTCCTTTCAATTTACGATGTGGGAGGGGCGCTACGAAAATAATTCCAAAAATGTGGGTGATTATATATTTATATTCAAGGTCCAATTCTTTCTATTTTCGTTCTCAAATATTGCAATCTGTATTTTGTTGTGAAAATTACAAATTCCCATTGAATATACTCAAAACCAAGCCAAAATGCTACCGACAGTGCTTTTCCCCCAACTAGTTCTCGATTTTTGTATATATAAATAAATGGTGATAATTCCTTAGCCCGTCAATTTCATTTTGCTCATAGGAAATAATATTTTGCAGAAAGTATGGATGAGGAATCTTTTTATTTTATGTCATTAAGAGGTCGAGAAAGATTAAAGTTTTATTAATCATTTTGAATGCATAGACGACAAAAATACATGAGGAAATTCTTTGTCCTGCTTATTGTTGGCGTATTGTAATTGGTGGTGTTATGACGAGTGTAAGTACAAATCCGTATGAACTTTTATTGAGCATTAAAAATTGTGTTTGACTTCGATTTAACTGCTAATTAGGTTGAGCGTGAACGAGCTCTAATAGAGTTGAATATGATCGAGCTCAAATAGCTTGATTCACATGTATTGTGGTTATTTTTTAATAATCGAGTCGAGCTCAAATCTAGCTTCAAACCTTATGGAGCTTATTTGTGGTGTCAAACGAATCAAGCTCATACGAGTTGTTGACAACCAATCTTGAGTAAATTAACTTCGGTTATTTTTCACCTCTAATTGAAGGGACACTTATTTTTTGTTAGTTTTTCCTTGAAATATTTCGTCTTGAGAACGCGTTAGTTACATAAATTAATTTCATGACAAAGAATACACCTCCAAAATTAAACTCTCGTTTACTCTTAGAATTTGAAAACCCCTAATAACTATCAGTAGTACAGATGTAGTTAATTAAGTACAAAATTTGAACATACATTTCAAACTTTGGATAATAAAAGAAAAGTACTTGAAAATTAAAAAATGTGTGTTTGGTTACATAAATAGCATATCAACACGGGCCATTTTAATGGGCCAGCTGGTCACTGTGACAAGATTGATGATATTATTAAAGATTAATAATTTCAAAGATAGGTTAGTCCCATCCTATTGATTTATTTGTTCCTTTACTCCACAATTATAAATGCCAATGAGAAAAAGTATATAATATTATGCTAGTAGACTCTACTCGGTCATTACAAGGATTGTTTAGCCAAATCAACTTTGGTCTTAATAGGAAAAATTCTATGTTGGACCGTTCCATTGGTCCTGGTGTGTTATAAAAAACACATTTGGGTGAATGTTTTTTATCACTCACCACCTATATAAAAGCCACTCACCTTAACATAAATATGTGATATTTAAGGCACCAGAACCAACGGAGTGGGACTATGATAGAATTACCCGTCTTGATACCATGTCTCTTTTTAACATTTGCCTAATGGGCTAATCAAATAGCTATTTATTCACCAAAAATAAGTAAATAAATAGAAGGGAAATGATACATCACCACCCACATTTGACCATTTTGGCTCTAGAAAAGTAATTTTTAGTACCTAATCCATCCAAGCCATTTGCATTTATTCTAGCACTTTCCTCTCATTTGTAATTTCAAGTTACAATGAGTGAAATTGTGTAACTTAATATCTTTTTTGAATAAAATCGTGTAACCATAGGATCAAAGAAAAATAAAAAAGCAGTCAATGAGAAGTCTATAAATAAGCCAAAGATAAAGGAAAATGGGTCTAGGAAGCGTGAAACAACTTAAGTTATGGCACACAACTGGTCGCGACCTAGGCCCGTGAGCAAAGTTTTCAACAGTCGTGATCGCAACTTAAGCCTCGGGCAATAACTTAGATTTTGTTTCTTTGGGTTTTATTTGAGGCAATGTTTGACTGGTTATAAGGATGTCTTATGCACCAGATATTCAACCTATGTGTAAAGGTTTGTATATTGCAATAAGTTTTGCTCTTTAATTATATAAAATAAAGATGTAGAAATCTAATATATAGAGGGGGAAGTGCAATCTTCCCCAACGATGAGGTTTAGTAGATGGGAATAAAGTACTCTTAAATTGTTTTTTTGAGTTAATGTGTTGAAATGTTGAAATTATGAAAAGGGGGAGGTGCGATCTTCCCTAATGATGAGGTAACTGTTCTGACGAAGTTAAGACTCTAATTTTTTGTTTTTGTCCTTTGAGTTATGTTCTTATCAATGTGTGAGTCTTTCTTATATTTTAGTTTACGTTAATTGATTATAAATTATTAATACATGTTAGACTCGTGTTCACGACATTTTTCATATAATTGTTTTACAGTAATAAAGAAAAGGTATGATTTTCTCAAAATAATTTATACTTTAAAAAAAAGAAAAGAAGACAAAAGGGCCGTCAACCAAATTGAAAATTCTAATCCGTTCCCGATTCGGTCAAATTCATGTGTATTTTATAAAATAATTTATCAATTATATGACAAGTATAATGCATTTTTCTCGTAAAATACACCCCGACCAAATCTGGTTTGGACTAGAATTTTTCCAAACACAGTGGCAAAAAAGGAAAAAATCTTGTATAAATTGGGTTTTGGGGCCCACCTGTGGACCTTGTGGATGGATTATGGGATTAATTCACGTCATTTGGTTTTTAATTCAAAAAAAAAAGTGATGTAGATTAATCTATATCTATAATGTGTACAGATGAGACCTAAGATCCGATGAATTGAAGTATTTTCTGCCAAAAAGGGTGAAATAAACAACAATTGACAGCAGTAAAATCATTTTCAACCGCCCCCAACTGCACCCATAATTTTATCCCTCCTTCCATCAGTCTAGCAAAACTCTCTTCTCTCACTCTCTCTCTCTACACTCCCCCTTTTCCCCACTCTCGCCCCTTTTCCGCAGATCAGATCCTCACTTCGCGAGATCGCGCTGTACGAAATCCCCAAAATACCCCTACCGCCGCCGCGATGGAGGCGGCGCTGGAATCGGTGCGCACGAAGGACACGAAGGAGCGTATGGCGGGGGTCGAGCACCTCCACCAACTTCTCGAAGCTTCTAGAAAGAGTCTGTCGCCGTCGGAGGTGACGTCACTCGTCGATGTCGGCTTAGATCTCTTGAGAGACAACAACTTCCGAGTGTCGCAGGGCGCGTTGCAGGCACTCGCCTCCGCCGCCGTGCTCTCCGGCGAGCACTTGAAGCTGCACTTCAATGCGCTGGTGCCGGCGGTGGTTGAGAAGTTGGGCGATGCGAAGCAGCCGGTTAGGGATGCGGCGAGGAGGCTGTTGCTTACTCTCATGGAGGTATGGCGTACAATTGTTTATGTATTTGTGTACTGTAAATGCGCGACAATTTTGTGTGTTGATTATTATTTTTCGATTGATTTTTTGTTGCGATTGTGTTGGTGTGAATTTTGTGGTGGTTTGGACTTCAATTGTGATTGAATATTGATTTCATTGTTTTGATTTGCTTTGATTAGGAAAATTGATTTGGAATTGCTATTCCGTGTCGTTTTAACTGTTGGGGAAAAAACTTTTTTTGAACTTAATTATAGATGAATTCTGATTGTTTTTATCCGTTCTCGTTTGGTGCTCTTCGTAGTTGTCCATGAATCCAATACAGATTTCGTTTTGCGTGTTGAATTATGCCTACCTTTTGTTTTCAACTGTAGGGTTCCGAATTACTAAAATTCAATGCATTTTTGAAGTTTTCTATTAGATCCACGGTATTGTGTATTGCTTCTTACCTGCAGCTGAAATTTGTATGAACTTCATGTTGTCAGCTACTCTACTCTAGCAAGATATAGTGCTATTTGTGTATGGTTGTGAGTCAAATTTTCTCCATTTGTTGATATAAGCTTTCTGAAACTCTTTCCATTGGATCATGCGGCAGAAAAATAGCGCAGATAAGAGTTCTTTTAGGCTTTTCTTCCACCTATATAGAGTTCCTCAAACTTCCACTTTTCTAAAGAAAAATATATTTATATAATATGCATTTGCCTTCCTGTTAACCATGTCACGTATTAACCAGAATTTTGGTTTTTCTCCCCTTGGTATCTCAATTTTGAATGATTGCATAACTAAATTATGTATTTTAGGCTGCATATCGATTGAAAGCCGGGGGTGATGAAGGTACATATTTGTTTTGGGGATGGGGGGTTGCTTTTGGTTCTTTCCGGTCTTTATTGAGACTTTCATTGCATATCACTTGCATCATTTCATCCCTTTGAATGTCCCACTATTTTATGATTTTCATTCATCACGTCCTGCTTTTTACTCCCACAGAACTTTAAGTTACTGTTACCTTCTTGGAAGTCTAGTAGCATAATCGTCATATGGAGAAAGCATTCAATCTGGAATATGACCATTTCACTGTAACACATTATTCTATAACCATACAAAGGATTAAGAGTCTTCAACTAAGACATTGCCATTCTATTTCATTTTAACTGTTCACAAGTACCACACTTAAATAGACATTCTGAAGGTTATTTTTAAAAAAGAATTTTCCCCTAGCTCTCCCCACAGTCCCGCTCCACATTGTACCCATTCTGAAATGCTGTGGTTTACCTCTTAAGAAAGAAAACTCAAGAGATGTTAAGGGCTTGTATGGTATTTTATTATTCATATTCAAATCTCATTTCTAAAGTTGAAAAGGTTGAAAATTGAGTTTTCAAACTTGTATGGTTTTTGGGTTAAAAATGGAAATATGTTTGGATAAATTTGATTTGTGTGAATCTTTATACAAAAAGATGTGCTGAGAATGAAAATATGTTTGGATAATTTTTTCTGGGAGATAAATGGAACAAAACATTATAATATTAATTTGGCATAAAGTAAGATTGTACAATTTTTATTTTATTTTGGCCATTTTTGGGTTTTTTCTTTAAACAAAAGGCTAGTACTTAGTAGTGGTAGGGTGGTAGCTAGCTAGCAGAAGGAGATGAGGTTCTGAAAAACTCTTGAGATTAACGCACCGAATGAAAACCATAAAATCAGGTTCCATGAGAGTTTTCAACTTGATTTGGTGGGCTGGGCTAATGGAATTTGAAAATCAAGAACCGAGCATAGAGTTGAAAATGAGTGGACCAAACAAGTTTTGGGTTTTCAAAGTTTTTGGGAATGAGATCTTGAAACCCAAAACGATACTGTACAAGCCTAAGCATTTGTCAGGTACCTATGTCGAATGCTATATTGTTAATTCATCCTTTTGCCTCTCCAAACTCTCTATTTCTGAGTATTAGCAACATTGGGAAATTGCCTACCTGGATCTGTGACATTTTCGACAACAGAGTCTAATTGTAGCAGTCAGTTTTTCATTCCATGGACTCAAAACTTTTTTGTGATTCTAAAGGCCATCTAATACGTTCACGACTCAGTTAATTAGCCAATAAAATTCAGATCTTTTTCATGTAATTGGATGTTTTGACAAGTTCCATGAAATTCATGCTCAGAATTGAGAATGCTGACTTTGCTGCAGGTATCTTCTCCAACAATTATTGTTGAAAGAGCAGGATCTTATGCTTGGGCGCACAAAAGCTGGAGAATTAGAGAAGAGTTTGCTCGTACAGTCACCTCAGCAATTGGTCTGTTTGCGGCTACTGAACTACCTCTTCAACGTGCCATTCTTCCACCTGTATGTTAACTTATTTATTTTTTGAGGGGCTAGTTTTGGAGGATAGAAATTTTGGTGGTCATACATTTTTTCCTAAAAAGGAATTTGTGCGCTCATGTATTGTTTTCTTGGTATCAGATTTTGCAGATGCTGAATGATCCAAATCCTGGTGTGAGGGAAGCAGCTACTTCGTGTATCGAGGTTCTGTGATAAATTGTTTTCTGCCTAGGCGGCCAACATTAACATTATTATGCATACTCTTAATGCTACTACCAGTGCGACTAGTAGTCTTCCTTTTGTTTCTTTAAGTTCAGAAGCAAGAGAGTTGCTATTACCTGAAGAGATCTCAAATTAGAATCATTTTAGGTGGATCTATTAGGATGTTGACATATCAAATGGCAAATAATGCTGCTGCCTTTGTAGACAGAAGGTATTGTGGATGGATTGATTTACAGAATTTTTAGGTTGGTTGGACTGGGAATATATATGTCGCTATGGGGCAACATAGAAACCCTTTTAGTTGGTCTTGGTCCTTTTGATTGTATATCCAACTCTAATATTCTACGTTCTTAAACAGACATATTTGTGATGGATAAAATTCCGCCTCATGAAATTGAGAATATGTGGCAACTCGGCATGTGGAGCAATCTGTTTCAGAAGAACACTCCACTGTTGAAATGATCTGTTGAGATAATTATTGCGTTTTCACTGATTTATTTGCCCATTTAAAGAGAGGAGTCATGTTTCATTTTCAATTTGAGGACCTGACTTTATTTAGTGAAGTAGATTCTTCCATTTCTTGTCTTATGACATGCTGTGCATTTCGGGAAATGGAGGAACACATGATGAGTATAATGGGGAATATTAGTGAGCAAAATACATAATTGATATATCTAAGTATGAATGACAAAAGTACTTTTGCTATTGGTTTCCCCTCTAATATTTCCATTGATATAATGAATCTGCTGTTGTGGAAACAATATGCGGTACATACCCCATCCTACTTAGAACCTTTTTCTAGTAGTAAAAATGGGTCAACTTTTTTCAACATTTAAATATTTGTATTTTGCACATGGCCTAAGTTAACTTCAACAATTGTAATGAAGACTCATAAGAAACAGAGTCCTTTAGTCATGCATCGAGTGGCAGTTTGTCTACAGAGCTGAGAATTGTAATCCCATGTATAGTTGATAACTGAAATCCTCTATAATTTGTGAACAATTGTTAAAAATACAGTGTGTTTGAAGTTGATATGAAACGCTATCAAGCTTTCTATCAGAGAAAAAAGTCACCAAAAAAAATAAATTGTTCTGAGGGATGTATATGATCATTGGTGTGGGAATGTGTTTTTAGATTTTGTATTATAGTTGAAGAAAGTAGATCAGTCCTACTGAAAAATATGGTTACCAGCTCTAGCTTTGGTCTATGTTGCATATGGTTGAAGCTCATTACCTCTAGATGCCGCAACGTATGATTTTGGACCTCTTAGTTTGAGAAACTTTCCAGATTTAATAATATATATTTATTCCACATTGATTGATTTTTTAATAATGTTAAAATGCTCAAGAATTGCTTCCTCATTGATAATAAACATAGTAGTACCTGCAAGTCAAGAACTGTTCAACCTTATCTTTCATTGACTTTTTTTCTCCATCTCTGTTCATCAGGAGATGTATGCGCAGGCTGGGCCTCAGTTCCTTGAGGAACTGCACCGACATCATCTACCTACATCAATGGTAACCATGAAGCTGCCCTAAAGTTGATTATTTGTGCAGTTCTACTACTGGTCGAGAAAATAGGACAAAATGATTTTTAGATTTGTTAAACCAGTTTTACTGATTTGTTATTTTTGTGATCGTAAAGAACTGTAGATGTTTGAACTATGTCTGAAATATTCTTTGACATAATAATGGCTGCAGTTAAGAGATATTAATGCTAGATTAGAAAGAATTGAGCCAAAGGTTCACTCTTCGGATGCTGTTGCAAGCAATTACTCATCTAGCGAGGCTAAGCCTACAACCCATAATCCGAAGAAAAGCAGCCCCAAGGCCAAAAGCTCGACACGTGATGTTTCCCTCTTTGGAGGTTAGTACAGATGCTGGATTGTATAGTTAAGTTTAATATGCATATACGTTTTAAAATTAACTTGAGCCTCTCTTCTTTAAGAATAAAATATTTGATAACTTCACCACTTGGCATTGTAAGGACTATTAACAGGCGGGTGGGTATTACCCAGACCCAGGACCCACTGTTACTAATGAGATCAGGTCTGGTCCGAGTCTGGGACCTTGCCCATATTAATTGAGTTATGTGCATTAATAATGTTTGAATATATGTTTTATGTGCATTTGCGCGCGCCATGGCGCAAGGCGCAAATGGCGCACCCTCTACGCCATGGTTCATGGCTTGGCGCAGAGGTTCAATAAGGCACGCGCCAGGGCAAGGCGCCTTCAAAGCGCGCCATGGTGATATTTCTCTCTAAAATCAAAATTTGGTCAAAATTAGGGTTTTTGGTCAACCTAGTCAAACTTAGTAAAACTGGGGTAAATTTGGGGCAATTTCCTACAGTAAATACAACCCAACCTCAAATATATATATAATAATATGTAATAGACTATATGTTGTTGAAATTTTTAGGGGTATATAAATATATATTTTTGTTTTTGCATAACTATTATCATTGTTTCTATATAACTATATATTTATGCATATTAATTTATTTTTGTAATTATGTGCCGAGCTTCAATAAGGCGCGCGCCGCGCCGTGCGCCATGGGACTCTATGCGCCGCACCGTGCCATTAACAACTATGCAGTTTACATAACACTAGGAATGTAGCTATGTTCATTCTAACTTACAGTTCTAAACATATTGGGAAATGACAAATTTTACTTTCAGCATCAAAATTTGATAATTTCTTTTGCCCCTTGATTCTGAGCAGCAGATGGTGATATCACAGAGAAGCCTGTTGAACCAATTAAAGTATATTCAGAAAAAGAGCTTATAAGGGAATTCGAGAAAATTGCTTCCACTCTTGTGCCTGAGAAAGATTGGTCTATCCGTATTGCTGCCATGCAGAGAGTTGAAGGCCTTGTTATTGGAGGTTTATTTATTATTCAGTTTATGATTATCTTTTATTTTGCATTTGTTATTGGCTTATTGTTGATAAGAAATTTAATTTTTCAGACATGTAGAACTTCAAAAGTACAATGCAAATTTTATAATGAACAATTATTCTCGCACTTTTTCTCTCTAACAAATTATATTGAAATCGAAATCAAACGTGTAATTTACATATTCTAGTTTAATAAATAAATAAACACACACACACACACATATATTGGTTTAATAAATAAATAAACACACACACACACACACACACATATATATATATATATTTATATTGGACAACGGTGTCAGAGCCGTGTCGTATCCTAAATTTGAAGAATTATCGTTTCTCGTTTCCATGTTGTGTCCGTGTCCATGCATTGTAGATGAGCGCCAACTGATGATTGTGTGTGTTTATTTTAGAATTAAGAGAATTTTATATTCTATATTGGTTGATAGGTGCATGCATCCTGTTTTAATAAATTGTACCGCCCTGTTATGATTCTATTTTGTGATCAGGAAATGGATATGATTATTGTTTTCATTTCTATCACTCAGGTGCACCTGATTACCCCTGTTTCCGTGGACTTCTTAAGCAGCTGGTTGGTCCATTGAGCACACAACTATCTGATCGGAGATCTAGCATTGTCAAGCAGGTATGGTCATCAGTTGATTGCACACTGTCTCTGAGAGTAGTCGACTTTATATTACATAATTAGCACAGACAGTGAGGTTATACATGATATGAAACTTTCATTATGTGCTTTATTCCTGAAATTTATAAGCGAGGTGCCAATATGTGCATCCAGTTGAACTCTGCTTAAGTGTCAACAAAGTTTTTTTTCATGCACTTTCTTGTGTTTTTTCTCATATACATCTTGGAGGTTTATCTGTATGGAAGGTCCCCAGATATCACTGATTTATCATGTGCCTGATAAGTTGAATGAACATACTGTTCATATAAGCTCTGTTGGGCTGAAAGTTTTGGGTTGCAGATCAACTAAATTTTCTTCTTTCTATTATGATAATTTAGCTGAACTTGACTATTTGGTGTTACTTTTTTGTTCTTTGCTAGGGGTGTCATTTGTTAAACTTTTTATCAAAAGATCTTTTGGGGGACTTTGAGGCATGTGCGGAGATTTTTATTCCGGTAAGAACAATTTTTTTATGTAGTTGCTGTTGTGTGATATAGTATTCTTGTTTCTCACTTTTGCTCCTGTAACTTAGGTCCTTTTCAAGCTTGTGGTGATAACAGTGCTTGTAATTGCAGAATCTGCAGATAACTGCATAAAGACGGTAATTTGTCATATCTTTCCCGTTATCTTGTTCATTTTCTCCATTTTATATATCCTTCTACCGTTCGTGACATAATTTTCATTTTCAGATGTTGCGCAATTGCAAAGTTCCCCGTGCACTTCCTCGGATTGTTGACAGTGCAAAGAATGACCGTAATGCTGTACTCAGAGCAAGGTATGGTTCTGTTATCCTTGATGTTCCCTGGCCTGCTGTTCCTTTGTGGTTTTGCAGTAATGTTTCTATTACATAAATTAGGTGTTGCGAGTATGCACTTCTAATCCTCGAGTATTGGGCTGATGCACCTGAAATACAACGCTCAGCTGACCTTTATGAAGACCTAATTAGATGTTGTGTGGGGGACGCAATGAGTGAGGTAGAGATTCTCAATCCGTGTTTGTTTGCCTGTTTTTGCTTAATTAATATTTCAATAAATACGAACATACTTTCTGGATACTCTCTTTTCTCCTCGGTAATATTAATATTTCAATAAATACAAACATACTTTCTGGATACTTTCTCTTTTCTCCTCGGTCTGAGCAGTGTCCATAATCTGACACATTAAACTTAACAGGTACGGTCTACTGCAAGGACTTGTTATAGAATGTTCGCGAAAACCTGGCCTGATCGCTCTAGGCGCTTGTTTGTGTCCTTCGATCCTGTTGTTCAAAGGGTACATGCATTTGCAAGCTTTCACCCTACACCGTTCCCATACATGTCAAAATTCTGAGCTGAAAATGATAATTTATCCAGGTAATAAACGATGAGGATGGAGGAATACATAGAAGGCATGCTTCTCCTTCCATTCGAGAGAGGAGTTCAAACATGTCATTCACCTCTCAGACATCTGCACCTTCAAATATACCTGGTTATGGGACTTCTGCTATAGTTGCAATGGACAGAACTGCTAGTTTACCGTCAGGGACATCTCATACAGCTGGTCTACTACTCTCTCAACCAAAGTCTACGAGTAAAGGCACAGAACGTAGCCTGGAAAGCGTGTTGCACTCAAGCAAACAGAAGGTCACTGCTATAGAGAGTATGCTGAGAGGTCTGGATATATCCGAGAAAAGTCGATCCTCCAGTTTGGACCTAGGTATATCCTGTTATACTATTTTCTTCCTTTTAACTTGTAACTGTATTCTGTTAGCCAAACCCTTTCTTTTTTTTTTTTTTTTGTGAGTATGTTTTGTTAATTCTGTCGCCAAACATCGTCCACAAAATGCCTTGCTTTTAACATCTTGAATAGCTTGTGAATGAGCATTATTGTAAGCAAGATTCATGATGATAAACCTTGAATCGATTTTGAATGGCTAGCTATTTATTTTGTTGCCCCTAGTGCAGGAGTTGACCGACCATCATCTCGTGATCCACCATTTCCCCTTGCTGTTCCAGCTTCAAATAGTCTTTCAAATTCTTTAATAGATACAATGTCTGGTATTTCTAAAGGTAACACTCGCAACGGAGGCTTGGCGTTGTCTGATATCATCACACAAATTCAGGCTTCTAAAGACTCGAGTAAATTATCACATCATAATACTGGGGGAAGTGAACTTCTGTCAGCACATTCTTCTTACTCCGCCAAGAGAGCTTCTGAAAAAGTACAAGATAGGGGATTTGTTGAAGAAAATGCTGACTTTAGGGAGTCGAGGCGATATATGAACCCTCATGTTGATCGGCAATACTTAGAGACACCATACAGAGATGCCAATCATAGGGATTCACACAATAACTACATACCGAATTTTCAACGTCCTCTTCTAAGAAAGAATACAGCTGGACGAATGTCTGCTGGCAGGAGAAGGAGCTTTGATGACAATCAGCTGTCGTTGGGGGATGTATCAAGTTATTCAGAAGGTCCAGCTTCGCTTAATGATGCTCTGAGTGAGGGTCTCAGTTCTACTTCAGATTGGAATGCCCGGGTTGCTGCATTTAATTATATTCGTTCTCTGCTACAGCAAGGCCCGAGAGGCATTCAAGAATTAATGCAGAGTTTTGAGAAGGTCATGAAGCTGTTTTTCCAGCATTTGGATGATCCACATCACAAAGTTGCACAGGCAGCCCTTTCAACTCTTGCAGAACTTATACCAGCTTGTCGAAAGCCATTTGAAAATTATATGGAGAGGATTCTACCCCATGTTTTCTCTCGTTTGATAGATCCAAAGGAATTAGTGAGGCAACCCTGCTCGACGACATTAGATATTGTTGGCAAAACATATGGTACCGATTCCCTTCTACCTGCTTTGCTCCGTTCATTGGATGAACAGCGTTCTCCCAAGGCAAAATTGGCTGTTATTGAGTTTGCTATAGGTTCATTTAACAAACACGCATCAAATTCTGAAGGTTGTGCCAATAGTGGCATCCTTAAATTATGGCTTGCCAAATTGACTCCACTGGTTCATGACAAAAATACGAAATTGAGAGAAGCAGCTATAACGTGCATAATATCTGTTTTTACTTATTTTGACTCGGTAGCGGTATTGAATTTTATTCTTAGCTTATCTGTTGAAGAACAGAACTCCTTGAGACGAGCCCTCAAGCAATATACTCCTCGCATAGAAGTAGACTTGATGAACTTTCTACAGAGCAAGAAAGAGAGACGTGGCAAATCATCATATGATCCATCTGATGTGGTTGGAACATCCTCCGAAGAGGGGTATATTGGTACATCAAAGAAGAGCCAGTTGTTTGGAAGGTATTCTTCTGGTTCTGTTGATAGTGATGGTGGCAGGAAGTTCAGTTCTCTTCAAGATGCGTCTTTTATGACAAGTTCTTTTGGGAACTTAAGATCTGATGATACTCGGGAGAATTTGCATCATCATGTGGTGGAGACTAATTCAAACTCGGAAATTCCTTCTTCAAATTATCAAAGTTTGAAATATGCGTCTAACACCACCAGTGATGGTATTGGATCTTGGGCAATAGATAGCCGTGCAAACACAGAGGTCTCTTCGACACCGCGTTTGGACATCAATGGGCTGATTGGATCTGATCATCTGCGAAAGTCTGCAGATTTGGACCTTGCAGCTGACAATGAGCTTTCATCTGAACTGACATTAGATTATCCTAAACTACCTGCTCTGAAATTGAATTCTGCCACTGAAACAGGACCAAGCATTCCCCAGATTCTTCATATGGTGAGTGTTTTTACGTACTATGTTGATACTCTGCCCCCCCTCCTCCCTCCTTCCCATCTTGTTATATTTTTATTTTCTATTATTGTAAAATGAGTCTCAAATTGGAGCCTTTTATTTGAAGTTTCTGTCTAGTTTCTTTTCTAATATTTTTTTTAAACTATTGTGTAGATTTGTAATGGAAATGATGAAAGTCCTACAGCAAACAAGCGCGATGGCCTTCGGCAGTTGGTTGAAGTTTCTATATCCAATGATCACTCTGTTTGGAGCAAGGTTTGACTCAGTGATTCTTGAAAATTCTCCCACCTGATATGCATATATTCATGTAACTCTTTTTGGGGTGTGGGTTTTTTGTTTTTGGGGGGGGGGGGGGGGGAATTTCTACATTTTGCAACGCCTGTTGTATATTGGCATGATAGAATCGTCGAGTGTAGACAGTATTCCCTTCCTTTTCCTTTTGTGTTGCTGAAATATTGTTTTGTCCTAGTTAATGTTCATTTTGGCAAATAGTAAGATTTAAACACATTTGCATCCATAACTAATATTAGGCATATTTCAGTACTTCAATCAGATATTGACAGCTGTACTCGAAGTGCTGGATGATTCTGATTCATCAATTCGCGAGCTGGCTCTAGCGCTGATCGTTGAGATGTTGAAGAATCAGGTCTGTTATCTATATGTCTTTGCTTTGAGTAACGTAAACCTCTCGTCTTTCATCCTCTTGGTCTTTCGTATTTTTCTACAGAAGGATTCTATGGAAGATTCTGTGGAAATTGTAATCGAAAAGCTGCTTCACGTGACAAAGGACAGTGTTCCAAAAGTACACATTCTTTCCCGAAGCAATTTCTGTTTCACCTTACTGTTTTCTCCTTGTCTTATGGTGCCAACTCTTCAATTCAGGTGTCCAACGAATCAGAGCATTGCTTAACTATAGTGTTGTCTCAATATGACCCATTTAGATGTTTAAGTGTAAGTACTGCTCACGATTATTGTATTTAAATATTTCTTTTTTAGTGACAATGGTCTTGAATTTAAATCTTTCATCCACTGACTTCGCAGGTTATTGTTCCTTTGCTTGTGACTGAAGATGAGAGAACTCTTGTCACATGTATTAATTGTTTGACAAAGGTAAACTCTGAGAATTTTATTTGCTTACAATATGAAACAATGGTTACTTTCCTATGTTGTTCAAAAATGGCAAAAAAGGGATTTTAATTTTTTTTTTTTCCCTGTTTGTAAAATTTTCATTTGTCATTTAACCTAATTCAGTTGCCACTTTTTGCGCAAATCTTTAACTTTACATTAGGCGTGCTAAGTAGAAAGTTTCCGGGTAAACCTTAATTAAACTAGGAAGGGGTCCAGCAAATCACAGATTTCTGCACTTCTGTACTATATCACCTCTTGGCAAAATTCACTTGGTCTCTAATTATTAAACACTCATTATCTGCAGTATTAAAGGGAAATTTTTTACCATTTCTTAAGTCCGCGCAACATCACCATTTCCCTGTTACCCTTTTTCTTTCTGGTCCAAGTCATTTTCACCATTTTTTAATTCAATTATTTCTTATACTTGGAAGAGTTGTGAAATCGGGTTTTAGACTTTTAGCTATTGGTATATCTCAAATTTGATTTTTACTTTGTCAATGAACATCCATTACATAATTTTCCTAATATGCTTGACTATGCACAAGAGTGATGTTTCAAAAGCTTATGTGAAGCATACGGGACCTATTATATATTCTCACATTTGACTTATAGTGGATTCTCAAGCTACTTTTTCTGTTTGCAGCTCGTGAGCAGGCTTTCTCAAGAAGAACTGATGTCTCAACTGCCCTCATTTTTGCCTGCTCTTTTTGATGCATTTGGAAACCAGAGTGCAGATGTCCGCAAGGTAATAATCGTCATTCAGTGTTTACTCTTCAATGGAAAACTATGAAACGACAAATTCCAAAAGTCCTTAACATAAAGCTTTTAATTTGAAATTATGTTGTTTTTTTCCCGAAAAAATGTAAAATAAGAGAATATCTTCCACGTGGAACCTTAGGCAAGATAAGATAGGAGGAGCTTCAACTACTATATATACACACATACGTATGTGTGTGTGCGTGCGCGCATGCTATATATAATGCTACTTGCTGACATGAAACAAAATTTCATAACATTTATAGTTTTGTAATTTATGTTTTTGCTTAATATTCTGAATCCCTCTACATCTTTATTCATGTACATTTTCCATTTGATTGCAGACCGTTGTTTTCTGTCTAGTCGACATTTATATCATGCTCGGGAAAACCTTTTTGCCATACTTGGAGGGTCTTAATAGCACACAACTACGGTTGGTGACGATTTATGCGAACCGGATATCACAGGCCAGGACTGGTGCTCCAATTGATGCTACTGCCCAATGACGAGTTGAGAATTCAATTTTTGTGCGTGTATGTTTGTATATTTGTGTGAGAGTCTCCTAGTGAAAGGGTTTGGGTTTTATTCTGTAATTTTTTATGTGAGGGTTTATTTCTATTTGCATGAGTTTGGTTTGGAGAACACTCGGGAGAAACTTGAGTTATTTTTTCAAAAAACTTTTGCCATTTGGTGTGTGAAAAACAAACAGGTGATGTAGTTGTTTGTGCTTATAATGAAATTATTTTTACCCCATATTTCTGAGGTCCTAATATTATTTTTATGAACTCCCAAGATTTGGACAATTATATCTATTTATGTACTAGCCCCAAATCGAGTCGATTATATTCGGACTCTGATATCCTCAATATCTTTGGGTTTTTTATTTGCTGTTAGAATGCAGAATCTCGCAATTACAACCATTATTATGGTATGATTTAAGTGGTTTATTTGCAAATGAGTATGTTGGTTATATCGAGATTTACAGTTTCGTGACTCTTACAAGAGTGGCACCTTTTTATCCTTGCTATGCAATTTTTTTGTTTGATACAGAAATAACAATTTACGTTGCACCACAGCACAAAAACAGCCAAAACGACCGCGTAGCAATCTCACCTATCTTCTCTAATGTTTTGTATATTTTCACAAGTATAATTTTGGCTGATATTTGATGTCCCGATGGTTGGTATTTGATGTCCCGAGACTGGCCAAGTATGACCCTATAACTTACTATTAGGGTTCCCCTGTAATGGACTCTTGTAACATATTTCCCAGTAACACGATCTTTAGAGTTATCGAGGGGAGGGGGGGGGGGGGGAATATAGAATGAGATTAAGCAGAGATCTTTAAGAATTTCCCGTACATGTATGATGGACTATATATATATTTATTTGAACAATTGTGGTTGTGTCGAAATTTAACAATTGTGTTGGAACTCCATATGTGAAAACATAATTGGGTATAATTTTAATGTGCACCGGGTCCATTGGAACTGGTGCAGCAAACACCCTTAAATGTAGAGACATGATGATAAAAAAGCATTTTAATCACTTACAGTGTTATGTGGATTGGCTCAATTGAAATTGGTCAACCTTAAAATTTTCTCATAATAAGGGGCTGGGACCAGGAGAAGGCCCCTATTGTTCCTTATTAGGCCGACATTTCATGCCCTAGAGCTTATAATCTACTGGCATTGCATGTGTTACATATAAATGAATTGATAATAAAAGATTTCATTAGAGGAAGCATGATTAGTTGAGGAGAGAGGAACGGGGAGGTGGGGTGGGTAGATGAGTATTAACTTAATAGAAAACTGTGGTGGCTCCGGAGACATGAGGTCTAGGATGATCTTCAGTTCTCCACCTCACATGTATAGATATACATGTGAGGGTCCTCCATCACATATATATGTGATGGTGGAGATTATACCTGGACTTTAGATTATGAAAGCTCTGAAATATGACCGAGAACTATGTACAAGAAAGTAGCAATAGTTTTCTATTATAATTTTCTTTATCTATGTAAAAACGTTTTTACTCGAGAATTGATAGAAAAAAAAAAAAAAAAAAAAACACCAGAATATGACAAACTATATGTTTTCTCAATATATGTAAAATTATTTTTACTCGAGAATTGATACCGAAACTCCAATAATTGACAACAGAGCCCAACTATTGCACTAATGTTGTTAAGAAATTCGTGTTATTGAATAATTGAACCAATTGTACATTTAGAGTGTCAATCCCAAATTCCCAATTTCATTTTTTTTTTTAAATTTTAGACGAAAGAGGATACCTTGACTCGACAAACTCCGGTCGTTAGTATTTTAATCCTGGGTCACATAGACCCTATAAGACTCCAAATAAGGAGAGAAAAGTCATAACTTGTGACAGTTTGAGATTAATCACAGAGATCCTATAAGACTCCAAATAAGGAGAGAAAAGTTATAACTTGTGACAGTTTGAGATTGATCACAGAACCTTCCACATGAAAGTAGATGCTGATATCAATAGGCCTTGGGTAATTTCATTTTACTTTTTGAATTTAATAAATATCCTGTTTTTGTTAGTTGTTTTAATATGTCGTGTATCATTGTGAAATTCTAATAATTGGTAATTGAGGCCCCTTATTTGCCTTCACTATCATATCCAAGTTGATTCGACTATTTGGTAGAAAATGACTATCTTACCCTTGGGATGCCATGTTCCTCATTGGCACCCGGAGTCCCACCATCTCAATCAAGATTCGCACAAAATAGACTGCCACCTAACACACCAATTGGGGGTAATTTCACTATGTCTCAAGAGCTTAGGAGATTCTGAGTTTAAAACGATTATAATTATTTATGTAGTGGGGTCTATATAAAGTTTATTATACACAAAAGGTTATAAGTATATTACGATTCTTCTCTATCACAATCTTGAACTCTCACTCAATATTCAAAACCACAATTCAAGAATCTATCCCAATATTGCAGCACTAGCCCAAGCTCTAATACCACTGTGGCCTGTGGCACAATCTTGAACTCTCAATCAATACCAAAATCACAGTCCAAAAAACCAATCACGGATCATATATATATATATATATATATGTTGTGATTATATTTGAATTTTGAGTCACATAACTCTCTTTACATATATACATGTGTAAATTTCACTACGGGTTGGAGCTTGGACTTGATAAGTATACTATTATAGTCTACTGTCAGATGGAGACGAGAGACTTAGAACGCATATATGTCTCAACCTCTCATCTCTTTATTAAGTCACATTTTCAGGACAAAATCGTGTGACTCCGATCAAACCTGACAATACTTCGCACAAGAAACATGCCACATTATTCTGGTGCCGTGTGTGGAAAATAAGGCCATATGTCTCGCCTGAGCTTCTTGTCTATAGGGATGATAACGAGTATGCTACTACTATCTTATACGGAATGAATACAAAAGACTTAGACATATAAGCCGCAAACTCGCAGCTTCTTCGCGAAGCGCCTTTTCAGGATAGCAATTCCACAAACAAATAATACCTTCTTTAATAACGTAGTATATATGGAAGGATTAATGCATGTCACATCTATTTTATATACCTCGTCTCCATCACTTGCTGTTATAGATGCCCCTACTCCTATTATTCATAAGAGGTCCCGATGCGCCGACGGGACCAATCGTTTATAAGTTGACTCGTGTATATGTATAGACCACAATTGAGTATTATCTTTAAAAATTCTTCATCCTATTTTTTTGGGTTTATTTATAATATTTAAGTGAAGCAATCAGACATCTATTTAATTAATATATCACTCAATAATAGATTTCTATCAAAGTAATCAAAATATTGTAATATAGTTGATATCTTCAAAGCCACAATGTGCTACATTTCCATTTTTGATAGCTTTTCTAATATTATTATGTTGACGGTTTTGTACATTTTGTATAATATCTTGTAATGAAAGTTAAGATTGTAAACCCAAGATCTCTTGGTTTTGCGGTATCCACCTCCCACTTTATGTGAAAGGTTCTGAGTTTAAATTCAGGCTGCCATAAGTTGTGGCTTTTACCTCCTTAATGGAGCTAGATAGAGTTTTTATGACTCAAGATTATGACTATATATCAATTCGGGTTTGTCAGCCTAGATATTTAGGGTACCCCATTCGTCTTGAATTAAAAAAAAAAAAGTTAAGATTGTAAACAAATAATTCTGACCATTGACCCAACTCCATGTTGATTTAGCGCAAGCCTGAAAATTTATTTTTAAGAGTATTTTGATAATTTTTACAGCAGAAGTTCTACTAGTCTTCAATTAAAAATATATCATAGCAATATTAACAAGGTTTTGAAGGTGGTCGTGGAGACAAACACTATTAGTTGAATCACATTAATTACATAATTTCTTGTGTTCAATTTCACTTACAAAATTCTGATATGGTTTAAACTTTAAAGTCTGTTTGCAAGATGAATTTTAGAAAAAGTTGTAAAAAGGACCTAAAAGCTAAAGTAATGTTTTTTAGCAAAACTTGCTGAAAAACAAAAAAAGCTGGTAGAAGTTATGATACACATGTTTTTATTTTCAATTTTTTCTAGAAAAATAGAAACATAATAAATCATGCCAAATAGCAAAAAAAAAACAGTTTAAAAGTTCATCAAAAAACTGAAAAGCACTTTTTTCCAATTTTTGCAAGCAGCGTTTAATAATTTTTAAAAAAGAAAGAGAGGAAAACGAGTTCATAAGCATGCACGTGTAAAGATTAGCAACATCATTTGGATAATAATACATAAATAAATCCTTAGAATAATGCTTAGTTAAGCATGGATGATGGTTGACTATTGTCAAAAAACAAATTTAAAATATGACATTATGTTAATTTAATCGACCTACATCATTTAATTCAAGTAGCCTACAAATTGACTTTGTTAATAGTGTAATAAAGACTGTTTATACCGTTAATTGTCGTTTTCAAATTAAACAAATCTAATTAAGCACAAAACCACTTTTATATTTAGGGTCAATATTATAAAGAATGTAATTGTAGTTGCAAAAGACCATTGTGAGTAATTGTAAGTAAAAGTTGACTATTGTATATCAGATTATTATTGTTATTATAAAAAGCACTAGGATAAGGCACTAATAAAATAAATCTGGCTTAGATTCGCCGTACGTATACTTTTTCTTTGCTGACAGGGTTGTGAATTCTTTTATTTTTATTTTTGATGAATAAAGGATAAAAAGTTCACTAGTGGTGATGCTCCCCTTCGTGTGTTATTTTTCGGAAAGTTCTAATTTAGACTCGATTTGATTGAATACGAGTGTTTTCACGAAGTAAGTGTACATGTGACAGAGAAATTTCTCCTTGCTTTACTTAATAACTAATATAGATACTATAAGTTATATCTTGACATAATTGATAATATTAAATATTAATTAAATAATGTACACTTCATATGTTACATATTTATAATTCCTATTTGGGACATCTTTCGACAAAATAAACTTTCTTTTCAAAACTGTCATGTCAATTAAAATGATGATTTACGGGACTATTCTTTTTAGAGCAATAATATGAAATTGTACAAAAAATTCACTAATTGAATCACAAACCACTTTAATAAGTGGACAACAAGCCCCAATCATTTCATGTTATTTTGGACTTTGTCACATCAAATATTTCATTTATTTCTATTTATTTTTAAGACCCATACCTAGAGCCTACTTAACCTCTAAACACTAAACCGAAAACACCTGTAAAAATCCGATCTTGGGTCCCATCTATGTACCTTGTGGATGTGATTAATCCACATCACTTATTTTATTTTTTTGAATTAAAAAGCAAGTGGTGTGATTAATCACATCCACTAGGCCTACAGGTGGAGTCCAAAACTCGATTTATACAAGAATTTTTCCATTCATAACTAGGGATTTTTTTAAAAAATAATATAGTTTTTAATAATTTTAAAAAAAATAATACAGAAAAATTTTTTAATTCAAAAATAGCTGGATACGCCATTCCAATTGGCGTATCCACCTGGTTACGCCAATTGAAATGGCGTAACCTGAAATAATTTTTTTTTTTTAAAATTTCATATGTCTGCATACGCCATTCTTAAAGGCGTATGCAGACATATGTCTCTGCATACGCCATTAAGAATGACGTATGCAGTCCGATCTCCTCCCCCTTTTCTTTTCTTCCTTCTCCCCCACTTCCCCTCTTCTTCTCTGCTGAAAAACTCCATACACCTCACCTCACCATTAACCTCTTCTCCTCTCCAACTCTTTCCAATTTCAGGTAAATCTTAGGCTCAACATTGTAGAATTTTAGGATTTATTTTCCTATATCTACTAATTTTAGAATTTATGTTTTAATATTGATGTATTTTGTTGTGTGTTTTGAATTTTATTGTTGCTTAATTTAGTAATTATCCTTTATTTTTTTTCCTATTTTAGTAGTCATTGGTTAATTGTAGTGTAGAAGGTGTAATGTTAGTATCCATAATTTTAGGGTTTATTTTAGTTTTTTGATGTGTTGAAATTCGAATTTTATGGTATTATTTTTTATTTTAGTAGTAGAATTTGAATTTATTGTTTAAAATTTGTGATTGTTTCTTAATTTGATAACTATCCCTATTTTTATTTTTATTTTTATTTTGAATTTTAGGATTCATTGGTTAATTGTAGTGTAGAATGTGTAATTTTAGGGTTTATGTATCAATTTTAATGTGTTGAATTTCAAATTTTATGGTATTAATTTTGAGTTTTAGTAGTAGAATTTGATTTTATTGTTGAAAATTTGTGATCGTTACTTAATTTGGTAATAATTATTATTTTTTTATTTTTTTGAATTTGAGGATTCATTGGTTAATTGTAGTTTAGAAGGTGTAATATTAGGATTTATGTTTCAATTTTGATGTGTTGAATTTCAAATTTTATGATATTATTTTTGAAGTTTAGTAAAAATTTTGACGTAATTGTTCAATTTTTATAATAGAAGTTAGGATTTGTTACTAATTCATTGTATTCTAATTGTGCTTATTATATTTTATAAATGCAGGATGGCAAATTTGTACGATCGTAATATATATGGGCCTGCTGATCCTAATGTTTTGTCGGATCAGGCAAGCCATAAGTCTGAGTTGGTATTTTCTGCGAATGATGAAAGAGTACGATCCAGACGAGCAGATGGACATTATTTTAAAATGATCAAAGCTAACGGGTTTACGCCACCACATGATCGAGTTTTACGAAAACTCCATCAAATGGGGTTTTACCGCTTTTATCTATTAACCCTGTGTGGCCAGCTTAGATTGGATATGGGACTTATAAATGCACTAATTGAGAGGTGGCGTCCGGAGACGAACACGTTTCACCTCAGAAGTGGAGAGGATACTGTTACTCTCCAAGACATAGCAATATTATGGGGCGTTCCAATTGATGGTAGGGCGTTAGTTATTCATCATCCCTTTAATGGGTTTAGTGATTATACGGCGTTAGTGCATCAGCTTTTAGGTTTACAAATTACACGAGATGATTGTAAACCCGCGGGTATGCGCTTAAAAATGAAAAGTTTATGTGCATTCATAAAATTGAACGCAAGATCAATTGATGATGGGTCCCCTGAGCATATGGTTGATCAGATGGCACGATGTTGGGCTTTTGCACTGCTTGGCGTCATGCTACCTGACAGCACCGGGGAAGGGATGTCGATTTTGTGGTTGAAATTTTTTGAAAATATTGACGAGGTTTACTCCTACAGTTGGGGGAGTGGTGTGTTGGCGTATTTGTACCGTCAATTATATCATGCCTCCTTGAGGACTTCGAAAGGAGCATCTGGTCCTTTAATATTGTTACAGGTATAATGTATTATTTTTTTGTTGTTATATCTTTATGTAAATGAATGTTATAATAAATGTTTAATAAATGGATGTATTTTCATTTTTAACAGTTGTGGGCATGGTCACGAATATTGGTTGTGAGGCCAGCCCGTTTGCCACAGGAAATGGCAAACATTGATTCCTTAGGAATTGCACGAACGCCATATGGGAAACGGTAACTTATTTAATTAAGATTTTTAATTCAAAAATAACTATTTTTTTTAATTGTTTGCATTATTGATATTGTAGGTGGTGTCGTCCCGTGAGAAACGAAAGGACAACCACTGGCGTTGTAGTGACAGCTAGAGAAGCATTAGATCAGATGGCCTATCATCATGTGAGTAAAAAATTTTCTTCGGGTTGTTATGTTATAAAATTATAAAATCCTTGCGATTTAAAAATAGTGGTGTTCAATATTTTTATTTCAGTTTGTATGGGACTTATACAACTTTAATGAGCCTGATATTGCTGAGTTGCCACCTGAGTGTTTGACCCCTAATGTGTGGAGAGCATCAGTTCCGATGGTATTTCTCAACATTGTGGAATATCATCGTCCTGAGCGTGTGCTTCAACAGCTTGGATTCCGACAAACGGTTCCACACTTATATACGCATCCACAATTCAATAGGGTTGACCGATCTGGGAGGGACAATGAGGATTGGTCCACTTTTAATAGGACCTTCATCGATATATGGAATGAACGATTAAATCATATTGTGGGAGGTGACGAGGGTACAGGCGCAACAGAGGATTACGGCTCCTGGTATGATAGGACCACACGTCGTTATATTTCAAGGATGTTAGATAGGTCTAATGATGGCTTCCAAACAGGGTCGGCGCCTCTGTTGCATGATGTGGTTAGTATATATAATTGTTTGAGGTTAACATTACATTACATTACGCCTACATATATGTTTTGCTTTGCCTTATGTTTTTTGTTTATCTTGTACAGAATCGGCAAATTCAAGAATTGCAAAGACTTGTCCAAGATTACCCTGAATCGTGCAATTCTGCCCGATTGAGTCAGGGTCTTAACCAGATTGCGGGCCAGGTCACATTTAGCCGCCGTGATGGTTCAGCATCGGGTGTTAATTTTGATCAGCGCGAAGCTGGACCTTCGAGTCAAGTACCTCTCACCTCCACTTTTGGACCATCCTCTGCGACTTTTACTGCTCCATATGCTACCGGGGATTACTTTCCCCAAATGGCTGCTACTACACCCGAGTATCAGGGACATTATTCAGTCCAAGATGAGGGGCCTTCATCATCAGCTTGGGCAACGCCCGAAAATTTTTGGGATCAATATATGGAGGACCCTCACACAGACCTCAGCCTAGACCTGTCGAACAATCCACCTCCCGTATACAGGAATCCGCCTCCAGCCTCTTTGCAATTTGACACGTCCGCAGTTCCGTTTAGCTTTGACATGAACAGAACAGAAAATGAAACGGAGCAACTTAGACGTTCAACTAGGGAGAGGCGTACGCCATTTTGTGGCACAGGGGGGCATCGCGGTCGGAATGCTGAGTAGATAGTCTTTTTCATTTGTAGTTTATAATTGTTTGCTTTTATTTTTCGAACATAATTTGTAGCATCTGTCTAATTGTCGAACATAATTTGTGGTTTATAATTTTTTTGCTTTTCTTTTCTTTTCATTTGCTTTTATTTTTCGAACATAATTTCCATACAAAAATGAATGCTGACAAATAAATGTACAGAAACAGGCCAAATTCGAGCAAAAAAATTACAACAAACACCGTCAAAATAAATCTCATTATCCAACAAATACATATCAATGCTCGATTGCAATACATAACTACCAATCCATCTCATTGGGAATTCGAGTAGTCACATTTCTGCCTACTCGTCGCTGTATCTTCGACAGAGGGTCATGGACCAACTCAAAATTAGGCACATCCCAAAAATGAGCCTCATGCAAAGGGAAAAATTTCCCTTGATATGTTTGTAAATACTCACTTGCCCTATAATACTTTTCAACCAACGGGATCGACCTTTTGTGCAAATCAACACATAACGTAATCGCATGTGAGCATGGAATTTTGTGTGTGCTCCATCTTCCACAAGAACAATATTTTCTCTTTATGTCAACGGCGTACTTTACAGAACGATATCCGAGCTGCGCTTTGGTGTTAACTTGACCAGTTTGGTCAAGATGATCAAAGTGCCTGACAGTGTGTGTCTCGGATGCTTTTTGTGATTCCGAGTACATTTGGTAAGCATAATCTGTCAGCCCAGAATTCCCCCCCCCCCATTGTCAAGGCATCTCGGTGTCGGTTATAAAAATAATCGACACAGCGATGAAATGTGCATTCCACAATAGCAGTGGGCGGTAGATGACGAACACCTTTCAAAACACCATTTAAGCTCTCTCCCATATTTGTTGTCATAATGCCTTCGCGTACCCCTCCATCGTGTGCAAGTGTCCACTTTTCAAATGGAATTCTGCTAAGATAAATGAAAGCATCTTCCTCCTTTTATCGGATATCCTGCATGATTTTATCGAACTTTGAAATACTATGTGTCATGCCTGCCTGATAACATAGAGTCTTCAAAACTTTATTGTTGAAACGAGTATTAAAGTTTGAAGACATATGTCGTAGGCAATATCGATGAGATCCATGAGGAGGGCAAAAAGCGGGTACAAGCTCAGAAGCATGCCGTATGCCGTGGTGACGATCAGAAATAAGGCACACACCTTCGTTCCTTCGAATGAAATGTTTGCTCACCAATTGCAGAAACCACAACCACGAGTCGTTTGACTCATTATCGACAATTGCAAATGCAAGAGGCAAAATTTGATTATTTCCATCAAGAGTCGTTGCGATCAATAATTTACCTTTGTACCGTGCATATAGATGTGTCCCATCAACGCAAATAACTCTTCGGCAATGTTGGAATCCATCTATACACGGCTTGAATGCCCAAAACACATACATAAACATTTTTGGATTTTGATAGATGCTTTTGTGTTTCCATTCAACAACCGTGCCCGGATTCCACTTTTGGATAGCTCCCAAGAACTTAGGTAACTGTGGAACGGAATTCTCCCAAGTCCCGTATACAATCTCATTTGCACGTTGCAAGCTGTGCCAAGCCTTGCCATACGAAATTTGGCATTTCCATTTTTCATTTACCATTTGAACTATTCGTGCAACCTTAATTGACGGACCAATTTGAACTTGTCCCAAAAGTTCGTTGGCAATCAGATTCATGTCCAAATTATGGTGGTTTTTGTCCACATTTTCGAACATACACTCATGTGGCCCTTTATACTTTGATATCATCCAAAAATGTGTTTTCTGGCTAAAATGAGCTCGAAGTCTAAACTTGCACCCTTCTCTTTCGTTTTTGTGTTTGCATACAATAACATAAGTGGTCGGGTTACTGATTTTCACCGTAAACTCTCGTTTTTCATGTGTTACGTGGTAGTCTTTCACCGCTCTTTGCAAACTTTCTTTGTTCTCAAATGTTAATCCCAAACCAAGATTGCCTATCTGATAATCAGAAGTCATATCCCCAACTTCACGTGGCCGATTTAATGAGTCTCCTTGTAATTCTTCATATGATGTAGAGTAGAATGGGAGCACAGGATGAAGCCGTGGTTGATTCTCTGTTCGAGGAACATCTTCCTCAACATTTTCCTCATAATTCGGATTGTTGTTGATATGTGCCTCTAAGTCCGTGTCTGAAAGTCCATCAAGCGAATTTCGACAAGCACTGTCATTCTCATCCTCAAACTGATCGTTCTGAGGTGGTATGGAACTGCTCGCCCCTCCATGATGAGAAAAATGAGCACTATAGTTGCCTTCGTCAAAATGCCCAAACTCGTGATGACTATGAGTAGACATACCTACTTGTACAAAAAATTGAAATTAAATTAAAGTTTGTTATAATACATATTCATATAATGCAATGATAACGAATAAAATAAAATAGGACACTAAAATTATGCAAATGTATAGACGATTCATTATTACCTTCATCTTCATCATCCATTGCATAACTCCCTGAGTCATGAGCGGCCAAAGGGAAATTTGGCACATTTTCAACACCTCCAAAAGCATTACCCAATGTAGAACATCCTAAAAAGATAATCATAATAAAGAAAAACTATAAAAGAGTGATACAATTAAAACTTCTCATAAAAAAAAAAAATTAACACAGTTATAACATTTATTTAAAAGTATGATGATACAAAATAAATATAAAAATAAAAATTACCTCCATACATATCGTCATTTGGATAACTACTGATATTTAAATCTGGTAATAGTGGTTGAGCACAAAATGGTGAGAATTGGTTTGGCTGATACGACGTCATCTGTGTTAATAGCGATGTGTATTGACCCTGAGATTGTATTGGCGCTTTTTCAATATAAAGATCCATTGTACTAACACCAGTATAAGGATCCAAGAAAAAACTTAAATCACCATCATTTTTGACCTCCATAGCTCTCTGCCTGAGCAACTTTCTATCTTCAAAGGAGTACTTCGAAAAAACTTTTAACAAGAATTCAGTCGGATTAATTCCTGTACTCTCATATACCTTATTTACCAATTCAACAAATGTGATCGAACGAGATATTCTCATGTACGTTGTTGCTGGAACACTATAACTCAACATATAATTCGCATCTTCAATTATTTGTCCATCCGCAAATATGCAAACATCAACTAAGTTCTGCCTAGACATTTCTGCAAAATATCCATTATTAATTTATAGTGCGAAGACATAAATTATACCTTGTAAAAAATCTTAAAATAACATTCATAAACACTAAATTCAACATTACGTCTCAAACTTATGCCTAAAAAATTATACATTTTATCTAAAATATTATATCAAAGTTCAAACCCTAAAAACAACTAAATATTATATCAACTAAATTGAAAATCTAAATACAAAATAAAAACTACATAATTAAATCAAAGTACATATCCTAAAAACAACTATATTTAAAATCTAAGTACAAGATAAAAATTATATAATTAAATCAAAATTTATATCCTAAAAACAACTATATTTAAAATCTAAGTACAAAATAAAAATTATATAATTAATCAAAACTTATATCCTAAAAACAGTTATATTCCAAAGCTAAATACAAAATATAATAATATAGAATTACCTTGTGATATAATGAAATTGAGAGAGAGAGGAGATATGAAATTAGAGAGAGGAAATGGAGGAATTCAGCTGCAGACGGAGAGAAAATGAGGGAAAGAAGAGGAGGAAGAAAAATAGTGTCCTGGATACGCCATTCTTAATGGCGTATTCAGACTCAACGGCTAAAAGAAAAATGTATTAGAGGTTACGCCATTCCAATTGGCGTAACCATTTTTAATAAAAAAAATGTATTAGAGGTTACGCCATTCCAATTGGCGTAACCATTCTAAATAATTTTTTTTTTATTAAAATTGGTTACGCGAATTGGAATGGCGTAACAAGGTGGATACGCCAATTGGAATGGCGTATCCAGCTATTTCTGAATTAAATTTTTTTTCTGTATTATTTTTTTTAAAATTATTAAAAACTATATTATTTTTTTAAAAAATCCTCATAACTAGTGGCATCAAATCAAACATTTATTGCTTAGCTTTGATTTTGGCTCCTAATTCACTCGGGGTGATACTTGGTGATTTCGAGAGTCCACATAAAATGTTAATACATAATAAAAAATATATATATTTTGATGGATTTCACACATGTTTGAACATTGTGTGATGTGAATATTTCTAGAGAATTAAACTTTCAGAACCACCAAGTACCACTCATTCACTCAGGAGAGGCCCTTTTTCTTTTTTCTTCTTAGAGAAAAGATTAAAAACCAAAAAGAGTGGGAATTTACAGGGCTAATTTGCTGAACACCGCAACACATAAGTGAAAAAAAAATGGAGATATATAATTTTTTTTAACAATATATTTATAAATAAATTACTGCCAGATAACATTTGTTTGGACTTTGTTTTAAGCACTATTTCTATCTATATTTGCCAAATTTGAAAAAGATAATTATTCTTCAAAAAAATTCGCTAAACAAAAGAGGAAGAAATTAATCTTCCACTGTTCGTGATTAAAATCTCTTCTCCCCGTAACCTCGACTGATTAAAAAAAGGATTTCTTCCTACTACATCTAACACGGAACATTAACTTGATCATATATCTAATGCGAAATAACATTAAGAAAAAAATCATAACGTATATATTTACTTCTTAAATCTACGAGTTTGACTAAAATATATTTATAAAAATGAATATCATATAACTTTCGAGAAAAAGCATTCATAAAACAAAAACTCACACAACTTATCACATCTAAGTTTGACTAAGATATATTTGTAAAAATAAATATTCCACGCCAACACTGGAATACACCACATATTGACATGACATAATATGTACTCTTTGATGTTAAGTGCACTTGAATACAAAACGAATCAATCGTCGCAATGAATGATGTAAACACAATGAGTCATACTTCAAATGTACCATATGTTTCTCCTTCATAAAGCGATTCATCCAAATCAAATACCATTTCCAAACACTATTAAAACAAACATATTTTCATGTTTGGCATACATTCCCCCAGTGTATTACGGGAAATTCTAACTCGCTCCGAAATAGCTGATCTCAAGTGCATTTTATGAAATAAGTGTTCAGTTACATGGTTGATCGAGCATCAGGCTAAAATTTTCCATATTTACCAAAACAAATTTCCCCAAAACATTCAAAAAAAAACCAAACACATTTTCTATCATATAAAGGAATTCTTTTTGTCTGTGTGTAAAAGTAGAAGCAAAACGATGATAATAGCTGATGATGCTTGTTTAGAGAAAATAAAATAGTTGATGATCATAAGTGGATGATCGGAGCGTCGCGATGAACGTGAGTGGGGACAGAGAACAGTGTATATATCTATAATATATATATATATATATATATAGTACCGTCTGTATCAACTTTCGTCTTGTTCTTCATCACTATTAAGATAATCATTTTATTCGGATTTCCGCTCAGACACAGACCGCGGGACCTTATCTTCCCTGCAAAAATACAATTTCACCACAGCCCACAATCATCAATATATATATATACATATATACATATATATATTTTTCCGAAGCAATCATCAACATATATTAAAAACTGCCCAAGAATATACATATATATAGAGAGAGAGAGGGGTAGAGACTAGAGAGAGAAACCCATACATAGTACCTGCCCTCCATTCACACTCGTGAAAACTTCCCCCATTTGGAGCATCATATCTTTCATTCATAAGAATAAACGAAAATTCTCCAGAGAATCTTCCGTATAGGTAGTGTATGTATGTATGTAATACGCAAGAAATTGAAGATTAATTTACCTCTGTTTTTACTCTGCTTCAGAGTTGAAGATGAAGTTTGAGAGATTCAGATTATATATATGCGTAGCTTTGTTGACGTGAATTTTCGCATCTAGTGATTAGGTTTTACATATATATATATATATACATATACATATACATATACATATTTTGGAGCGATTAGACATTGATTCGAAGCTCTATAAACAGAGGATGAATCACTGCGTTCCAGATTTTCATGACATAGAAGAAGATTATCCAACTCCAACTCCTTCAGGTTTTTCCAGACCTAAAAAATCGTAAGCTTCAAACCCTAGCAATCTGCATATCTTGAGCTTTTTCCGATTAGCTATGATTTCGCGTGTATGCATATCTTGAGCTTTTTCTGATTACTGCTATGATTTCGCGTTTATGTATATCTTGAGCTTTTTCCGATTACTGCTGTGATTTCGTTTATGCATAAATTGAGATTGAGAATTTTCTGATTGTAGAGGTGAAGAGGATATCATGGAGTTGCTATGGCAGAACGGACAAGTAGTGGTGCAGAGCCAGAACCAGAAACCGTTAAAGAAGAATACCTTCGGCGGCGGAGGGGGCACCGCCGCCGCGGAGGTGGCGGAGAGAGAGATCCGGTCAAGCGGCGAAGATCAGCAACATTTGTTTATGCAGGAAGATGAGATGGCGTCTTGGCTTCAGTACTCACTCGATGATTCTTCCTTCGATCGTGATTTGTACGCCGATCTACTCTATTCCGCTCCTCCGCCTGCAGCTCCTGTCGCTGCCGCTGCTCCGCCGCGAGCGGTGGCAGAGATCCGTCCTCCACCGCCTCCGCCTCCGCCTCGACAGCCTGAAGCTTCGTCGGCTCCGAAGCCGCAGAATTCAGCTCGATTTCAGAATTTCGGTCATTTCTCGAGGATTCCGGCTAGACCTAGAATCGAGCCGATACCTAGGCCGGCAACGGCGGCGATGAGAGAATTGACTGTGGTGGAGTCGAATGAGACGCCGTTTTTGCGGCCGGAGTGTAGGATTTCGCACACGGCGGCGGATAGTAGGCCTCAAGTGAGCGGCGGGGCCGCCGCGACTTCGGCATCGGCCGGAAAATTGGGTGCTGCTATGTGTGAGCTCACCGTTACGTCATCTCCCGGAGGCTCCGGAGCTAGCTTCAGCGCCAGTGGAGAGGCGCAACCGCCGCCGCAGCAGAGGCCGGCGCCGGCGGCGGAGGACCGGAAGCGGAAATCGATAGAACCGGACGATAATGAATGTCAGAGTGAGGTAAGCAGTATGGTTGTTACGCTTTTTTATTTCTTTTAATTACATTTTATGCTCTCAGAATATGGTTTTTACAAAAAGTACCCCCTGGATATTTAGAATTTTAATTATGCCCCTTTTTTACGGGTGATTATATATCACACCGGGTTTAACAAGATCGGTACATAATATACCGTTGGATGCAGGAACAAAATAATAAAAATCACTCAAAACACTTGTATTCAATTGTGTAAAATAGATTGACTTTATTGCACGTGGTTTATTCTAGAATTTGCCCCCTTTTTTTCCACATCGTAATTTGTTGGACAAAAATGTTTTTAGCTCTTGGTACAATTAAACACTAGAGTATGATTGTTTCATATATTGCATCTCTAAATTCTAATGACAAATTCATATCAAATTTCGTGCCATAAAGTAGTGATTACATATCAAATTTCGTGCCGTAAGGAGAGCCAAACGTGGCCGCATATTGTGACTATAAGCCGAATCTGTCGGATTAAGACACTTAGGTGACCTCTCATCGTATTTTTTTTTTCAGAAGTAGTGATTACATTACCAGAAATTTAATTTATTTAATAAAGTCGTATTGATTAGGAAGTCCATAACCAATACCTAATAAATTCCTAACATTGAAAGGACGTAAAAGTCAAAATTAGGAAGCATGATAATATTTTAATAAATTGAGAAAATTATTGTTTAGAGAATAAGAAGTTTTTAAATTTATAAAAACACAACAATTCTTAAGTAATTATGGAGAAAGGATTTCTAAATTTTATAAATTACTAAAATGGTGAATTCAATGCAAAATCATATTTGTATCACCTATTTCATCTTTTTTTTAATATCCATATTCTTCACTTATTAATTTTTCATTCATCACAAATGAAGTTTAACTTTTTTTTTCCTTACAAAGTTACCCAATAGATTTATCAAGAAATGCAAGTAATATTATATTGTATGTCTGAAATAAATTTACAACATTTAAAAATACTTTAAGATAATTGAAAATTACATTAAATAAAAATTTATTTTTATTTACAGTTAACAACTTTAGAAGTTGCAGTCATGTAATAAAAAATAAGAGTTTAAGAAAATATGGTACACCAAACAACGAATTAGATATTTTAAATGACTTTAAAAAATAATGCTTGATAAACCATATGATACTCCATATTATGACAAAATAATAATTAAAACAATTAGCCCAATGATATATAAAATTATTATAAGTAATTATCTTTTCATGGATGGTATCTTAATTGAAAGAACCACCTATATATTTTTTCTAAGCAATTCGATATGAATAATGTCAAAATTTGCATAGATTTCTATCACATTTATCCTTGACGATCATTTGTATGATCATAGTTGTAGTTGTAGCTTTGTTGCGTGAAAAAATTATTCAGATCAAGGTTATAATTTAAAAAAAGTATTAAATCAAAAGTTAGTATTTTTAATTAAAATCGTTTAAGGGATATAGTTAAAGGCTACAAGGCCATAAACAATGAAATTGTAAAAAAAAAAATGGTGGTGTACGAATACTAAATCATTATTTACAAAGAAAACTCATATAAAATTATTTTCTATTATTCTAAATTTTTAGATGTGTTATACAATTTTCTTATATTGTATTTTTTATTCAATGTGATGGGTCAATTTGTACAAATGAAGATAAATAAACTTTAGTTAGTTATGAAAGAAAATTGGGTGAGTGGATAATTCATATTTTTCCAGGAAACATATGAAGTGGGTAAGAGGAAATGATTTTGCATTGAATTTGTCATTTTAATAATTTGTTTGAAATATAAAATAGAATATTACTTGCATTTTTTGATAAATCTATTGGGTAGCGTTGTAAGGAAAAAAGTTATACTTCATTTGTGATGAACGAAACATTAATAAGTGAAGAATATGGATAATTAAAAAAAAAAGTTGAAATATATAACACAAATATGATTTTGCATTGAATTTACTAATTTAGTAATTTGTAAAGTTTAGAAATTCCTTCTCCCTAATTAGTTAAGAATTGTTATGTCTTTATAAATTTGAAATCTTTCTATTCCCTAAACAATAATTTTCCCTAAAAAATTTTAGTAATTTTCACAGTATGTCCCCTCTTAGTATTAGCTAATGACTAGTCCAGACCTGTGGTTTTGCTGCACGCAAGGTATTCACATAGCAAGTGTTAATAAATTTGCCATCGATTGGTGTAAATTCCGAGAAGAGTGTCCAATCACAACGCGAGTGTTACCCTGTGATTGATGAGGTGTGTTCAAATTGGGTCCAGCTATGAATACCTCTTGGCAAAATTCTAATTTTAGTCTTATAGGATCTTGTCATTTTAGTTTTAATCCTATTTTTTACGGGATTCTAAAAAATATTCCAATAATTTGAAAAAGCTGTAATATTAGTTCTTTAAAACAATATTAATCCCATACTTTATTTTGCATTTTAAAAATTACGTTTCCCCCCCTAAACTATACAAGATGTGATAAACACCCCCTAAACAAATATTAATGTGCAATTACCCCCCGAAAATTAAGTGAAATAAAAATATGTTTAGGGAGGTAAGTGGAGAAAAAATATGTTTAGGGGGGTGTTTAATATATCTTGTATAGTTCATGGGGCTAAGTGCAATTTTTAAAATACAAAATAAAGTATGTGATTAACGTTATTTTAAAAAAGGACTAACATTACAACTTTTTCAAATTATTGGAACGTTTTTTAGAATCCCATAAAGCGTGGGACTAAAACTAAAATGACTAGATTGGAACAAAATTGAAATTTTACCAATACCTATCGTTTGATATTTTCTTTAACCTATATTTTCATTATTAAGCTTTTGAATCTTATACTTGTCATACAATTTAACACTATTTTTAGGTTGAATTATAGACTAAATCATCCATTATTGTACTTTAGGTTGAAAAAGTAGAATATATGAACTATTTTGCACCTGAAAAATATTCAAGTTGATTGACTACTATAGTTCAACATGGATCGAGAAAGTAAAAATTTGTTGTCCTAAACTTAATGTTAAGTTTTCTGTGATTGTTATAGATTTATTGTGACAATTTTGGTTTCTAAATCTGTTTATTTTTTTTGTTGATCAGATTCTAAATCAGTTTGTTAAAGTTAGTTTTGAGTTTAATTTAATGTTTGGAGCTAGTGAGTATGATGAGAGTGTCACACTTCCTAAATTGAAGCAATTAAAGATTTTTAAATATTAAAAGCGTATAATGTAGAGAATCTTTGGCTATATTTGGATGTGTTTTCATATTATTTTCAACCGTCATTTTTTAAAATATATAGGAAAATGAGTTTTTTCCTTTTTGTGTGAAAATGCAACATGTTTGGTTGTATTTTCGTAAATGGTTAGAATTGAAGATTTGATGAAAAGTGAAATGATGAATTCGTTAAAAATAATGATTATATAAATAATATAAATAAAATAATAGATAATATTATATTAATTAAATATACTTGTATTTAAAAATGACAAAAAATGAACCCAAAATAAAGCTCAAAAAATATTCAAAATGGGGCTTAAAATGTGCACAAACCTATAAAAGATTAAGTCTATGTATTTTATTCCACTATAGCACTACAAATGTTAACGAAAAAAAATGAATTTTTAGAAGAAGATGTGAGAGAAAAAAAAAAGTGAGTATAAATTGGTAAAGTAAAATATATTAATTGGAGAATGTAGAAATAAAAATTAATTATAAGTGTATTTCAGTTGAGAATTGTAAATTGTATATTTTTATTTTCAAATGAAAATAAAAATAATTTGAAAATAAAAATAAAAACGTAGCTCTGAAGACACAAACAAACATAGCCTTTATTTTTAATAAAATAAAGGTAAGATTTTCGAACTATGTGGTAGGTGGAAGGGGTCGTTAGGAAATTTTAGCTTGGATCGGGCTCGATGAATCTCAATTATAATTCTCAGAGTGTGTGATTAATCAAATGTCAAGTGTAATTCACTCACTTTGTCAATTATATTTGAGATTACCCGAGCACTGTTTGAGCTAGAATTTTCCGTCTTAATATAACCTCTGAGCAGGCCAGGTTATGTCTTTTAACGTGCCCATCCCCCCATTTTATGAGTGATTCTAAGATAGATTAGGTTCATTGGAGCTGGTTTGTTCACCACCGTTATAAAACAGTAAAATACTTCAAAATTACTTGGATCCAATAGCATTGGGAAAATTGCATATAACCCCCCTGTATTATCATTTTTTTGCTGAAAACCCCCTTGTATTAATTTTTTTTCACGAAACACCTTTGTGTTAGCTTAAACCCTGCGCGAAACCTTCAATTCGTGTTAAATCCGCGGAAAGTGGCATACACGCATAGTGTATTTGAAGTAGGATTGGGGGCTTCGTGCAGGATTTAGACTAACACAAGGGGGTTTTGTGCAAAAAAAATAACATAAGGAAGTTTTCAGCCAAAAAGTGATAAACATGAGGTTATATGCAATTTTTTCTATAGCATTAAAAGCACCGGGTCCCAATCTACAATTTCCCCCATTTGTCCATTTAACCGACTAAAACTTGGGGTACATGTTAGCATGCTGCGGGCGGGAACACATCACTGAGAGTATGTCCATACACGTGCTTCCTCGTGGCCGTAGACGTCTGCCACGTGGATGGCCCACACACCACAAATTTTGCACCAAGTGAATAATATAGGCACAAAATGAAGCTCACAGCTTACAGTCATAGAACGACAAAAGGAGAAAAATAGTGTAGTGTGAATGGAGGATGAGCAAAGTTTTCAGCGCTGCGTCACGGGACTGTCACTGTATCTATCCCCTGACGTATTTATTTGTATTTTACAGTCCAAGTGCCAAGGACTTGACCCTTGGAAATATGGAAAACTTATATAAATATGCAGTTACTGATATATATGTATGTGTATGTATATATTAATATTATATGTGTGGAGGTGTTGTCTTGAAGCCCTTGATCATATAAGTCCAATTTTCATTTTTGACCTTCACCTGAAATAGTATGATGTGTCTAAAGCGGTTAGGATTGGATTAGTATAATATTTCGTATTCTAAATTTTATTTACATGTCCATATATATATATATATAATATTTTCGTATATATATATATATACACTAAAAAAGAAAACAAGGTGACATAAGCAACATCGGATAATGGGTCATTCTATGCTAGACCGAGACCAAATGGTCTCGGTCTAGTTTACACCATTGGATCCCCCCAACAGGTGGGGGTATTTACTTAAATGCCCTTTGATCCAATGTTGTACACTAGACCGCGACCAATGATCTCGGTCTAGCATAGAATTTACCGAATCCAAAGAGAGTGCCAGTCCTCGTCATCATATTGTTTGGTAGAGATTTTTCATTGATGTGACCAAGGAGATTTTCCATTGATGTGACCAAGGAATCAATAACTACAAGTAGGACGTATTATCAAAAAAAATAGTTTTTCATAGTTTGAAACGGGGATTTTCTTCATATAATTTGAAATTAAAAAAATGGAAAACAGTATTGAGCGAGGGCGTAGGCAACGTGAGAGGGTGTATGGAAAGAGGAGGAATAAGAGGTTTGAGTCATAATGATAACATAGAATGAACGATAGAGACACATAGCAAACAAGCAACGACGGCAGACTTACCGAAGAAGAAGATGGCTGACGGCGGGAGAAGGTTGTATAGTGAGAGACGGCGCATTGCGGGGTTCGACGTCTTTAGGGTGGTGAAAGAAATAGACAATCGTGAAACCATGTTAGATTAGGTAAAACCCCATAGAGAAACTTGTATTGAACTGTCAAGTATATATATAATTATTGTAAGATGACACAAGAAAATCCTAATACGATAATGGAGGAAAGATACACAAGATATACATAAGGAAACAAATATATCTATATTGATACAATAGGGTACTTGCTTAGTTGCTCTTGTCTAGAGGAGTGAACAATCATTGGTTATTAAGGGGAGTTGATTAGTGCAATGGCTGTTTGGATTATTTATTATAATTCGGTATTTTATCTGGTATTTTATTTAAAACATTCATAATAAATATATAAAATGTTTCGTTAAATATGAATTTTGTATATTTGGCTTTGACATGGTTGAATGGAGTGAAATAAGTGATAGAAATACAAAATTATCTATTGTCCTCCTACTCTTTCCTATTTCATATTAAGAGTTAACATTATATACCACCGTTTTTATACCATCAATTTTTCACCTCCTCCCCTTGATCTGGTAAGAATTTATTGCAATTAATCGGCTTTGGTGATATAATACATAATTACTTATCAAATCAAGGGGAGGTGAAAAATCAATAGTATGACGATGGTGGTAGATAGCATTAATCAAATTAAACTTGCTATTGACTGAACATATTCATATATGTTAAGGTGTGAGAAATGAGAGGTTAAATGTTTGCAAAATGGGTTTTCTTCTACTATGATAATTTTCTGTTGCTTTCTGTATCACTTTACTTAGTTTCTGCTTCTGTAAACTGTTATAGGACATAGAGTTTGAAGCTGCTGAAGCTAAAAAACAATCTCGTGGTTCAACATCGACAAAGAGATCTCGTGCTGCAGAAGTTCACAACCTATCAGAAAGGGTTCGTATATCTTCAACATTAGTGATGTTTGGATGCCTTGATGTCGTTCATGATTTATTTGCTGGTTTCAGGGACGGAGTCGGGGGCCGGGCGGGGGGCTCGCTCCACCTCAATTTTGAAAAATTATTTTTTTTACCTTACAAAATTTTTGATATTTGAATTTCGTCCTCCCTCAAAATCGAAAAATATCACGCTTTCTCCCTTTTCTTTGAGTTCGCCACCCCCAAACTCAAAATCCTAGCTATAATGAAAGAGATATAACATATAAGAGTATAAAGTATGTCAAAATTGTAATTGAACCTAGTTCTTTATTATACTGCCCCCCATAAATATAGCTTACCGTACCGAGGGGGGCAAGCCTCCCGCACTAATCCTTCATCGATCTGGCAAAAAAACAAAAAAAAAGTGTATAACTATATCACAATAATCTCGCCCCCTCTGTAAAATTTCTGGTTCCGTCCCTGGCAGGATTACTTGTAATACCATTATTATTGCAGAGGCGTCGAGACAGGATAAATGAAAAGATGAAGGCGTTGCAGGAACTCATACCTCGCTGCAACAAGGTTCGAAGTCTCGAGACGATAGAACAAATGATTTTAGAGTCTAGAGTACCTTTTAGATTATGTTCTCATGTTACTTTCTTAATTGCAGTCGGACAAAGCTTCGATGCTGGACGAGGCGATTGAGTACTTGAAATCACTTCAAATGCAGGTTCAGGTAGAGTTCACAACTCCTTTTACTTTTCGATTTTGATTATTAAAAGTGGTAAATTACATGGACACCCTCCGTGTGAAATCCTAATGACGGAAAATCCTGAGTTTGAGAATTTACTGTAATTTCCCTCGTCATTGGAAGCATTATTACAATTTCACTCTTTGTCAGTGAAAACATATTATAATTGCACTCCCTATTTTTCGAGTTGTCATGATCCAACATAACAAGGATGTTTTGGTAATTTGCTAAATCTCAAGGGTAATTACCCAATAAATGACGGAGTGTGCATATAATTATCCCTATTAAAGTTAACTTCAATCCTCAATGCGACCCTCGCCTTTTTCTTAATGTCGCGCATTTGTGTTAGCAACTCATATCATGTAAGGCTCGATTCAATTCGTTTGTAGGTCCGTAATTGAAAGGGTCGATATATGTTCTGGGATTTCATTATTAGGCACTAAATTAATGTAGCCTAATCTATGTTCGGTTTGCATGAAAAGAGAATGGGATATCAAGATTACTTACAATTTCAACTATGTTTTTTTTTTTTTTCCATGTTCAAAATCGTCCTATTTCGAATTGGTTTCTAGAATCACAACCTACCAAAAGATAGTTTGTCAACTGGGGAAGATGCTTCTATACACTTGGTGTTGCACGCACCAAAGGGTATAGATCACGCCACATCATGCAGTGACGTGGCATAATCTACATTCTTTGGTATTTAACACCGGGTGCCAATTGGTGTGGATTAGGTGCCAAACTAGTTGTCAAACCTAGGCCTCGATCAAAGAATAGAAACGGGTTTTGATAAAATAGTCGATCAAACACTATATCGAGGACTCAACTTTTTTGCATGCTCATGATTTTGCATGGGTAATGGTTCGAGTTTTCTCATTTCACAAGCAAATAGAATTTTAATAGAAAGTTTTCAAGAAATTCATTGAAACTATCCCTGCAGATGATGTCGATGGGATGTGGAATGGTCCCTATGATGTACCCTGGTTTGCAGCAATACATGCCCGCGATGGGAATGGGCATGGGTATGGGAATGGGTATGAGCATGGATATGGGCATGAACCGACCCATTGTCCCGTATCCACCAATGATACCGGGTTCTGCTATTCCGAACCCAGCCCATATGGGTCCTCGATTTTCCATGCCAGCGTTTCAAATGCCACCAGTTGATCCTTCAAAGATTCAAGGTCCTAACCAGGCTGATCATCATATGCTAAACTCGGGTGTAGCACACAACCCGAACCAGCCACGGGTCCCAAATTTTGTCGACCCGTATCATCAGTTTGTTGGCCTTCATCAAGGACAATTACCATTACAACAGGTATGTTTTTAATCCTCCTATTATATATTGAGTTAGTGTTTAGATGTTTGATCTGTTAATTAAGCGTCTCTATTGCTATGCTTGGAGCTTCGATTATAGTGAGAATAAAACGAAAAGAAAAAAATATATCACAAAGAAGAAGAGCATGGTGCTGTCTTAGGAATGACGTATGATTATGATTATACTAGGATTTATATTAAGAGAGCGTTTTTCTTAATACTTCCCTCAAACCAAAAACGAGTTGTATGAATATTTCTATCATCACTTGCAAGGAGTTTTTATCACTGTTGTAAAAGGTAAATTACATACACTTATTGCTTGAGACTCTAATTAAGAAAAGTCACTGAGAAATCAACATAAATCCTCTATAAATAAAGCAGATTACAATTTCATCATTTGCTGGTCGAAGCAAATTACAATTCCACCCTTGTTCTTCGAGTTGTCAAGATCTGACAAGAAGCTTGTGGTAATTATACGATCGGTGAAGGGTTGTTTGTCCCTTGTTTTAAAGATTAAGGTCATATCAGTTGTAATGGTCTTTATAACAAATTGAGTATTGATTATACTAATGACACGGTAAAATTTCCCCAAAAATTAATCAATTGCTCAACTTTTATTTATTTATTGCATTTATGAGTTACCAATGCATCCCGCAGAATCAAGCAGTGATGCAGCCTGGAGCCAACAAGTCGAGTTCCAGTAAAGATATCGGTAACCCTGAGAATAGACAACCTGGTAAGAACTCGCTGAAATCTTATCGTTTACGGTTGTACCACAGAAGATTAAGATCAAGATTACATTGTGATATATATATATATGTGTGTGTGTGTGTGTGTGTGTGTATCTATATAAAACATATGTTTATGCATTTGCAGGTTGACATTTGGAGAAAGGGTAACTTATAGGAGGCTTCTTATTCCACTCCAACTAAATTTTGTGAAGAGAGAGTAGAGCTGAAGTACAGTCCAGAACCCCTTGGCTAACACTATTTTATACACATGTAACTATTTTCTTAGCATCAGTTTTGTTGTTATTTATCTTGGATTTCTTTGACACTAGCTTTTCATTCTGGCAAATTCATGTGAGAAATTATGTCATTGTTATAGCAGGATCCTAGTATCATAAATTTTTTTAAAAGTACTAAATCAATAAATTCTTCTAAATTTGAGAAATGTAATACCACAATAATATTTCATTTTCATCCAATCATCTTTAGATATATAATGTAAACACGGGAAAAATTGTAATTCTGGTCCTATAAAATGGAGCATGTTGCAGTTATAGTCTCATGATTTAAAACTTACAAAGCTAGTCCTATAGGACGCATATTTTAGCAATTTCGGTCCAACCCGTTAAAAAACAAACGAAATTTCACACGCAGAATGCATGAGCCGTCAAGTTTATTACTTTTTCATGTGCAATACACGCAATTAAACTAATAGTTCCGTCCGTCTTTCAATAGCCGAGACTAAAAATGTAAAAACCCTGCATCATACGAGACTAATCATCGTACAACTTTATAAACATCGAGACTAAAAATCGCAATTTTCCATACCATGGATCAAAGCCATACATTAATTCTCCATGGACTTAAGCTCCATCAATTGTTCTTTAATCTGATCTTGCACCAAATCCAAACGCTTCGAAAACACCTCCAATTCTAATATATGTTGCTTCCTCCATCTCTCATCAGCCATTTTACCTCCACCTCGCGCCAATCCAAATCCATTCGAATTCAAATTCGAACTCGTCGAATACGATGACAACAACTCCTTCAAAATCGGCGTTAAACACTTCTTCACAGTCTCTTCAATCACACTTGATATCGATCCGGTTATCCCCGTGCTGATAACAGGAATCGCTGCGATCGATGCCTGATTGTCGTTGTTATCCTCGATTTTCACCGATCCGGATCGATTTCGCTTCCTAGAGCGCTCAATTTTGCTGTTTACGTCGATGCAGTTAGGGTTAGGGCTTTGAAAATCGGTGAAATTAGGATTATTTTGATCATCATCGTCGTCATTGTTGTTGTTGACGTTGAATTGCGCGATTCTGCCCCAAATTTTCGACGAGATTTCGAATGTGACTTTTTCGTGAGAGCTCTTGAAGGCGTAATCCTTGCCGGAGGCGAATTTGTTGACGATGTTGCGGTACTTTTTCTTGAGTCTTCGAAGCTTCTCGACGAGCTGATTCTTGTTGAAATCGAGCTGGAATTTGCTCTTGATCTGGTCGTAAAACGCCGTCGTGTCGTGGTGGTGGTGGAAGGAAGTGTGAGGACCGCCGCGGTGGGCGGTGTAGTCGAGGAATCCTTGCAACAGCTCGATTTCGTCCTCGTCGGTCCAGAGGCGCTGGAAGAGCTTGGAGGCGGCGGCGGCGGATTGAGCCGGCTTCTTGGCGATGAACGTTTCGATTTCTTGCCTCGAGTGGAGGTTGTGGATTAGAGGCGGCGCGGCGACGGTGACTAGGGCGGTGGATGTGGACTGAGGGGGGAGATGGACGGCGATCGCCGCCGAGGAAGCGGAATCGTCGGAGATTTCGTCTTCGTCGTCGTCGAGGAGGATATCTACGTCTTCGTTGAAGTTATTAGCAGCGGCGGCGGCGGCGGGGTCCTCGGAGGAGGCCATTAGGATTAGTTAATGTGTTTGATTTTGGGTGGGGATTGAATTTTTGGGGTGCGAGATTTGAGGCTCCGCGAGTCCGACCTTGGATGGGGATGGTTGGTTGGTTGGTTGCGTGTGAAGACCGAGTTGGGTTGAACGCTTCCAATGCGACAATAGCCGATATTGGTTCGATTTTTCACATTTATTCCCGTAATTTTTAAAATATTTTGCATTTAATCTTGTATGTTTAAAATATTTTGTTTTTAATTTTAATCAAAATTTTTATTCAAATTTTAACTGCCAACTTTGTTAATCACTATTTTTGACCAGCTTTTTGGAGAATTTGTGTGCGATTAACACGTGATATTGAATAGAAATATTGTGATATAAAATAAAATTTGTGTACGAGTAACACGTGATATTAAATAAAAATATTGTGATATATAATAAAATGTGTGTGAATGTAACTAACACGTGCATTCTCCAAAAAGAAAAAAAATGTGAAATATGTTTAGTAACGATAGTTTTTTTAAATTTTGGATGAAAATATAACATATGTAAAACTTCGTTCAATATGTTTTAGTTTAGACCAAGTATTCGGACTATTTAAGAGGATCCGTGAATTATTAAATATGCATGTGTGATACTAAAGTAAAATAAAAATATCATGAATTATCATCCCTCAATTTACTACCCACATAATGAGCCGCCCGACACTAGAGCTAATGTTGGTTGGCCAACCTAAGTTTCACATTAGAGCAACAACATTGAATGGTTGTCTAACTTGGCACACTCACGTACAATAATTGCCTGGTTCATAAATATGAGATGAAATACCAAATTCGATTAAAATATCCTAACCCTGTCAATGTTCAATAAGCTCACCCAACAAACGAAGGCTAATGTATAGAACTTCGACGATTACCATATGATCATCTTCATAACTAGTTCCCAAAGCTTATAAAGAACAAGTAATGATAATTTAAACAAATTGAGAAAAAGTGTTACATAGAGAAGTTGATGATTATCACATATAGAGCCCCTCAGGAACACCCTCTTTCTTCTTGAACATAACCTTCTCTTTAGCCTTCTTGAAATCCGGATGTGTCACCTGTCCATCACATAATATATATTGGTCAATATATGCAAAGCAACAATGTCTTATATAGAGACCAAAGTATATCAGACATTATTAACAATTGAGCTTCCACTGTCGTGTAAATTACGGGCACACGAAGCAACACCAAGTTAAACATAGAAGGGCTCGTTTACTTCTCTTTATGGGATAAAATAGTAATCCTGATTATTTTATTATTCTTTGGATTACGTAATGTTGTGTCCAATTAATCTCATGTATACTCGGATTGATTAGTGGAAAGATACAAGGAAAAATTGTGCAATCTCAAATTTACTATTGTACATAAAAAACTTGATAATCACAATTTTACTAAAATGCCCATCTATCTCAAGTGAATTAAAATTTGATATTTGGAACCCTGCAACCATCATTTGCACGAGAAAACCAAAAGCCCTAATCATCTCCACCATATCCTCTTCCACCATTGAAGCTCATATTGACCATCGAATCTGAGAACAAGATATCTGGAAGAACTATACATTACCTTTGATGAAGCTAAAATACTTCCTTCCCCTCAAGAAACATTCAATCTCAAGCAAGCACTCGAAATCGATTCGGGAGGTAAAATTGTGAAGCCTATATATTTTATATTTTTTTCGTAATTAATGCTTTGTATAAGAATGGGTGAATCAGATTTGTATATGAATGGGTGAATCAGATTTGTATATGAAATTGTTAATTGAAAAAAAAAAGTGATGTAGAATTATAATTGTCCGATCGATATGTTATTGCGGCTGTGAGAAGTTCTTTGCTCAAGCTTTTAATGCTATAGTGAGAATTTCTTTGATCAAACATTTGTTTTTTTCTTAGCTGAACCTTTTAATGCATTCGTGCCTTCGATTCATTTCTAACAAAAAAAATTCAATTTTGATTGCGCAAGAGAGATGTTTGAAGTATTGCCCCTGTGAAATTAAGACAAAAACTAAGTCAATTTTGATTGTGCAGTTGGTGGCTACATGCAGTCTTCTTCTTCGGTGTTTTGATGTAGAGGAACGAGGATCAGTTTGATCAGGCGAGTCGGAAAATACTCTTCATGTTTTACAACTTTGCCTTTATTCTTCACAAGTTTGATCAGGCTACGAAGTTGGATCACTCTCTTATTAGTCTGTTAAAACATTGATATTAAGCAACTTTCGTAATGATTTTCACCCTTTTGTTATTTCTTTCGGTTAGTCGTTTCGATAAATTTGTTGCTTATCTTCTAGCTAGAAGGGCTTTGTGGATGAAGATAATATTCTTATCTCCCCATCGTGTTGCTTTTGCTCTTGAGACAGATTTATCTGCTTTAGTTTAATTATATAAAAAAGATGACAAAGAGAGTTTAGTATATAAAACCACATGCCACTACTGCATATATAAGCCGGCTACACAACAAGGATGTACATTACCTTGTACAATGTGAAAATCAAGGTAATGTATTAATCGGGCCATGGCACCCATTTCAAAGCACTAAAAAGTAAAAAATAAAAAGGAAAAAAACTGCAGAATCTTAAACAAACAAGCTTCAAACTAACATCGAAAATACCTTAAGACATGGAATGGGCATGTGGTTGGATTCTTCATTCAAGGAAATTGTAGTTTCTTGATTATCTTCTCGGTGGGAGTCAAAGTCTCTATAGATGGATCCTTCAATGGGGTAAGAGCATAAGGAACAATAGCCTTGGGGATGCTAGTTGGAGTAGTGACATTTGATTCAATCTTCACTGCATTGGGGCTCATTGGAGTTCCAAATTTGCAACGTGGTGATTGCACGTTGGTTGAGCATTCATCCGAAATGTTGATCACATTCATTTTTTCATTAGCCTTAAATTTTTTCTCATAACCATTAGAATCACCGCCTTCTTCGCCATGGTAAGCCCAAACCACATTGCCAATGATGTCATCTTTGAGCTCCGCATTCTCATCTTCTACCACTTGCACGGCTACCTCTTCAACATCATCATCACTTGAAACATCAACGATAACAATTGGAGGTGAAGGTAGTCGTGCGGGACGGGGTTTGAAGATGTTTTCAAGCATGTCCCAAGCAGGTTCACCCTCAGCAAAATAAGCCTTGGAAATCCAGTTATCCTATTACAAAATATGCACTTTTAAAAACATAATAATTTGAAAAAAATCCAGTGACCTTAGAACTTAAGCAAAATATTTGAAAAAAGTAAATATTGGTACCTTGGCCCAATTCTCCCACATTGATTTTGGTGCATGAACTTTGTTGTTTCCTTCGTCCCAATAAACACCCGACGTATCGAGGATTCTTTTGAATGCTATGTATCGTAAACTAAGTATACGCATACGAGAATTGCACTTTTCGAAAGTAAAATTAGTGCCAAATTTCTCATTCAGCTCATATTGGGCTTGTAGCACTGCATGGTCGCACATGTTGTGCTGGGGTTTGAACACTCCTTCAATAGCCATTTTTTCAAGAGTTTGGATGAAGAATCGATCTATGGCATGAGTCCATTCTCCCTTGTAAAACATTGATGCTTGGGTGGGAAACTCCATTGTAAACTTAAGTATTGAAAGACGAAATGCTATTTGTTGTGATGGCACAAGAAAATACGAGCACTAATGTGCCTATTTATTTTGAAAATGTGAAGACAATTAAAAGCTCTTTACCAACCTAAACACTCTATGATTTAAAATTGAATAGCTAAGTTTGGAAAATGTCATGTCTTGAGTTAATGCAAAATCTTATACAAAATCACCTTGTATCTATACAATAAAAGCAGCTAGGTTTTCATGTCACCGCCACATTAGTGGGTAATAAATGTAAAGCCTCATTTTAGTACCCACTCCATGGTTTTAGTAGAATGCACAAGTCTCCCTACCTGTATAACATTCAATTGTGTGTTGTCAAGTTATAGTCAATTGAAAGAACCATATCACTTGGTACAATTTAATAAAATCTGACATAATAGAGTGAATTGAAATAGACAATGTATTAATTTGAATATTGAATAGCCACCGCCAGATTGCTTAGGAAGAAAAATTGTTGTATACCATTTAATTCTTTGTTTCTTATTGTAAAGTAAGTTTGTTTCCTACACTCAAAACGAAAAAAGATGGAACTGGGATAGGCCACATACGTATAATTCTTCTTATAGGAAATTTAGAATTATTCTTAACATTTGATATGTGCCTTGTGCCCATATTATACCGCACCCTGTAATCAAGCTCCCACTTACGGCAGAGTTTACAATTTCATGACATTTCTTCAATTCTAGTATAAATGAATTTGTGGCAAAGTCTTGAATCATAGCTGAAAAATGTATATAATCAATATTGCCAAAGTTTACGAAGGCATGCTGCATAGTCAAATTTTAGAAATATGAATGGAAAAATAGCAACTGAACTTAGAGAACATATTATTGAAAATGCACTCATCATCTCCAAAATATCCAAAATAATCACCAGGTGTAACTGATGTCCACACATCAGACCAAAATAAACATATTATCCATGTCAAACAAAGCATTTAACACCATTGAGGCATAATCATTTAACACCCCAATAAAAGACTGAAATAAAAATAAAATCAAAGGACCATATGCTTCAGCATACTAAAGTATATTAATTGCTACCATTCAACAAAATACCCACCATTTCTTCCTTGTCTTCATCAGGGAGGCTGAAGAATAAGTCAAGATCCTTACTATTGTTCACCAATATCCTCGCCACATAAATTTTTTGTTTCCTCGTCAATCCGGATATCCCCCTTAATGCCTCGTAGACAACTTTTCGTTTTTCAGATGCATCAAACTCATAACCTATGCGTTTGGCAATTTCACCTAGTCTCTGGTTTGTGTCGGTGCAGTACTGGCCCATCATATCAACCATCCTCTCGTCAACTGAATCAATAGACTTCTTTCTTTTCGAAGATGATTTCTTCTGAGTCCCAGTCCCACTCCCCTCAGGTTGGCAAACTGACATTGGTTCATTTTCATCGTCGAGAACATTGTATGCTCCAGGTGGCCAAACATGTGGGTTTCTCCAGTGTCTTTTTCTTTGCTTGCATCAAGCAAATCATCAGCAGCTGCGTTGCAATCTTCAGCATGCTCACCTGTAGCGCGATCTTTTCCAAAGATTTCACACCAAGCTCGGTAAAATGGAAATGATTTGAACCTCATAGTTCGGGCATAGGAATCCGTCTAACAATATGAAGGTAAATCAAATTAATAGATGTATTCAATTTGAATTAAAAAAATTGAAATATACTTAACAAATCTTAGTTACCTTGATATGTTTATCCCACAACGCATCATCGTCGGCCGTGATCACGTGAGCAGTATCATTCCAATTGAAACCAGAGCGGGATAGCATGGTCTCCAAACAACTGTGAATTCTTTTCCAGACATGGATCTTAGAGTGTATATGAGGGTCAGCGCGCAAATTTGTACCGGGAAATGCCTTGACCATGGATTGCTCGAGGACAGCCAAGTACCCAGTCCTGAACCCGTTTTCACTTTTCCAACCTTTGGTTATGATGTCCTTCAAAGAAGCTACTAGGACTTCTTCCTCTTGCAAAGACCATATTCTTCGACTTTTATCAGATTTTTTTCCTGTTTTGCTTGAGAATTGGCTGCAACCACCGGTCTCCATTTCACCTACATAACAAGTAAACAAATGGCAGCATAATCTTCAAGAAACCAATGCCTATAGAATATTATTACAAATATCAGTCATAAATAAAATTTGCAGCACATTAATTCCAACAGTTCACACAGAAACAAAAATTAAAACGAACGTTCAAGCCATTTACGCACTTAAAAGTATCAACAACTAATAAAAATCATGTCTACAAATATGTTCTGGTACAATCCGAATACATGCCAAATCATAGTTCAAACATAGAAAAATGTTTTACTACTTCGTACTTTCAATACAATAACTCAACGTCTAGTAGCCCGCCACTGATTATACATAGATGTAGCTAAGGTGTCCCTCCACATTGACCATTGTGGAGAAGCCTCAACATTGTCAATGTAGTCATCAATAACATTTTGTTCATCAACGAGTTCAGGAATCATGTGCTCTAAAGGGTCCACAAGCATCTCAATACGAATGAAATTGTGAATTAAGCAACATGCCATGATGATGCGGTTTTGCACTTTAAGAGGGTAATATGAATGACTCCTAAGAATAGCCCAACGCATTTTTAGTAAACCATATGATCGCTCTATACAATTGCGAGCTTTGGAATGCACCATATTGAAGAACTCTTCTTTGTTTTGAGGCGCTAAGTTCCCTGAACCCCATTCTTTCAAATGATATCTAATTCCTCTAAATGGAGCCAAAAATCCCTCCCCATTTGTGTAACCATTGTCACACAAATAGAAATTCCCTGTCAAAATAACAAGTACAAAGAAATTACTACTTATAATATAAACAAGAAAATACCAACATATTGCTTATAGAATTTTGCTAACATACCCCTTGGAACGCGCAAGCCATTTTCCCTTGTAACTGCATCGCGTAAAATCCTACAATCTGCTGCACTTCCTTCCCAACCAGTTAATACGTAAGTGAAGTTCATATCTTTGTTACAGACACCTAGGACATTAACAGTAATTTCTCCTTTTCTATTGCGGTAACGTCCTTTATTAGCTAAGCGAGCCTTGACATTCACATGAGTCCCATCAAGTGCGCCTAGACAACCCTGACAAAATATCAATGAAAACACAGTTTATCATATACATCAAAATAAGCTTGAAGCTTAATCAAAAAATTTAACACCAAGTATAATATTTCAAAAGTAAATATTAGTTACCTTGAACCATTTCCATCTCTCATTTGTACAATCCTCGGGAATAGGCACAGGTTTCACGAGCAACAAATGATGAAGCTTTATAATCGCATTGAGCACAACATTGAAGTGCTTACTAATTGTACGGCCTGACCTCTTAAAATCAGTCCCCACGATACGATTTTTTTTGTGATGTGCGAGCACAGAAAGGAACATAGCTAACTGTTCACTTACCCCAACATTTCTACTTGGAATAAGACCACCCACATTTTCTACAAGATAACACAATCGACCAAATGCATTCCGACTCATCCTCAAATTATCAATGCAAGCTACATCACTAACTTGAATAATATCTCGCAAGTGTTCAACTTGTTTTGGGATTTTGGAAATCAAGCTATATTGCTTGTAAATTCTACGTACAATGTCACGACGTACATATCTACGCTGTCGATAATATTCAAAACCCATAGTCAAGAAGGTTACACTTTGAGACACAATCTCTTGCAATACGAGTAAGATCTCATCATTATTGGTAGAAATATCCATCCTAAATCAAATACAAAAAAAATCATCCCAAGAAGATGTACCGACAAATAACTTTCATCACAATAAATAATTGACTTAGAATTTTTTTTATAAAGATGTAAAACAAATAGAACAACTTGCATATGCATAAAACAAACAGTACTCAAGTTTACAATAATAACTAAGCTACTCAAGATTAGTGTGGAAATTATACATACATGTGACCTGCTTCTTTTTCACATTAAAATCTAAACAAATTGAGCCAATGGTATAGAATCTTAAAGGGAATGCTAATATAAACAAAAGCAAACTATGTATTTTTAACCTTAAAAAAAATATATTATAATATGTAAAGAGTGAGCTTCTTCATACCTTTTCTTCAGAAAAAAAAAAAGGCTTCTTTATACCTTGGATATGGCTAGCTCCTTTTCAACCGTGGGACTCTTGGTGCCTCTGTAAATGGAACCATTTTTCACTTTAGATTTAGATTAATATTCACATGTGGGTCTTGTTTTCTGAAATATACATAGAATATTTTGAAAGACAAATTAAATTATATATAAACTCATATATATGTGTGTGTATATATATACACACACACACATATATATACCAAGAATTGATTCGAAACTCCTTGTGCCCACGCTTAAGAAGAGAGATAATGTCGACTCATAGCTTGTAGTTGCTTCTGGGTCGATTTGTTTCCGACATTTTTACTGAATCAAAGCTTCTTTAGTTCCGCAAAAAACTAGGGTTTACCAAAAAGGTGAAGAACGAGTTCTCTCAATTTTCTTCTGCTTAGAAGGTTTTTCTCAGAAGATCTCTTTTGTACAGAGAATTAGATTTTCATATCTATGGGGGCATACAAGTAATTTGGAAATTAATTTTATGGGCATATTTGTCTTTTAACTAGACATCATTTATGCCAATTCATATGACTATTAAATACCACCTTGGAGGTTGGTATACCTAATCCCTTTAAAATGGAGCTGGGTACCGGGCCAAGCATTTTAAATAGGGCCACCATGTATTGAAGTACACATGGTACTAGGTTGTATTAATTAGTTAATACACCCTTGTAAGGGAAAGTAAACAAGCCCGAAGTGTCTAAGATTGTGTTTGGATTGATGGACCTGAATTTGATAAATGGATTCGGAGGAAGGATTTTAAATTTCGAATAATGATTGAAATAATAGCTTATAACAGTTTCAAGGATTTTGAAATCCCCTGTAACTTTAAATTATCCAAAAAATAAATATATATATATATACTAGTCGGTAAAGGCGTGTGTAAAAACATAAAATTGATATGTAATTTTTCTGAGTAAAATTCAGGAATAGAAAAAAATAAGGTGGAAAGTAGATTTAATGTGATTAATGAAAAAAATAGTTAGATAAGTATAGGGAGATAATAAAGAGAGAAAAATGAGGGGAAAGAAAAATAACTGTGTTTTAGGAGATGAGATAAGAAATATTAGGAGAGAAAGAGATTGTGTGTGAGGAAAAATAAGAAAGAGAAAATAATATATGAAATAAAATACAAAAGAAAAAACTAAATGGGACACTTGTCAAAATTTAAGAATTGGAATGGCTTCACCAAAAATTTGACAGCCCAAGGTAGTTACTTTAAGCCCCTTATCCTTTATATAATAGTATATATATATATATATATATATTATTATTTTGTTTTTATTTTGGGTGGGTTGGGGTGGTCCTCAGTTTCCGAACCAGTTGAAAACTTCTGTAGAATTTTAAAAGGATGTATAGATTTACCTTCATGCGCCGCTCTCTCAAAGCAAGCAAACCAGCTTCAGTACATATGGCCTTGATATCAGCCCCGGAAAACTCATCTTTTGTCATAACAAATTCTTCCAGGTTGACATCATCAGACAATGTCATCCTTGATGTGTGTATCTAAATATCAAAACAAGACAATTAACCCTCATTGAAGATGTTAAAAAATTATTATAAGCAACGGATCATGTTATACATACCTGGAAGATCCGCCTCTTTGTCTTGATATCTGGAAGAGGAAATTCAATCTTTCGGTCTATTCTACCAGGTCGAAGAAGAGCAGGATCAAGACTTTCAATTTTATTTGTTGCAAGGATTACTTTCACATCTCCTCTCGAATCAAAACCATCTAATTGATTCAGCAATTCCAACATAGTCCTCTGAATTTCACGTTCACCACCTGAGTGAGCGTCGTACCTGTAGAAAGCATTCTTTAGTAACTACAACAATTTACTTATTTCAAGGCCACGAATCATCCGGACATTACCTTTTTGTACCCACAGCATCAATTTCATCAATGAAGACAATAGATGGAGAGAGATCATCAGCAACTCTAAAGAGTTCTCTCACTAGTTTAGGACCATCTCCAAGGTACTTTTGAATTAATTCACTTCCAACGACACGCAAGAAAGTAGCTGATGTAGAATTTGCTACAGCCTGTAAAAGTTTATGGATCAAGAGGTTTATAAATTATAAACTTGTCACATACAAATTCTCATATATAATATAGCCAACAATAGTATAAAGCAATCGACTACACATAATGGAGAAGAACAATACAGCACATCCGGAGCCATATGCAACTCTGCAATGCCCTCCACATGCACCAAATAGGAGCCCATTTAAGGAATCAAATGCAAGAAATAATTCTTAAAGCTAAGATAGTCGAGATAAGAAGAAAACTGCACGGGCTTGACCAAGCAAGCTTCAGTCATTACAAAGTTAACTCATTCTTCCTTACCGATGCAAAAACTATTACATCTTGTATCCGTGTCTCAGAAAAAGGTAATAACTGAAATAGCAGCCACAAATAGTTCCATGTTTTTCATTTTTCATTTTTTCATCCTAGACACCACTAGTATAGGAAAAAAAGGTTGACATTTGACAAACAATAGAGAGATGCTAAAGACAGTCAATGTTCATATAAACTACTGATACATTTGAGGAGATATAATTATATGACCTTGACAATTGAGACTCAAAAAAAACCCAAGAACACACACCTTCGCAAGTAAAGTTTTTCCTGTTCCAGGCTCTCCATAGAGTATGACGCCCTTGGGAGGTTTAATACCAATATCTTCATATAACTCAGGATGTGTTAAGGGGAGCTCAACTGCCTCCTTGATCTCCTGGATCTGTGCATCTAGACCACCAATATCAGCATATGACTCCAATGGAGCCTTCTCAACCTTCATAACGGATACCATGGGGTCCACATCATCTTGAAGTAATCCAACAACAGAAAGAACCTAAAAAAAAAAAAAAAAGCAAAGTTTTTCTCAAATTAACGACAGTATTAGGGAATTCCAGTTCCCCACCTCAACCACAACAGGTGCCCTTCTCTCTAGCACTATTATTTTCTTTAGAGTGCAAATTCCTTAAGTAAGGACTCATAGTATATGCTTCTCCTTTTTGGTTATAAAATCCTGAATAACACTCAGGAATGTACTTGTAACCAGTAAGGAACTTCGTTTTCTAACTTAACAAATTCAGGAATACAAAGTGTAGCTCTTTTCACCCTTTTTTCTACCGGTAGAAACAGGATAACAGACCAATGAATTAAACTCTAGCTACTATTCAGACAAAAAATAATTAGAGACTAAACATTTTCGAATGTGTTCATTCTCCAATTTTTTCGGCTTGCATGGAATATTTTTCAATGGAACTTTTCCAAGTGCCAGTGCATCTCTTGATTATTACCATCCATCAAGATGACATGCTTGGGTAACCCTACATACGGCACAAAAAATGGGACCGACATTGCCAGCACATAACTGCCCAATGATGTAGCTTAACTGTAAAATTTACTTAAGCTGTTCCATTAGATCGATCTACAACAATTTTCTGTCCAGAAACGAAAGCTGAAACTTGGCGTTAGCAAAAAGTAGAATCAATCTACATCTAATGTGAAACACAAAGCTAATAACTGCCCACAAGAGCTTCCAAACTTATGCTCTTAGCTTAAATTCAATTCAAAAAAGGAAAAAAGAGAAGAAAAACACTAAATTGAACCACCTAGAATCGCCCACCTGAGTAGAGCTCAAAGATTCTAGTCAAAAGATGAAGAAAACCAAACTTTCCAAATAACAATCCCTACTAAAACACACATAAATCGACTATCCAACACTACCTCAGCCTAAAATCTAAACTATTCAATTTAGTACCAAAACTAAATGAACAAAAAAACTCCAACTCCTCCTCTTCCCCTCGCAGGATAATCGCAAATCACTATTCTCCGCTTCGAGATGCAAATTAGCAAAATCTAACTAAACAGATAACACTATCTTCTCCATCTCTATGCATGAAAATCAAAAACTCAAAAAAAAAAAAAAAAAAAAACTAATGACCAAACATTCGAAATTCAAAACCCTAATTCACCAACTCCATACCTTATTGTGCATCAAAATCGCACATCCAGGCTCGAGCTGATCCTTATCCACGAACGACAATATACCAACATAATACTCCGGTCCTACCGACGACGAAACAATCGCGTGATTCTCATCGATCAGCTCCTCCAGATTACCAACACTCATCGGCGAGCCTCGCAAATCGTCGACCTTCGATCGATCCTCCTCCGTCTTCTCCTCCTGCGGCTTCAATCTCTCTTGATTCGCCACGAACTCTTCTTCCATCAGCAGATAGTCCTTGATCCGCTCCATCTTTAGCAGCCTCAGCTTGCACTTCGTCAGCGGCGTCACCGCCGGAATCCGCGCCGCCGCCTCCGGTCCTTTCTGCTTCCGCTGCTTGCGGCCGACGCGAGCCGGCGGCGCCGCCGGTTCGAACTTCTTCTCCTTCTTGTCGCCGTCGTTTTTACGGTCGCCGGGAGGTTGCCGGTTTAAACCGCCAGGTGTGCCTTGCCCCATGATTGTGATTTGTGAGGTGTAATTGAAGTTCGATTTGGGGTTTCTTTTTTTTGGTTTGGGATTTTTATGTATTTGAGAGAGTTATCTTTGTGTTCAAGAAAGAAACGTACAGGGGATTTGGGCACGTGAGCTCCACGTGATTAATTGGCAAAATGTCACTTTTAGTCCCGCAACTTAGGGGGCGTCGACAAAATAGGCCACATAATCTTTTTTAAAATACGTTTAATCCCGTAAGTTAACAAAATTCGGCACACTTAGGGAGTGTTTGCAAACTCTACTGCTTCTAGAGAAGTGCTTTTGAGTGAAAAATAAGCAAAATCAATTGAAAAGCAAAAGTGGGTAGTGTTTGCAAAGACAAGCAGAAAATAGAAAAAAGTTACAGAGCGTGTTTGCAAATAGAAGTGATTATCAATTAGCTTTTTTCCAGAAAGTACAATTTTGCCCCTAAAATAAAATAAAAATCATATTTTCTTCACATTATATTTCTACTATTTTTTTAACAAAATACCCCTAAAGACATATGTTTATGAAATAATATTGATTTTTAAAGGATAGTCAAAAATTCTACAAGTGTCTGTCACATGCTCACATTCAATTTTTTTTGTTTCTTTCTTTTAAGTTTTTCTAAACCTCACTGGCTTGCAATAAGCATTTTAACAAATATTATAAACATAAAAATAATTTAACAATAAAAATTAATTATTTTTTAATAACAGTATGTGATATAAGCTAGGTTGGTAGTTTTGGATTTTCAGAACTCTTGGCCTTGAAATATCTCTTGATTTCATTAATATCCAACGACTAAAATATAATTAATTTAATTTCCAACAAATCAGTAGGAATTCTAGGTAAGGGATGAACGATTTTACATTAAGAAATTGCTCTCCTGATGTTTTTGTGAATTTTAACGTTAGTTTTTTAAAAAAAGATTTAAAGACTAATCTGGGAATATGGAAATATTTTCAAGGATAAAATTATCATAAAAAATTTATTTTAATTGCAGGAATTTAAAAAGCACCTAGAAACACCCCCTTACCCAGCTTGGAGCTTTTGGCTTCTGGGAGCTTAATTTTAGAGAATCAGAAGCAAAAGCAGAATTTGCAAACATTACAAAATTGCTTTTTTTTTTAGCTAAAAGCTCAAAAGTGCTTTTGTTTAAAGTTTGCAAACACTCCCTTAGTCATTTATATATATGTAAACACATTAAGTCCTGTATATATGAATGAACAATATTCAAGGGTGGCTACTAGGAGTGACCACCGAGTCGAGCTGGCTCGAAAAAAGCTCGACTCGAGCTCGAGTTGAGCCTAACGAGCCAAGTTTTTCTGTTGAACTGAGCTCGAGCCCAACTATGCTTGTTCGAAGGCTCGCGAGCCTGAAAAACAAAATAATTTTTTTTAATATATATAAAATATAATATTTTATTTATTTTTTTAATATATACATTTATATAATATAATATCTTATATTATTATATATGTATTAGTTATTAAATATTTATGATAATTATATTTAATTATATATATATATATATATATTTGATATGCCCGTAAATTATTACGACATTGTGTTGGGCTTTATTAAAAGATGGGCTCAAGGAGGGATGAAGCAGTGGGCTAAAATTAGGAAGGGGGGCCAAAGGAAACTTAGAAGTCGGAGCACTGATTAGCTACCTAAGAGGGATAGCTGGGTAAATCGCAAGGAAGTTGAAAAATAGCTGAAAGAAATAATGGAAGGCATGACTAAAGAAGGGACAGCTAAAGAAGAGATAAGAGTGCATAAGGATCAAATCGTATCTAATCCTAACTTGTATCCCTCAAAAGAGGGGAGATGACTCCTCATCCCCCCAAATGTGGAAAAAATCGCCTAACCCTAACAAACTAGGGAGAAAATTCGGCCAAGTTGGTTTATTTATAGGAGAAAATTCATCATTTGTGGGGTGACATTCACAATTGACAGAAAAAAGTATAATATTATTGTATTTCTTCATCTACTTCGAGAGAAAGTTGAAAATAAAAGAAATGAAAATTTAAGTGTTCTTCTTACTAGTTTTTATTCAGAATTCTTTACTTATTTTTGAAACTATCTGTCTTCTAAAATTAGATTTCTCATATTCATATAAATAAAGTCGCGTTTGAATTTGCAGAATTTTCTTGGTGTAAAAACAAACCGCATCAATATTAATACAAAATTAATAATATATATTAAGTAAAAAATAATATTATTTTTTTCTAAACTCGAGCTCATTTTTCTGAGACTCGTCGAGCTTGAGCTCGAAATTCTTGGCTCGAGCTTGAGCCCAGAATTTTGGCCAAGCTCGACTCGTGGGCACCCCTAGTGGCTGCTTCTAGGCAAACCTATTTTCATACAAAAGTGCCAATAAACGAAAGTTTTATGCCCGTGACTTATGTCCCCACTCCAACTACTCTAATCTTGCATCTATTAAAAAAAAATCAATTTTGGCCATAAATCCATGCACAGTCCGTCTCCCCCTTGACAGGCCGGAAACTAAGGTTTGTTTGATTTGGGAATTTCAAGCATAATGAGAGAAGTTTCAATTTTCTGGGTCGATATATCTTGGCAAATGAAAGTTCGAAGCTACAAAAGAAGGATTTGGGGTGCAATCATTGAAGAATCAATTTGGAAGATAGAAATATGGGTTTATTAGATTTGAGGATTGTCGATTGATTTTTTTTTCTTTTAGTCTTCTTTTAATTCAGAATTTTTGGAGGAACACGCGATAATTGCGTGACTCGATCTGACAAGGAAAGATGGCCAGCGTGTGAATATAGAACTAAAGTTAAACTGTTTCAATAGACGTATGACTAAATGTGTTGGATTTGGTTAACTTACCGGTTAAATCTTTTTTTGAAAAAAATAAATAAAAATAATTGAACCTATTTTGTCAATACCCCTAACTCACCGGACTGAAAATGAAATATGGTATAATGACATCATCATTTTGGGCCAAACAAAATGGATCCCAATCCCAATTGGGCCTCATAATTATAATTTGAGTGGTCTAAGTAGCCCAACTCATGAAGGCTAAAGCCCAAAAATAATTCCCTATAAAACCAAAAAGAAATAGGAGCTGTAATTGAAAGTGTTCATGAAATTTGCAGTGGAGAAAATAATGGGACCTAAAAGCTGCGAAATTTGCGAGGAGGCGCAATCGAAATACAAGTGTCCTGCTTGTTTAATTCCATAGTAAGTTTTGATTATGTATTTTACGGAAATTATTTTCAGTTTTTGATTCAGTTAATTATTCATCGATTGTGAAGCTAATTTTGTGCTGAATTTTTGCTACGTCTTGCAGTTGTTCCTTGGCATGTTACAAGAAGCACAAAGGTGCGTAAATCAGCTTCGTTTTTTTGCGAGTTTTGGTGTTTATTTGATGTATTTGTTGTTAAGTTATAGATTTTTTGTTGTGTTTATGCAGAAATCCCTTGCACGAAGCCGGAATCTTCTTCCGAAGAAAAAGTTTGTAAGATTTCCATTTCTTCCGCTGTATACTGCATTGTATCAGTTGTCTCAGGAATAGTTAGGGCTGTAAACGAGTCGAGTCGAATGAGTTATTGTTCAAGTTTGTTTGAATTATTATCGAGAGCTTCAGATTTGATGGTTAATCGAATTGAGCTCAAACGAGTTTTACTCGAGCCGGACATGAGTCGAGTTCGAGTTGCTTCATTTTTTTGTACATATTTTTTCACTTTTAAATAATCGAGTTGGGGTCAAGCCGAGTTTCAAATTTATCGAACACAGAAAAGCTGTTCAAACTTGGTTTGATATGTTAATGAACCAAGCTCAAACGAGCTTTTATCGAATGATCTTGAGTTTAGTATCGAGTAACTTGATTCGTCTTTCCACCCTAGGAATAGTGTATGGAATAATGGTTTTATTTAAGTGAAATATATATATATATATGTGTGTGTGTGTATATATATATAGTATTGCTAAACTACTTTTATTACTTTTTATTTGAGCTTCTGTTTATAATAGTAGTTAATTCTGTATTAAACAAAGTGTTACCTGATTTAAATTGATGGTTTGTGAACTGGTAGAGAATGATTTATCAGAAGCAGATATTTCCGTTGTTTTTGTTATGTGTAATGTGATGCAGTAATGATAATTTTGTTGCATTTCCTTAATATTGAAGATCAAAACTGACCTGTAGAAACAGAGCTATTTACGGAAAATAGAGCTCACTTTCCCTCGTCCTAAATAAGAAGCTCAAATCGTCTTAGTTTAGTAATGCAGAACGACGACAGCTGGCAGATTTTTAAGATTGTGAAGTCCTCTTTTGAGCATTAGCCTTGCATTTACCATTGTTATGGATAAAATAGTAAAGTACAAGGTGTTTTTACGAGGTATACTACATAGAATATGAATGAGAATTTCACCTATCGAGTATTACAGCTAGCAAGCTTTGGTTTCAGTCTTCAATTCTCGCATTCAGGAGCGAAATGTTTTCATTTCAGCAAATCTGTTCAAAAATAGGACAGAAATTTTTCCCTTATGTTTTTACTGATTCAGTTATTGTGAGACTGTAATTTTTAAAGTTCCTTCAATTGAATGAGGTCTACAATCTGAAAATTCTAGTGACTCGACGGGCTACATTGACCTATTTCTTACTTTCTGACTACATTTAATTTAGTAGTTATATTATAAACAAAATCCTTTAAATATTTAGTACACCAACTGATATGATGCTCTTGTAAAGAATTAATAAACTAAGCACAAGTTTTTCGAGCTTTTTAGATGGTTGCATCCCTTTGCTGATATGGTATCTCTCTGCAATGAGTGAACAATAACTTATGCGATGGTTCTTGGTTTTCTGTTTGACTCATTAAACTATTTGTTGCTTTCTACTTTAAATCACCATGTAAAAGTTTGATATTTGTATCAGCTCCTGCTTCAGCGCCAAGTGATGGATCTGCTATAGCACCAAGTGATGAAAAACCATGTTATATTGATGAGCCGATTGAGATGTTGCAAAATTCGCAACTTCAATCTATAGGTGAGATTCTCTGGAGATTCTCTGTTATTAACAGTAACATTCTAAAGCACATCAGTCTCACTGGCTCCCAATGTCATACTTATGTTGTAGATCCATGCATCTGTCTTTTTTCTTCTTTGTTTTAGGGTAAAAAGCACTTTTGACCCCAACTTATGTCGTTGAGAGCACTTTAGTCCCCAACCTATTAATTTTGACACCCGACTACCCAATCTTTGTCATTTGTGACACTTCAGTCCATTTAACCGTCGCTGGTAGAATCTTTTGGAATATTTAGTCTATTTTAAAAATGCTTTTTACCCTTTTTAAATATCTACTTAAGTTTTTATATTGTGTCTATGAATTTCATGGAAAGAGAAAGGTTTAGATTTACTTTGATTGTATATTTAACAATACATGGAATTGGAGGTTTAAGAGATAGAGCTTAATTACTAAATTGATTTGAGGTTTGAGCACGGAAAGTCTCAAAAGTTTCAGCACATATGGTTCTTGTACATGACTCTATTCAGAACTCTAACAAGCTTATGGCTCTTAACACGGTCTTTCTTCCCTTTCCAATTATTTTGCAGCTTCTTCTAATGAAATTCGTGATTTAATAAAGGACAAAAAGCTTCAGAAACTCATATACGACATTGATTGCTCTGCAGATGCTGAGAATGTAAGTACTTCTAATCCTGCTTAGATGCACTTATAGGTCTTTTTGATTCTCCACTGAGAAATATTTACTTAAAACTTCCAATGTATGTCATTTTGAAAGATTACAGTTATGGGATTAATTAAAACTTTGGAATATGTTTCTGCAATATTAATAGGAGCTTGATGAAGCAATGGAAGAGGCGACATTTCGTTTATTTGCTGAAAAGGTGCTCTACTTCATCTTAATACAAGTATCAAGTTTCAATTTTATTATGATAACATTTTACTTATTCATACAAAAGGTAATACAAATTTACGTTATACGATTCTCTTGCTCAATTGCAGATCTTGTCCACCATTGGTCCCTGAAGCTTGAGCATTACTAGACTATTTTGTTGTAGCGTACGTGTTAGTAGATCAATTCTCCTGTGAAAGATTAAAATTAGGTGTATTTCTTCTTGTTCGCCTTTTTCTTTCAACGGTTAACAGGGTAGAGGATCATAAGAGTCCCCATTGTTGTAGAATATCTCTATTGAGCCATAATTATTACCCGAAGCCTGTAGTCACGAATATTTGCTAATCTAATGATCTGATTTGTACACTTGCCTTTCCTGTGCAGCGGTCCATTCGTATTGTAGAATCTGCAGAGTTGAATTCAGTCTATTTGACTGAGTTTATTTCGTAAGCAATGGCATTACAGTTTACCATAGAAGAATTGCAGAAAATGTTAAAGTTTCTTTAAATTAAAGTGTATCTTAGCCAAAACTAGTGCACATTGAGCATGCCCGTCATTTTGATCCAAACAAAGTATATACAGTGGTTTAAGTTCATTCATTCACATCTACTGCTATAAACTAGCGAGGTACGTCCATTTTCACATAAACCAGGAATAAGTTGCAATGGTAATCCTCCAATAGGGGTGCCACGAGCCGAGCTCGAGCCGAACTTGGCCAATTACTTGACTCAAATTTGAGCTCAACGGGCCTTAGAAAATGAGCTCGAGCTCAGAAAAAAATAAAAATACAATTTTTTTATTAATACATATTAGTACTATTAAATATACTCATGAAAATATTGAGTATATCATTATTTATACATATATAATATTATATTTATGTATTTATTAATAAATGAATAAATAATATATTATATATATCAATAAATAAATAAAATATTAACTTTTATTTAGGCTCGCGAGCCTTCCGAACAAGCATTTTTTTGGCTCGAACTTTGTTCGTTAGATAACCTCGGCTCGTTAGGGTCGCTTGGAGCTATTTTCGAGTCGGCTCATTGATCACCCCTACGGCCCTACTCTCCATCGGCTTCTTCATAGACAGGGTTTAACCTGTTAGCAATGAATATAACACCGAAATACATCACATCTTCTTTTCTAAGTGTACTTTCATATATTCTATAACCACATAGCTTTTGTACATCGAGTGTATATATTACATGTCAGATTTATATTTTTTGAAATATCTTATACATTTAGCCCGACAATATAGAGTTTAAAATAGATAACCAAATTGTTACTCAAAATGGACTAGAGTCGGAGCATGATATTCATGTAAATGCATGAAAATTCTTCTCACATCAAACTGGGGAATGAGCTACATCAATTAGAACATTTCAGGGTAATTCTATATCAGATCGAGTCCTTTGATTCGAATGTGTATTCTTTGTCTATCTCTTTCACATAAATGTTATTTGAGAGAGATTCCACTAAAATTATTGAATTTTGTCTTACATAACTTTTTCCAACATTCCACATAAATTAAACTCATATTTGCTTATCATGTTATTAAATATAGTGCGCTTGTGATCATATCAACTTGTCAAAGAATAGTATGAAAAATTCCATCTACCAAGAAATGGAAAAAAAAGAAAAAAAAAGATAATTGAGGTCATCTTCTAATTAATAAAGGGTACTTCATAATATTCCATGCATATGCTAGAACTCATACAAATCACAACACTACAATCTCAGGCTAAACAACAACGGACAAACTTAAACAAGCCAAGATTTCGCACACACCTTCAAGAACACTACTACAATCAAATTATAATAAACTTAAACACTAAAACAACACAACAAGAACACCAACATTCTAAAGCAGGAGTTGAAGCTGGGTGATACTTAGCGACTCTGGGAATTTGTACCCCGAGTGATCTCCACCCCTCATGTGTACATGAGAGGCCCATACACACGAGGAAATGGTGGAGATCATCCTGAGACCCCAAGTCACCCCTAAAGCTTCAAGGATGTGGCAGGGCGTCACCGCCGCTGCCGCCTAACCCGCCTAGAGAACCCGAGCCACCAGGGACGCTGCCACCGCCTAACCCGCCTAGGCCAGGGATGCCGCTGCCAACAGTACCTACTCCACTAACATCATGACCGTTGGGCCCAGTCCCGATAATGCCTCCGACGCCGCTAAACCCATTGCTTCCACCAACGCCGCCTCCGGCGCCGGCTCCTCCGAAAACGCCACCGAATGGTATCCCATTGTCGCCAATTCCGGCGTAGCCTCCGTTGCCTCCGAAGCCGACTACATTCTTCTGATCAGTAATGCCGGCGGCGTTGCCACCTGGCAGAACCCTGGCTGCAGCCTGATGGGCTACAAGAAGAACAACAAGCAACATGAAACTCCACTTCCCCGCCATTCTCTCTCTCTCTCTCTATATATATATTATATATATACTCTTTTCCTTCTTTCTCTCCCTCTCTTAAGTTTTAGAACTCTCCAATGCTAACTTGACACCTGAAAGAATGTGCTTGGTTTCCCCGTTTTAAAGGCGAGAGAGAGAGAGAGAGAGTAGGGAGCAGTTGAGAGAATTTAATGGCCGAAAATGAAGATTTCACGGATTCTTTGAGTTCTGATATGCATATATATATGTATATGTATACAGTGTTTCTCTTTTTGGATATAAAGTGGTTTAATCAGAAATTTTCTGGGGGAATTTAGTACGATGGTCAATATTCGTTGAATATATGTTATATATATATATATAGTGTGTGTGTGGTTTTTTCAGAAATTTTATGGAGCATTGCCCCTTGGTCAATGTACAACAGTTATCTGTTAATGGATCGATCATCGTGATATATAAGCATGACAATGTGAAATTGGAGGAGTTTTACCCCCATGGTCAATTACCAATATATATATATATATATTTTCTGCATTATCATGAATTGGCTGGCAAAACCTACTTAATGCGCCCAAGGCAAATAATAGAAATTGATTTCTATCGAGTCTAACTGGCTGAGTGTGTCATCACACTTATTTGTATTTATCTTTTTTATACATAAGTGTTTGTGAAAATCACACATAATAAAACTTATTTTGTAAGAAATATAAATACCAGTATCATTAAACTAAATAGATTTTCCCAGAAATTGTGATTGATATAGAGCTTAGCTAGTTTTCAGGTAATACTTGGGGGGCTCCCGAACCTGGGGTCTCGGGATGATTTCCACCAGTGTATGTATATATAATGGTGGACCCCATATGTATATCTATACACTTGAAGTGGAGATCAATCAGGACTCCAGTTGGTAGGTCCCCAAGTATCACCCCTAATTTTTTGAAAAAATCTATGGTAGACCAAATCTCATGGTCCTAGTATTTATTTATTTCAAAATTAAAAAAGTGTATTGTGTGCGATTTTCTCACGCATGCTCATGTGAAAATGATAGAAACAGAATGCACACTTGAATCATTGGACTCATCTCACATAGAATTGCCCTTAATTTTTTGACAATCATATGTGTTTTTGCATTCTGAAAGTTGACAACATAGCCCCTTTGAATCACACGAGATTTTCTATTGTGAAATAGTGTTGCATCTCGTATTGCATATCATGCCTGTCCGACAAGTGTATATAATCCATAATAACTTTATATTCAAGGGAATATTTTATACACATGTCATTCATATGTGAAGTGTAATAGGAGATTGCAACATCATTTGCAATAGGAAATCTCAACTGCTTTGAATAGTCTTCAAGTTTCTGCAATTCTGGACGACGTCGTTATAAATGCAGTGCAATGCTACACAGATACTTCTAAATAAGGTCTTGTGCAGTATCGTACTCATATTGGATATGAATACAGTTAGGATACAGGATGGATACGTATCAGACACGTTTTTGAAGTATCCGAAATAGAAATTTTAAAAAAAAATCAGATAGGGGTGGATATGGCCTGGATACGATTGATACATTCCGGATATGTTTCGGATACGAAAATTGAAGTATCTAATTGGAGATGTGTACTATTTAATATTATGCAATACTTTTATGGCCAAAATAAAATAAAATATCTTTTGACGATGATCCTCCTTTGATGAACAAAGATATTAGAGTTTTTCATATATATTTATTATCTAGTTTGACTAATTGCTCAAACTTATGGATGATTTTATTGCTTATGACTACTGATTAGAGGATTTATTTGTATATTAATTATTGTAATTACATTTTTTATGTGACCTCATTCAGTGGATTACACAAAATTTTGAGTTTTTGCAACTATATTTTGTCATGCAATCTTCATAAAGTAAAATTTAATTATGGATTCAAAGAACTCCAATATGTAAGAACATTTATAGGTTATAGTTTATATAAATTTAAATATAATTTTAAACATATATATACATATAAATATATATATTTAGTGTCCCTGGTGTATCGTATCTCAGAATTATGAAAAATTGTGTATCTCGTATCCGTGTCGTATCGTATCCGTATTTTTATATCCATATCCGAGCATCATAGATGCGGTGTGAACAGCTGTTAGGGCCAGGTTGCTATAAGTTGGTAAATTTCATTAATTCACCCTCTTTAAGTTGATATAATAAAAACTTAAAGTCACACTTAATTATTTGTTACTATTATAACGATTGCACATTAAGTACGTACAAACTTGTGTATAATTTGCAATTATTGTGTTTGTATTTGTGCGATTATTGTTATTATTATTGTTATGATTATGTTAATTTGTACATGTACACATAACTTTCTATATAGTGTAATAGAGAGATTATTAGATCACTTAGTGTGAACGGTGACACTTAGTGTGAACGGTACTTTTTTAAAAAAACTTAGTGTGAAATAAAATAATTCTTACTCGCACCTAGTGTTTCTATACCATACTGTAAAGATTATATTTATGAGACTCATCTTTTGCCGATATGACGAGATTATGTCCATTCAAAGTGAAAAATCTGTCATAGAAGTAACCATAACAAGGTGTTTTTATACCAAACTGAATATTCAAGTGAAATCAACATTATATTGATTTGACATAATCATGATTGTTCTTTGTTGTTCATGAAATTTCGAGTATAAGCAATGGCAATAGCTAGCTTCAAAACTTACGAGCTTCACTTTTGTCGACGAAAGAAATTGTGTCAGTCAACACTCATTTCAATCTTTTTATTTCAAAATAGTGTATCGATTTTGCATCATCTTATTTATACACCATTATAGGCGTATATAGTTTATGTTAATTTTATATTTTTGAAAATTTAGGATATACATATCATTTATAAGTGAAGTTGAATACGTGACGGAATACAATTTTACCGTAGAGGATTTGAATTAGTAATAACCTTGTAATAAGTTGAATTTAGAAAGACATTCAAATCTACTGCTACAACTAGCGACATACGTCCATTTTTTACACAAACCACGAATAAAGTTGTAGTGGTAACCCTCCAATAGGAGTGCCACGAGCTGAGCTCGAGTCAAGCCTGACCAAATTGCTTGACATGAGTTCGAGCTCAACGGGCATGACAAAATGAGCTTCAGCTTGGATCAAGTCGAGCTGAGATCAAGCTCAGGAAAAAAAAAAATAAACAATTTTTTTAATTAATATATGTTATTATTAAATATAATCATGAAAACATTTAATATTTCATTATTGAAACATATATAATATTTATATATATATGTATATATTAATTAATAAATAAAATATTATTTTTTATTCAGGCTCTCGAGCCTTTGAATAAGATTTTTGGTTCGAACTCTATTCATCAATTAACCTAGGCTCGTCGGGCTCGCCTCGAGCTACTTTCGAGTCGGCTCATTGATCACCCATATCCTCCATCGGCTTCTTCATAGAGAGGGTTTAACCTATTAGCAATGAATATAAGACTGAAATACATCACATCTTCTATTTTAAGCAAGTGTACTTTCACATATTCTATGACTAGCTAGACAGCTCTTGTACATCGAAGTGTATACATTACATGTCATATTTAATTTTTTGAAATATCTTATACATTTTGCCTGCATACATGCCGAATACGAGACGAAATAGAGTTTAAAATAGATAATACAAACTGTTACTCAAATGGACTAGAGTCAGAGCATGAATATTCCTGAGAACGCATGAAAATTCTTCTCACATCAATCTGGAGAATGATTTACATCAACAACAACATTTTCGATTAATTCTATACTAGATCGAGTCTCGTGGTTCAAATATGTATTTTGTGTCTATCTCTTTCACACAAGTGATGTGAGGGAGAGAGATACTAAAAGTGTTGTACTCGATCTAACATATATTTTTTCAAACATTCCCCGTAAGTGAATAATATTTGTTTATCATGTTATTAAATATAGTGCGCATGTGACCATATCAACAACTTAAAAAATAGTATGAAAAACTCCTGCTACCAAGAAATGAAATGAAACCAAAGTTTATTACCCTAGTGGTATCAACTTTTACTTTCATGTGGGAGGTCATGGGGGTTCAAAGTTTCTAAGAGGGTCATGGGGGTTCAAAACTTCTACTTTCATGTGGGAAGTCCTGGGGTTCAAGTTGCAAGTTGTGACTTTTATTTTCTTATCTGAAATCTTATAGGGTTTATTTGGCCTATGATTAAAAATAGTATCGGCTCGAGTTTGATAGCCCTTTTTGTATAGAATTTAAAAAAAAAGAAAAAAGAAATGAAATGGACAAAAAAAAAAACATTGAGGTCATCTTCTAATTAACAGAGGGTACTTCATAACATTCCATGCATATGCTTGAACTTGTACAAATCACAACACTACAATCTCAGGCTAAACAACAACAGACAAACTTAAACAAGCCAAGATTTGGCACACACCTTCAAGAACACTACTACAAGTAAAATATAATAAACTTAAACACTAAAACAAAATAACAAAGAACACCAAGCTTAAACAAACTTAAACACTAAGTATCACCCAAATAACACTAAGAACACCAAATATAACAAACTTAAACACTAAGCTTGGGTGATACTTAGCGAGTCTGGAGATTTGTACCCTGAGTGTTCTCCACCCCCTCATGTATATACACACATGAGAGGCCCATATATACATAGTTACATATACATGGAAGAATGGTGGAGATCATCTCGAGACGCCCCTGAATCTTCAAGGATGTGGCAGGGCGCCGCCGCCGCCTCCTAACCCGCCTAGGCCACCAGGGACGCTGCCGCCACCCAACCCGCCTAGGCCACCAGGGATGCTGCCGCCGCCCAACCCGCCTAGGCCAGGGAAGCCGCTGCCAACAGTCCCTACTCCACTAACATCATGACCGTTGGGCCCAGTCCCGATAATGCCTCCGACGCCGCTAAACCCATTGCTGCCACCAAGGCCGCCTCCGGCGCCTGCTCCGCCGAAAACGCCGCCGAATGGTATCCCATTGTCACCAATTCCGGCGTAGCCTCCACTGCCTCCGAAGCCGACTACATTCTTCTGATCAGTAATGCCGGCGGCGTTGCCACCTGGCAGAACCCTGGCTGCAGCCTGATGGGCTACAAGAAGAGCAACAAGAAACATGAAACTCCACTTCCCCGCCATTCTCTCTCTCTCTATATATATATATATATTATATATATATACTCTTTTTCTTCTTTTTCTCTCTCTCTCTAAGTTTTAGAGCTCTCCAACGCTAACTTGACACCTGAAACAATGTGCTTGGATTCCCCTTTTTTAAAGACGAGAGAAAGAGAGAGTAGGGAGCAGTTGAGAGTATTCAATGGCCGAATTAAATGAAGATTTCACGGATTCTTTGAGTTATGATATGCATATACGTATTCAGGAATTGGTTGTGGGGGCCGAGCTACGCTGCATTAAAGTAAATATTTTTTTTATAATATTTGTATGTAGAATTTATTTTAATTTTAATAGATAAGTAAAATAGTTATTATTATGTGCAAAAGAAGATGTGACTTTCAATAAAAATTATAATAGTAATAACAAAAAAAAAAAATTGAAAATATTTTTTATCCTACTGGATGTCTCATTTTATTAAGAGTTAATGACTTTGTCTTTTTCATTATTGGATGCAAGCACAAATAATAGTACTTTGTTCATTGTAAATTAATGTACAATTAAGTCGAATAGGGAAAATAACATTATCTGAAAATTGAAACATAAATCAACAGAAATTTCAACTTATTTTTTTTAAAAATAAAGTAACAACTTTAACACTAATATTATATGCGTATTTGGTGGTGGATAACCTAATAATTGATAGTGATAGACTTTTTCCTGTTTTAAATTTATTGATGTTTTGGGTTTTTTTTTCCTCATGAACAAAGCTTTATATAGGTTTTACGCAAAATGCTTATTAATTTTAATCAAATATAAATTGGAGTGTTCACAATTTTAGTTTTTTTTTTCTATTTTTTTTTTTTGGTAATTGCTTTTCCCTTTTCCCTCTTTTGTCTCTCATAATTACCTTTGATAATTAACTTTTGAAAAGCACAAGTATTGTCAAAATAAAAAATAGGAAAAAGTAAGGGGCGTGTGGCTTGAAGGAGTTGATCTCTAGACCTCATGGTTTGAAGGAAAAAAAGAACTTACCTTGTAGGCACTATTTAAGAATTCATGCATATGTATTTATGCTGGGCCATAGAATCAAAACATCTATACCCAACAACAAAAATGAAAATCTTGCCCCCCCCCCCCCCCCCTCCACCACACACACCCCACACACACACATACATACATACAGTATTTCTCTTTTTGGATATAAAGTGGTTTAATCAAATAATTTCGGGGGGAATTTAGTGCGATGGTCAATATTTGTTGAATATATTTTACAGGGCAAAATACATTTTGTATCTTCAAATTATTCACTTTGTCTCGTTTAAATTGCTAAACTATTACACATAACAAAATGGTCCCTAAACTATCAAATGTAACAAAATAATTCCTCGATTTGATGGACGTGTTTGACTTGCACATATATGTTGCTGACGTGACACTGAATTTGAGCATTAGAATGTGATCATTGAAAAGTTTGCCTATTTTGCCATCACCTGCTTTCAATAAAATAGGTCTTTTATGTACTTGTAGTTTTGCCATTTTTTCCACCATTTGTTTATCATTTTCTACGCACTTTTGTGCAGAAAATAATAAACCGATTTTCTACTAATTTCTTAGGAAAATTTATTAAAACCTCCTAAAAATAAACTTTATACCCAAACAAATCTTTTATAATATTTTTTAATCCAAAAAACTCATTTCACCAACTTTTCTTTCAAAGAAATCCAACATTAGGTTTAATAAACTTATCGATTTAATTGTTCTTAGCCTTCTAAAGTAAAAAAGAATCAACTATAGTTTTATCTAAAAAATATTTATGTAGAAATTTTATATCGATAATTGATACTAATTATGATTTTAACTTTACATTTTAAGTTTTTTAATCTTCTTAAAAAATTTAAAAAGTATATTTTAAATAATGACCATGTTAAAAATAAAATAAATTATATAAAATATTTGAAGTACTTAATGTTCAAAAATAAAATTCATATTATACTATTTATCAATTTGAAAAATTAGCCAAATATGTCCTTAAGTCGAGGGACTATTTTGTTATTTTTGATAGTTTAGGGACTATTTTGTTACATTTGATATTTTAGGGACTTCAAATATTATATATATATATATATATATATATATATAGTGTGTGTGTGTGTGGTTATATTTAGGGACTTCAAGTATATATATTATAGTTCAAATTTGTCCCCTCATTGACAAATTCTCTCAGGCCAATGACAGGCTCAGTATCACGAAGTGAAATTAATTCTATATTCAATGTGGTGTGGAAAAATTCGTGGGAAACAAAAAAAAAAAAAAAAGAAATTTTGTGGAGGAATTTTACCTCCATGGTCAATATATTCGCTGCATACAATTGATTACCAATATATATATATATATATATATATATATTTACTGCAGTATCATGAATTGGCTGGCAAAACCTACTTAATGCGCCCTCAACTAAAGGCAATTATTAGAAATTGAATTCTAACGAGTATAGTTGGCTGAGTGTGTAATTATGTATTTATCCTTTTTACAAAAGTATTTGTGAACCACATATAATTTTATTATGTGAGAGATATAAATATTAGTATCATTAAATTACGTAGATTTTTCCAAAAATTGTGATTGATATTGAGCCTAGCTAGTTTTCAGGTAATAATTGGGGGGCTCCCGAACCTTGGATCTTGGGATGATTTCCACCATTACATATACGTATATATGTAATGGTGAATTCTCCATATGTATATCTATACATTTGGAGTGGAGATCAATTGGGACTCTAGGTGGTAGGTCCCCAAGTATCACCCCTAATTTTTTGGAAAAATTAATATTAGATTAAGTCTAATGATTCTAGTGTTTATTTATCTCAAAACAGTAAAATGTATTATGTGCGATTCTCTCATACGATTTCATGTGAAAATGATAAAGACAGAATACACATTCGAATCATTGAATTCATCTCGCATAGAATTGCCCTTAATTTTCCGACAAGCATCTGCGTTTCTGCATTCTGAAAGTTGACAGCCCCTTTGAATTTTTGGTTTCATAGCCTTAAAGTTTCTGCCTGGAAGACGTTAATGCAGTATTAACAGCTGTTAGGGCCACGTTGCTATAAGTTGGTAAATTTCATTAATTTACCCTCTTTAAGTCGATATAATAAGAACATAAAGTTACACTTGTTAATTATTTGTTACTTTTATAACGATTGCACATTAAGGACGTACAAACTTGTGTATAATTTACAATCATCGTGTTTGTATTTGTGCGATTATTGATATTATTATTGTAATTTGTACAATTACACATAACTTTCTATATAGTATAATAGAGAGATTATTAGATCACTTAGTGTGAATGATACTTTTAAAGAAAAATTTAGTGTGAAATAAAAGAATTTTTACTCGCACCAAGTGTTTCTATACCACACCAGAACGAACGAACAAGGGTAAAATCTTGAGCTTTCGACGTAATTCAAGCCGCCTATACGAGGGGACTGTAAAGATTATATTTGTGAGTCTCATCTTTTGCCGATATGACGAGATTGTGTCCATTCGAAGTGAAAAATCCATTATAGAAGCAACTATAACAAAGTGTTTTTAGGGAAATTCTATGGCGAGAGCCGTTGGATCCCCCACATGGGGGGGTTAAATTGCTAAATGACCCCTCCCCTATTAGGGGGATCCAACGGCTGAGCTGGGCCGAGACCATTAAATTGCTAAATGACCCCCCCTATTGGGGAGATTCAACGGTTGAGCATTGGTTTCGGCCCAGCATAGAACAACCTGTGTTTTTATACCAAATTGAATATAGAAGTCAAATCGACATTATGTGGATTTGACATAATCATGATTGTTCTTTGTTGTTCATGAAATTTCGAGTATAAGCAATGCTGCTACGGCAATAGCTAGCTTCAAAACTTGTAAGAGCTTCACTTTTGTTGACGAAAGAAATTGTGTCAACAAACACTCATTTCAATTTTTTTATTTCAAAATAGTGTATCAATCTTGCATCATCTTACATATACACCATCATAGGTATATAATATACCACAATATAGTATCTAAATCCACAAGCATTAATACAAAGTCCTAGGCCCAATACAGGCCCAAAACCCAGCAATGGGGGCTAGAGATCCGCGCTAAGTAATAGTAGCGGGTCGGGTCGTTCGTTAACTCGACCCCACAATCTAAGTCATCTACCGTTCAACGGTGCCACTTGTCATTATCTTACAAATAGCCACCAACCATCCTGACAAAGTGTATGTGCTATAAATATCCCCTCACATCATTTATTGAGGGTTGGAATCTGAAAAATATTCTCTCTAACTCTAGCCTCGTATCTCCAAAATAACGAGCCTATAGACTGACAAGTATGATCCTTACATATAAATTAGGAAGTTAGAATCCTTTGTCGAGTACGACCCTGACAATATATTTTACTATAAAACTACGTTGACTTGATCCTCATGAGGCACGTAGATAGCTCAGTTAACACCGGGTGCAGTCTATAATCATTATCACCATACTCGTAACACGGTTCGAATCCTTCCAAATTGGTTAGATTCGAGTCCCCGGATTTGGGTTAGATCAGTGTATATAATTTATGTTAATTTTATATTTTGAAAAGTTAAGATATACATAGCATTTATAAGTGAAGTTGAATAATAAGTGAAGTTGAATACGTGACGGAATACAATTTTGCATTAGAGAATTTGAACCACTAAAAACCTTGTAATAAGTTGAATTTAGAAAGACCATATCAATTGAAGCACTTCTTCTAGAATGCCAGTCCTAGTCTTGATCGGGATGAGGCCGATTGGCCCAACTTCCCCATCAAAGTTTGAGAATGGACTCGAGATCGGTTGTTAAAAGTTCGTTTGAGCTAGGTTTGTTAATATATTAGTTGAAGTTCAGCTCAAACTCGACTCGATCAGTAAAAAATGATAAAACATGTGCAAAAGAAAAAATCAAATTACTCGAGCTCGACTCGTGTTCGGCTTTGCTCGATTAACAATAAAACCAAATTCAAATACAAATTTGGAAGTTCGATGATAATTCAAACAAGCTTGAAAAACAACTTATTTGACTCGACTCATTTATAGCCCTACTTTCGAAAATTTGCCGTCAAATTCCCTGTAAAAGAATAGGAATGTATCCGAAGTCCAAACCATCTTTTTTCTTAAAAAGATAAAATAACCAAAGAAAAAGAAACGAAAACTTGAATTAACTGAAAATGTCTTAAATCATATCGTGTAAGATTAATTGTGTACTCCCATTAAATAATTTGGTCTTAGTTTCATGCATGTAATATGATGATGTGCATTTTCACTTGAATTTTCTATTTTTATTTTTCGATTATAAACGAGATATTTATAAGGTGGGTGAACTTAGCAATGTTCAAATTATAAAAGTTGTATCTTGAATGGCGAAAGATAAATAAATAGATTCTATTGAGTAAAGCACATGTTTAATTATCCAAATTTAAGTTTTCCATTTTTTCGTATATATGCTCTTACTTTTACAACTGAAGTTGTATCTGGATCGAAAAATTTCAAATGATTTCCTATTAAATGAAATAAACATACCAATCAATGTAATGTTCATTTTTTCTTAAACAACGCTGCATACAGGGGTGGATCTACCCTCACGCCCGTGCCCCCACTGAAATATTTTTTTTTCCTTAATATATATATATAGTGATAATATATATATATATATATAAATGTGTATATATATGTTGGATATTGGGTGAATATTGTGAAAAGTGTGTGAACATTAGTGCCCCCTCGAGGATACTAAATATTATTGGATAATATTATTCTAAATTATTAAATGCACCCCACTTTGGATATAAACATAAGGTGGACCGGACCGAACCTCGGACCACGGACTTTGAAAATTTATTTTTTTACATTACAAAATTTTTTCTTTTGGGCCATAAGAATTTTTAGGCTCATTTCTTTTCCAAAGAAATTTGAATTACCTGAAACGTTTTATTTGTAAAGCAGTCAGAAATTGAAAGATTCTTGATACTAAATTTGAAACGTTTGAAATAAGTAAAAAATTTCATATTTAAAAGTGGTAAGGGAAAAATATTTCACGTAAGTTTCTTTCACTTTAAAAGTGGTTAGTGAAAACGTTTCATTTCTCCCTCCCTCCATATGAATGAAAAAATAAGAAGACGAACACACAAAAATCAGAAATCATTTATGATTTGTTAAGCTATACATACATCACAACAGTGAGAGTATAAAAAGTATTAAATTAATCGTCAAAGTTAGTTGTAACCGTTGAACCTAATTAGTTCATTATATTTCCCCCCTAACATATAGTACAGCATACAGCGTACCGCCAGGGCTGCACAAGCGGTGACCCCCGCAGCGCTACCGCCAGACCACCGTCGCCTCACCGCTGTAAACATTCAGCCCTGCCTAGTGCCGCCGCACTGCACTCTCAATTTCTGAATCCGCCACTTGGCGGCTGCATAGCACGAGATATATGCGGAGGTGGCTTTACACAGTACTATATTTGTACTATAAGGGCAGAAAACGCACCCCTGGAGGGGCTTTTGAAGAATAAGGCTTATCACAGGGGGGTAAATGGCATTTAACTCCCAATCAAAGTAATGTTCATTTTTTCTTAAACAACGCTGCATAGCACGAGATATATGCTACTATATTTGTACTAGAAAACGCACCCCTAATACTCGGTCAACATGACATAAATAAGTTTCTCAATTATCCATAAGGAGAAGAAATCGCTTTCCTCAGCCATACGAGGCGCTACATTAACGAAAGTCACGTACATTTCATTATAAATAGATGGACATGTCAAAAGTTCACAATGTAATAATAAATAAAAAGCAAAATACAAGGTGCTAGAGCTATCGTTGTACATATATACTATTGAAGAGATAATTTTAATTAATCAAAGAAAGAGCAAAAGAAAATGGCAAGCATGGCATTCACCACCACCCTTACAAAGATTCAAGCTACTACCAAATTAGCAATCGTCAATCGCAGCCCTTTGAGCTCTAGGGTGTTTTTTGGCCCTTTATCTAGATCTTTTCAGGTAAAATTTCAAGGAATCGAGTCTCTTATCAAATATTTTTTATGAATTTACGTGACTATGTACGAAGTGGATATTATTATATGAATGATTTTAATTATTTCTGTATTCAAGTCTTAAAAGCTCCTCAAAATGATTCGTATAATTAATATTTTGTTAGAATTTCAGCCTATAAATACGGGACAAGTGAATTACATTTTGTATGCGTTTGATGCTCATTTCCAGTAGTCCAAATCATCTGTTACACTAAGTATAACAGATATATGATTAGTACATATATATATATATGAGTGATTGAGTGAAGAAATTGAATTTTTACATTTTACTGAACATCTTACACACACATGTATACACTTGTCGAATATCTATTAATTTATGGGGGACATTACAGGGGGAAGAGGTGTATGATGGATCGCCAAATTAAAATCTTCTTCTTCAAAATGGTGTTTTATCTCGCATTACAAAACAACATACACAATAAGTGTACATAATCCATGTCAGGATTATATTAAATAAAATATTTTATACACATGCGGTGTATATAAAAAGCAAAATATGAAATGGAATAACATTTTTAAAACCGATAGTCCGAAAACTAGACTTGTACTTGCGAGGAGATTAATCGAGTTACCAGATCCAAATATTAATATCTCCTATATGAATTTCTTTCCATCGTTATAATCATGTTAGACTTGGCTGTTTTTGTTTTAAAATCGTGTTTCCCCATGCACATTCAACAAAATGACCAAAATAATTTATACTGATTATATTATGGTTGGATTTATTTTATATTGATAGACAAATAGGCGTTATGGTGCCATGGCTACATATGATGAGGCAGCTAAAAAAGGCAGTGATGCTGCAAAGAAGGGTGTGGATGCAGCCAAAAAGGGTGGCCAACAAGTGAAAAACGACGCCACAGCTGCTGCAAATAATGTATGTGTATATATAGTTCTCACTAATTACATATAGGATCCGAGATCATAAATGAATCAAACTACTTGATATCAATGACTAAATATTTATTTGCCACGCTTAAACGACTTCTTTTGTTCAAAGAGTTTTGAAACTTGGTTCGATTAAAGCTTAGACACAAATTTTGACACTCGTTAATAATTCAAACAAGCTTAAGGGAGACCTTGTTCGATTTGGCTCTACACGTTTATCATACTAATCATATTTATTGATTCTTTAACAAAAGTTTTAAATTTAATTTAATGCATTTGCAATATTAATTATATATGCCTATTGTTTATATCACAATTATAAAGAAAGACAATGTAGGTCGATCTTCAATTCTTAAAACTAGTGTTATTAAGATTAAAAACTTAATCATAAATTGACTTAGATTATTGATTATATTAAAAGAATTGAACAAACTGATTTATTAATATATTAATACCATTGAACTTCTACATTTTGCCACTTATATCAACTTTTTATATTGCATGTAATTTACTCAACTTGATCATGCAAAATACTCGATTAATTAAAATAGCGGTATTTATATTTATGTGAAATTAATGGAATATATTTTACGAGTATCTATACTATTAATAAAGGGAGGAGGCCTTAGAATAACCATGTTTGGTCTGCTCATTTTTTGGGTATAACATCTTGCACCCACTAAAGATTTGACAAGTGTCAAAGTTAATTTTCTCCACTCCTCTCATTTTCTCTCCTACACGTAGTTTCCCCTCTCTCTCTTTTTACTCATTCTGTTTTTCTCCTTAATTCTCTCCACATATTCTTTTTTTATTTTTTATTTTTTCTCTTTTACTAATTTCTGACTGCATATAATAATTGACATAAAATTATACGTAAAACGTATGCTCACAAAATTTCAAGCAATATATTTGATATTGAGAAATTTTTATTACAAAATAATATATCTATAATTCTTAATTAATTAAGCACACATATATCGAGTGCGCACCACGACTAGTTACTAATTAACTTATATGTACCTATACCATTAATATAGGCTGCTCAAAAATCGGAGGACATCGTCGGAAAGGTGTCCGACACCGCCCATGACGCCGCCGGAAAAGTGAAACAAACCGCTGAAGACGCTGCCGGAAAAGTGAAGGAAACAGCAGAAAAAGCGTGGGGCTCAGTTAAAGACACCACGCAAAAGATAAAAGACACGGTGGTGGGCAAGGCGGAGGAAACCGCCGAGGGTGCTAAAGACACTATGAGAGAAGGAACGGCAAATGTTGACCACAAAATCAACTCTAACAATTGATATAATTAATACTTTTTGTTTTTTTTAGTGTTATAAGTCCTCGAGCCCGAAGGATCAAGATTAATCCATTGAGGCGTGATTAAGTGGACCTCAAAAGAATTTTTTCTGCGTATACAATAGCTTGAAAGTGACCAAAGTCTCTTTTACTAGGGCGAAGCTGATCTTTTGGTATTTTTCTTTTTTCTGTTTTCCATGTTCAAATAAAGATGGATTAGAATTAAGTTTTGCATTTCTTTTATTTTATTGTAACATAAAAAGTGATGTTTGTAGATTATGTGGATATGGAGTCCAATATAATTACAATAAATTATGTATAGTGTAATCCTTACAAAAATAAAAAATTACTCACAGATCTCTTAACTTATTGTATAATTATCAAAAATATTCTCACTTATATAAATCAAGTGAAATAAACTAACATAGCAAGTCCTCTTCTCATAATTTCTTCATCGTAGAGTGAATTTAGGTCTAAATTTTGGGTTTCCCTTCCTCTCTACTACTATGTTATTCCATTCCGGTGGTATGCATTTAAATGTCTTTTCATAATGGATACCCCACCCAATTGAGCCTTGTGTTTAAAAAGTCAATCGGGGCACCACACATATTCGTAATATTGTTGATCAACTCTATTCATAAAAGCCCAAACCTCACTAGTTTTTCCCTTTTTTTTTTCACACTAGCGGATGAAGCATTGTGTGTTTGGGTGACATTTTCAAAAGTCGTACGATTTTCGAATTCATTAAATGGTGGTAGGGTCTGAAAATCTTTGGTAGTATCCTCGGGTCGTAAAAAAATTTGTGTTTCTGTTCCCATTACAAATTTACTCTTACGAATACGAGAACTACTTGAACTAGGAGGATTCATATTTTATGGATAAAATAATAGTAGATAAAAAATGACACACGACTAAAAATTAATACACAATTAACAATTAACAATAAAAATTAAATATGAATAAGTAAATGTTACTAACATCGAAATTATGCCTTGACCTCACGTTGCAAAATCAAAAGCTCTACAACTTTAATTTGGGAAGATGTTTTACGCCTTGACCAAACGTAAGAAACACAAGAGCTCTACAACGTCAATTTGGGGAAATAGATTACGCCTCCGCCAATTGTCGAAAAGAGTAGATAATCCCACCTTCAAATTCTCAAATAACAATGTAGTCTAAATAAAATAAAGTGTATATTTGATATAGTTGAAGGAATTGTAATATTTTGAACAAATTATAATAAAGTATATAACTGATATAAATATAAGAAGGTGTATAAAGTAGAGTTTTATAACATTGGGCAATTGTAAGATATTGAATGATTTTGGTGTGAAATTTAGTGAAGAGATTGACATGTATTTATAGGTATAAAAAACCCAAATAAATAAAAATTAAAGGTGTGCAACGGCCGGAATAAATGCTTGCCGTTACACATGGATTTCAAACGGCCAGCGATTGCTGGCCGTTTGAACAAAATGGAAACTAAAAAGATCAGAAAAGCTTGGCACATTAAAAGGCCTTGCCCGGCCCGGCCAGCTTTGACCAAGATATGAACCAGGCCCATCAAAGATCATGTTGACCTTTTTGGTCTCAAATCTCATTTGGTTTTGAAAATGACAAGTAACTTGATTATATGCTTATATTTGTTTCTTTCCTTGTGCAGAATTTTGGTAAGTTCCAGCAGATTATAATTACTCTAAGGATTGGTGCAAGATCTTGACTATAAAAGGGAAGTATGCACTCATCTCTCATCTTACAATATTCTCTATCTTTCTGTTTTAGTAATATATATTTCTCTATATGTATTTGCTCCTTGATCCTAGTTGTGCTTACCTTACATATAAGATCTCAAATTATAAGGAAATGAGCCGTTATGCACTTATGCTACAATATGGAAAGAAGTGTTTTTATATTAATATATATCTTAATCTTCCTTTCTTCCTCAAATCATATTTTGTATTATGTCTCCATGCTTACCTTAAGTGAATCATATCTCTACATATTCTTTCCATTAATTCATTGCTGGGATATGTTTACCCCTTTCATAGAAGATCTTTTAAATATATGGAAGGTGCCGTTTTATCTTTCTTTACTTACTCATTTGCTCCAGCTATATATATGAATCTTTTCACTTCAGCAAAGTATGAATTCTACAAGCCTTTTACAGCATACTAGTAAAGAACACGTGTGTTGCATGTGATTACTTAAATTTAATTTACGATATAGTTTAATCGAAATGACATTTTTAATAGATTACTTATATTTACTTTATGAAATAGTATGGTGCAAATGATTTTTATTTTTGTTTTATTTGTTTGAATTTTGCTTGTGCTGATACATTGATAAGATAAGTCGTTGATTGATATTTATTGATATGTATTAGTAATAAATAATATTTTACATGTTTGACAACATCAATTAAAATTAAATTCCAATACTTGATCTCGATGATAGTTTACAATAATTATAAACATTGTACATCGAAAAAAGTTTTAACTTAATAACACAGAATATAAATAAATAAGGTATAATACTATTTGAAGGCTTCATTAGTCCTTTTCTTGTTTGATTTTGATGGACCTTGTTACCTTGTTGTTACTCAACTTCCTCTTTTTGTGTTTATATTTCTTTGTGAAAGTGCTGAAAGTTTCTTCATCATCATTTGATACGTTGTTGATGTCTCCCTCGTTATTGTACGTCAACTTGTTTTTGATAACTTCTTCCTTATTGTTCGTCGTCAACTGCTTATTTTTACTTGCATCCTTGTCTTCAGATTTTGATATTGTTTTATTTTGAACTTTCTTTGATTCCGTAAAAATTTCTTGATTCGCAGTTGCAGTCTTCTCCCTTTGATTCTTTTTTATTTTTATTTTTTCCTCCTTGCTGATTTCTGGTTGTATTATTTCAATAGCAACCGCGATGGCACAAAATATCCCATTGTTCATATCAGTTTTTCTGTTTAGTGCGATTAGGAAATGAAATTCCTTTGATGTTTGTAAGCTAAGTGCTCTATAAACTTTGAATTTTGTTCTCCCTAAATATGAATAGGTAGAAACACAAATAATCAGTTTATATAAATAATTAATGAAATAAAATGTATGTGTAAAAATGTAAAGATAAACATTGTAAACCTCTTGGATTGATGATATATATTCTTTTACACTAATAAATTAGTTTTTTTTTTTTGTAATTGATAGTTATATTAGTTTTACCTTGGTGTGGTTTCTATGTTGTCTTCATTACATTTTGTACATTTTTTTGGTTCTATAATATTTGGAATGGAAGCAACACATCTTTTGCATGAATCATACCAAATTGATGATTTGTTGTCCACCCTATCAACTTTTGCCTTGAAACAATATGTGTCCTATAAAAATCAAACAAATTAATTGATTGTACTTAAGTTATTAATTAAAAATTGTGACATATATTTATTTTTGCTTAATATACCTCCAAAAGCTCATTTCAATTATGAATGATGGCTTTAAGTGTTACTTCCTTTGAGCTTTGTACTCGACGCTTCATTTGCAACCCACTTATTTTGATTGGATCGTCATTTTTACTTAACCTGAAAAACATTTAAATTTAAATATATTAAAAAAATGATAATTATTAAAATATATTGAATATTTTGTAATATTACCAGTTATTAAGAACTCCAATCTCTTTAATATCAGGATTAATTTGTATTATTGTTGCCGTTGTTGTTTGCATCTGCAATTGACCTGGAAAAAAAATAAGTATAAAAAATTGTTAAATTTATAATATTCATCGACTATTTTCATATTTTATAAGGAATATTCACCTAGGTACAATTTACTTGTGACGTTTGAGATTGCCACTATTGGCATTTGATGAGCAATCTCATATAATTTTTCTCCTTCATTTGTTGCCAAATCTTCCCAAAGACAAATTACCAAAGAACGATATCTGTAAAAGAGAAAATTTAATATAAAGATTGTCCAATAGAATTAAAAAACATGAAATTAGATAACAATTTTGATTGTGTATGATGGTCAGTTCGTTGAATTTTTGTTATTTAATTATGTAGAGGCCTCGCCACACACACACTGATTGGAAAATTGAAAATTTATATTTTTCCCTTTCTCAGCTACATAAACATAAGCACCCACAAAACACCCATACAAGATGGTTTGATAATGAAGAAAGCCGTATTAAAGCTGAAATTAAAAAAATTAATTCTTCATAGACGTAGCGTGAACTTTGTGTCATTTATCTTCAGTTCGCCTATCGAAATTGGTATTTCGGTTGACATAACGAAATTGTATCCTGCATAGAATTGTAATTTAAACATTAGTGGGTCGTATATTGAGGTATCTAACATTTGAAATTCACAAAATTATAAATGAAAAGATACTTAAATACTTACAAAGAATCCTTGTATTACTAATTGAAGAAGACTGTATTGACTTTTTATCTTCAATTAAATCTTTTGTTTTGAAAATTAAGCCTTGAAGATATGGATCTATTTAAACTACTAAATTCCAATTAACATATATTGAACTAAGTTCAACTGTTCAATTTCAACAATGAACATTCATTAAATTAAAATATGCATCTAAATTATGTGAGGGAAACCACAATTAAAATGTTAAGATACAACCTCTTTGGGATTAGCATTAATTTATTATAGAGTATTACTATTTTATTAGTATAAGGTCATTTTAGTCTTCACAAAAGTTAAGAAATATAAATCATCCATATCATTCATATGTTTAGAATTTAGAATTAGAGTAGTTATAGATTATAGATTATATAGCCAACTGTTGATTCCTATTTTGACTCATTGTGTTTTCACGATTGCTCTCTTTTATGCATGCTTAAGGCGTCATATCGACATGAACCATATTTATAATTTACTTTATATTATCTAAATCTAATTATGTGTATTGATTACTATTAAATTTTAATAGGAAGTACTTTGAATTTGTAAAATAACATGGGATAGCCATGTTTATGACCATCATGTTCAAAAATATGTATACTATAAATTTGGTTCATATAATTTTTTTATTTGTTATAGATATACATGCCTCAATTTTACTGGTAAATGACACGTATTAATACATTCATCCTTATTTGTTTGATTCATGTATAATTTTTGAAATGTCTTTTCTTTCAATATTTTTATTTTTATTTAATGATGGAACCTTTATGAATGTACATGTATCTCACCTTTTTTTCTTGTGTAATGTACTACCACAATGCAAAGTGAATGAATCATATGAGAACTTTGACTTTAATGATTTTATTAATGTACATCATTTTAAATTCATAAATTTGTATTAATTTTTATATAATTATTTTCTCTGATTAAAGTTTTATTTTTTTGAGTCTAAATTGATTTTTTATTATCATATTATTTAGATTTTAAAAATTAATATATTTCAGGAGTTAACTTTAATATTCAGTTGTTTGAAAGTTACATTTTTCGTCTTGTTGGACTTCACTCATTTCATATTTAGTTCAATTGGAATTTAAGTTGAAATTTTGGTACCATTTGGGTTTTTAAAAAATTAAGTTTTGATCAAAGCCGAATTCAGAAAATTCAGAGTCGAACCATAAATAGATAAGTAATGACCAAAGAAAAATGGAAAATAAAAAATTTTGAAGTGTGAAAAAACATGAAATATATGAAGTAGATTCTTCATTATTATTGAAATCTTTGTTTTTTAATAGTCTTGATATTTTGGATGTATAGTTGTGTTTGAACTTTTGAATTGCAGAATAGACTATGGAAAATTTGTCAATAGTTCTGAAATTGCAATATAAAAAATGGTTACATCATACATAACATGACGAAAACAAAATTAATTCATAAATTAGTAAATCTTCCAATATTTTCATTAAAATAATATAGAGCACTACTAATGAATATGTACATTACTAAATGACTTGGCCACAAAATATTGTTGAAAACTTATTGAAGCTAAGTAGTTCCACGAATGCTTTTCTACTTTTAGAAGCATAGTCAATACTTCATTGAATATTTTACGTCCTTCGATTTGATACGAGAAAAGATTGACACCCTAAAAAAAAAAATATGTTAGTCATATTCAAATATTAAGTTGATGAAAGTTAAGTTCATACCTGCTCTGAGAACTTCTTTGTATACAACACTTTTAGTCCATGTGTCTCGTCTGAAATTGGTAGTGTCTGGTTTAATCAACAATTTGGTTGTACACATTGCAGTTCCTTTGGATAGTGCCACATATAATTGCCCATGAGAGAAGACTGATTGAGGCAAATATACACCAACATTAGGAATCGTTTGTCCTTGAGCTTTGTTGATTGTCATTGCAAAGCAAAGTCTAACAGGAAACTGTTTTTGCTTGAATTGAAATGGGTAACTGTCAGATTCAGCCGGTGAGAGCAGTATTCTAGGTATGAAGACATGTTTTCCTGTATGTTGTCCAAACACAATCTCAGCATCAATCACGTTATGCTTGAACTCTCTACATATCATTCGTGTACCATTGCATAACCCGTTTGATGGATCGAAATTTCTTAAGAGAATTATTGGGCAATTTTTTTTCAATTCCAATTTATGAGGAGGTAGGCCATTTGGAGTTAAAGAGTTCAGAAAATCCTCTTCATAGTTGTTGTTCGTGTCATCAATAGCTTAGTCAAAACTATTAAATATTCTTGCTTCTCCAGGAAACATAGAGATCAAATTATCATTCAGTTTGTCAATAATCTCATTCTTAGCTGCTAATATTGCTCTGTTCTTCAAGTAATCAGCTGAGTGAGCATTTTTCCTTAGATCTAGGAACATAGCCATAATAAGACGATTTATTGATTTTTCTTCATTTTCATACTCAATAATCATCTCTTTTGGAATTTCAATGTTGCCTTATTATCAGTTGGTTGCTCACCATTTCCAATTCTTAGTAAAAACTCACTGAAGTTAGTGTCATCTCTAGCCCTCATATTCCTTGACAAAGAAATTCTTTTCATTCTGCTCCACAAATATGATTTCACCAAACTTGCAGAAATAGTTTGATGAATTGTTGCTTTGGGTACAACTGGTAATACTTGTCTGAAATCTCTGCCAAAAATAATTACTTTTTCCCCAAAATCCTTTTTATTTCCCATAACGTCCTGAAGTAATTTATCAACATTCTCAATAGCCCATCCTTTTGCCATTGGTGCTTCATCCCATATCAATAGTTGTGCTTTACGCAATAAGTGTGCAACTCCACTTTGTTTGGACATAGTGCATTCACTTAATTCATTAGCATCTATTGGTATTTTAAACCGTGTTCTTCTACCTGGCATAATTGCTGCAACTACTCCGGATGATGCAGTTGCAAAGGCAATCTACTTTTTGGATCTCAGATGTGCCAACAATCCACGATATAAAAAAGTTTTTCTGGTTCCCCCTGGCCCATCAATAAAGAAAATTTCACCCTTGCCTTTATGTATACAATCTATAATATTTGAAAAGGCATCGCGTTGTTCAGCATTCAAATAATGTTCTGCTTCATAATCTTCGGGCGGTATTTCTATTGACATCTCATCCTTTATCTCTCTTTGAATATCATGATGCATGCTGTCCATATCAATTTCAATGTTTGGAAGATCATATGAGCTTATGCTTTTTCCCATGCTCTCCAAGAAAAAATTCAAACTTTTCAAAGTATTTGCAACTTGTAATTCATCCGTTGTTCCTGATTGTTTTCTGAAATCTTCAGACATTGCTTCAAAGAATGTATCCCACAAAATCCTTACATCAGTAGGTGCACAATAAACTAAGATAATTGCAAATAATCTTCTTAGTTCATTTGACATTTGGAAAGTCACTGCTTCTTTTAAACATTCAACAATACTTTCATCATACTCTAGCAATCCTCTTCTTTGTGCAGCTTCTTTGAAATTGGATCAACGAACTTCATTTACTGTTAGCAAAGATTGAAAAGATGTTGGCCCTCTAACATGGATTAAGAGCATCCTAAGATAATATCTTTCTCCTTCAATAGGATTTGCACCATTAATTCTGCCAATTACATCTCTTTTTTTTCTTTCTTTCCAGAATTTACCTTGTTTGTCCCATACATAATGCTCGGGAAATTCTCTGTAAAGATACTTCCTTGCCTTTTTCATTTTTAGAGCACATTGAAAAGTACTCTGTGAGCATTGTTTTGGAGACATGATCCCATCTGAGAATGTTTTCTAAATTTTGATTCGCCCAATAATGAACACATTGCTGATTTGGGAGATGAAGCTGCAAATTGACAACTGATAGGTATATTTCATTCAAATTAAATTCGACGATTCTCCACATTGCTTCTTGAGCGGAGACCCATCGAGCATCTTGAAATTGTTTGATATCATCAACAGATTTTTTGTCATCATTATCAGTGATCTGAAAAGCTACTTTATCATGACCTTTATATATATATTTGTACAAATATTTCACAGCTTGTACCCCTGAACAAATCTCAACATTTATATGACAATCATACCTTGATAAGAGATATGGACTGTTAGGTGTATGCCCTAGATGCCAATGAGGACAAATAGTTAGATTAGGGTATCTTATTATGTTGTACAAACTATTGAGAAGAAATTAATAAAGGCATTTATATTTTGTTCATATAAATCTTTACGACATCTAAATAAGTATTGAACATATAGTCCATGTGAATAAACGTTTGACTCTTTGCCCTTTATGGAATAAAGACGTGGCATGGGAAGAGTCTTACACCTTATCACTTAAAAAGGTTCGCAAGTCAAAGAATCTTGATTGAGCATTAAGATTCGACTTGTATGACACATGCTCTGTCGATGAGTGCCAGTCGAACACTATAGGGATAGTCGGAGCAGGTATCATAGATATGTCAATGGAATTGACATATTCGAACACGGCTCGTAGTAATCCTATCACATGGGTATTTACTCAGTGACTGTCAATGATTGGATTACTGATCATAATAGTATGCGTGAGCCTTAGACCTGAGGGTTCATGATCAATGTGCTTGTATTATTGGATCTGCTACCAGAGTAGTTAGGCCCATATCACCTGTCGGTGGGGTCGACCTCGAAGTGCGATATCAATGAGACAAGTAGCAGTTGATCAGTGATCGCCAAGATGAGATTCACTGTCTCGATAGTAAACGAGAAAGTATCATGTGCGATTATAGGCTAATGAAATTATAAGTCTTTGGCCAAAGCATAAACAACTAACTCATGTGGGACATTGAGGGTAGTTTAGTAATTTCATTATGCTATAATCTAATGCACAGTATCAAGTTTAGTGAGTTTGACATTTTCCATGACTCTCACTTGATCGGGATACGTCAATGAAGGGCTTATACTCATACGGTATTTATGGTCAAGAGGTTCGTAAAATGATTCATTCATTTCGTACCCAATTGGGTTACTATGTGAGTCCACGGGACTGGCTAGGTGACACTCACATCCTTAGATAATTCCTCCCTTTGCCAATTGAGACGAACCTAAAGAGTCGCGTTATAAGAAACAAGCGGGATGTATCTTTTTGTGTAAATCTTTTAGAAAGAATTAAATGGACTGATTGATTTAATTAGATTAAATCAATTAATTAAATAATTAATTTAATTAGATTAGATTAAATTATTTAATTAGTATATTAATTAATTGGAATTAATTAATAGTATATATTATATTTAAATTGGATTTAAATCTAAATATATGCAGATGGGCTAGAAATTAGACAAGCCAATTAAAAGCCCACCCAGTCCAAAGAAAGCCCTAAGGGGGCGGCCACTCTAGGGTTTTTGGAGTAGCCTCCAACTTGTTCCACAAGCTAGTTGAGTTTAAATAGGACTCCTATAGTGGAACAAACCATAAGTGACAAGATAACATTACACAACACAAAAGGAAAAAAACTTTCTCCCCTCTCTCCTCTCTAGCCGTCCATCATTGTCAAAAAGGAGGAGTTTCGGGATCTTTGGAAGGCTCGTTTCGCGTGAAACTTTAGAGACAGGAGCCCTTGGAGGATTGCTGTTCTACAGAATCAATAAACGAATCAAAAGGGTATGTTTATTTATTCTAAATTTCGCGAAACCCATGAAAAAATCATCAGATCTATTTTTGTGATCTACCGGTAGGAATCCTCGAATCTTCCGCTGCAATTCTCTGTTTTTACTGTACGGGATTCCTAACAGTGGTATCAGAGCCGACTTAAACGGATCTGATGATTTTTTGCGTTTAAGATTATGTTGGTTAAAATTGGATTTTTATAAAATTTGATTTTATGTATTTAATATTCGATGTTAAATCTGAAATTTTGAAAATATTATCGCCTTGAAATCGACACATGATTACATGTTTTTCGTCGTTGGCAATGGTAAATCGGGGTGGCACCCCCATGTGTTTTTGAAGCACACGCGAGCACCACCCCATTCATGTAATTAAAGAAAAAAAAGGAGGGTGGCGGCGCTGATTTGCGCCGCCACCCGGCGGCGGAAACTAGGGCGGCATAAGCCGCCCTAGCCGTGCGCTTACTGGCGCTGGGTTAGGCCCGGCCCAGTGTATTAATATATATATATATATTTTTATATTTTATATTTAAATATATATATATATATATATATATATATATAAATTAATAAATATTAGGGTTTGACCCTAATAGACAAATTCGACCCGTGATTTGTCAAAACTCTTTTTTCCGAAAATGTTTTTCTTAAAATTAAATTGGATTTAAATTTAATATTAAATTGAATTTAATAATATCATAAATTAAATTGGATTTTTATTTATGATTTGCGACGACTAAATAAATAGGATTTATTTAAGGTTGATTATATTTTTCCAAAATAAATAAGGAATAGGTTTGACTTATTTCCTAAATAATAAATTGGATTTATTTCCCTTTAAAATTGAAATCAAAATTCATCTCTTCTAATTAAATTAGATTTAATTGGTTTTGGAATTTCTTTTCGATTTTAAACTTAAAACCAACATAAACTTAAATAGTTTACTTACATGCTTTGATGTATGTTGTGGTGGATGCTTCCATGGACTTAGGGTTTTACCGCTTTGGTATTATCTGGATTGTATTGGGCAATTGCCCCCCAGTTTGTACTTCTAATTTTGGTAGTATAATGTATAGGGCGCTTTCTGAGTTGTGTAAAATAGAGGTAGGACCTTTTCTAGCTTGGAGCCCGAATATCTATTAGAAATTAGATTGATAATAGACCCCTATCCCCCTGATTGATCTATTGGCTTAGGTCAATCTAGAATGTCCATGGAAATGCATGTTGTTAGAATAACTAGGTTTTTCTATGCATGCATGATTATAATCCATATATGCGCGCAATAAATTAATGTGCAAAGTGAGACCTTAATTTTTCAAAAATTCTCCCACTCTAAATACTAAGTAAGTAAGGGATATTGGATATCCTGGCTCTCCATCAAACTTGGAAAAGATAGGATTATGAGTTATGCATGGCATCGTCCCAACTAATGGGGGTTATGCATTAATTCATAATCCATATCTCTTCAAGTGCATTTGATGCCATCGGTCGAAGGAAATCTTATCCCATATCACCATTACAGGTTGCAAGATAAGATTCAACTGTTAGATCGATAGGAGTTGATGGGAAAGTACTTAGATGGATCACCACCAATATTTCGTTACAGGCTGAGGTTGAGTGATCCATGAGCCAAAGGTAGATTGAATCATCAGTAGGACTGGTTGACATGGCATGTCACTACAAAAGTTCCAATGAGCCATACATCGTTACAGATTGCAACTTATTGAAATTTTTTAAGAACTCAATCACTCACTATGAAATCTTTCCAACGAGATTTCCGTTCATTGCAGTGGGAGTGCAATGGTTCAAAAAATGTAGTGGGAGCCAAGTCAAAAATTAAAGTCCTAATTTTTACTTGGGTACAACATAATTATCTAATTGAATCTTGGTTATTTTCTGCAGTAATTTTATCTCTCTCAAAATGGTTAATAACCCTCTATCCATACTGCTTGAAAAGAATGTCCTCACTGGACCCAACTTTGCCGACTGGCTCAGAAACCTAAGGATTGTCCTTAGCTTAGAATCACTGGGCTATGTACTCGAGGGAAATCGTCCCCCTGTCCCTGGAGACGATGACGATGAAGACGCCCATGATAACTATAACACTTGGATCAAGGATGATACTCGTGTTAAAGGTTACATGCTCGGCTCCATGAGCAACGACCTGCAGCGATCCCATGAAAACATGGATGACGCAAAGTCAGTGTTATTGCACCTCAAGGAGCTGTACGGAGAGCACAGTAGGACTGCTCAGTATGATATATCGAGAGAGCTCTTTGGCGCAAGGATGGGAGAAGGTGAAGATGTGGGCCCCCACATCATAAAAATGATTTCCATGATCGAGAGATTGGAAGCTCTTGATTTCAACGTGGACTTCCACCTTCAGACAGATCTCATTCTTCAGTCACTCACCAAATCCTTTTCATAGTTTATTGTGAACTTCAACATGAACGACATTGAGTGCACATTAGCTAGGCTATTGAACAAGCTCTCAACTGCTCAAGGTCAGATGAAGCCCAAGGGGAAAAAATTTGCTTTAGCCGTTACCACGGGGACATCCAAGCCCTTCAGAAAGAAGAAGGGCAAAGGCAAAAAACAACTGGGAGTGTCTAAAATATCGAGTGACACAGGCAAAGGGAAAAACAAAAGGTTCAAGGGAAGAAGTCCAAAGAAGACAGACAAGTGTCTTTACTGCCATGAGATGGGACACTGTAAACGTGACTGTCCCAAGCTAAAAGCAGAAATTACTTCAAGTATGGAACTTAATATTTTAGAAACAAATTGTTCTGTTACCATATTTTCAACTTCCTGGATTCTAGACTCTGGGGCTAGTGCTCACATATGTGTTATGAATCAGGAGCTGGAAAGAAGTAAGAAGCTGGAGCATGGTGAAGTGATGATCAATGTTGGCAGCGGTCATAGTGTAGCAGCCTCACACATTGGCACCACTTCCCTTAGTTTATCATCTGGACATTTATTATATTTAGACAATTGCCTTGTTTTGCCCAACGGGCTTAAGAATATTGTTTCAATTCCTGTTTTAGTCAGGAAAGGTTATTTATTTTCCTTTATGAACAATTCTTGTGACATTTATTTTAGAAATGAATGTGTTGGCAATGCGTCTTTAATAAATGGTTTATATTATATTAATGTCCAAAATGATTGTAAACGCTGTAACAAGAAAACGCAGAATGTATGGTACAAACTTGAGACAGCTGTGGCACTTAAGACTAGGTCATGTCGGGGACCAAAGACTACACGAGTTAGAAAAGGGTAGAGTCATAGACTCATTGGGATCAGATCCCTATCCCACTTGTGAGTCTTGTATCCAAGGCGAAATGACCAAGTCCCCTTCACAGGGAATTTTGAAAGAGCCACAGAAGTCTTAGGTCTAGTTCATACTGATGTGTGCGGACCATTTGGAAATATGGCCCGCGGTGGTTTTCAGTACTTCATCACATTTACCGATGACCATTCTAGGTATGGCTACGTATATTTAATGAAGTACAAGTCTGAATCATTGGAGAAATTCATTGAATTCAAGACTTTAGTCGAAAACCAAACCGAGCATCATATAAAGACACTTCGGTCTGACCGCGGTGGCGAATATATGAGTGCAGAGTTTGACCAGTTCCTTCGAGAACATGGCATACTGTTACAGCTTACTCCTCCAGCAACTCCACAATTGAATGGCGTAGCAGAACGAAGGAATCGAACACTGTTGGACATAGTTCGATCCATACTCAGCTACACAGATTTGCCCATTTTACTGTGGGGACATGCGCTGCTTACAGCTACTCATATTTTGAATAGATGTCCCTCCAAATCTGTTCCTGGAACACCATATCAGATATGGCGTGGAAGGAAGCCTAATCTGAAACACATAAGAATATGGGGTTGCCCAGCTTACGTGAAAAAGACCAAGGCAGAGAAATTGGAGGCTAGGTCCATGAAAGGACGATTCATTGGATATCCCGAGGATTCTATGGGATACCTTTTCTACCCTCCCAATGATCAAACAATCATTGTTGCCTTACAGGCAATCTTTCTCGAAGAAAAATTCATTCGAGAAGGAGAAGCTAGTAGAAGTATTGTTCTACAAGAACAAAATGAATCCCCTATAGAAGACACTGTTCAAGAGACCCAACCCAACCCAGAAACGACACAACCATCAATGCATAGGTCTACTAGAGTATCTCAACCACCTGCGAGATATGGTTCTCTGCTACAAGGAGAGCATAATTTGTATGCAGTAGCAGAAGGAAACCATGGAGACAATCCCTCTAGTTATGACCAGGCAATGATGGATATGGATTCTGCGAAATGGTATGAAGCTATGAAAGTGGAAATGGATTTGATGTATTTGAACCAAGTCTGGAATCTAGTAGATCCTCCCAAAGGTATTGTACCTATTGGATGCAAATGGATCTATAAGAGAAAGATAGGTCCGGATGGCAAGGTGGATACCTATAAGGCCAGGCTAGTGGCAAAAGGGTATAGTCAGAAGGAGGGCATTGACTATGAGGAAACCTTTTCACCAGTAGCTATGATCAAATCCATTAGAATTCTACTTTTAATAGCTGCATACCTGGATTATGAAATATGGCAGATGGATGTGAAAACCGCCTTCCTAAATGGATTCCTCGAGGAGGATATCTATATGGAGCAGCCCAAAGGTTTCATATCCAATACTGATTCTCATAAGGTCTGCAAGTTAAATAGGTCCATTTATGGACTGAAGCAGGCCTCTCGGAGTTGGAACCTTCGTTTTGATGAAGAAGTACGAAACAACGGCTTTATCAAAAACGAGGATGAACCATGTGTCTATAAAAAGGTCAGTGGTTTGAAAAATGTAGTATATGCCCTAGATGCCAATGAGGACAAATAGTTAGATTAGGGTATCTTATTCTGTTGTACAAACTATTGAGAAGAAATTAATAAAGGCATTTATGCATCTTGCATACGCTCATATAAATCTGAAATTAAGGCTAAAGATCTAATATGGCAATGTATTGGTTATACTGATTCAGATTTCCAATCTGATATGACCGAAAATCCATGTTCATATTCACTTTAAACGGTGAATAAACGCAAAGCACAACTTTGACCACCGAAGCTGAATATGTGGCAGCCTTTGCCTGAACTTCAAGTTGTTCCTAGCATGGAATAAAGACCATCGCGCAAGTGGCATGGGTTGGAAGAGGCGACATCGCCGTGCAGAAATCCTTGATAACGTACCCCACTCATAAGCCATTAGCGCAGGCGGTTAAAACATCTTGGGTGGGTATAAGATACCAAAGCGATTGGCATTAAGTTAGAAGGTATATGCTTGATTGGGCATTATGTTGTACAAACTATTGATTAAAGGCGACTTGTCTAAATAAGACATGCTCTGTCGATGAGTGCCAATCGAACACTATAGGGATAGTGGGAGCAGGTATCATAGATATGTCAATGGAATTGACATATTCGAACACCGCTCGTAGTAGCACCTGTCAATGGGGCCACCTCTAGGGTTTTCAATGTGAGTAGCCTCACAACTGTCTCGATTCCATTATAGGCTAATGAAATTATAAGTTGGCCAGTTAACTCATGTGGGACATTGAGGAGTTTAGTAATTTCTCCTAATAGTGGAACAAACCCAAAGTGACATACTCATACGGTATATGGTCAAGAGGTTCATTACATTTCAACACAAAAGGAAATTTGCCAATTGAGACGAACCTAAAGAGTCGCGCTATAAGAAACTCCTCTGATTGATTTAATTAGATTAAATCAATTAATAAATCCTAGAAATTAGACAAGCAATTAAAAGCCCACCCAGTCCAAAGAAAGCCCTAAGGGGCCACTCTAGGGTTTTCGGAGTAGCCTCCAACTTGTTCCACAATTAGTTGAGTTTAAATAGGACTCCTATAGTCCCCTAAGTGATCATTGTCAAAAAAAAGGAGGAGTTTGGGATCAGTTTGGGATCTTTGGAAGGCTCGTTTCGCGTGAAGCTTTAGAGACAGGAGCCCTTGGAGGATTGTTGTTTTGCAGAATCAATAAACGTATCAAAAGGGTATGTTTATTTATTCTAAATTTCGCGAAACCCATGAAAAAATCATCAAATCTATTTTTGTGATCTACCGGTAGGAATCCTCGAATCTTCCGTTACAATTCTCTGTTTTTACTGTACGGGATTCCTAACATGGACTATACGGTACCACCCACTGATTGTTGAGTTCTGCCTTACGAACTTTAACAATCAATCCATTTTTTCTTCTTCTATAGATTGGATATCCATCTTTTCCTTGAATTGTGCTTTCACAATATTGTCGTAGGTAGTGAAATTTGCACTTTCCATCAAAAATACAAGAATTCTTTAAGTTATTCTCTCCACATGGTCCATGAATCATATGTTTTATAACCAAGTCATGCAGTTCAGGATGCGTCTCTTTATTGGGAAGTTCAGCGCAGATGAACCTGTCAAAATGATCTGGAGTTGTAATTTTATAATCTGACTTCAAAATTATCAGAATATGTGCATGTGGTAACCCTCTTTTTTGAAATTCAACTACATGCACATGTGCAGCGACCTTTCCGAAGATTTCTTTCTTAAATAATTGATCTTTTAAATCCTGAAGTTTTGCTTTAAAACTCTTGATGTTAAATTTGGCCGATCTTAAGGTCGTTGGCCCTTATATAATTTTTCTTGAATTTCTTTCCACTCGGGATTACAAGTCATTGTAATAAAAAGATCTGGTCTTCCAAATCTTTGTACAAAAGCCAATGCATCAAGATATCTCCGGCACATATCTCTTGGTCCCCCAATAAATGAAGCAGGGAGAACTACTCTTTTGCCAATTTCATTTCCTCTACACTCTCCTTTCAAAACACTATCCATTATTCGTTGGTATAGTTCAGATCTCAGGGTTGATTGGTTTTGTCGATAGTAATCTAATCTTGTTGCCTCCAACTTTATATACATGTCAGTTGTATATTGCTGCAATAGTTTTCCCGCACAAAGGAGTGTAGATTGACGTGGGTTCCTGATTTACAGTCTATAACAACTGTATTCTCTACATGAGACTTTTTTATTGCTTTGTTGGGCGACAACTGCAAGTACAAATATAAGTAAAAATTTTGTGAAAATGAATAAAATCTTTATGTATCTTGAAACCTTTTGAAGAACTTAAAAAATATAAAATCAAATCATTGTTTTTAAGAACGGATATTCCACTTTAGAAAGTTAAATTTCTTTAATGTATGATATTGCAGACAAAATTTTATTAAGTACGTAAAATGACTTCGTACCTTCTTGTTCTTGTGAAATAATTTCCTCCGCCGAAGAAAAGTTTGGTACTCTAATAGCATCATTAGTATGTGCATTATCCACTATTACATAATTAATTATTAAAATTTGCACATAGTAAAAAGGAATCAATAATATTGATATGATTCTAAATTTTAGATGTTTGTATACATACCTTCTTCTGCTTGGGGACGAATATGATCCATAGAAGGAAATTTTGGTGCTCTAGATCCCTTATTTCCTATTGTATTATTAACTGAAGCATTAGATATGAAGAAGTTTTTTATTACTGCAAGACTTGAATTATAAGACTTGTGTGGCTAAGAAATCATTGAATCAATTTGTAGTTTAATTAATCAGAATAATTGCTTTAAATTTTGTATTCTTATAAGAAGTTGTTATCCTCAAAAAATAACATAGATTGCTTTCAAGAAGAAGACAATGAACAACAATTTATATTTGCTCTTAATATTAAGGGATTATTACATAATATAACCCTGTGAAATACGAACCATGCACACATCCCCCTTGTGTTAAAAAAATAGCCTTATATGCTCCTGTGATTTTAAAAACCCTGCACGAAAACCCCTCTCCGTTAGAATTAATGAAGTGTGTTGTGCACTCGCTGAGATCGAGACTGGGTTAGCTTTTTGTGTTATATGTACTTGTAAAATTATTATTTTATCCTTCCAATTTTAATTAAAAATGAATAAATAATTGAATTTAGGTAGGATATGATGTATTTGGGTAGGATAATATGGGTTTTGGTAATCCAAACCCAAATCCTCACATTTTTTCTTTTTCTTTTCTTTTTCTCTTTCCTTTATTTTTTCCCCTTACCCACCCCTCTTCTTCGTCTTCACAGGTGGAGGTGGTGCTTCGATTTCAGGCAGCGGTGGCGGCTTCGATTTCAGGCGGAGAAGATGGCTTCGATTTCCGACGGAGGTGGTGGCTTTGATTTCAGGCGGAGAAGGTGGCTTTGATTTCAGACGGAGGTGGTGGCTTCAATTTCCAGCGGAGGTTGGTGGTCGTCGCCGCGAATAATAATGGTGGCGGCTATGTTTACTGTATATGTATATACATACTGTATATATATATTAATATATTTTGTATTTAAATTATAAAAGTGGCTATGTTTACTGTATATGTATATACATACTGTATATATATATTAATATATTTTGCATTTAAATATAAAAGATATATATTTTTATGTATTTGAATTTCATTTTTTTATAATTTGTTATGTTCTAATTTGTTTTTTATTTTTCTTTTTTTATTTTGAACTTTTTTATTTTTCATCAAAAAAATTATACCTACTTTGTGATGGTTTTAACTTTTTTCAGAAATTTTCAAATATTTTTAATTAGATTTTGTAAATTTGTTTCTTAATTTTTTGGTTTTATTTTCTATTTTTCCTGATTTACAGAATTTTTTTAACACAAGGGGACTAACGGCGTTAGTAAAGACTAACGGAAAGGGGAGAATGTGCAATCTAAAAATTAACACAGGGGCATATAAGACTATTTTTTTAACACATGGGGGATGTGTGCAGGTTTCGTATTTCACAGGGGTATATTATGTAATAATCCCTAATATTAATATTGTGTCCAAAGACGTAAAACTTAACGCATAATAGATGTTGAATTTAGTGTCAATGTACTTTCTTGTTCTAGAAGAATATAATTATATAGAAAAGATAAATGTATCTTCAACAATAATTCGTGTAGTTTGATTTAATTATAAACATATGTAACTATTATATCAAAATATACTTAATAATTTAGAATAAAAAGAAAAATGAATGCAGTTTAATAAGCAAATTGACATGTACGTAGTATAATTTAACAGGCCTAAATCAAATTAGTGCACATATATGTTTCGTATATATTTGTAAAATACCTTCTTCTTGAGAAATATCACCATCTTCATTATAAGAGGTAGATGGAGCATGATCCATATTGAAATCTGCAGCATGTTCTACAAATAAAGGAAATTTATATGAATATTAGAGAGTCACAAAAATATTGAAAATAATCTCAATTTAAAGAAAAATAAGGAAGTGGCTTTTATATAATATATAAATGTAAAACATTTTGTATTGCATAACCAATAAAAGTACCTTGTTCATGTTCAGGATTACTTGATTGCGCTATATCACTAACATGAGTTGAAGGAGTGGAAGAAAGTTTTGGAATATTTTGATGCCACCCTGTTTGACTTTTAGGGAAAAGAATTGGATACTGAAGGGGGCTCATAGCAGCCATAATAATGTTTTATTCTGTGTCTATGACCTGAGTGAGCATGAACTACAATGTCTCGTTCGAATGGTATGTTCGCAATATTTCCTTCAACCCATATAGCTGCAACTTGAACAGCTGACGGAGAATTATATACTCGTTGATCTAATCTCACATCTTTCGAAATATGAAGTTGAACATTTTGCATTGAAGGATAATCTTTTAATCTTCTAAAGATTTTTGCATATGGATTTGCATCCAAAATTTGTATGAGCTTCTTCACAGTAGATTCAGATAAACTCGAATCTTGTATTATCTTCATTCTATTATTCTCAACCTCGTTATTAGTATCAACAAAATACAATTGGAAAAAGCCTGGACCATCTTCTCTTGGAAGTAAACCGGGTAGGTCGTGATAACACATTCCTTGTGCTCGAAAAGTGTAGACTCCCTGCCTCGCAAATGCGAGCTCTTTATCTAACTTCACACCAAATGACGTAAAGGAAAATATGGAATTGAAAGCTCGAATATTTTTTCGGAATTCAACAGCTTCTTCTGTTTGTGATGTGAGTAGCTCGTACAATTCATCAGAAACTTTAATGGGTGCAAGCTTTATTTTTCCATTCCCACAACAAAAAGCAGGAGGCTTGTATTCAAATTTTACAGCACCACAATGTTTGCATTTTGAAACATTTCTCAATTCATGTATCTCAGACGCCACAAGCTCATAAACTGTTGAACCTAAAAGAATGAAACATATAAATCCAGTATAGTTTAGTAGAGTAAGAAGATTGGTTCCATATATCAAACGTACTGGAAAAAATGTATAACCTTTTGTTTCATATGGAATCATTTGAGCTCTAAGAATAGTTGAGGAGGATGCAAGTATTTTTTGTTCCTTTCGCAATTCATTAACATGTTGGCTATATTTTTTTTGTCCTCTTCACTCAAGTTTTGGTAACGACTTCTATTTGTTGGAATTGTTGGTGTGTTTGTGCTCTTGGTTTTCTTGCTCTCCTTAACTTTTTCTATGTATGTTTCTCTTTCGGTAGTATTCAAGTTGACATATTCCCTTTTCATTAAATTCAATCTTCTTTGTCTTGATACATCTATTTCGGTACCCACAAATATATCAATTTCTTTTGTAAATGGAGCAATCATGTATTCTAACAATTATATAATTGAAGTGGTTGATTTTGTAATTAAATGGAAACACTCAACATTACCTGAGTTTGAATTCAATACAGAAGATTGTTTATGCATAACCATTTTTAGAGTCTGTTGCTGCAAAGTGGTCAAATGAAAATTTGTAAGTAGAAAAATACTGTAATTCAATTTTGTTCGGCAAAATAATTATGAAATTCTTTAAAAAGATAAATACATCTGAAACATAAAATTAACTGTAGCGCAATATTTGAAAAACTATAGATATATAAGATCATATGTGTTATGAGTCACCCTCTTAAGTTATTAGTGGGTAATCTTTAATTATATTTTTCTCCTATTATTTCTACAATTTTATTTTTTTCTACATAGAAGTAATAATTAAATGTACTTGAAGATACACTCAAATTTAATAAGAATGATAAAGAATTTGTTTTAATAAAAAAGGTGTTGTATTTGTCTTTTTTGTTGAGCCCTTTCATTTTCAAATATATACATGATCCCATATCAATACCATCCATACATAAAGCACCGTTTATAAATACATTATCCCATATAATATCATTCATAGATAAAGCACCATACATAATACATTATCCCATGTTATATCATTCATACATAGTTGATCATAACTGTACGACAAAATCTGTACCACCAAAGGGGGGGAACAAACAAAAAGGAAAAAAGAATAAAAAATCTGAAATGCAAAAACATGTACCAATGAAATGAAACTGGCTAAAAGGAAATGAAGAAAGCAACCATGCAAAAGGCAGTCGATCCTGTCAATGAAAGTGAGATAAAAAAAAATTGTTAGACGTAGTCAAGTAGGACACCTATCATCATTGGAAATAAAACAAATAAAAAGGCAAAGTTAGAAATTGTCACCAAAAAAATTAAAATCAACATGGCAACTGATGACCTGCAAAAAGGATCAAGATTATGCCAAAATCTAATTAAAATAAATATAAAACTCCATAAAAGAAGAAGAAGGAAAAAATAGGTTAACAGTTTCAAGCAATGGAACCAAAATAGAACACTATACATACATTCAAAATAGGTCAACAGTTTCACACATCCATCTGGTATCTGGTTGTGTTATATTTGTTAAGAGTCTGCTTGATTCTTGTTGTCTATAGTCGTTTCCTTGAGTTCTTGATTCTCTTGATCTGAATCAAAAACAGAGAAGATAAGGAAACCCAAGCCATGGAAGCATTCTGAGGCAATAACAAGGGCACAACTAATGAAGATGAGAGAGGAGTTTTGGGACACTGCTCCACACTATGGTGGTCGGAAAGCTATGCTGCCTGAAGTGGCATATATTAACATTTCTCTAAATGTACCTTTTATGCAATTTTGTAAAGTATTATGCTTTAAGAGAAGGGTCTAATATGAAAATATACCAAACATTGTTAGACATCAATCAGATTGATTACAGAAGACCCAGTTGATGGTAATTGCAGCAATTAGATAATTTCTTCAAGCATATTAATGGATTCTGCATCAACACAAAATCACAAGAATTAGTTAAAAAATGGCTTCTTCAACTGGGAACTGGGAAGTCGTTCTATGTAGGATATGCAGATTCCAACATTGAATTTGCAGCAAAACTAAACTACATTATATGTGATTTGATTCAAAGTAAGTTCAGTGTATCAATTTCATTCCCAGAGGCTTTTGGTATGGACATTCAAAAACACAGTCCTATATGTATCTTGTTTAATTTCTATCTATACCTGTATTGTTTTTTAGACATATACATACACATATATAGGGATAATTACACTGGACATACCTGAGGTCTTTCGAAATTACAAAAAACATCCCCTAGTTCAATAAATTACATCTAACATCTTAGGTTTTCATGTATTGATGTAAAAATGGATGGAAAGTGTCAAAAGACATATTTGCCCTTACGGAATATTTAAAAAAAAAAGAGAAAAAAATATTGAAAAATGAAAAAAAACTAAATTACCAAATTGCCCTTTTACATATCTAAATTTACTTCCAATACCAATTTTAAAATTAAAATTAAACTTTTTAAAAAAGTAGTTATATATATATATATATGTATGTGTGTGTGTTTTATCTCACAAAAGTGTGTGTGAATGTGTGTATTTTTGTGTATGTGTGTGTGACTGAGTGTGTGCGTGTATGTGTATTTCTGTGTGTGAGTGTGTGTGTGCATGTGTGTATTTGCTGTGTGCGTGTTGCTCTGTGTGTGTGTGTGTTGCTCTCCGTGTGTGTGTGTATTGCTGTGTGTGCGTGTTTGTGTGTGTGTGTGTGTTTTATTTGGTGTGTGTGCGTGAGGATTTTTTGGGGGGGTGGGGTGGGGTGGGGGGGCAAGGAAGAGGGTTGGGGAGTGGGGAAGACGATGAACAGTACCCCCACCCCTTCTTTTTTTATTTAATTAAAATACAAGTTTTAAATTTATTTATAAATTTCATAAATTGATTTAAAATATAAAATTTTAATTTATATAAATTATTATATAACCTAAACTATCATATATTAATTTAATTAAAAGAATAAAATAATATTTTACACATAATTCTTTTATTTTATAATTTTAATAATTTAGAATTTTTTTATTTTGTTGATAATAACATTTAATTATAAATAATTATTTATATACTTTACATACACAACATTACATATAACACCTATACTTTTATAACATATTACAAATAACACCAAAAGGGTATAATTGTCCGAGAAAAGTTTGGTCTTTTGGTCTAGGGGTATTTTTGGAAGTTCACCTAAAAATTTAACGGAACCCTAACGGAAGGTGCTAAATGTTAGACGGCGGAAACGGAATGGATGTTAGATGTAATTTATTGAACTAGGGGATGTTTTTTGTAATTTCGAAAGACCTCAGGTATGTTCAGTGTAATTATCCCTATATATATATACATGTATAAATTTGATTGATTTGGTGTGTGAAGATGACTAATGAGCAAGAGCAAGTGAGGATGGATAATATGAGGAATAGTAAGAGGCAGGTGAGAAGGAGGAATAGAATGGCGATTGAATTAGAAGATCATGCTGAAAACAATAATTATAATAATAAGAAGAAAATAGTGGATTTAAGTGGGATGTGTCTGGACGTACTTCCAAATTCCTCTGAATTTAGCAGCCATCTCCAAATTAGATCTATCCAACAAACTTCTTGTCAACCTTTTACATTATAATAATAATAATAATAATAATAATAATAGTACATTGAACCAGCTTAAGCTTCTTTACTATTCTATTACTATTCTTTACAAATTCATGCACACTAAATTGGCAACAAATATAAATGTAGTTTTATAGATTTTTGGAAAATAATAATAATTATAATTAATATTTCTTAACAAAAAAGTTAAGAAATGTAAATCATTCCACACTTTTAGAATAGTATAAAAATAATATAATAGATTATTGATATCAATTTATTCTTGTTCATAGGTACCTTCTCCGCTAAGTTCCAGTGAGGAAGGATCGGTACCAGTTAATGCTTGAAATTCGGAGTGACAAACACGAGTGGTCGAGAAGTGTTTTTGAGTCTAGTCTCTCATAATTCCCAGTTGGAATCGTAGTTGCGGATTAACCTTTTGGTTCCGTCGTTTTGTTCCTAGGGTATAGTAGAGCAAAGCTCACTTCTTCAAATCGAGTGTGTTTTGTCTTGTTAGTATTTGTATTGTCTGAAATCTTTCAGCACTTATCTTTTTCATTTTGTTTTGTATTAAGTTTCCATTTGGATCTTGTTCTGGAACTTCTAAGTTCCAATCGTTATTTCAATATAAGTATTTTTCAATTTTTACCTTTTGGTACTTATTGATTCCGCTGTGCGTTATAGCACAATTTTTAATAACCTGATTCACCCCCTCTTAGGTATATCTTGAGTTACAGATCAAAGGTCGGCTCTTTTAACTTTTAAGGTCCTTTTTACACTTTTAACTGGGAATAAACCATGGTTGGATGCTATGATGCACGGATACTCCTAAAAATGACCCGGTGCAGTATCGTACTCGTACCGGATACAGATACGGGGTGGATACGTATCGGATACGATTTTGAAGTATCCGAAAATAAAAATAAAAAAAATAGGATACAGTATCCGATATGGAAATTTGAAGTATCCGGGAAGTATCGGATACGGCTGGGGTATATTTTGATATTATAAAATACTTTTGGGTCAAAACTTAAAATCTTACAAATGAAATTGAAAACTCAAAACAAAAGCCAAAACCCAAAAGCCAAATTCTGAAGAAGCAGAACAGAGACGCGAAAGGAGAGAAACCCTCTTCCATCTTCATCCATCTTCTTCTCTGCAAGACTTCAATCGTGATACCCAAACTGCAATAGACTGCGATTCGTCCTCTAGACTGCGAATACTCCATCTTCTAAAACTTCTTCCATCTTCAATTTCTTCAAAAACTCTCCAAGTAAGTTATTTAGGGTTTTGGGATTTGTTTACAATTTTCAATTAAATTAAATTAACTACTTTGTTGTTGTGCTGAGCCTGCGTATGAATTCTTCTACTTTTAATAATATTATTATGCAATAATGTAAGTTGTGGGTTGTGGGTTGTGGGTTGTGGCTTTGTATTGCTAACTTGCTGTTCGATGGTGTAATTGTAAAAGTGAGAGTAGCATAATTTTTTTTGGTGGTTGTGTAGAATAAAGTATTAAAGTTTCATTAATTTTTTGTTTATGAATAAAAAGAATCAATTTAAGAAAGTTTACACTTTACACCTATTCTGTTTAGTTTTTTCATACTTTGGAAGTTAGAACCAAACTTGCTGTGTATAATGCAGCTTTGTTAGCAAAATTAAGCTTCAATTTTTTGTAACACATTGTTATTTTGTGGATATCTAGGAGGTTGTCAAAACAAAATGGATGATCAAACACATTGTTTATAAAATATATCTATATTGTCGTATCCTCGACGTATCGTATCCTAGAATTTTGGAAAATCACGTATTTCGTACCCATATCGTATCGTATCCGTATCTCCGTATCCGTATCCGTGCATCATAGGTTGGATGCCATTAGTCAGCTTTCAATTGATATGGCCACAGATTTGCAAGTTCAGTACCAATCATCAACGTGTCATGCCAGCACTAACTGTATATATGAATGATTTCCTACATCCTCGGCACATGCCATTTCAGCCATGCAAAACTTCATTGCAAATTGCTCCCCCCCCCCCCGGCGAAATTTAGGGTTTGTGTGGATGTGTTTTCATTTCATTTTCAATTGTCATTTTCTAAAATGTATAGGGGGAACGAGTTTTTTGATTTTTGTTTGAGAAAAGTGAAAAAAATAAGTGTGTTTGGTTGTGTTTTTAAAAATGATTGAAATTTGTTATAAAATGAAGATAAACATTTTATTGAGGAAAATGAAGAATCTTACAAACTCAAATGTAAAGTAAAACAAGAATAATAATTCAGTGATCAATCCCTATTCAAGAATAAAGGAACTGAAATTGAAGAGAGTTATAAAACTCTAAACTATTACTTAAACTACAAAAATAACTAAAACTGTAGCAGGCTAGTTGTGTAAGAAGAGGAAGTATTCTGCAGATGATTTATTCAGAGAAAAGTGAAATATGAACGTTGGAGAGGAGAGAGAGAAAAACTGATTTGGGGCTTAGGATTTCATATATAGTAAATTGCAAACCAGCCCCTGCACTAATGGTGAACCTCAAATTGACCCCTGATGAAATGGGCTAAGTTATTGGACCAATATCTTGCAACTTGGGCTCAAACATTCGGCCCACCATAATATATTCTCAACACCCCCCCCCCTCAAGCTCATGGGGAGTGCACACGCAAACGCGAACCAAAACCGGACCATGAGATTGAAACTTGAACTTGAAGCATCAGATTGAATCATGAACTTTGAAATGATGATTCAGCATATTGAATATTACACTTGAAATGAAACCATCAGATTGAACTTGAAGTTTCAAGGATAGACCATCACATTGAAACTTTAAGGATGGACCTGTAGAAGACAAGGTCACAAAATTACCAAAACAGGAGAGGTGCAGAGTGTCACCTAAAAGCAAAAACTTCAACATACCAAAAAACAAACCAAACCACTGAACACAGTGAGCATATGATATTCAAGAACAAATAAAGAAGAGTGTTACCAAACATACGATAAAACACTCTAAACTACCAAACCAAAGTCAAATCACTTAATCCAGTAAGATTTGACATAACATAGACATGTAATCGATCGCAATATCCAAACACGAACAGCTAATCAACACTGAACCTAAGGATAAAATAACAAGATCAAAATACACAAAAACCGGTCACATTTCCGCATTTGAATCGGTATTACCGAACCCACGAAACAAGAATCAGACCATAAACAAGCAAATAAGGTCGCATATCTCGCATTTGAATCAGACAAACACTGAACCCACGAAATAAAAACAGGACCATATAAGCAAAACAAGGATCGCAATTACCGCATTTGAATCCAAAAATGGGAACCCGCGGAAAAATTTCAAGATCCAAAACAAGAGTACTCATAAGAATACTACCAAACTCAGCTACATAAGCAACTGACAAAGTGACACATGTCACATAAATCTGCCCAAATATGGACAGAACAACAAGAGAAATCCCACTGAATATAAATCGAAACATAGAAACATACAATGAATCGACACGGATAGAATCCACAAAAGATAAATCCACCATCCACCGCATATAAATCGAAAGATGAAATAAATAATAAGCAACCAAAAAACGCAACAAACATGTCGCATCAAATCTGAACCAAATATGGCCAGTAACATCAACAATACTCACCGAGAATAAACCAAAATATGGAATAATTAATTCCATACAACGTGACAATAAATCAAGAAAGTCAAAAACATGCCGACACATATATCGAACCAAAGAGAAGCATAAATCAATATGCAAATCAGATATGCTTAAAACCAATGCCAACATAACACCAGTTGTAAGCTAACCACATAAACAGGAGAACAAGACAATCCCCCCCTGTCGTAGAAGATGTGATAACATATGAAGGGAAAACATGCACGGAAGCGAGAGCTCGATGAAGAGTATCAAAAAAAAAGGGGCCATTGTATGGAACATGAACGACATCAAATATATAATCAAACTAGAACCATGTCGTAAACAACTTAACATCATATCACAACATGTAATATCATAAACAAGAACTCTATCAACCTTGATCAACATCGAACACATGCTCAGAAAATGAAGTGATAGAATGATAGAATATAACATAACAGAGATAAACATGATATTTCCCCCGTGACGCAAAAAATGCGGCAATATAACAAGCTCATAGCAGACATGGTGAAACATAGCTCGAATAAAGACAACAGTGAATATTCATATCAATATCGACATATAATAAAAACGACACGCCACCATAGATAACACTGTCAACCAACCATAGGTACAGATGATCGAACCTAATCAGGCAAATCACAATCACAAATCGATTAATGTCAATAAAGCAACGAATGAACAAAAGAAGCATTTTACCACTGTATTTTTTGTTATCAAAAAAATACAGAAAAAACGATAAAAACAATTTAATGGATCAGAGAGAATGCTGAGCAGAAGCGTACTACATGAAGGGAACCGATCCACGAACAATTGAATTCACTCTCACACCTCGTGCCGCAATCAAAACACACTGCATTACTGTGCAATCAGACTTCAGACTATCCATTTCAAATCAATTATCACCACATGCAGAGGGGTGATCAGGAACCAAAAGCAAAGGCCATACACAACCAAATCATCGTAGAGAAACTCACAAAACCAACTGAATAACCAGTCAAGAAAGACCACAAGAATATATGGCCACAACAATTTTCCAGAAAATCAAATCTATACCAACTGATTTTTCCCAAAACAGCCAAAGCATTGCTTGAATAATCAAAAGTATATCATATCAAAGAATATACAACAGATGCACATGCACTATACCAAAGTATCACAAAAGCTTGACATATTTAATTGATCAAAAACTTTAAAAGACATCCAAAGGATTATATAAGGAAAAGAAAACTTTTCAGTTCCAATATCAAGAATGGAATCACAATGGATATGCAAATATGCAAAAAAAACAGCAAACAAGGGCCAATAAGGCTACACAACGTCAACAATTAAGGGCAAAACTGCAGATTGAATAATACGAAAAATGGGTCAACAATTTACCACAGCGTTTTTGTTAACAAAAAAACGCAGAAAAATATGGAACTAAAATAAGGAATGAAGCGGAAACGTCACTTGAACAACCGATCCGGCGCCGTATGTGGGAAATTCCAAAACAGCGTACACACTCTTGTCACCGAACAAGAATCGAAACGAAGCCAAAAAAACCATGTATTCAGTACCGAAACCTTCAGAGAATCAGGTGTTTTTTTTTTCAAAAAACACTAAAAACAGCAAGTCGGAGAAGGAGCAGCTTACACAAGCAGAATTTCCCACAAGAAACTACGTCTCCGGCAATAAACGTCAAGAACAATCAATCAAAACAGTTTGTATAACCAGATAAACAACCATTGGGCATAAACAAACAAGCAGAATACCAAAGAATCGCAAGGAACAAGAGTAAAAGCGATATTACCACTGTATTTTTGTTACCAAAAAATACAGAAAAAATGCACATGACTGAAAAACAGAGCGGAAGCAAGGAGAAAATGCAGTTGTTGCTGTGTGGTTGAATAAACAAGTCCACATTAGTTCAGCAACCAGAATGAGGATGCAGCGGAAGCAAAATAATGTCTAGCCGAGCTGACATTGATATTCTAGTAGCAAATCAAGAAACAACGTTCTCAATTGATAGTCCTGAACCAGAAACAAAAATTGTTAACAGTATCGAGTAAAGGACTTACACAAAGAAACAAGAATATAACCGATAAAATCGAAAGCAATACTGAAAAAATGTATTGTAGATGAGAACACCATATGTAATCTATCCTCGGTTATACAGAAGCAACAAACACATAGAACAGCAACTGAAACTCGAAGAAAATTACGGAGAGCCACTGAAATCTCCGGTAACAGCAAGACCGAGGCGAATCCACCGATTAAATTTTTCAGAAAATAAGTCGCTACTGCGATTTTTCAGAAATCAGCCTAAGATTGCTCGAGTCACCAAAAGGATATCAAGTCGACGAATATTCAGTCGATGCACCGATCAAACTACTGGACAAATGGAAGATCACCTCCAGTCACAAGAAACCGTCAAATCCACCAAGCAATTCCTCCGTTTAAGAACAAAGGCCAAAAAACGGATTAACCAAGAGCCACAAGAACAGATCACTGTGTTAAAAAACAGTAGCAGCGGAAATTAAATCGGCGACCACAGATTCGCCGGAAACATCTAGAAGCCGACGTAAACCGAGGAACAAAGGCGAAACTTCCAAGAACTGCTCAAAAACCCTCCAAATATGCGAAACCTTCCAACGAAAAATCTCCAAACACAGATGAATACACCCAAAATACACGACACCAGCCGGAAAAGAAATCCGACCACAAAATTCAAAAAAATCGAAAAAAGGAAAAGAAGGCCCAACGGACCGGTAAAAGAGCCTAAGGCTCTGATACCATGTTATAAAATGAAGATAAACATTTTATTGAGGAAAATGAAGAATCTTACAAACTCAAATGTAAAGTAAAACAAGAATAATAATTTAGTGATCAATCCCTATTCAAGAATAAAGGAACTGAAATTGAAGAGAGTTATAAAACTCTAAACTATTACTTAAACTACAAAAATAACTAAAACTGTAGCAGGCTAGTTGTGTAAGAAGAGGAAGTATTCTGCAGATGGTGATTGTGATGTGTGAAGTGATTGAAAAGTAATGATTAGATGATAGTGTTGGATTTAAAAATTTAAAGGAAGGAGAGAGAAATGTTTAAAAAATTGAAAGGAAATGAGAGAGAAAAGTGATAAAAAGAAATTGTGTGATGAGTGATATGAAATGTAATTTTAAAAAAATAATTGAACTTTATTGGGAACGTAAAAATGAGAATAAAAATGAGAATATTTTCAGTTAAAAATAATATAAAGTGTGTATTTTCATTCTCAGATGAAAATGAAAATGCAAAAAAATGTTTTGAAAAAACACACAAACAAAGCCTTAGAGTTCTTATACACTCGCCACATATACTGGTCCGAGCGAATTATCAGTTTAGAAGGTATTTCAAGGGTAATTTTATGCCAGATCAATGGTTCGAGTGTGAATTCAGTGTAGTGTGTGTGCCCCTTACTATGTGAAAATATATAGACACTAGTGAAATCCTTGGACAATTCATTTCATGAATAGATATATAGTTGTGATTGTATTCTGAAAACTCTTAACCATAACCCGTAGGGTAAACTATTTATTTTGTTAAGTTTCACTCTTATCTTACCTAATAATAACCAAAACAAATGTATTCTTATTGGATTATATAAAAAGAGAAGAAATGAAGCTTAAATTGATTAATATATCTTTCAAAATAACGTACAAATGATCGGGGGGAAGGCAAAAAGTAACTACAAATTATAACAAGAATACAGAAACAGCTAATACTATGTCAATAACTACAAACTAGATTGCTTGGCAAAAATAACCACAAACTAGATTGATTATATTTGCCAACGGAGGAATTGCTTAGTTTAATTTTATTTTATTTTCCTTTCTCGAGGTATCCAAAGCCCCAAAGTTGATCCATTGAGTTACTATCAACTGCGATTTGAAGCTAAGTTCATTATTTATTTTTTGGAAAATTCAATTCACCGATTTTCCAAACTCAAAACTCCAATATCAACAACTCAAACCTATGATTCCAGCAAAAAGCCCAACCATCCAAAACCAAAAGAAACAAATCCGAGCAATCCACCACCAAATCAAGCAAATTAACACAAAAGCCATGCGTACGGACAATTCACTAACAAACCCAACACAAGGATCTCATTTAATCACATTGTCGCTAGTATAATATTGCTAATGGGTCCTCTATCTGAAACATTAGAATCATTAAGCAAATCGTCCATTAGACAAGCAAAGGAGTTGGAAATAGGTACCTCTTCCTTCTCTTGAATCCCATTTACCTTAGCCAAAGATTTTCAGGATAGGATTTTTACCAACAAAGTCCGGCACAGTTGATAGATAGCTGGGTTTCTTAACCTTTTGTCTAGGGTTCGATTCCTGGCGGTTTGTATGGAAAAAGCTTTGTTAGGAGAGGCAAAACTCACTTCGGTGATCTCTACGCATCGAAGGGAAATAATCTCCTGCGTCCGGTTGGGAAACCTGGTATATACCAAAAAAAAAAAAAAAAAAGAGTTTCAGGATGTGGGCACCATTGGTTTCGTAGGAGAGTAAGTATTCTTACATCCTGCATTATGTAACTCAGCTACTCTTCTCTCCGACAATAGATTTGGCATCGGACTCCTCTTAGGGAGATATATATTAACCGGATTCTAGTTTTTTGATTTATGTATACCCCCTTTTTTTTAAGTGAAAAATTAATCAATGGTTTTTTTTTCCTATCGAAATTGTTTTATTTTGGATTTTATTGTTTAATATTAAATATTTTTATGTAATTTATTTTTTATTTTATTATAGTAATTATTCAAAAAAAGGTTTTTATTAAAATCTTAGTTTGTACGATTATCAACATAAAAGTTCTAATAAATAAATTTCCACACAAAGTTACAATTGATTAATTTTAATTTAGAACGGCTGGGGCGTCTAAGCCCATAAATTTATTAACTCTAAATGTTGAGGGTTTTGGAATAAAAATTTCGTGGAATGGACTTTTTGTTTTAGTGGGTTTTAACAATTTTCCCTAATAAATATTACAAATACTATGTATAGGGGTGAAAAACGAAAATCAAACTACTTGATATTTCAACTCGAGTTCGATCACAAATAGCTTGTTTGAGCTCGGCTAGTTAATATATCAAATCAAGTTTGAATAACTTTTTTGTGTTTGATAAGTTTTGAAAATGAGTTCGAGCTCGACTAGATTAATAAAAATTAATAAAAACATGTATGTACAGGAAAATCAAACTATTCGAGCTCGACTCATATTCGGTTTAATTAAAGTTCATTTGAGTTTGGCTCGATTAATAATCAAACAAGCTCAAATACAAATTTTAAAGCTCAATTGTATTTTAAATAAGGTTGAATAACATCTCTTTTGACTCGACTCGGCTCGATTAGACTCCTAACTATGTCAACATGCATGGCCGACGTCTTCAATGACATCTTGTACTATGAAACCATTTTAGTACATACTTGTTCAGCTTTATTCTAATATAATATCTTCACTATTCAATATCTATTTATTTATTTATTTTTATATAATACCACTCACTCCAAATACTTGGTCACCATGCGTTGCCGACCTAAATGATCATCTCAGCCATTCATTAGGAGATGAAGTCATTTTCATTAATAAAAAAAGTCACGTAAAAGTTATTTACATTCCTTTATAAATAGATGAACCGTATCACATTTCACAATGTAAGAAACATATTAAAGAGCAAAAAGAAAAAGGAAATAGAAAAAAAAGAAAAAAAGCTGTTTAAAGTTAATTATTTTTTATCAAAGAAATGGCAAGCATTGCAATCACTAGTAGCTTTACAAAGGTGCCAGATTCAATCATCAATCGCAAAGCTGTGAACTCTAGGATATTTATCAATGGCAATTCATCCGTATCTTTCCAGGTAAAATTATATGGAATTGTGATTCGTAAGGAGTTTCGAGAACTTATATCAGTATAATTACAACGATAAAGTTCTCCTAATTTTTTAGATTTACTCAAATAAAACTGAACATCTTTTGTAAGACATTGGAATCATGTATATTATCTTTTATAAATTGTTACGTGATAACTTATATTTATTTGAATTTTTCATTAATAGAGTATTCTATTGCCAAAACCAAATTCTATTCTCATTTTAATGAAGATAAAACAATTAAAGATTTAACTCGTTATACTGGCTTATTTTCTATTTCTTGCCACCATGTATATATATGTCATTTAGTTCAATAAGGTATTCTAACAACATATTCAAATATAAATACATTATATTCTTGAAATAAATGAGTATTTTTATTCGAGATATTCACTAGTAACGAATTACTATAATGAATCTTGTTAAGCAAAATTTATGATTTTTCTTTTTTCGAATTTAATCTCGAATATACCAATTAATTACAAGACTTACCTGAATTTCTATTTCGTTACTATGTTAATAGTCACTATTGTTGTATTATTCTTGCCTATACAAGTGCATAATGAGTTAAGGTTGACGCTTACATCAAGGATTATGATCAATCACATGCAATTATAATAACATTTGCAATTTAATTAACTAAGTTCGGCTAAACGAGATCTGAACAATATTTTTCATATGTGAACTTGTTTCCATCAATATAATTATGTTTATTTTGGCTTAACCTTCAACAAAATGATCTAGAAAATGAACTAAATTTCTTTGATTTCGCATTGGATTTATATATTTATAAATGATTTATAGGTAAGTAGACGTCCACGTTATGGTGCCAGGGCTTCATATGACGAGGCTGCTGAGGCAGCTAAAAAAGGAGCAGAGAAGAATTTTGATGCAGCCAAGAAGGGCGCCGAGCAATTCGAAAAGGATGTATGTGAATAATATATATATATATATATGTGTGTGTGTGTGTGTGTGTGTGACGTTTTCTTTTCTATTTCCTTAAGTTTCTCATAAAAACAAATATTAAACCCTCCAAATTAGACACTTACTTAAAAAAAATTTACATCCTAAACTTCACTGGATTGATATTTTTGCATATTACGGTTCCCTCAAATGCTTTCGCATATACCACTTTTAACATAAATTTGTCATTTTTAGTGATGAATTTTGAGGGATTACTTTTTATCCTTAAAATTATCATATCTACAATTAAAAAAACATGATTCAAGTAAATAAAAGAATTATAAAATAAGTGAACCTATTTTTGCCTTCAAAATTAGGTAAAATAATTTTAAGTAGAAACAATGAATTTTTTTTCTTCTCTTATCCTTGTTCATCAACGTTCACCACCCATGTTAAGAATTGAAGTAAAATTAATAGATGATCACACACGTGGTCAAATTAACAATTTTCATAAAACTGCAAAAAATATATATCCTATTAGCCAACCTATTATTCTAAATTTGTAAACAATGAGACCATAATTGGACATGTCTTGTCGGACTACCGCTGCAGTTCCCCCTCGTGCAAAATATTAAAGTAGTCGCGTAAAAAATAACATTATTTAAAATGTTTTATCGTAAAATTAATGAAATATATTTTACTAATATTAGTAATTGAATTTTGCATTATAGGTGATTTCAACATTGGAGGACAATGCGGGGAAAGCGTCGAGCGCCGTTCAAGACGCCGCCGAGAAAGCGAAGAAAACAACAGACGACGTCGTTGGCAATGTGAAGAAAGCCACAGAAGATGCTTGGGCTTCTTCTAAAGACACGGCGGAAAAGACCAAAGACGCGGCGGTGAGCAAGGGGGAGGAGGTTGCCGAGGGTGTTAAAGGCGCTGTCAAAGACGGAGCGGAGAAAGTTGACCGTACGTAGCGTTAGCTAAGCTCAATTGAATGTAATTTTATTTATATGTTCTATTCTTATGTTGTATTAAAGATGGATTATGTTAATTTTCGTTCAATTTTTATGAAATAATAAGTAAAGTTTAATGAGTGGGATAAATTATATTTGGTTCATTACATGAAAAACGAAAATTACTTCCGTTTCTCGTATAATGAATAATATGAATAATGCTCGTACTTTTGAGTTAACTTGTTTAGCACACATACATTATATATTCGCATTAAACTTGAAAATTATGACTATCAATTCGGGTTTATTGGATTAGATATTTAAGGTTGTATTTCCTATTAAAAAAATATCTATTTATTTATTTGTTTTTATATAAAGACCACCTAGCCCAAATACTTGGTCACCATGCATTGGCCGACCTAAATGATTTTCTCAGCCATTCATTACATTGGATGAAGTCGTTTTCACTAACAAAAGCCATGTAAGTAATTATTCCACTCCTCTATAAATAGATACACTTATCACATTTCAGAATGCATGCAATAAATAAAGAGCCAAAAAAAGAAGAAGAAGAAGAAGAGCTTAACAATGGCGGACAATGCAGGGAAAGCGCCGAGTGCCGTCCAAGACGCCACCGCTAACGCGAAGAAAACAGTAGACGACGTCGTTGGCAAAGTGGTGAAAGCAACAGGAGATGCTTGGGGCGCTGCGGCAAACACGGCGCAAAATACCAAAGACGGGGCGGTGAGCAATGCGGGGGCGGCTGCCGACGGTGTTAAAGGCGCTATCAAAGAAGGAGCGGCGAAAGTTGACCGTAGCGTTAGCTAGGCTCAATTGAATGTAATTTTATTTGTGTCTCTTCTATTTCCCTATGTTGAATTGAAGATCCTTCTATTTTTATGAAATAATAAGTAAAGTTTAATAAGTGGGATAAAATCCATGGTTCGCCCGAACGCCAGGAAATAGGTCGGAACGGCCGTTCCGACATGGGAACGGCCCCGGCGTTCCAAAGTTTTATGACATTTCGTTTGTGTACGTGAAAGCTGGTGGAACGGCCGATAAACTTCGAGATGGGCGAGATTTGGGTACGACGCGGCCGTTCCGGCGATTTCCTGCGTCGGAACGGAAGATTGAATGGACAGAAACTAAACTTTATCCTAAACCTCTTCTTCACCACTTGAATAGCGCACCCCCGACCCCACCAGTGGAAAGAAAGAAAAGTAAAGAAATTATTGCAAGGTGGAAAGGAAGGAAGATGACAGAGGAAAGATTAGAAAAAAAATTATTACCTGGAGGAAGAAAAGGAAGAAGACGGTGGAAAGTGAGAAGAAAGAAGAAAAAAAAAAGAAATTTATAATATTAATATAATTTACAAGTATATATATATATATATATATATATATATTAGAAGTATACAAGAAATTTAGACATTTAATATGATATTTACTAATTCTAAAAAAAAATTGGATTTTTTTTTTATAATTTTTGAGCAATTTAAGCCAAAAAGTTGTGGAACAGCCGCGACGGTTCCACGACCTTGCCATGAAACTGGAATGGTGGTCTCCGCGACAACCATCGGGACCGTTCTGGCGAACCATGGGATAAATTATATTTGGTTCATTACATGAAAAACATCTATAAATAAGAATACTTCTATACTCTGTTAGTTAATCGTATAATACGCATACGTATGTATAATTGAAAAATACTTTCGTTTCTCGTATGCATTCTAAACATAATGAATAATACTCATACTTTTGACTTAACTCGTTTAGTACATGTACTTTGCGTATCCTTTTTAAACTTGACGAATAATACTCTAATTTGGCAAAAAAAAATATTTTTAAATATAAAACTTAAAAATTATAATTAATTTTTTTTAGTACTAATTGAGTATTACACAATTAAAAACCTACTAACCTCAATAATTTATCAAAATATTAATTATTGTCAATTAGAGACTCATATAAACTATTATTTTTATTAAATAAAAGCGAGTGCAAACAATATATTACTCAAATTTATATGAAAATCAACCGTATTTTTCCTCCCAAATAATTTATTTATATTTGTATTATATTTGTATGTCTACGAATCCATTTATTTCCCGTACCCGTATTTTTTAGCCGATTTTTTCACTGTAACTTTCAAGAAAATTCCATAGTATACTCGTATATATTAAATGACGAATTTCTCTCGTCAGTATTTAACTAACTAGGCTTCTATCATTGTGGAAGCAATATTAGAGATTGAAAAATGAGTCAATTTATTTGATTAGGAAAATTACACACAAACCCCCTTGCTTATTGTGTATTTACCAAAAAACTCTTTATTTATTGGAAATTATCAACACACTCCCTTGTGTTAAAGATTTCTTACAATTACACCTCATATGTGTTTAAAAATTCTTACGACTTTACCCCATATAAACCTTACAAATAGACTCCTTAAGGGGGTATTGGTAATTTGCAATAAGTGATAGGGAGTTTTGGTAATTACACAATAAGTGAGGGGATCTGTGTGTAATTTATCCTATTTGATATTCGACTCGAAATTGATTGTTAAAAACTCATTTGAGTTTGATATTAACATAATAAATCAAGTTTGAACACCTTTTTTTATTTGATAATTTTTTGAGCTTGGCTCATGTTCAATTGAATTGAAGGTTTTTTGAACTTTTTTTAATCAACAATTAAATAAAACTCAAACACAAAATTTTTAAGTTCAATAACGAATAAGCTTAAATAATAAGCTATTTGACTCAATTCACTTCATTTACAACCCTACTCACGTATTTTTTGGAAACAATAGAATTCAAAAGAAGCCTTAACTACATTATCACGTGCAATTATAATAACATTTGCAATTTAATTAATTAAGTTCGGCTAAACGAGATCTAAACAATATTTTTCATATGTGAACTTGTTTCCATCAATATAATTATGTTGATTTTGGCTTAACCTTCAACAAAATGATCTAGAAAATGAACTAAATTTCTTTGATGTCGCATTGGATTTATATATTTATAAATGATCTATAGGTAAGTAGACATCCACGTTATGGTGCCATGGCTTCATATGACGAGGCTGCTGAGGCAGCTAAAAAAGGAGCAGAGAAGAATTTTGATGCAGCCAAGAAGGGCGCCGAGCAATTCGAAAAGGATGTATGTGAATAAGATATAAGATCCACTATACATCATTGGATCAATTAAATCCAACAGTCCAAAAATAACCTAGAAACAGGCGGGAAAATGGGTTTTAATTGGCTCAAGGGGTATAATTGTCAGATTATTTCATTATACAGTATCATCCTCCCCCAAAAAAAAGGGCATAAAAATCTTCCCTAAAATATCTCCATTTGAAATTGCGAAAATCTCACATACAATCTCTCGATTTGTTACCAAAATTGACTCAAACAATTTATAGAATCCTATTAAACCTATAACTCCATCGATTAACACCACAAATACGCACCAAAAATCAAACGATTCTCATCGCAAAAAAAAAAACCCAAAATTTCAGAAGCATTACATCGGATAATTTTTATCAAATATAAGGTCGAAGAACGCTCCCAGGAGGAATGGTAATCTATTATACATTCAATTTCTGTTGTTCTTCGAACAAATACTGTATAAATATTTGTTTTTTGAGTTACAAAAAGTGGTGTTGTTGATTTGCTGTCTAAATAATGTGATTTTGTTTAGTTTATATGCATATTTGAGTAATATATGTTGTATATTATTACATTATTTTGATCATTTTAACTGTATAATATATAAAGAAGTGTTGTATAATGGTTTGTATTATACTGTATAATAATGAATAAGACTCTGTATAATAGTTTACATCATCTTAACTGTATTGTGTATGCACAGTGTATATTTGGGTATAATCTAATGTATAATTTTTTATACCATTCTATATAGTTGTGTATAAAATTTTGTATAATGGAGTGACTCACTAATTGTATCTCATTAATCCCACAATGTATATCATCGTTGTATGTAGTGTATAATGGGTTATACACTACTGTATAATTATTTAAAATCACTAATTATAGAGAATTTTTATTTGTGAGATAATGTATATTGGATACAAATAGGGGATTGATGGTCATAATATGAATTTGTGATTTACAATATACATTATACTTAATTTTTGAGTGTATAATACAATAATATTTGCTCTATAATATATTGGATGTTAATGATAACTAAATAATTCATAGTGTATAATGTATTTATCTACTGTATAATCCAGTTTCTGAAGAAGATGCATCCTCAACCGATTCAGATGATAGGTTACAGCTTGTGCCTGCCAACGTTGTTGAGCCTCTTAGTGTCAAAAAACCTAGTTCTGATGATGATTACGTACAATCAGCCAAAGAATTGTCTGATCGCGACGAAGAGACCGAATCAGAACAACAGCCTCCTCCTCGAAGAAGACGTGCGAAGCAACAGCCTACAAAAACATAATCTAAAAAATAGAAAACACGGACTGTATCCAAACATCAACCACAGGGGAAAAAGAAGGTGGTTGAGTATACACGAATAAGAGTCTCATTGAAGGTCTTGGTGGATGCTCTTTCAAAACTGACCAAACCACAACGGGAATGGGTGAGACAATCCCGGTTCGGGTCCTTTTTGGATTTCAAGATTAAAGAGCTGCCTCACAGGCTCGGCTATAAAGTTGTAAAATCTTTAAATCCAGCAAACTTCAGACTTACTCTGCCCGGGGGAAAGATCAATATTACAGAGTATGATGTAGTAGAGGTTTTGGGATTTCCACACGGGAATCGGCATATAGACCTCACGGTAAGAAATCCAAAGAGGGCGGACGCATTTACTGACCAATTTGGGCTTGATAAGTCCAAAAAGTTTAAAGTTTTGGCATCAATGGTGATGAACGCAATTCAATCTGATAAACAGCTCACAGATCGATTCAAGCTGAATTTTATGACGATTATGTATAATTGCTTGATAGAGACTTCTAGTACACCATTTGTCAACAAGAAGATACTGAATTTCAAGGGGTCTCTTGATGAGTTGTCAAGTTACAATTTGCCTGGACTTGTTCTAAATAGTTTGGGAGACACGAAAAAAGTTTGGGAAGCAGATCCGGCAACTCGCATGTATACGGGACCTCTTCTATTTCTGATTGTAAGTTTACAGTACCTCTTTTGATGTTGATTGTGTTCCAATAATGTGTTTTTGTTGATTTGGTGTATAATGTGTATAATGTGTTATATGAACTAGCACTGTATAATGGTATATTATTTTTTGTATAATGGTTTATAAGATAGTGAAGAATGGTTTACATGTTACTATATAATTGTATGATCTCAATTTTTTTTCCCTCCAAATTCAGATATTGTATGTTGACAGAGTCAACTACAAGGGTCAGATGACAGTCCAAAGATCAATCCCCGCTTGGCTCACTTGGACAGACTCTGCGCTACGGGAAAAGAGTAACGTAGAGATTCAACATGGAGTTTTTGGGCAGGGGATCATATCAAAGGGGCAGTGGGAATTGAAGGCTGAAAAAGGGAAACATGTTGCTCAACATATTGAAGCTCCAAAACAACCCAGTACCTCTTTAGAAGCTCCAACAGAAACAGATGTATCCATCAAGGACTGGAATACATTTGAAGAGGTATGCGTATTTATGTAATAAGTAAATTTATTTTAACAGTATAATGTACAATTACATACTGTATAAATATACTTCCATTTAATGTATAATGGTTTGTAATACGCAGGGGATGATTTTCAATTTGGAAAGGGCTGCAGTAGACCTGATGGATAATCTTATTAAGTACAATGGATACATTCAAGCATGTGATTCCATACTTCCATCAAATCCACGGTTGAGGAAAATTGAAAAAAGGGTGTTCGATCAGGTTGAAAAATTGTATAGAACAAAACCAGTGACAAGTACATATCAACCAGTAGCACCTTCCTCACCTGAACAACATGCAGCCGCCCAAGCTGATCCGCCTCTCCAACCCGAACAATCTACACCGGATAAGACAATAAGTACTCCAGTAGATTCACAGCCAACCTTCAACTTGATGACACAAATAACACCGCATAAAGTGCAACAACCAGAAGAGGTTTCAACAAAGGAAACAACAATCCCCCAAATGCCAAATTTTAACCTGTTTACACAACCGCATCAGGATGATCCAGAGGGGGCTGTGTTGTCAATTGCTAGACAATACACTGGTGACGCCTCCAATATCTCTGAGCAAGTGCCTCCAGATGTGACAACAAATGGGGGGAGGAACAGCTGCCGTGCAATTCGTCTATCAAAAAAGGAGACAATTAAGATCAGGGCCAGATCCATGCTCTCCTTACATTCAATGGGTTGTACAAGTAACATTAAAACATAGCCAAAGTGAAAAAAGATTATGGGATTGGATGAATCAGGTCGATGAGGAAAACATGTGAGTACATATCATTCTAAATACATTTGTTTTATTGAGTACACTGTATAATGTATTACTGCATGCTGCATAATTGTTGTATAATGTATAATTGCACACTGTATAATGCATCATTCCATAATGTATAATGTATAATTGCATTATACATTATACACTGTATAATGGTTTTTCAGGTCTATTGTTTTCCAAAGTGGTGACGTAATGTGCAGTATTTGGGATGTAAAATCATTGGCTCAACGCAATGAGCTTTTAACCGGAGTGATTGATACTTGGTCATACAGGCTGAACAACGCCGAGGCAACAAAAACCCCAACATCACCACTTCGATTTTATTTTACAGTGGCCGACACGGTAAATAATATTTCTTACATATTTTTAATGCATATATTATGTATGTTCTGCACGCTAACTCATTTCTAAAAAAATCATTTACAGGTTTTCTTCACGTCAAAACGAGGAAACAAGGGTAATGAAACGGTTCTGTCAACCTTCCTGCAGAACATAAATAATCGAATGAACATGTTTCCCAAAGTCAACATAACCAACGTGACATTGGTAAGTTGAACCCGTCTCTTTATTCTAATAATCGTAATTTATGCCATTTTATTAACATCACTTACAACCATCTTCGTGTAGGCTTTCTTTCCTATTCTTCATTCTGGACACTACTACGTGGTGTGCTTTAATTTGAAGAATCCAACAATTGAGATACTTGACAACAGCACAACAGATGTCTCACTCGAAGATAAATATCAATATGTGCCATTCACTTTGGTAACATCTTTACTTTTATAGTATATTATTCAGTGATATACTGTATAATGTTACATCCAAACACTGTATAATGATGCAGTTGTGTACTGTATACTGATATATAAATACATTGTATAATGGTGAATTACTTTGATGTGTAATTATATAGTAAAATACGTTATACTTATATATTTATACACTTAATCTTACATTTTAAGTTTGTCATTTCATTCAGAGAGACATGTTTGTCGTGTTCCTGAAGGATAAGAACCATCCGGCTGTAAATGCATTATCTACCATGGAAATTGTAAGGCTCCCAATGTCGTGGCGTACACTCAAAAACAAAGAAGATTGTGGCGTTTTTGTTATGCGTCACATGGAGACTTACAGTGGTGGAGGGTTGAAGAATTGGGATCCGGAATTGGGCACAAAAAATGTAATGTTTATTTAAATCTTATCTAATTTTGTGAAACTCTTTTTTTCCAATCTATTTAATTTTATTATTTATACAATGCAGCAAGCGCAAATTGCAAAACTCAAAAGACTGAGAAGCCTTTATCTGAAAAAGATCCTGACTTCCGATCTGAATGGATTGAGAGACACCATCATTAGTCAATCAAAAGAGGTTGAAAAGGCTAAGGCCCAAAAGAAAAAGGATAGGAAGGGAAACTAATAGAAACATGAAATGGATACGAATTATGAATTGATTATACGGTTTTTCTTTTTATTCTCTAAATTTCAATGTAGGTTTTACAATTTATGAGTTTTGTTAGTTACAATGTAACTTTTATTTGGATCATTTAAGCCTGTACAGTTTGTTTCATACTTAGTTTATACTGTGTATATTTGGAAACAGTTCATTATACAATTACTAACGTTTCAGTATACACTGCATATCACTTCACTATACAGTAACCCAATATAAAAGACATACAAAAATTTTAATGAAGGTAAACAACACTGCATTATACATTGTATTATATTGCATTATACAATGAACAGCCTATCATTCTACATTAACAAACTATATGGGAAAACAAAGCTATTTTTCCTTTGAGGGACAATCAGTCAATCAAAAGAGGTTGAAAAGGCTCAGGCCCAAAAAGAAAAAGGAAATGAAAGGAAACTAATAGAAACATGAAATGGATACGAATTATGAATTGATTATACTGTTTTTTTTTATTATTATTCTCTAAATTTCAACGTAGGTTTTACAATTTATGAGTTTTATTAGTTACAATGTAGCTTTTATTTGGATCATTTAAGCCTGTACAGTTTGTTTCATACTTAATTTATACTGTGTATATTTGGAAACACTTCATTATACAGTTACTAACGTTTCAGTATACACTGCATATCACTTCACTATACAGTAAACCAATATAAAAGACATACAACACTATTAATGAAGGTAAACAATATCCCATTTCATTATACATTGAATAACACCACATTATACATTGTATTATATTGCATTATACAATGAACAGCCTATCATTCTACATTAACTAACTATATGGGAAAACAAAGCTATTTTTCCTTTGAGGGACAAGTTCTCGCATTATGCCCATCAATTTTTCCACATGCAGCACATTTTCTCCTCTTAGGAACATGCTTGGGTATCTCCGAATTGCTCTTAATTCTTTTACCACACCCTTTAGTTCGGCCAGATAAGGATTTCTGATCCCGAGCTCATTCTCAATTTGGGGTCCCACTAGTGTCTCAATAACAGTATTCTTGTTATTCTTAGTGTTATCGTCTGCACCAACACTCAAGTTATACTTTATATCCACCAATTGATTTTTTATGTAGTCGAGTTTTTCTTTGTTAAAACCTGCAAGATTTAAACATGATTGAAAGTCAATCCAAATTTGACTCACTTCATTTGTGGTCTTCTCAATCATCGCGCGATATTGTCTGACTTGGTTATTAATTATATTGGAAGCCATAATTTCTGCATTTTTCCTCCACCTCTTTAGAACATACTCGACAGGCAAATTGTGTATTCGGCTTTAGTTGAATGCAAAGAAAATGTGTCTACACAATTTACCTCGCCTCATAAATAATCTGCAAGAACAATCAACCTGATTGTTCGATACAACATGTTTCACCTGCAACATGTATATGGTGAACATATCTGTAACATACATTAATTGTAAGGAGAGTATACAACATATATAATAATAACATACATTATACAAAGGGATATACCTCATATAACTTTGATTCGTTGTCGGAGTCGAATACGACAAATAATTTCACACCATCAACAATGTTTAGACTTTGAAGTATCACTTGATACGCAGACTTTTTGATCTCCCCTTGTACATCGTAGAAAACAGCGCATGTATATACCTCTGAAGCATCCTCCTCTATCAACATAGGGGTTTCGGTTGATGGCTTAGAGACCAAAGACTCGTGATTTAATCTTGCATTCGTATTCCTTTGCCTGTCCATAGCACTTTCAAATCTACTATAGAACTCAATGATTATGTCACCCTTTACGTAGAATTGGTTAAAGAATAAATTAACCGACTCTGAAATCGAAGTAGTCCTTAATAACCCACCCATCGAAACATTTCGATAATATGCAGATACCCATGAATGTCTGTTGTCGTAAATTTCAGAAAGCCGACCAATATGGCTTAGTCCATATTTTGAAATAAGAGCGTTCCAACCCTCTTCAAACTCAAGTGTAGTGATGTCGTCATTATACACAAAATTATTCACCTCTCTCACTACTTCAGCATATTTACTTGTATGTGGTGAAATCTGGAGAAAAAATAATCAAATGAGAACATGTTATACAGCATATTAAAAAGCAATATACACTACTTAACATATCAGTATACAGTCTGTTATAACACATTATACAGTATGGATTTAAAACTTGTTAAAATGTCACTGTACACTAAATACAATATCATACTACAGTAGGTTAAATGCTATTATAACACATTAATATAAAATGTGACACACAATATGGATTCAAAAAGTAAAAACACGTACCTTAGTTGGGAACTTATTCATGATATGCCACGCGCACAGACGATGCCTAGCATTTTTAAAAACATTAGGAATAACCTGTTTCATAGCAGGACATTGATCAGATGCAATATAGATTGGTTTCCGTCCCATCGCACGTGTAAAAGCTTCAAAAATCCATGTGTACGACTCAATGTCTTCTTTTGCGATCAGAGAAGCACCAAAGGTGACTATTTTCTTGTGGTTATCTAAACCAGGAAAAAGAAACAAACTTCATTTGATACCTGAAAAGGAATTATACAGCATTATACAGTGATTAACAATGTAAAACATACACTATAAATGAATTATACAGTACGTAATAAGTCATTATGCTGTAATTAAATGCATAATTATACAGTAACTGACAATGTGTTATACAGCATATATTCATTCCCCATTGAAAAGTATGTATTATACTTGCATTGAAATATACTTACTTGTTAGATCGAAATGTTGCATCGACTGAGCAAACATCACCAAATAGTTCAAAATTCCTTATTGCAATTGGATCAGCCCAAAACAACTTACTCATGCAACCGTCAGCCTCTGTGTCATAATCAAAGAAAAATCCTTCACAGGCTTTTTTCATATTTATAAATTTGCTAACAATCATCTCCTCATCGTTCTCACCGACGTATTGCTTCGCATCCCTTTTTGCGTTTTTGAAATCTGTAGAAGTTGACCCAACATTATTAAAACCACCTGCATTCCTTCAGAAATGAATGTGATTTAACGGAGCCAACATTTACCTTTGATGCATTTAAGCAAAACATAATCTGGGATGGCTCAATATTTCGATTAACTTTCAAAAACTGTTTCCCCTCATCGGTCGCCAACTCGTGATTGTGCCGCTCAACAAAGTTCTTTATAACATATCCCTCTGAAACACTAAACCTCACTACAACCTTAGCTTTGCAATCGCATCAACCAATCATACACTTCTTCTTCCTACTAACCTCATCACAGTTTTTGTAAATACCAGAGCGACTACATATATAATGTTTCGATATGACCGTACCATCCTTATGAGTTTTTTGGGAACACTTGCGTACATCAAAACCACATAACCGAGCATAGCTTTTGTAAAACTCAAATGCAGACTTCAAGCTTTCGAATGCCTTACCAATGCAAGGTTTCAACTCAGTAGCACATACTGGTTCCCAATATTTTGAACCACCCGGTGATGATATAGAATTAGACGACGAAGAAGATCCGACACCTTTCTCAACGTCATTATTGCTATACACTACTGATCCTGTTAATGATATACATTATAAGCATTCAGAATCAATCGTATACAATAAATATAAGTTCTGAATAAAATAATAATGTATAACATCATTATATATACTGTATACTGATTGCTTATTTAGTCTATCATAAACGTACGATGTGTTCATAAGATACTGTAACATCACTATATGTACTGTATAGTAATGTATAAGATACTGTATAATTTCATATAAGATGATGTATAATGTATTCAACTTACTGCTGGAACTGTATACAATAAAAACAAGTTCTGAATACAATGATAATGTATAACATCATTATATGAACTGTATAATGTTTGATTATTTAGTCTATCATAAACGTATGATGTGTTAATAAGATAATGTATAACATCACTATATGTACTGTATATTAGTGTATACGATAATGTATATCATCATTATAGCTATTGTATATTGCTGAGTAATCTACTATCTACTGCATACAATTCACTACTTCCACATGCAGCTAATCCAACTGTATATTAATGTATACGATGATGTGTATCAAAATTATATGGATTGCATGTTGATGTATAATATGCTGTATATCATAAAATTGCAAAATATCATAAACTTTCTCAATTTTTTAGCATAAATCGATGTGTTGATGATTAAAAATACCTGAAACCATCTCAGCCATAAACGCGGAACTGACGATGATTATGAATTGACGATTATGATTAAACGATCTTCAGGATTTATTGATTTGACGTTGAATTGATCTGGGAAAAGGCTCGAATCAATGGTGAACTGATCGAAATGGATTGCTATGAAATGAGCTTTGTTCTAATCGAATTGAAATTGGGTAGACAAAATGGATTGTGATGAAACGATCTTTGATGATTTATTGAATTTGATGATGAATACTGAGATCAAAATGAATGATTTGTGATCGGATCGAGCTGAAAATGGAAAAAATATTGAATTCCGTTATGGCGCGTGATATGGGGGATTTGATTTAATACTGCATGAAAATTGCATGTGTTTGTTATCATTTAATGACTAAAATGCCCCTGACAGCAACAAAAAAATTATATAATCTCAAAAATGGGTTAAAATTAGACCTTAGGATCAAATGGTATCAATGGTCTAGTTTGGGTCTTATATCTTACCTAATGGATTGGGATGTATTTGATCCACATCCTATATATATATATGTGTATATGTGTGTGACGTTTTCTTTTCTATTTCCTTAAGTTTCTATAAGTTTCTCATAAAAACAAATATTAAACCCTCCAAATTAGACACTTTCTTAAAAAAAATTTACATCCTAAACTTCACTGGATTGATAACTTTTTTATATTTTTGCATATTACGGTTCCCTCAAATGCTTTCGCATATACCACTTTTAACGTTAAATTTGTCATTTTTAGTGATGAATTTTGAGGGATTACTTTTTACCCTTAAAATCATCATATCTACAATTAAAAAAAAAAAACATGATTTAAGTAAATAAAAGAATTATAAAATAAGTGAACCTATTTTTTGTTGGATTTCGTTCGAAAAAGCATAAATGCAATGGAAGGGACTTCAAAAATTAAAACGAAAAACCCAATTGGTACTCTAATTCGCATAGTTGAATCTAAAAGCGTATAACGAATAAAACTTACTCGTTAATATGAATATGATGATGGAGAAAAACTTCTTCTTCTCCAAACTCAAAATATTGAAGCTTCCAAATCTTCAATCCTTTGGTTTGATTCTTCAAACTTGAACTTGATCCGAACAACGAAAATACGTCGTCTCTAAATCGTCACGCACGGATCAACAAACGAAAAATCCTCTTTCTTCTTTCTCTATGGTCGACGGCTAGGTATAGAGGAGGGGAGGGATATTTTTCTTTCTTTTAAGAGTTGTGTATTCTCTTCTTTTTTTTGTTCTAAGTCAAAAAGTCCTTATATACCTCATGACTTATTGAACAAGTCAAAACAAAAGAGCCCTAATATGTGGCCTCTTAAAGACTCCACTTTGAGGCCTCATAGGCGTCCAATTAGACTCCTTATTTAGCCTTGGGATTTGTTTTGTTTAATTAATTTCTTATTTCAATTAGTAATTTGCTATATCCAATAAATTAATTAAATAACCAAATTAATTAGATAAATTAATTCATTAATATATTTCACAAGGAAATTAATGAATAATTAATCTTATTATTATAATTAATTTTTTATCTAATGAATAATTAATTATTTAATTTATCCAATAAATTAAAACTCCCAGAAGAAATAATAGAAATTTTTTTTTCTTCATTTTTCTTTGTCAATCCTTTAGCGCGACTCTTTAGGTTCGTTTCGTTTGGCAATGAGAGGAAACCAAAGGAAGTGCGCAACACCTAGCCAGTCACGTGGCCCACTTCGTAACCCAAATGAAAACGAATGATAGGATCATTCCGAAACCTTCCAATCGTAAATACCGTATATGTATAAACCCTTTGTTCACGTTCCCCGGTCAAATGAGAGTCATGGTTATGTCAAACTCACTGGATTTGACCATATGTATAAATCATACTAAATACGAGATCATTGAGATCGATTTAGTGCCAAGCACAATCGTTTCGTTTGCTTTGGCCAAAGACTTTAATCTTTATTTATCTATAATTACATAGGGTACATACTCATTCACTTATGAGAGAACAAATCTCATATTAGATATCGAGTAATGCTATATACCACTTTTTATATGTCACCAATTTTTCACCTCCCCTAGTTTTGGTAAGAAATCACTTGCAATTAGTTGATTTTAATGGATTTAATATATCCATACTTTCTAAATCAAGGGGCGGTGAAAAATCGGTGGTATAAAAACGGTGGTATATAGCATTTTCCTTAGATATCTGCTAAGATTACCACTTGCCCATCAAGTCCCCATTTCGAGGTTGACCCTACCAAAGGGTGAATTAGGTCTAACTACTCTAGTGAAAGACTTGACGTCACAAGTGCATCTTCAGCCTGATACTTAAGGTCAAAGGTTCACATATACCTATTACGCATAATCAGTTCCGTCATTGACAGTCACATAGTGAAAATCCATGTGACAAAACCGATGCAAGTCGTGTTCGAACATATCAGTTCCACTGACGTGTCTACAATCTTAATCTCCTATTATCCCATGATACCAGACAGGCACTCCCATGTCGGAGCTAAGATTGTACAAGTATTCGAAGTCTTTATTTGTCCATTAAAGACTTCATATTACTTGCGAACTTATTTTAGTAATTATGATCGATCTCTCTAGTGCCAATCTTCCTATCCCATAGGAAGTAGAGAGATCGCACTGAAAATATGGACAAAACGTTTTATACAACTTATAGAAGCAGATAAGAATTAAGTGAAAACTCAATAATGTCTTAAGAAGAGTTTAAGTTCAATACAAGACATATGTCCTATACATTCTATACTCTATGGCATCTGAGGGCATAATCCTAACATTTTTGCCTTCAAAATAAGGTAAAATAATTTAAGTAGAAACAATGAATTTTTTTTTCTTCTCTTATCCTTCTTCATTAATGTTCACCACCCATGGCTAAGAATTGAAGTAAAATTAATAGATGATCACACACGTGGTCAAACTAACAATTTTCATAAAACTGCAAAAAATATATATCCTATTGGCCAACTTATTATTCTAAATTTGTAAACAATGAGACCATAATTGACATGTCTTGTCGGACTACCGCTGCAGTTCCCTCTCGTGCAAGATATTAAAGTAAAGTTTAATAAGTGGGATAAAATCATGGTTCGCCGGAACGCCAGGAAATTGGCCAGAACGGCCGTTCCGACACGGGAACGGCCCCGGTGTTCCAAAGTTCCATGACATTTCGTTTGTGTACGTGAAAGATGGTGGAACCATGATTCGTCAGAACGGTCGCGGTGGTTGTCACGGAGGCGACCGTTCCAGTTCCATGGCAATGTCGCGGAACAGTCGCCGACGTTCCACAATTTTTTGGCTTATGGGTTTAAGATTTTAATGTGAGATTTTCGAGTCACAAAATTATACATAATTAAAATCCTATAATTTCTTTTACTGGGTTATGCATCTCAAACACTCATTCTCACTTGTTTCTCTTACTATTGACGCTAAGCAAAGTGTGTACAAAAATTACTCATCCCGTTCCGTCCGTTCCGTCACCGTTAAATCGCCGGAACGGCCGCGTCACAACCTTATCCAGCCCGTCTCGCCATTTTTTGGCCATTCCACCGCGTTCCAAATACAAAAACGAAATGGCATGGAACTTTGGAACGCCGGGGTTCCAACCGCTATCGCAGCATTCCGGCGAACCATGGGTGGAACGGTCGAAAAACTGCGAGACGGGCGAGATTTGGGTGCGACGCGGCCTTTCCGGTGATTTCCCGGTGTTTACACTATAAAAAGTGCTCGAGCGCCCCAGTTCGAGCATTTCAGCTCGAGTATTATTATAATTTGTAGAGAATGAGGTTAAAAATTACAACTTTACCTATTCTATGGGACTATTATAATTGAATAATACTCTTTGACATTATTGAAAATGGATCTACGACCATAGCTTTGGAATGATTGGAAATGAAACTTTAATTTTAAAAGTAGGCTATGGATGTTAAAGTAGGTTATAGATGTTGACTGTACTATGTGTTTACACTATAAAAAGTGTTCGAGCGCTCCAGCTCGAGCATTTCAGCTCTAATAGGTTGCTCAATTCCAGCTCGAGCGAGTGCTCGAGTAGCAGAGAAATAAAAATTATCATAAAAGTTGTTCGAGAAGCGTGCCATTTAATACATACCCCCTCGAACCACTATATTAATTATATCATATGATTCAACATCTTTTTGTCCCACCACAGACCAAAAGAATCTTGCCAATAAAGTTCTTTGAAGAAATCATATATATATATATATATAATTTATATATATTAGGGGGCATTTGTTGACACCATAAAATAATTTGGGCTTTCGAATTATAGAGCCCAAATAGCCCAAACTGTAGAATTGCGAAAAAAAAAGAAGTTGGGCTACAAATAAATAAGACAAGACCTATTAAATTTAGAAATTGGCAAAAACATAGGCTGGGTTGATAAAAACTCAATATCGAATCTGAAGAAATAAAGAGAGTCCAAAAGCCAATAATCTGCATTCAAGGAAGACGCACCAAGTTGAGGATTTTGAAAAAGACTTTTGGATGCAGTTGACGGCAGTCCCCAAAGAAGAAGAATGTGGGTTCCCCAAGGCCAAGATATATAGGCGGCCAAGATGAAGGAAAAAAAGGACATCATCATCAGAATCACAAACTTCTACAGTTTCATTTTCTTAAAATTAACTTTAGTCTTAGGAGTAGTTCATAGCGTGATGTAGGAGTAGCTCATAACATAATTTAGGAGTAGCGGTAGTGTAATCTAATCTGCTTTTAAGATGCATATCTATATTTGCTTGTAATTCACGATCGAAAACTCTCATGGAGGTATAAATTATCCTTTTTTCAGATTTAAGTATTTGATAGGTTAATTTTATCTTGACTTGGGTTTTTCGTTCACCATTCTCATATTCGAAATGAATAACTAAGAAATTCAATTAAAGACTTGAACCACCGTTTAGCAAATCGAATGCAAGGGTTGAGAGATAATATCAAGTTATAGATTATTCTGATTTGTTAAGACATTCGATCGAAATATTCTCATGGAGGTATAAAATTATATTTTTTCAGGTTTAAGTGTTTAATAGATAGTTTTTATCTTGACTTGAATTGTTCGATTCATTGTCTTTACACTTGAAGTTAATAACCAAAGAATTAATTAAAGACATGAACCACCATCCACCGTATCGAACGCAAGAGTTGAAAGATAATCTCAAATTCTTCTTTATTTTCATTAATTGTGGTCCGAAGAACAATTTTAAACAACACATCGAAGTGTTAAAGTTTGAACCACCGTCTAGCGTATCGAGTTCGAACGCGGGGGTTGTTAGATAATTCTAAGTGGAGAATTATTACGGGGCTTGAGTTAACCGAATTAACTCTTCCTTATTCAATTTATTTTTATCCAGAAACACCCGGCGTCGGAACGGTCGGAACGGAAGATTGAATGGAAAGAAACTAAACTTTATCCTAAACTTCACCACTTGAGTAGGCTTCCCCATCCCCCACCTCGACCCCACCAGTGGAAAGAAAGAAAGTAAAGAAATTATTGCAAGGTGGAAAGGAAGGAAGAAGACAGAGGAAAGAAAGGATAGAAAAAAAAATTATTACCTGGAAGAAGAAAAGGAAGAAGACAGAGGAAAGAATGGAAAGTGAGAAGAAAGAGGAAAGAAGAGAGGAAAAGACAAAGAAGAAAAGAAAAAAGAAATTTATAATATTAATATAATTTACAAGTATATATATATATATAATAAATTAAAAGCATGCAAGAAAGTTAGACATTCAATATAATATTCACTAATTCTAAATTTTTTTAGGATTTTTTTTTTATAATTTTTGAGCAATTTAAGCCAAAAAGTTGTGGAACTGCCGCGACCGTTCCGCGACATTGCCATGGAACTGGAACGGTGGTCTCCACAACAACCACCGCCACCGTTCTGGCAAACCATGTAAATTATATTTGGTTCATTACAATAAAAACATCTATAAATAAGAATACTTCTATACTCTGTTAGTTAATCGTATAATACGCGTATGTATGTATAATTGGAAAATACTTCCATTTCTCGTATACATTCTGAACATAATGAATAATACTTTACTTTTGAGTTAACTCGTTTAGTACATATACTTTGCGTATCTTTTATTAAACTTGATCAATCATACTCTAATTTGGCAAAAAAAATATTTTTTAATTTAAAAATTACAATCACTTTCTTTTAGTACTAATTGAGTATTACACAATTAAAAACCTACGATCCTCAATAATTTATCAAAATGTTAATTATTGTCAATTAGAGACTCATATAAACTATTATTTTTATTAAATAAAAGCGAGTGCAAGTAATATATTACTCAAATTTATATGAAAATAAGCCGTATTTTTCCTCCCAAATAATTTATTTATATTTGTGTTATACTCGTATGTCTACGAATCTGTTTATTTCCCGTACCCGTATTTTTTAGCCGATTTTTTCACTGTAACTTTCAAGAAAATTCCATAATATACTCGTACGTATTAAATGACAAATTTCTCCAGTCCGTATTTAACTAACTAGACTTCTATCATTGTTGAAGCAATATTAGAGATTAAAAAATGGGTCGATTTATTTGATTTGGAAAATTACACACAAATCCCCTCGCTTCTTGTGTATTTACCAAAAAACTCTTTATTTATTGGAAATTATCAACACGCTCCCTTGTGTTAAGGATTTCTTACAATTACACCCAACGTGTGTTTAAAAATTCTTACGACTTTACCCCATGTAAACCTTACAAATAGACATCTTAAAGGGGTATTGGTAATTTTCAATAAGTGATGGAGAGTGTAATTACACAATAAGTGAGGGAATATGTGTGTAATTTATCCTATTTGATATTCGACTCGAAATTGATTGTTAACAACTTATTTGAGTTTGATATATTAACATAATAAATCAAGTTTGAACACTTTTTTTTATTAAATAAGTTTTTGGGCTTGACTCATGTTTAATTGAATTGAAGTTTTTTTGAACTTTTTTTAATCAACAATTAAATGAAACTCAAACACAAAATTATTAAGTTCAATAACGAATAAGCGTAAATAATAAGCTATTTGACTCAATTCACTTCATTTACAACCCTACTCACGTATTTTTTGGAAACAATAGAATTCAAAAGAAGCCTTAACTACATTATCATTATTAGTAGTACCAAATCCTCCATTTATACTCTAAATAATATAATCCATGATCGTATGACAAATCAGGGCTCTTTTGGGTTGGGCCTCCATATTTAAGCTTCTCCATAAATTACGAATTTTATTAAGGCCCCATTATTTATTTTCTTATCTATTATATAATCAATAATATAAAAAGTTCAGTAATGATCCAATAAGTGATTGGTGTGAGTGGTTTGGCACTCTCAGCCTTTAAGCAAAGGTGTCGCGTGTTCGATTCTTTGTGGATGGAGTCCTGCTTGTTATGAGCCTTTTACCCCTTTGTGGACCGATCCGGTGCGAGCATGATTGCCTTGACCCAATGTAATTTAGGAATACTTATGGTTTAGAAAAGAAAAAAAATAGTTCAGTAATGAAGATACTGAAAAGCTTGAACTATTACTCTGCAAATACAATGTTTACAGTGTAGATGATGAACCAATATTGATTTATTTATCTTGATATATTAAATATCATAAATGCTATGTCAACATGCATCGCCGACATCTTCAATCACATCTTGTACATATAAAACCATTTTAGTGCGTACTTATAAGCTTGTTATTCAAATAATAGGCCTGGCCTGTGTGCAAAAACAGAAGAAAAAAAACAATTTAATTTTGAGATTTTTTGCTGGATTTAAGCAGTTTTTTGCTATTTGGTTTCATTATTTATGATTCTGCTTCTTTAGAAAAAAAAATAAAAAATAAAAAGAAACTAAAAGCATGTTCTTAGGTAATTCTACCAACTTTTTCTATTTCTTCTACTTTCGTTAGGATCTACGACGTTGAGTAGTCGAGGCTCTGGTAGGACCTGACTTGAAAATAAAAGAATTATAAACTGCACTATAGTGTAGAGCTGCCTATGTACCTATCAAGAAGATCAAGTATAACGTAGTTCAAAGTATCACATTGGTCTTGACATAAATCTCATAATTTACAAATGGATTTAATCACAATCTAGATCGAACCGCGTAGCTCGTTATTCTCCTCGTTTGGTTTGTTTGATAAGGGTTGATAGATTATTTAATCTAACCTATTCATGCGTTTGGTATTATAGATCAAGGCCCATGATTGATTCATGACCCGGATCTTTATCCTTGATTTAGGTGATAACTTATCCTACCATTATCATTGATTTAGGTGATAACTTATCCTACCAAGGGGAGTGAGATAATTTATTCCAACTTGTTGGGTAGCAAATTAAAAAGTTTGATTTTCGATTTTACCCCTTAAAAGCCTTTTTCTTTAACTAATTTGTCCTCCAATGTTATGACATGTACTCAAGGTTATATGTGTAAATTCAACCTTATCATACAAACAATTCAATATTCAAAACGTAAGATAGGACTAAATGTAGGATTAACTGAAAATATAATTCTACATACCAAACAACTTGATAGATTGATAAATCCACATGTGAACAGTGCAATCCCAACTTATCTATCTTATCAATTTTATCCTGTCTTTCAAACCAAACGAGTCAGTGTATTTATAGATTGCACAATGTACGGTTCTAGCCGTGACTCGCGTATTTTTCGATTTAATCAAAGTCTAAATCGAAGCACGTAACCCGTTATCCTCTCAGTGTATTTATAGATTACACCGTGTACTATTCTAGCAGTGACACATGTATTTTTTGGACGGTGACACAAGGATAGATCGAACGATTCTTATGCTTCGGGTCGAGATCTGTGTCGTACAACCCGTGAGCAGAGCGCGGATCTTTCCTGGGTTATGGACCTTAGTACGCTTTTTGGGCCTTTGTATTTGGTTTGGGCCTTAAGTGTCATTCTTGATGGGTTATAACTATATGGCCAAAAATGGGCATATCAAAACTCAACTTTAACTTTTTCGCCATTTTCAGAACAGACTTAATATCTTCAATATTCAATATCTATTTATTTATTTACTCAAGACCTGTTATTTTAGGGGTATTCATCTTCGACTTTAAGCGAAAGGTCATGAGTTCGAAATCAGGTTGCCACAAGTTCTAGCTCTCCCCTCCTTATGAAGATATATAAAGTTTTTATGATTCAGAATTATGAGTATCCATTTGAGTTTGTCAGGCTAGATATTTAGGGTATACCCTTCGTCTTAAATTAAAAAAATATTTATTTATTTATTTATTTTTATATAAGACCACCCACCCCAAATGCTTGGTCACCATGCATTGCCGACCTAAATGATTTTCTCAACCATTCATTAGGCTAAGATGAAGTCGTTTTCATTAACAAAAGCCATGTAAGTATTTAGTGCACTCCTCTATAAATAGAGACACTTATCGCATTTCATAATGCATGCACTAAATAAAGAGCCAAAAAAGAAGAAGAAGTCGAGGATCTTAACAATGGCGGACAATGCGGGGAAAGCGACGAGAGCCGTCCAAGATGCCGCCGCTAACGCGAAGAAAACAGCAGACGACGTCGCTGGCAAAGTGGTGAAAACGACAGGAGATGCTTGGGGCGCTGCTGCAAACACGGCGGAAAAGACCAAAGACGCGGCGGTGAGCAATGCGGGGGCGGCTGCTGAGGGTGTTAAAGGCGCTACCAAATAAGGAGCGGCGAAAGTTGACCGTAGCGTTAGCAAGGCTCAATTGAATGTAATTTTATTTACGTTTTCTATTTCCTATGTTGTATTGAAGATGGATTATGCTTTGTTTTGTAATTATACTTTCAATTTTTATGAAATAATAAGTAAACTTTAAAATGTGGGATAAGTAATTACTAACTATGTTTGGTTCATTAGGTGAGAAACGATCTGTAAATAAGACTACTTCTACTATTGTTGAAGCAATATTAGAGATTGAAAAACGAGTCAAATTATTTAATTAGGAAAATTATGCATAGATTCCCTCAAAATCTCTTACTTATTAGAAATTATAAACACACCCTTTTGTGTTAAGAATTTCTTACATTTACATCTCATGTATATTTAAAAAAATTTATAACTTTACCCCATATAAAACTTATAAATAGACCCTTGAAGGGGTGTTGGTAATTTCATAAGTGATAAAAAAATTTGGTAATTACACAATAAGTGAGGGAGTCTGTGTGTAATTTCCCTTGTTTGATATTCTACTCGAAATTGATTGTTAAAAATTCGTTCAAACATAATAAATCAAGTTTGAACACTTTTTTTTTATTTGATATGTTTTTAAACTTGGCTCATTGAATTGAAGTTTTTTTTTTTAATTCAAGACGAAGGGGATACTCTAAAATATTTGGCTCAACAAATTCGGGTTGCTAGTCATAATTTTGAGTTATAATGACTCTATCTAACTCTATAAAGGATGGGAGAGCCACAAAATGTGGCAGCCTAGATTTGAACCCAGGACTTTTCACATAAAATGGGAGGTGGATACCTCCGTTTGATTAACAATTAAATGAACTCAAAAACAAAATTTGAAGTTCAATAACGAACAAGCTTAAACAATATCTTATTTAACTCGATTCAATTCATTTACAACCCTATTTATGTATCTATATATAATAAAATACAACCTTTGAAGTCATCCAAGTAAGCGCACACATGTGGACAACCTAATTGAAGTCAATTTTGCTACATAAGTAATTTATTTTATATTTATTTTATTTGATTTGGATAAATATAGTTATTAATCTTTATCTACAACATTCAAAATTTGAAATTCAAAACAAGGTAGTTACCATTATAATTTAAATTCAAATAAAAAACTAATTTTTTTATGTTTATTTTTATTATTAATGATATTTATCAATCATTTTATTTTTTAATATTCATTTTATTCAGTTTACTGATTATATATTATTATTTCTTAAATTAAAATATATGATTTAATACCCATATAAATAAATTTTCAATGATAGTCATCAAACTTGAATCGAACCTTTAATTTTGTATATTAAAAATATATAACTTAGTATCCCGTGCCTTGACACGGGGTTGCGTTAGTTATTTAGAAAACAATATAATTCAAATGCAGCCTTAAATTTTGAGCTTTTTTGTTGTATTTAAATAGCTTTTTACTGTTTAGTTTCACCGCTTCTTATTCTGCTTCTCCAGAAAAAAATTGAAAATAAGAAGAAATTAAAAGTATGTCCTTGGGTAATTCTACCAACTTCTTCTATTTGTTCTGCTTTTTAGCAAGTTTTGCAAACAAACCTGATCTGGGTCGTATTTCATTAGGATCTACGACGTTGATCGATCGAGGCTCAGGTAAGACCCGACCAGGAGATAACAGATTATGGACTGCACTCTAATGCAGAGCTGGCAACGTACCTATCATTTATCAAGAGTATCAAGTCTAACATAGTATAAAGTATCACGTGGGTCTTGACATAAACCTCGTTATCATCTAAGTGAATCCTAGAGAGAATTTAGAGTAATAATTGATTAACCCTCAATTGGTCATGTGTGAGAATGTTGAGTATTTATAAGTGACTTCATGTACGGATCTAGCCGCAACACGCATACTCATCAGATGGTGATACGTGGATAGATCGAACTGTTCTTATGCTTCGGGTCGAGATCCGGGGCGTACAACCCGTGAGCAAAGCCTGTGAGCAAAGCGCGGATCTTCCCTGGGTTATGGACCTTAGTCCTCTTTTTGGGCCTTTGTACTTGGTTTGGGCCTTAAGTGTTATTCTTGATGGGTTATAAATATATGACCAAAATGGGCATATCAAAACCCAATTTTAACTTTTCCGTCACTTTCAGAACATGCTTAATATCTTCAATATTCAATATCTATTTATTTATTTACCCAAGACATCTTGGTCTGATGGTATCTACCTCCCAATTTATGTTAGAGGTCTTGAGTTCGAATTCACGCTGCCATAAGTTGTGAGTCTCCCCTATTTTATAGAGCTAAATAGAGTTTTTATGGCTCAAAATTAATTATTATCAACCCGAGTTTGTCGGACTATATATTTAGGGTATATCCACTTCGTCTTGAATTAAAAAAATATCTATTTATTTATTTTTATATAAGACCACCCACCCCAAATGCTTGGCCACCATGCACTGCCGACCTAAATGATTTTCTCAGCCATTCATTACATTGGATGAAGTCGTTTTCATTAACAAAAGTCATGTAAGTATTTATTGCACTCCTCTATAAATAGAGACACTTATCACATTTCATAATGCATGCAATAAATAAAGAGCCAAAAAAGAAGAAGAAGAAGTAGAGGATCTTAACAATGGCGGACAATGCGGGGAAAGAGCCGAGCGCCATTCAAAACGCCGCCGTTAACGCGAAGAAAACAGCAGACGACGTCGTTGGCAAAGTGGTGAAAGCAACAGGAGATGCATGGGGCGCTGCTGCAAACACGGCGCAAAAAACCAAAGACGCGGTGATGAGCAATACGGGGGCGGCTGCCGACGGTGTTAAAGGCGCTAACAAATAAGGAGCGGCGAACTTTGACCGTAGCGTTAGCTAAGCTCAATTGAATGTAATTTTATTTATGTCTTCTATTTCCCTGTGTTGAATTGAAGATGGATTATTATGTTATGTTTCTTTCAATTTGTATGAAATAATAAGTAAATTTATTATGTGGGATGAAATATGTTTGGTTCGTTAGATGAGGAACATCTGTAAATAAGACTACCTCTCTTTTGTTTGTGTGCACAAAAGAGGGGAGTTACTCTAAGTGTCTAACTCGACAATCTCGATTTCATAAACACATGTCTACTATGGACTAATCCTGCCCGATCTTGCTCAATAATATCTATGAGTTATGCCCATGGTTGGAAATTCATTTTGAACATTTGATTCAAGCCATCTTTTGCCCTTAAGGATGAGAAAACGAGCCTTTAAGGATGCTAGTGATTGCTTCTCTGCAGTCGATTTCGACTTCAACTTTGTCCAGCTTCATGGTCCACGCCAATTCATGACCCTTGAGAATTGCTTCGAGTTCTGCTCCAAGGAAATAAGACTACCTCTCTACCATTGTTGAAGTACTACTAGAGATTGAAAAATTAGTCGAATTATTTGATACTTGACTCGAAATTAATTGTTAAAAGCTTGATATATTAAACGGAGTAAATCAAGGTTGAACACTTTTTTTATTTGATAAATTTTGGAACTCGACTCAACTCCTTTTGATTAATATATAAACAAAACTCAATAATAAAAAAGTTTGAACAATATCTTTTTTGACTCGATTCAATTCATTTACAAAGTCACTCATATTCTTTTTATAAAAACAATATAATTCAAAAGATAAGGCTATCTACATTATCATTATTAGGGGTGTACAAAAACTCGTTCAATCAGCCTGAACTGCTCAACCCGAGCTGATCCGTTCAAAAACCACCGGTTTAGAATTATTAAATAATAGTGACGGGTTGAAAATATTGCAACCCGCCACTTTCGGGTCGGGTGGTGTGTTTAATAATTGTAACCTGCCTAACCCGCAACCCGACCACTAATTATTTATGTTGCATATATAAGTATATATAGTTAAAGATTAATACTAAACTTTGAAAACTATATATGCATATATACTCTCTAATATGAGTGGTTTATTCATATTCATGTAACATACTTTATTTTTTATTTGAGCAAACAAATTGATTCGTTTGAACACTTGTTTTTATTTGATTTGAACGAAAAATTTATAAGTATATGTATATTTTAATAATAAATTTATAAAAAAACATTAATTTTATTAATATTTTAGAGTTTTTCACTCATTAGAAATCATGATAATATGAATTTTATTTAATAACACCACTTATTTGTGTATTTCTCACCAACTCAACTTTCTTAGTTAAATGCACACAAGTATAATATTTAATTTCTTACTTACTAGTTATAACTAAAATTAAATTGTAAAAATCATAACTATAATTTGATAACCCGCCAACCCGCCCGCTAAAACATTAAATCCGACCGACCCGAACCACTCAGTTTGAAAAGATAATTATGCATTTTTGGTTTGATATTTTGTCAACCCGCACATGTCGGGTCGGATTAATTTTTTTTCTAAAACCCCCCGAACCCGACCGTATACACCCCTTCAGTATTAGTACCACATCGTAGATGTATAATATGTATTAATTTTTCCATAGTCTTGTGCCAAATCAGGGCCTTCTTGTGGGTTGGGCCTCCATTTTTATGTTTTCTCAAACATTAGTCCTCCATATTTAAGCTTCTAAAAAATTAACGAAATGTTGTTGAGGCCCCATTATTAGTTTTCCTATCCATTATATAATCAGTAATATAAAAAGTAATTTGGGGGGATGGGCGGGGATTATGCGATTTAAAATCTGCATAATTATAATTATTTACGACGAAATCCACATAAATCCATTCACGTAAATAGCTGTGATTGAAGAATTCTAAAACTCCTAAAAATAACCCATAAAATAAACTAGTATTTATTCTATTAAGTTTCACTCTTTTTACCTAATAACCAAACAAATGTATTCTTAGAATATATAAAACGAGAAGAAATGAAGCCTTAATTGATGAATATATTTTTCAAACTAAAGTAAATGGAACAAATGGTAACAACAAATTACAACAATAGTTGTCAAAAAAAAAAAAATTACAACAATACAACAACAGTTAATACTATGTTAATAACTACAAACATGATTCATTCTACTCCTTTGAGACCCAACTAGCAAATTTATCAACATAGGAAGAAGCTGAGTTCAATAATTTTTCAATTTTCCTTTTTGGTTTCCCGGGGTATCTCGAAACCCAGCTAATCCCTCGAGTTAATGTCAGACGCGATTTGAAGCCGAGTTCAGTAGCGAAGATGCCGAAAAGCTAGAATTATTATTTGCAAATACAAACTCTCCATTGTAGATGATGAAGCTCCAATTGAACTCTTCTTATATTCCCTGTTAATCATCATTTTGTGAACCCTTCATAACCCCATTATCAACTTTTGAATTTTCCTCTCTATCATGCCTTATTTCCTTCAACATCGCCGCTATATCCTTCATCGTGGGCCGGTCGTCAGGCGAAGGATGCACACAGAGCATAGCAACTCCTAAGGTTTGCATCATTTCTTCAATCTCCGGGTCGGGCCTCACGCGTAGGCCCGGGTCCAACATTTCAGTTCCACCTCTCTTATGCCTCACCCAATCAACAATGTGAAGGCCGTCCGGTATGGTTGGGTCGATCGGTTGTTTGCCTGTTAAAACTTCAAGCACGACAACTCCGTAGCTGTATACATCGCTCTTTTCTGTGATCTTCATCATGTACCCATACTCTGCATACGAAGAAAAAGAAAATGTGACTAAAATTGCAACAAGAGGTACATGTTGGAATGTAATATGACTATATTCGAAAAGCTCGAATCCACTTTGCCGTACTTACAATAATATGGTAGCAAAAATGCATATAAACATTGACATTCATAGTCGGAATTTGAATTCCGTTTAATTTACATATATTTCGATACTATAGAAATATATATTGACTTATATCAAATGTTAAATCCAATGCAAGAGAAGCTGAACTAACCGGGAGCAATATAGCCATAGGAACCGGCAACGGTGTTGGAGGAACGAGCGAAATCTCCACCATCGACGAGCTTAGCAAGCCCGAAATCAGCAATATAAGGCTCGAAATCGAGGCCGATTAAAATGTTGTTAGCCTTGATATCCCTATGAACAATAGGAGGAACACAATCATGGTGAAGATAAGCTAACCCTTGAGCTGCCCCTAATATAATCCTATACCTCACATCCCACTCCAAGCAACCTCCACTCATCTCATGAAGGAGACTTCCGAGGCTTCCGTTCGGCATGTATTCGTACATAAGCAACCTCGTATTCTTATTCCAACAACATCCTAAGAACTTGACAATGTTCTTATGTCGGATCGAGCCAAGGGTTTTCACCTCAGTCGAAAAGGAATCTCGAACTCCACTAGTGCCCGACCGATCATTTTGATAACCAGCTTGAACCGTCACGGGCCATAGCTTCTTTACAGCGATGACATTACCATTATCAAGTTGTGCCCGATAAACAATTCCCGAGCAACCCTTGCCAATAGCATTGGCTTCCACGAGACATCTGAGGATTTGGTCGACCGAAAAATTCAGCTTCTGAAACGGGGTAAATTTCCATACGCCTAACTCTCCCAATTCAGAATCGGTATCTTCTTTATTCATTTTCCTTACCCTTAAAACCGCTACCATGCCAAGAACAGCCAATGCTATAGTCACAACGGATAGCAACCCAATCGCCAGGTTTAGCCTCCATGATCGCCTGTTACGGGGTATACCATTACCCGGTGCACCCCTCAAGAAACACGAATCACGTCCCCGAACACACAAACCCTTGTTTCCCGCCAATTCTGTATTCGATAACTGCCTGAAGAGCTTATTATCCGGGAGATAACCAGTGAAATTGTTATACGAAACATTTAGTGAAACGAGATTGACAAGCCCTGAAAGGGACATTAAATCTCCTCCAAGTTTGTTGTGTGAGAGGTCTAACATAGAGAGCTTGTTTAAAGCAACAATTTCAGGTGGAATTTCCCCTGTCAGACCATTCCAACTCAAATTTAATGCAATTTCAAGAGCCTCGATTTCAAAAATTTGAACCGGGATACTACCAAACAGCTGATTATTGCTTAAATCAAGCAGTTGAAGCCTCAAACACCGCCCGATGCTTGATGGGATTAGACCTGATAAAGAATTTCTCCCAAGTGATAGTCTATTAAGCGAAGACATTTCGCCAAAACTCCCTGGAATCTGGCCAGAAATCTGATTCATGGAAATATCTAAGACCTCTAATTTACTAAGTAAAGACAAAGAACTAGGAAGATATCCACCAAGTAAATTCCCTGCAAGGTTCAACATCTGCAATTCTCTACAGTTACCAATTTCATCAGGAATAATTCCACTCAAACGATTATCAGAAAGATCAAGAAAATTAAGACTGGTAAGAAAACCAATTTCCTTCGGTATTTCTCCGTTTATCTTATTTCCAACCAATCTCAATCGAATAAGAGACTTACACTCTCCTATCTCCGGTGGAATAAAACCCGAAATATCATTAAAAATCAATAAAAGCTTGGTTAAATTTCTTAGCTGAAAAATACTCGAGGGCAAGCTACCCGTTAGAGAATTGTTCGACAAATCCATCGCCTGGAGGCTTTTGCAACCTGATAATTCTCCAGGGATACTTCCTTCAAGCTTGTTATTCCAGGCGAAAAAAACCTGAAGTTGAGCCAAAAATCCAAGCTCAGGTGGGATTGAGCCTGAAATCTGATTACTATCAATCTGAAACTGTATCAAGCTTGTGGCATTGGAAAGAACCGCAGGAATCGAACCGGAGATATTGTTGCTACTCAGCATTAACTCTTCAAGATTTTTCAACTTTCCAAAAGACTCAGGTATTGTTCCAGACAAAAAATTCAATGAAAAATCAAGTACTACTAAATTTGGGCAGTTCCCAATTTCTTGAGGAATAGAACCCACAAAACTGTTCTGCCATAATAACAATTTCTCGAGTTTTCGCAGCTTTCCAAGCTCCCCTGGAAGAGAACCTGACAAACTGTTTTCATATAAATATATATCAAGAAGCTCAGTACAGTTCCCAATTTCACCTGGAATTTCACCTGATAGCAATGTAGTATAAATTGACAGAACTTGGAGACTTTTCAGCTTCCCTAACGAAGAAGGGATCGAACCCGAGATCTTCGTATCAGCGAGGCCTAAAATTTGCAAGTTCTCACAATCTCCGATTTCATCAGGGATTGCTCCACTGATGTCCTGATTGCCTCCGATGCGAAGCGTTTGTAACGACGAAAGCAGTCCTATTTCGACAGGTATGTTTCCGCTTAATCTGTTGTCGAACAATGTCAAGCTTTTCAAGCTACTGCAATTTCCAATCTCCCCTGGAATTTCCCCGGAGAGCTGATTGGAATTCAATGTTAATTCCTCCAAGTTTTTAAGCACGCCAAGTGTTCGAGGAATGTCCCCAATGAGACTGTTCGAACTAACATCGATTGTTCGCAATAAAAAACAGCCTCCAATATCATCAGGGATTGTCCCGGTGAGATTTGCCCCGGAAATCGTGAGCTTTTCGAGAGATTTTAACGACGAAAGCTTCGAAGGAAAGGTTAAGCCAACATGAACGGATTGAATGTTGATTTCGGTAACGAAATTATCTGCTGAACAAGAAATGTACGACCATTTACAGGGGCTTGAATCGTTTGGATTCCAATTTGAAAAAGAAGATGAAGAAGAAGAAGATGATGAAGAGTTTAGCCATGAAAGTAATACAAAAACTTCACTCTTTTCAGCGTTAACTGAAATGAAATTGAACAAGATAAGAAGAAGAAGAAAATAATGGAAATTTGGGGTGGCGTTCAAGAATTTTTGCCTCGGCATTGGCATTTGAGATAAGGATTTTGGCTTCAAATTCAAGATCACTCTTCCGGGTTTTGCATCAAACAAGAAATTTAAGAGAGAATTGAGGAAGCATGTGTATACATACAGAAAAGTGCGTGTATAGAATATGGATAGACCCACGTAGAGAAATGGGGAGTTATTTGAAAACTTCGCCACTACACTATTTTTCTTCATCGGGATTCTGTGTTACCCGTGGTTTCTGCATTCTGTGTATTTTTTACTCAATAATTTTTTAAAATTTTCGCATTAATACAAGGGCAATTTGCAATATTGGTCCGTATGATATCGTTTTGTTGCAATTTTAATTTCATTATTTGCAAAGTTGTAAAAAGTTACAATTTTAGTTTCATTATTTGCAAAGTTGTAAAAAGAGCCCGATAGGAATTTATTTTATTTTATTTTATTTATTTTTTTACTCCGAAGAAGGGGGGGTTTACCCAACAGTTTCTAGCTCGACAAACCCGAGCTAATGGTTACAAGACGAGGCCACGTATGACCATCTCTATCGTTCATCAGACTACTAGAGAAACGAAAATCCGGTACATTAGTGTAGTACATATTGATACTCAGACCACTTTTAGCTAAATCATCCGCCACTCGATTTGCTTCTCGCCAAATATGGTGAATTGAGACATCCCAATCTCGGGCTTGCATTCTTCGGATATCAGAAATCAAATTGAAGTGATGATGTGTGTTGGAGGCGTCTACAATACTCTCCACTGCCGTTTGGCTATCAGATTCAAGTATCACTCTCCTCATTCCGGCATCCCACGCCAATTCTAACCCTAGTATAATGGCTCGTATCTCTGCCTCCAAAACCGAGCATGGTATAATGTTCCCACTGAATCCACGAATCCATGTTCCTTGGGCGCCTCGTAACACACCCCCGACCCTTACACAATTGCCCAGTCCATTTGCATTGGAACTGACTGCAGCATCTACGTTCACTTTTGTGTAACCCGAGGGGGGTTTGGTCCAACCCGTTTGAATACACGTACGTGTATCATCCGGGTCCGACTCACGGGCATATGCAATTCCTTCAATTCATTTTCGTATCATATCTAGTCCCGTTTGAGTGTCCGGGACCTCATCCCGGGTGCCATGCGAGACTTTATTTCGAACCTGCCATAAAAAGGAAATCGTTTCAGTGAAAACCAAAGACCAATTATCACACCAAACGTACCTGTTGGTTGCATTCTTTAAGTTCCAATCGATCCATGATTGATGTGTTCCTGCAAAGAAAAGCTCATGCCATCTTGAGTGAACAAGGTTACTCCATAATTGTGGTGACCATGTACAATCTCTAAGGGCGTGCAATACTGTATCCGAGTTCTCGCCACAATGTACGCACACGTCCGATTCGATCATGCCCCGTTTATGTAGTTGGGCTCGGGTAAGTATTTTTCCATGTCGCACCAACCATAGAAAGATTTTACGACGGTGGATGCCCTGCACCTTCCAAATTTTTGACCATTTCTTCTCTTCAGGATCTGGTACATGTTCTCGCTTGAGGACTGCGTAAGCACTCTTTACATCATATTTCCCGTGAGGTGTAAATTTCCATCTTGGGATATCTTGTTGTTCCCCCGTATCATCCAGATTGATGCCCTGGAGAGTAGTAAGAATCGAATGAGGGAGGTATTGTAGTTCATCCCAATCCCACCCAATATTAGGCTGCCAGTAGCTCGCCACAGTTTGAGTGTATGTGTCCACAGGAAGAGGTTGAATTGCGTGAAAGAACAACGGTCCCTCTTCGATCCACTTGTCTGTCCAAAAATGAGTCGTCTCTCCATTTCCAACCACCCATCTAATTCCAGCACGGAGAAGTGCTAAAGTAGTTGATATACTGCGCCACGTAGTTGAGGTGGCACTCTTTGACCGAGCTCGCTGTCTGTGTACATATTTATGCAGCATAACTTGTGCCACAATGTACATTTTTTGGATCGCAATACCACGTCTGCTAAAAAAATAGATGGAATTTCAATAGTAGTATTTCACACGTCTTTTAACGATTTAGGATATATTTTGATAAATTACATAAATACCTGCTGACTTTTACAATTTAAATGATAAACATTAATCAATAAGTACCAACGGGGGTTGGTCCGAGTGGTAAGCAGCTCGGTTCCGCTTAAACAAGGTTTCAGGTTCGAGACCTTGTGAATGCAGAAAACCTCTGCTGGGAGACTCACTCACCACTGCCAGGTGTGCGACCCGGGTCGGATCCTGATGTAGTCGGAGCAAAGCTCCGGTGAACCGGATGGACAACCAAAAAAAATAAAATCAATAAGTGAGTTTTTCCTGCAAAGTTTACATAATATAGGGTTTTGTTTATGAAATCTATGCAAGACACATGGTCAAACTAATGATTCCTGTAAATTTTTAACAGCTGAGACTAGGGGTGCACAAAGTCCGGTTTTTGCGGTAAAATTTATATCATACCAATAATTGTGGTTTTGAGATAGCTTATGTCGAAATTGGACTTTTTGAAACCGGTACCATCATATCCAGTATCATATGGTTCAGGTATGTTATCGGATCTGAGAGGTGGTTACTTAAGTAGTCCTACCTTAGATATATATTATAGAATGAGCCTTCTAACATCCAGTAACCAAGTCAATGGACACTAAATTAAAGATTTACAGAAGGATTTATACTTTCTGGTTTCCTTAATCTTATATTTCCATAAGTGATGTTCGAAATCTATTTTTCTTATAAAACACTCAATTCGTTTACATATTATTATTTAGGTAAAATAATTAAAGAAATAAAGAACAACGAAAAAGACACGACAATAAAACCACCTTACACGAAAAATAACAACTAATAGTGAATTAGAACCAAACGTTCATCCCAAACTCTTATGATAATAGTTGAAATTAACTCAAACAAATAAATGATGAAATGAGTGCTTCCAACTCAAATAGTTTGCCCTTGAAACATTAACATCTCAATATTAAAACATATATTGTTCGATCTTCTAACATAAATCAACAACAGTAGAAGCATTTTGAAAACAAATTTAGTTTAGAAAATATATTGTCCCATTACGTTCTATTTTAGTTTTTGGGCGAAATGCACTTTACTCCCTCTAAAAATTCACCTTTTAGTACTAAACCCCCTCAAAATCGAAAAAAGATACTATGCCTTAGTACATTGCCCAATACCATTGTTCATGTGAATGTTTTACTAAAATCATTGTTCTTGTCTATTTGTATGGTCACCAAAATATTTTCGATCTTTGCATCAAAATAATTTTTTCCTTGGATAAGTTTTCATTCAATAGTTTAATTTTTAACTTAGAATTCATATTTTTCAGGAATCCATAAAGACCATTTTCAAATTTAGGTTCTCACCTGATCACTTTTGGCGCCAATGTAAATTATAAAGTATAGTTGGTCTGTATGGGAGATGATACATGACATTTACGACATTAAAGTTCATTGGAATATAATGAAATATCCAGCAAATATTTTACATCAATATTGATTTTGGGACGAAGTGCTTCATATTTAGATTTTCTAGGGGCCATAGTTTCCTTTTTTAGCTAGGAGAGGCCTTAGTTTTTAAAAGGTGAACTTTAGAGCGGGTGAAGTGCATTTTGCCCTTATTGGTTTTTTATAGAATCACTTGTATAGTAATATAAGTAGTATAAAAATCATTATATAGGTGAATATGGTACGTATGATTTTAGACGAGTATAAGATTTATAGAACCAAAATCATACCAAAATAATCGATACGATAATGGCTCGTACCAAAACTTATGTTTTTTTAACAAAAAGATCGTAATTTTTGTATGGTATTGTATGGTCGGTATGGTACAATTTAAGAAAATCATGAACACCCCTAACTGAGACTAAAAATGCAAAAATGTATGTCCTACGAAACTAATTTTACAAGTTTACAAGTAATGTGGCCAAAATTAGAAGGGTATTAATCGATGGGACTAATACTGCAATTTAATTTCCCATAATAAAATTAGCATAAATGCCATGTGTAATTGCATTGTTTTCCTCAATTTTAATCAGTAAGGTGAATGGTTTTGTTTCGGTAATAGGGACAACAACTATGGCCGAAATTATTGTAGTATTGTAGTGAAATATTTATTCACCTTTCCTAGGATTCTGTTGAAAATTTGTATTTGAGGTGATTTTATATCTTATTCTTATTAAATAAAAAATTATTAATTTTCAATTGAGAAAAGTTCTGAAATTTGGAAGCAATTAAAAACTATCAAATTTAAAGTATAAAATATGAAAAAGTGTTCAACAACATAAAAGCACAAGAGATTACTTGGGACAAGGATAATTTCGGACTATAATATTAAGAGAATTTGAAATTCACTATAATGATCTAAAATAAATATAAACAAATACCAAATGAAATTTATAGTATTTAAGTCAAAACTATCCAAAGTAAATACAATAAATTTGTTGTAATAAATTGAAGATTCGTATATTCAATAACACTCAATCCAAATGCACTATAGATTTATTGAACTTTTTAATACTAATTTGAGTACATATATGGGTTTAAGATATTTTAAGTTTCACCCAATTTTTTATTTTCTTTTGCAGATTGTATTTCATCCATATTTTATAATAATACACTTACCTTGGAAGAACTTACAATTAAGGTCAACTTTATATTTAGTTACTTTTTTCCACTTCGTGAATATACATGAAATGGAAATTTTTTATTTATTTATTTTTTTGAAAAAATTAAATGGAAGATAAAAACATCATTTTGCAATTTGTAACAAAAGATATTCTTAAGATGTTATCACATACTTATTAAGGTTAACCTAAAATAATAATTTATGACAGTTGACATTTCTGTTTTTTTTCTTTAAATAAAGATAATTATATGTCTTACTTGTGAGTTAATTCATCATTTATTAATACAATACTATAATTAATTAATCACTATTGTTTTTCTCGAAAAAGAAAAAGTTAAATAAGTGCCGCTCAACATTTCCCAGATTTTAAGGGCGAACCACGTTTCCCACTAAGACCACTTTTAGGAAAGACCATACTCTAATCCTTAACTTATTTGGGCCCATAATGAGAAAAGGGCTAAAAAATAAATTAAAATATTATATGTCACTTGTTACATTTTTCATTGTTTTGTAATCTACCCTTAATATTGTAAAGATATCGATTCGTCTTGGTAAATATCTGCATAGATTCAATCATTTACACCTACTCACAAAATTTTCAAAACAATAAAAAAGTTCAAATAACTCCTATAACTTAGGATATTCACCGAAGCCAAGTCAACTCGAAACTTGCATACTCTAAAAATTTCAAGTTTAAAGTAGAAATCAAGGCTCGAATTCAAATTTAAACGAAGCTAGTAAAAATAGCAAAAAGACACTAGTATAACATCACTCAAATATATATATATATATATAAACGTAGCTGCCCAAAGGGCCAAGCCCAAAGTTCTAGGAGGTGACCTTGGGAACTTCGACTTGTGGAATCTATCCACGTTGCCCATTGTCCTGCCAATCATAGTAACAAAACCGGAATTTGGATATATCTCCATAAGTCATAATAAATAGTAATAAAAAATTATATTTGAACTTGTTTTGATTGTGTTTAATCGAGTTGCATAAGAGTTGAGCTTTTATAAGTACTTTTCTATCATATATATATTATTGTTTTTAAAAGAACTATTTACTATAAAAAAGTGATTAAATTTAATTTGACATGTTAACAAATCAAACTCAACAAATAAACTTTCAAGCATCGGTCTTGAACCGAAGATGGAATAACTTAATTTGTTTTTCAGTCTTAAAAACATGTTTGCCCAATGCAATGCACCAAATTTCTTTTGATCTTTTATAATGCAACTTGTGAATTTTTCTATTATTTTTTTCTTGAAAGGATTTCTTTTCTTAATAGAGATAATTTGGAATATGGGCTTTATGGCTTTATAATTCACAGATAGTATGTTGGGCCACTAGAAACTAGAGCTCGACATTATATCTTGTAGGCCCAAATAATTTGGGCCTTAAGTCGAGCTAACTAACTGGGCCCAATAAATTAAAATGAAATATCTTGGCCTTATGTCACAGTTAAGCTTAATGATTAAAGCATTGCATAATTACCCCCTTCATCTTGTACCCAAAAATCAAGGGATTGTGGGGGAGTGGTAAGGGCTCCTCCACTCTTAACCAAATATTAAGGGTTCGATCTTTGATTTTGGGAATGGAGCAGATTTTTTTGGCCAACTGTCCCACCCTTAGAGGTGCCGGCAAATCAGCGAGGGGACTAGTCACTGCGATCGGCGGTGGACACCTTGATTAATAACCAAAAAAAATTAAAAATTGCATAAATAAAGACACAAAGGAGAGATGGTATTAAGTTGTCACAAATTGTCATTTTCTCTATTTATTTGGAGTCGTATAGAGTCTGTGTAACCCATGATTAAAAATTATCAGTTGGGATTTGTCGGGTCAGGGTATCCCATTCGTCTAGAATTAAAGACACAAAGGAGAGGAATATAATGATATATTATATACATTATGGCTTTTACGGATGGAGTGATGGTTTATGTTACTTTTTGATGTTTCATTTTTTTTGGTGACTTATTTTACTTTTTGGTGGAGAAAAATTAATGTAATCAATGTACTTGATGTTCATTAATTGATATTTACAATATTAAATTGGTATCTTATCTTATTAAAAATCAATAATAAAATTATTAAGAATTAATAAATAATATATAACATTTTTCATTACAATATTTAAGAAGGCCTTCTCTTTTTCACTATACTCATCAATATGTTCCCAAAAAATAGAGGCTCCTGCCCTCAATCCATCCCAATTTACTACTTCTAACTTAAAAAATGGGAATATGGTATTCTTTTTCTTTTTATAAATAAAAAGATTAGATCACGTGAAATATGTGGTGACTACTCCAACAAAAGAAATTAACCGCCAAAAAATGTTCCTGGAATCAAAGTTTGTCAAAATATATAATCTAACTTGTTCACTACAATCACACCAACATACTAGAAAATAAGACACGTCGTCCTTCTATATCAAGCATTTTAAGTCGATCCCACTAAATCCATAATATATCCACATAAAGATACAAGCTCTACTCATAACATTCAAGTGAAACGTGAAAACACTCGCGTCTAGACCAATTTAATGAAATATGATCTAGTTTGTGTTCATAATGTTTCAATATTTTCAACATAAGGACTAATAAACTCAGAGATTGCTAAAAGATTGACATCATATCATAGGAAAAATCTATCTATTGTGATTTTGGTGTTGCCTTCTGACACGAAGTAAAAGAAAAACAGTAATGTTTTCTTTTGGTGGCCAAAGAAAGAATGTTTTTGTTATCAGGGCTCCAATTTTTAAATATAATCACGATCATTAGTAGATTGTGTGTCTTTACGAGTCCAATCAAATAAATTAAAGAGAATGTTTTAGAATTTGGAATTTAGAAAACTCCGACCCTCAAAAAACATATTGGATCATTTATTCTATAATAATTGTGTTCGTCTTTTATTATATTTATTTATATACATGTCAAAGTAATCATATCACTTGTATATTTAAAATATATATATATATATATAATTGTATACATACAAATAAATGAAACGAAGAATAAAACACCATTTGAAATAAAGGTTTCCCGAATATTTAATTGCATGCCTAATGTCACCTGAAACCTTAATTTAATAAGTGGGCTTGATCGTGGTGTGTCCTAAAGTTGATGGAGCACATCATAGCTTCGCATGCTTCTTGCTTTTTAACTTTTTAACCCAAATAATAATTTCAAAGTGAAAAAAAATTTATGATAATTATCTTGTACTAGGGGAAAATCCTCCTCGTGTCATGTTGGGATTTGAAAGTAGTCTAGAATTAGAAAGGTAGAAAAAAATGCTTAAAATTGAGTAGGGCATAACTTTTCAGAGAATTCAGTCGATGTACTATTACACTCAATTAATTACATTGCATGTGTTATAATATTTTTTTGAATTGATCACGCTCTTTAAAATGTTGATAGAAACACAACAAGTGTAATTAATTTTGTCGTATTAAGTAGTTGAGATTGGAGCAAACCCAATTCAAATTAGAACTTCTACAACTCTTATAATTTCATATGATATATCTATATATATATATATATATATATTCTGTTAAATGATTAAATTCTCAATTTATCCTAGTAAAACTATGTTGACATAAGAAATTAATTCTAATATGTGAAAGGACAAAATGCACTCCAACTCCTAAAATTTCAAATTTTAAGCACTAAAGCCCCTCATCATGCCTCATGGAAAGTACTTAAGGCGTGTAGCACCTTTCTTGAATACCAATAGTCAATACTACTGTGAAATTTTCACCAAAATTTCTCAATCATGCTCTGGTCATTGTCCATTTATAAGGTTATGAATGTCATTTTAACATGTCAATGCAATTATCGATCCTCTAACGCGTACATAGGAGCAGTTGCTAACAATGTACTGGAGCAATTGCTAATAAATTTTTCAATCATCTACTTTGTATTCTTAAATATAGATTTCGGAGGCCCGTGATGTCTTAGTCTAGTGGTAAGACTGAGGCCCCATGACTTAGAGGTCATGGGCCCGTGAATTTTCACTTGTAGAAAGGTTTTGGGGGCAAGTTTTACCAATTTTAGTTTCTCAAGGGCATGATCTCTTTTCCGAGTTTGGTCTTCATGGATGCAGAAGGGGATAAGTGCTAAAACTTGAATTTAGAGGGGTGAGTTGTGTAACATGAAGGATCTAAAGCTTGGGCTTCAATTTGGGCTACATAACAAAGCCCGCTTAATTTTCTAATTACTGTGGAGCGTGGAAGCATGGAAGAGGGCCCATCTCAACCCAAGACCTGTTGGTCTACTGGTATCTACCTCCCACTTTCTATGAGAGGTTTTGAGTTCGAATCCAAGTTGTCACAAGTTGTGGCTCTCCCTTTCTTTATGGAACTAAATAGAGTTTTTATGGCTTACAATTATGATTATGAACCCGGGTTTATTAGGCTGTATATTTAGGGTACCCTCCTTAGTCTTGAATTAAAGAAGAGGGCCCATCTGAGTGATCATATGCAATGCAGACCACCAAGCTTAACGTACACCCGCTAGATTTACCCTTCAAACAAAAACTCATGTGAAAGCAAAATCATGGGTTTATTGACTTGTATTTTATAGTTGTCAATTGTCATGGTAGGGTATGGAAGTTTAATGTGTATAATTCGGTGGATATGTATTGAGTGTTTAATGTATTACAAATGTTATTGATTTATTGTTTATAAATTAACAGAAAACGTATAATGCAATCAAAGATGCATGTTCGTTAAGTATAACATCTATAAAATCGGCTACAAGTAATGAAAATAATCGGTCTACAAAATTTAATGATAAAAATAAATCGATTATTTTGAACCCGATCCACTACAATACAATCCTTTTCTACTTTCTCAAAAAAAGCAAAAGCCTGGGAATTGAAAAAATTGTCTGCAAATTCCAAAGGTAAGCGTGCACACAACAAATGTGTAAAGTCACACACATATGGACATGACCTCTGACTTTGTGTCTCTTCATATCACCTTTTACTTCTATTAACTCATTTCTTTAATTTACCTATTCCTTGAAGATTTACTACAATAAATTATGTGGCATTATTAAGAAAATGAAATAGAAACAAAGCTCATATTTACGTGGTAGGTTCAAAGTGGCACCATCCACAAGCGACAAGAAAGTAAATTTATTATAGGGATTATGTGATGTTTTTTGGGGATACTTCACATTTTCCTCCTCCCATACAGATGGGTGCTCAAGGGAACCGAGGCATGAGGCCTTGAGTTCGAGTCTTAGGTATGGATAATTTTTTTTTTTGAGAGCTAGCTCCACATTTTCTGTGCATGTTTCCGATTCGAGCAGCATTAATCTGACTCAAAGGGTTAGGACAACTGTGAAAACCAAAATAAAAATAAAATAAAAATAGAGATGGGTGCTTGATGTTAGGGATTTGACTAATATCAACATATGAACAACTGAAAATAAAAAATAAATTAAATTAAGATGATACAAAAATTTAATGTGACTAAATCAAATTGCCTACGTCCATAACAAACCAGATCTCATATTTCAGTTTTAATCATTAAAAAATGATACATATCATAATGTACAAACTTCTATATATAAAGTTGAGGATTTGATACACTATGACCATGCACCTAGTCAAAAACTGCATAATCTAGCAAAAAATTGGTAAGCAAAATGCTTCCCTACTACCGTTGATGCAAGGCATTAACATTTTGTTTGCAACAACCACTGCGACCCAAACCCTTCGTTGCGAAGGTAAGCAATTCGCTCCCGATGCCTCAATGTTCGAATGCAGCGACATTCAAGCTTCTATTGAAATTGGTCTCATCTCTCTTTTAGCTTCTCTCCTCGTTTTGTTTTGGACCTTCTGGATCATTGTATCAAACTTCAAAATCCAATCAATTAAAACATATGTCATGGTTCGTCAATTCCTATTCTCAGAAGCTTTGGGATCCTACTGATCCATCAACCCCTCCATAACGGAATTTGAAATTACTTTTAGTGTATTGTATTATATTTGTGTATATAGGCTTTGATATCATGATCGAATATGTAACTAGAGAAGATTAGGAGATAGAAAATGTGTATTGCTTATAATAACAACCATTAAAAAAAATCCTAATATGAAACCAACATTGCTATGTATCAGCACATAAAGAGCCTTTGTCCTACCTCCTCTGTGTTCTTGACAGCCAATCTTTGTCTCAATAATCTTTGAGCCAATGCGTCATATTAGAATTCTAAGACATATCATAATAACTTTGAATAAAGTATTTACAGTGGGATAAATATAATATGGGCAACACAATTAACAAATGTGTTTTTCAAATTTTTTTAGCCCAACTCAAGTTTGATAAAACTCAATTACAATTTACAAGACAACTAAATTATACTTATTACGTGATTAGTTACAAAATATATAAATTAGAATTGAGATGACAAATCAGGACAAACCAGCCGCCTTCCATATATATATATATATCTCTCGAAATCCTACTCATATTTCTTCTCTTCTTCTTCGCCAGCGATTGTTGGTTTTGTGAAGTTGCCTCCATAACAACTGATGTCAACATTATAGTCGACGGGGTGGGTTGGAGCACCCTTCTTTAAGCTGTGTATCCCAATTTCAAATCTAATGAGACGAAAATGAATCTAACGATGTAAAGATGGATTTGACGAGATGAAGACGGGAGACACCTTAGATTTTATATAGCTTTTTAGATATTTTATTTAGTATTTTGTTTTCTCTCTCGAATGAGACTTGTTTTTTCTCTCGAATAAGAGTTTCGTCTTTCTTGAATAAGAGTGTGTTCTTTTGCGCAAGAGCTTTATTGTGCTCGTTGGTTAGTTTTTAAAATTTGTTATCTTGAAAAAACTTAATACTAGGTGTTTCAATTGCTATTACTACATCGTTAGTGATGTTGGTCGAAATAGGCTCTCGGGCCAAGCTGGTAGCCCAACATGATTAAGGGCCCAAGCCCAACAGAATAACGGACTCAGACTCCTTTCGAAGACATTATAGTCAGGTCCGCCCCTCCGGAGGTTCGCCCTATCCCAACCTGTCCAGATACAACATTCTATATAAGGCAAGCCTGGAGACAAGGATCAATCAGGGGATGTACTTACCATATCCGGGCCTGCGGAGATCACTCTAACCGACCTGCCAATTATACCATAAAAGAGATGGCTCAAGATGGAAGGATTAGGATTTATTCTAATTTCCATTGTACATTTAGGAATAGTTGACTTACCTTATTAGTCACCCCCTCATAAACATGTATATATATCAACTCCAAACACTAATAAAGGATCGACTCTTTTACCTCGTGGACGTAGGTCATATTATTGTCCGAACCACGTAAATATCTCGTGTTCTTTACTTATAACTCGTGCTTTATATCATATTTTCATATCATATATCGCATATTATCATTGGTGTGCTTCCCACACACATCAATTGGCGTCGTCTCGGGAAATTCTGAGCAAAATAAGACGTGAGGTAAATCTATTTTTCGCATAAAAAATTTCTTTAACATTAACATCTTGCAATGACAGTGGAAGATATCTTAATGATGGAGAATCTGATCGAAAGTGGCAAAAATGGGAAGAAGACGATGTTTTCCCCATCTGGGGTTGAGCAGGCCACACCTGCAACTCCGGTCAACCTGGTGAGGCGATGGGAGGATGACCTGCAAAACTAAGTAGGAGACAACACTCCAGGAGAGCAAACAAGCGGGAAGGATGCCTCTCCTCAAAGTGTACTCGATCTGGAGCAATTCATGGGAAGAATCGAAGGTGTCATTGACAAAGTTGTCAATAAGGTAGTAAGTTCTAAACTTGCAGGCATGCCAGATCTGATACAGAAGGATGATGTGACTCCACTCCTCCCGAGGGGTACACCCAAGGTAGGAGACACGGAGATGGGGGGTAATGGTAACGTTATCCCCGATGGCAATACAGGTAAGAGAGTAGAACGATCGGAAGACCTCAAACAAAGCGGAGGAAAGGATGACGACGTGCCACCAAAAAAGTTCTTAGCGCCAGAAGGACGCTATATGCGTCGCTTGGACCTAGAAGAGGAAGATCTGGAAGGATGGGTCCCCCAACCTAACTTGCGCAAGAAACAACTGCACGAGAATAAGTCACATTTCCAGGTGCATCGCTCACATAGCAATGCCCTAGAAAAGGAAGACCTGCAGAAACAACAAGCATGGATCCGCACCAAACATGACAAAGAACTCGAGGATGATGCCAATAGTTTCGTTTCCGCCCGATCTGGATGGGTAGATCACGATGTGAAGGAAAAAGCAAAAGCCAAGTTAGAACAAATTGAAAGAATAGCAAGACGAATGGAAGACCTGGAGCGTAAGACGATAGGAGGCCGGACCTTGGCAAATCGAGGCATTCCATTTACAAATTTCATTACAAATGAGGAACTCCCACGGGATTTCGGGGTCCAATCCATTTCACTTTATGATGGAACCACGGATCCAGAACACCATCTATATACCTTTCGCAATTATGCTCTGTTACACAGGTACTCGGATGCCATCAAATGTAGGGTGTTCTTGTGTACCTTAGCCAAATCAACGCAATAGTGGTTCAACCAACTCCCGGCTAGATCCATTGGATCTTTCTCGGAGTTTAGCGCAAATTTTTTGCACCAATTTGCCAGCAGTAAGCGGCACGAGAAAACTCCTTTAAGCTTATTCAGCATCAAACAAAGAGATGACGAAACCCTACGTGCGTATGTCAAACATTTCAACACGGCAGCACTTGAGACGCCAGCAGCAATATCGAACTTGAAGGCAAGTGCATTTACGACGGGCCTGGAGGAGGGCGACCTATTCAAATCATTGCCTAAAAAGACCCGCCCTGAGCTTTGATGAGTTACTAACCCGAGCTAAAAAATACGTCAACCTGGAAGACGCCCACATGATGAGGAGAGCCGAGAAAAAGAAAGAAAAACAAGACGATGGCAATAAAAACAGATCTCGAAAAGACGAAAGAAGTGGATGGATCCCCAACACAATTCGGGTAGCACCACCCACTCCGAGTGCGCCCAGATCTAGACGCATACCCATGAGGGGAAATTAGAGCGACCATTTGATGGCTGCTGAGGTTAAGAACCTGATCCAATGGCCCGAAGGTGCAAACCAGGAACCCAAAAACCCTCTCAGTGCACTTTTCTGCAGGTACCACCGCGAGTACGGTCATGATACGGATGAATGTCCACAACTGATCGATAAAATCCAGCGATTAGCAAACATGGGTTACTTGAAGGAATATGTGATAGAAAATCGCAACACAAGCAACGCGGCCCTAGCACGAGGGGGTCATACCTGGAGAGGTCGGGGTAGAGGATAGCGAGGTGGAAGGGCCGGACCTGGAGGCAGAGGAAATTTTCCTCAACAAATAAAAAAGACACCCACCCAAGAGGTTACACCCAAAGAGGTCGACAACCACAACCGAGCAACCATTCATATTATATCGGGAGGACTAGCAATAGGCGAATCAAAGCGGAACCTAAAACAGCAAGCGAGAGCTATAGAAACCCAACCAGCGTTCTTTATGAATGTCAGCCAGACCCGACCTAGGAAGGAAATACAGTTCGGACCTGAAGATGCCCAAGCCATACAGACACCCAACTGCGACGCATTGGTAATAACTGTTGTCATAGCAAACTATGATGTACAACGAATCTTTGTTGATACCGGCAGCTCGGTAGACATCCTCTTCTACAAAGCATTCGAACAAATGAACCTGAGAATTAGCAAATTAGAGGTCGTGCGCACTGCATTGTTTGGATTCTCAGGGGAAGTGGTGAGACCTATGGGTATTGTTTCATTACGAATCTCCTTAGGGGAAGGATCTAACAAGGTGACAAAGCTAACCAAATTCTTGGTAGTGGACACTCCATCTGCCTACAATGTGATACTAGGTAGACCGGCACTAGTTCTGTTTGAGGCAGCAGTCTCAATACCGCATATGAAGATCAAATTCCCAGCACTCAATGGAGTGGGGGAGGTATCTGGCAACCAGCACCAATCTAAGAAATGTTACCTGGCCTCTATCAAACAATGAGAGAAACCCAATGAAGAAAAGAAGCGCAAGCCCGAACCTATGGAGGTAGAAGATAAAGAGAGCGCTAAGAAAATAGTACCATCGCACGTGGAGCCAGTAGGTGAACTGATGAGCATAGAGCTCGTACCTGGAGACAAAGAGAAGATAATCAAGATAGGATCGCACTTGAGTCCCGACCTGAAAGAGGAACTGGTGACCATGCTGAGGCAAACAGATGTTTTTTCCTAGTCCGCAAATGACTTGGTAGGAATTGCGCCAACAGTCATACAACATCACCTGAACGTAGATCCAAGTGCAAAACTGATCATTCAAAAGAAAAAACACTTTGGCCCGGAAAAAGATGCCATCATCAAAGCTTAAATCGACAAACTACTCAAAGCTAAGCACATTGCAGAAATACAGTTCCCGGAATGGATATCCAACGTAGTTTTAGTACTGAAGGCGGGGCAAAAGTGGAGAATGTGCATCGACTTTCGTGACCTGAACAATGCTTGTCCTAAAGATCATTATCAACTACCTAGGATCGACCAATTGGTAGATGCTACAGCCGTATACGAATTACTAAGCACTATGGATGCGCAGAGTGGGTATCATTAGATACCCTTGGCTGAGGAAGACCAAAGGAAGGTCAACTTCATCACCTCCTTCGGCACCTTCTGCTACATAGTCATGCCCTTCGGCTTAAAGAATGCCGGAGGCACGTACCAAAGACTGGTGGATGTGATGTTCCAGGAGCAGAGGGGGAAAAATATTGAAGTATATGTAGACGACATGGTGGTTAAAGGTCGCATCGCCAATACCCATGTATAGGACCTACAAGAGACCTTTAAAACACTTCGAAGATACGGGATGAAGCTGAACCCGGCCAAATGTGCATTTGGAATCAAGGGAGGAAAGTTTGTAGGATACATGGTAACAGAGAGAGGCATAGAGGCTAACCCCGCGAAGATCAAGGCCATCCAAGATATGGTAGCACCTAGGAATATGAACTAAGTACAAAGGTTAAACGGGAGAATTACAGCCTTAAGTCGCTTCATATCCAAATTCGCGAAGAAAAGCTTACCATTTTTCAAAATCCTACGAAAAGTTGATAACTTTAGCTGGACTGCCGAATGCCAGCAAGCATTCGAAGACCTCAAGACATACCTGAGTAAGGTGCCGCTATTAACCAAACCTGTGCAGGGCCAGCCCCTGGTGGTCTACATAGCTGTGGCTGACCGAGCTGTCAGCACAGTCCTAGTTCGAGAAGAAGATAAGACGGAGAAGCCTGTATATTACGTCAGCAAAGTCCTCACGGACGTTGAGTCACGATACTCGGATATGGAGAAAACGGTGTTGGCGCTGGCTGTCACCGCAAGGAGACTCAAGCCTTCTTCCTAACATACAAGATCATCGTGAAAACCAACCAACCACTTAAGACTGTGCTAGGAAACGCTGGAACATCAGGTCGACTTGTCAAATGGGTTGTAGAGCTTGGGGAATTCGAGATAGAGTACACATCCCGAGCTACGGTTAAGGCCCAGGTCCTGGCAGACCTTGTCACAGAAATGACCCGACCTGAACAAGAGAAGGAAGAAGAGAAAAAAATGTGGCTCTTACATGTGGACGGATCATCCACGCAAAGTGGGAGCGGGGCAGGTGTAGTACTCACCACACCTGAGGGAGATCAGCTGGAATATGCCATCAAATTCGAGTTTAAAGCAAACAACAACGAAGCGGAATACGAAGCATTCATCATGGGGCTTAAAATGGCAATCAAGGGAGGAGCCAAGAGTTTGATAGTATACTCAGATTCGCAACTGGTTACCAAACAAATTGAAGGAACCTATGAAGCCAAGAAAGAAAGGATGGTGAAGTACCTGAAAACCATAGAGGCACTACGAGGACACTTCCACAAATTAGAAATTCATCAAATACCCCGAGCTGAAAACACCAAAGCTGACTACCTGTCCAAGCTGGGTAGCTCAGTCGTTGACTGTCAAACCCGGAGTATTACCATTCAAGCTCTAACCAAACCTAGCACTGAGCAAGAAATCTTGCAGATAGAAGAATGTGAAGATTGGAGAACGGAGATAATTCAGTATCTCACAAAGGGAACACTACCTGAAGAAAGAAAGAAGCGACAACAGTTAGAAACCCGAGCTTCCAGGTTCATCATGATCAATGATGTGCTATACAAGAAGTCATTCGTACATCCCCACCTGAGGTGCACTTCGAAAGAAAAGGGAGATTATATATTAAGAGAAATACATGAAGGAGATTGTGGCAGCCACATAGGTGGAGCAGCCCCAGCTGGGAAAACGGTAAGGGCTGGTTACTTTTGGCCGACCCTGAAGGAGGATGCAGCCAACCTGGTAAAAAAATGTGAGCAATGCCAGAAACATGTCGGTCTCATTCATCAGCCGGCGAAAGTGATGCGCTCCATGAGTGTCCCTTGTCCCTTCGCCAGCTGGGGGATGGACATCGTGGGCCCATTTTCCATAGCAAAGGGTCAAAAGAAGTTCTTACTGGTGCTGGTCGATTACTTCAGCAAATGGGTAGAAGCTGAAGCCTTAGCCCGGATCACGAAAGCAGAGGTCATTCTTTTCCTTTGGAAAAACATTATCTGCAGGTTCGGCATACCCAGGGAGATCGTGGCTGATAACGGAAGACAATTCAGCGGGATCAAGCTAAGGAGGTGGTGCGAAGAATTAGGAATTCAGCAGAGGTTCAGTGCCGTTGCCCACCCTCAAACAAACGGCCAGGTCGAGGTTACCAATAGAATAATAGTCTAAGGTCTAAAGACCAGGTATGTCCACTAACCATCTTGTAAAGCACTCACGCTTTCTTTCTTCACATTCATGTCCTAGTCAACTTGTTTATTTCTACATCCCATTTTCTAATAAGTTCGCGTGAATACCCAAACCTCGGTCATAAAGACTGGAGGGAGTGGGTGGGAGTTGGGTAGAAGAATTATTACCAGTACTATGGTCATATCGTACTACCCCAAAATCCACTACAGGTGAAAGCCCATTTCATTTAGTATATGGGGCCGAGGCCGTCATACCCACGGAGATCAGAGTGCAGTCTCATCGGGTAAAATACTTTGAGCCGGAGCAAAACGAAGAAAGGCTAAGGGAGGAGCTGGAGTTAATCGACAAAGTCAGAGACAAGGCATGCTTAAGGATTGAACAATACAAGCAGCGTATCGTGAAGGCTTAAGGAACAAAAGTGAAGGCCAGATCTGTCCAGGTGGGGGATCTGGTGTTGAAGAGGGCAGATGCGGTGCGAACGGTGAAGAAATTGGACCCTAACTGGGAGGGCCCATACAAGGTTACCAAAGGTGTTAGCTGGAGGAGCATATGAGCTGGAAGATGGGGAGGGCAAGCCACTTCCTCGCCCATGGAATATGCAAAACCGAAAGAAGTTTTACGTGTAACCGCGAGGGTTGCACTATTCCTTTTTATTTCCGTTTTTAATATCTTTTGTGTCATTTCGTGTCATGTGAAGAACTCAAGTTTTCCTAATAATCCTTTTTGGAAATTGTGGTTGTTATGATTTTCAGCTGTGGCCTAGAGATTGTAAAACCTTCTTTGCAGGGCCGCATGCAAAGCTCCCATAATGTAGTAAGATTTCATTTTTTCAAAATTTTGAGATTGAGTTGTGCCTATATGTAAAATATATATGATGAATTGTGAAGTAAAGGGTAGCTGGGGAAGTGGAGGCAGCCGGAGGTTAGGATTGTACCATCTGGGTGGGGACCCGAATCTGTCTAGGTAGGGATAATTCACCTGCAGATCAAACGGTCTCCAAGCCAGGGAGAAATAAGGAGGGGTATGTCATCGTGAACATCTATGGGCCTACCCTAAGGAAGACCGGGGTTTGGAGCGACAAGAAGAAAGGGGCAGTCATAAGGTTGGAGAAGGAATAAGGGGGAAAGGTACGGAGAATGTGGGACATAAGGAAGGATACCTTCGGTATGGGCTGGCCACCCTAGCCCGTTAAGGAATATTTTGGACGGAGGGAGGAAAAAGGGAATATAAGGCATGAGGTAAATGCAAGTCCCCACGATTGAATAGTTGCGGTGCAAGTCCCCACGATTGTACGCGCCTAGTGACGGGTGTTCGATCCCGTGTGCTAGTCCCCACGATTGCACGGAGGTGGTACAAGTCTCCACGATTGTACGCACCTGGAAAAGGTTGTTCGATCCCCATGCAAGTCCCCACGATTGCATAAGAGAAAGAGAATGAATACAAGTCCCCATGATTGCACAGTGACAGTGCAAGTCCCCATGATTGTACGTGTCAAGAAGTTACTAAAAAATTGACAGAGGTGATGATGCAAGTCCCCATGATTGCAAAAATTCGTGGACCACCTGACCCAGCTAGGGCTATAGCTCAGTGTAGGTCTGGTAGGTACCACCTGAGAACTAATGTATTTTGTTTTTATTTTCCTGTGAGAAATGTTAGATAAAAGGTCCTACCCAGATTCTCTGAAGACATGTTCGTGTTAACAAGAAGGAAGATACGGTTGTAATATTCTCATAGAGGTGATAACTTAATTCGTTATTTGTCCTAGTGATTATCTCGTGATAATTCAACAGTAAGGTTAGATCATTCCTTGGTTGAATTTGTGCAAACAATTACTTTTAAGATTTTCTTTTATAAGACATAGCAGGTACACCATAGGCAAGATAGACATCACACATCCTAAAACAACGTAAGTAAACATGTTCGGCATATAAAACAAAATATGCGCACCAAAATACAGGTAACAAAGCAAGAAGTACGAGTCTAACTTAACATGCATAATAAAAAGATGTCAACAGCCCAAACCTGAGCCGGGACAGCAAAACGAGCAAGAATTTGTCCAAAGGCAACACAGGCCCATCAAAACAGCAAAAACAAAAAAGGTGTTTCGAAATACTAGGGCTACATATGCCCGTCAAAAACCAAGTCTTAAAAAGGAAAGCATCAAATTTTTCAAGGCTTCACGGGGGGAGCAGCCTGGGCATCAACTCCTACACCACTTGGAACATCGGCCTCAGCTGGAGCCTTGACACCACCTACCGGAAGATCGGGCGACTCGACAACTGGTTGATCTACGGCTGGAGGAGAGGATGGACCTGAAGAAGTCGGATCTGAAGCAGCCATGGCATCAAGGAGAGCTGCGTCACAATCTAGGAAATCCGCGGAGACCCCTTCTGGAGGAAAGCCCTTCGCCTTGAATTGAGCAACACATCCTTCGAAACCTTTGACAAAGAACCCAAAGATTTTGTCGTCAGTGAGGCGCTCGAATTCTTTAGAAGCCAGAAAGTCAGCCTTAAACTTGGCAACCAAGGCTTGGCCCTCTTCAGATGAAGGCAACTCGGCGACCCAGGTCTCATGTGCCTTAAGTAGAGTACCTTTCATGGCAGCATCATGAGCAATCTCCATGTCTGAAAGGGTCGCCTCCAAATCCACCTTCTCGGCAAGAAGCTTGTTAAAGTCCCTTTGAAGAGCCTTCAACTCCTTGTCCTTGCTGGAGCAATAATCCTGGACCTTTTTGAGTTGTTCCTGGGCTCAGTTTAGCCCCTTCTGCAGATCCTCCACCTTTGTGCCTTTGTAGGCATCCAGCAAGACTTGACCAGCCCATAGCATACACTACAACACATTTTTACATGACGGGTCACGACCAGCGAAAATGAAGAAACATAATCAATTCACGCACGTAAGGAACTATGTTACCTTAGGGAAAATGAGTGCGGCAGCTTCAGACCTCTTTCGAGGGGACATGTTTTCCAGGTGATGACAGTCCGTGGAGTTAGGGAGCCTCTGGAGAAAATCCACCATAACTGAGAGCTCGTTGCTGGACAAAGCAGAAGTTGGAGGATCAGAGGCCCTAGTCCTGGTGCGAGAAGCCGGGGGATCTGAAGTCTTGAGGGGCAGGTCAGGGATCATCTCCCGAATGGCTATGCCCGAGCTGCTGCGCTTTGGAGGACGTGTACTAGAAGGAGTCTCGGTGGTCATGGGTCTTTTTCCGAGAACCTTCTCCTGGTTAGTGCGCGACCTGGAAGAATCACCCTGACCTGAGGGATGAGAGGTCAGAACGGTAGAGGGGGCATCCTGGGGCGTCAACGGAGGATGAGGAGGTAGAGGCGTAGAGCTGGTTCTTCTGAGGGAGGGTATTGCTTCCTACGGCTCACAAACTCCCGGGCACGAGCTAGATCCATCAGTTTCTCTGCAAACGCGCCCAAACAGAGCAAGGGTCAGCACAAGATATGAAGAAGTACAACAAGTCAAGCAAACACAAGGGGCAAGCCAAAACCAGAAGTACTACCTATCGTGACACCTCTCAGGTCAGCCCCCACGGGGCTATAACCAATGTTGTACAAAAGCCGACTATCAACAAGTTTATTCATAAGGCGAGGAGAGAAATTCAAAAATTGCACCACCTGACGATGGTATTCAGATAACTGGCGTGGGGTAGGATGGTGCTCATCCAACCTCTCCAAGAACGTCCGGCGAAAGTTCCATACCACACCTGGGGGCGGGGCAATATAGAAAAAATTGTTCTTCCATTGCTTGTCTCAGGGAGACCAGAAAGGAAAATGGCAGGACCTCGGGAGGTCAGATCAAAAACCCAACTGTCAGCAACACTGGAACGAGGATGAAAGAGGGCGTAAAAGAACTCGGCTGTGGTCTCAATCCCGTGATAGCGAAATTAGAACGCCAAACCCAACCATCATCCGAATAGCATTGGGCGCGAATTGGTTCAAGGGGATGCCGTACCTATTGGCTACAGAAATAAAGAGAGGGGGAATGGGGAACCTAAGACCTGCTTTTAGGAGGGCCACATGAAAATAAGTATGCTGAGGAGGGGGACGATGGGCTCTATCTTGGGGAGAGGGAACTATTATCGAATAATCGTCAGGAACGCCATACGTGCGGCGAAGATTTTTTAATTTCTGCAGGGTAAAGGAAGAGGGAGTCTCATCACAATAATTAGGGTTTGGCTCTTCTCCCTCCCCCAATTCAAGGTTAATGGGGCTGCACCATCACCCCCTGAGGAAACCCCAACATGCCCAGCCCCAGCATCCGACAACGGAAGGACATTGGTGGCGTGTCGGCCGTCGGATTCGGTATCCGACGAGGATAACTCTACAAACTCTCTCCCACCTAAATCAGGAGACCCATCATACAAATCTCGAACGTAAGAGGAAGTATCCCCCACCGAATCATGCTCTAACAAATTTTGACGATACTCTCGGTTTTGAGAATCCGAGCGTAAACTATTTGACATCTTTCGCAAAAAGAGGGGAAAGGGGAAACAGGGACAACAACAGCAAAGTAACAGCAAACACAAAACAACAAACATATAACACAAGACAAACAAATAGAGAGGAAGAGAAGAAGCGCAGTACCTAGAGAAGGAACGGTGAACGCGGGAGAAAACGGCTGGTAAGAGAAGATGGGGGAAGAATGGAGAAACTCTAATTTTAAACACAAAACACACAAATGACAGAAGGAAATAAAATCTCAAGTTTTGGCAAGTTACTTTTTTAATTTTAATTTTCAAAAATAAACTGAAAATAAATAAGGAAAGAGCGGGCTTCAACCTGAGCTATACACGTGTGCAAAGATCAACGGTTGTCAGGGCATGAAGATGACGACCTTAACTGACAGAAACAATGAGTGGCGCGATTTTTCAGGAAATGCATTTATAATTGCAAGTCTGGGGAAACGCAATCGTCGTGTCTGGTACAGGATATCGCCCAGAAACGCACCTGAGAACAATATCCATACCTGAGAAGAATCTTCACACAACTTTTTCCTAAGCAGCTCGAGAATATACTCTGCTCGGCCCAAAGATCTATCTTTTCTCAACTCGCACAGCTTGACTACGTCAAACTGCGGAGTTGGGGAGGACTATTGATGTGGGTCGAAATAGACTATCGGGCCAAGCTGGTAGCCCAACATGATTAAGGGCCCAAGCCCAACAGAATAACGGACTTAGACTCCTTTAGAAGACATTATAGTCAGGTCCGCCCCTCCGGAGGTTCGCCCTATCCCGACCTGTCCAGATACAACATTCTATATAAGGCAAGCCTGGAGACAAGGATCAATCAGGGGATGCACTTACCATATTCGGGCCTACGGAGATCACTCTAACCGACCTGCCAATTATACCATAAAAGAGATGGCTCAAGATGGAAGGATTATGATTTATTCTACTTTCCATTGTACATTTAGGAATAGTTGACTTACCTTATTAGTCAACCCCTCATAAACATGTATATATATCAACTCCAAACACTAATAAAAGATCAACTCTTTTACCCCGTGGACGTAGGTCATATTATTGGCCGAACCACGTAAATATCTCGTGTTCTTTACTTATAATTCGTGCTTTATATCATATATCGCATATTATCATTGGTGTGCTTCTCACACATATCATAAACAATTTAAGTTACATTATTTTTGACATTATAAATTTTCTATTAAATGAAATAAAATGAACACTTTTCCCTAAAAAAAGAAAAAGAATTGAGATGACAAAACCAAATTGAGACTAGATTTTCTCATCATTTCCCTGTAATTCAAATTTTATTGCGCAAAAGGAACTTAAATTCTACCAATCGCCTGAAAATGCAAAAAAGAGTGGATCTTTGCAAAATGTTCAAAATGTTAGAGCATGAGCATTACAAACATCATTAAAGTAACATCATTAAATATGCAAAGCATAATTTGTTTTATAACACTTTCCTCAAAATCAAACTAAATCAAATCAAAATCCAAGTCCCCCCACTCACAGTCTCACAGTCAACACACTGTCAGCTTTCCCAAAAAGAATAAAACCTCAAACAAACCACCCTCTCTCTCTCTCTCCCCCTTTCTCTCTCCCCTCTTTCTCTCTCTTCACCATTTCCAACATTTTTCTACTTCTCCTCAGTAGTTCCTTTTCTTTCCCCTTCACCAACTTTTTGCTTCATCCATGGCGGCTCTGAAGCTTCTCTCTCTCTACATTCCACTTCTCCTCACTATCTCTCACTCCACTTCAGACACAGACACACTCCTAACAAAAATCAAACCCTCACTGCAAGGAACCGCAGAGAACCTACTGTTGCTAACATGGAACACCTCAGTTCCACTCTGCCAATGGAGAGGGTTAAAATGGGCTTTCAGCAATGGCACTTCTTTGGTATGTAATGATCTCTCCTCACCACAATGGAACTCCCTTTATTTGCAAAAAGATCCTTCTTTGCACTTAATTTCACTTCAACTCCCTTCTGCTAATCTCTCCGGTTCTCTCCCCAGAGAGATTGGAGAGCTCACAAATTTGCAAAGTCTTTATCTTAGCTTTAATTCATTATCTGGGATGATCCCTTTAGAGCTTGGTTATAGTTCTTCATTAACAAATATTGATTTAAGTCATAATTTGTTTAAGGGTTCATTACCAACTTCAATTTGGAACCTTTGTGATAGACTTGTTTCTCTACGGTTACATGGGAACTCTCTCTCCGGTTCTCTACCTGAACCAGCTTTGCCTGATGTTAATTGTAAGGATTTGGAGTTTCTTGATGTTGGGGAGAATTTGTTTAATGGGAATTTTCCAGAGTTTATTTTAGGGTTTAGTGGGCTTAAACAGCTTGATTTGGGGGGAAATATGTTTTATGGGGTAATTCCAGAGGGTTTAAGTGGGCTAAAGTTGGAGAAATTGAATCTTTCTCATAATAACTTTAGTGGGGTTTTGCCTAATTTTGGTGGATCAAAGTTTGGTGTGAATGTGTTTGAAGGAAATAGTCCTGGTCTATGTGGGCCCCCTTTGAGGAGCTGTGATCAACGGTCCGGATTGAGTGCGGGGGCGATAGCGGGGCTCGTTATCGGTTTGATGACCGGAGCGGTGGTTTTAGTCTCGTTGTTGATTGGATATTACCAAGGGAAGAGGAAAAAGAATGTGGATGATGAGGATGATGAGGAGTTTGATGAAGAAATGGATGAAGAAAGCGGCAATGGAGGCGGCGGTGATGGGAAATTGGTTTTATTTCAAGGCGGCGAGCACTTAGCGTTGGAGGATGTTTTGAACGCAACGGGGCAAGTTATGGAGAAAACTAGTTATGGAACTGTATATAAAGCAAAGTTAGCAGATGGAGGGACAATTGCTTTGAGGTTGTTGAGAGAAGGGAGTTGCAAAGATAAGAGTTCTTGTTTACAAGTGATTAAGCAGTTGGGGAGGATTCGACACGAGAATTTGATACCGTTGAGAGCTTTCTATCAGGGGAAAAGAGGGGAGAAGCTTCTCATTTATGATTATCTGCCCAACAGAACTCTTTATGATCTTTTACATGGTAAAGGTTTATTATAACTCATGTTTCTCCTTTTTGTTTTTTTAGTTAATCAGATGTTCGAGTTAATCTTATGATTTTGGGCTTGGCTTAGATATCCTTGTTTAGAAAATGAAATCTTATCTGCTGTTCTTATGTGTTCCAGAATCGAGAGTTGGAAAACCAGCATTGAATTGGGCTAGAAGACACAAGATTGCTTTAGGCATTGCAAGAGGACTAGCTTATCTGCACGACCTCGAGACACCAATAACTCACGGGAACGTGAGATCAAAAACGGTTCTTGTAGACGACTTCTTTGTAGCCCGGCTCAACGAATTTGGGCTCGACAAAATAATGGTCCCATCCGTTGCGGATGAAATAGTGGCACACGCCAAATCGGATGGTTACAAAGCCCCCGAGCTTCAAAGAATGAAGAAATGCAATTCAAGGACCGATGTTTATGCGTTTGGGATAGTATTACTCGAGATTTTACTAGGAAAAAGGCCCGGAAAAAGTGGAAGAAACGGGGAGTTTGTGGATTTGCCTTCCTTAGTTAAGGTGGCGGTTTTGGAGGAGACGACTATGGAGGTTTTTGACGTGGAGCTATTGAAAGGTATAAGGAATCCAATGGAGGAAGGATTAGTTCAAGCGCTGAAGCTTGCGATGGGGTGTTGTGCACCAGTGGGGTCCGTTAGGCCGACAATGGACGAGGTTGTGAGGCAGTTGGAGGAGAATCGACCGAGGAATCGTTCGGCTTTGTATAGCCCGGCAGAGACTAGGAGTGGAAGTATTACTCCCTTTTGAGGTTTAATTTCTTCATTGAAATGTGACTTTTGTTTGAAATCTATCTTTATTGTTTAACTTGGTTTAGATGGTTATGAGTTTTTTTTTCTCAAGTATGTATTTGTTTTTATATGTTGATTTTAGTCATTATTTCTTCTTAAGGTAAGTGTAATATATAATCTATAGTCTCCGAGTCCCGTGATATCTTAAAGTGAAATGCTGATATCATCATGCGTAATTCAGTGGGATCGCAACCCGTATACATTTTTTGCATTAGCCCTCAGTTGTTCAGGGAATATGTGAATAGTTTAGAAACTCAAGAAAGAGGTAAGATTTTAGGGTCCCTGAAGATAAAATTTGATGATGAACAATCATAATGCTTTTATTCTTATGGGGACAGAATCAGTAAAAGAAATTATCTGAATATGTTAAAAATAATTTCAGTGTATTAAGTAATGCAATGATGGGGTATCCTATGCTCCCAACTAAATGATGAACAAAACATCAATTGTTCTGCATGAGTAGTCATCTCGTTGGATTTCAAATTAAACGGTCAAAATACCTTTAGGATTGGGATAGCAATAATGCTATGCGTTTCATTTCGTATTTTATTTGATGTTTATCTGAATATAAATTTGACATCATATATATATATATATATATATTATATGAGTTTGTTATGAAATAGGAGATGAAACATCGTTTTCATTAGAAAATCTCAGTGGAAATGCTCACACCCAATCATCCCAATCATGTATATATATTATATTATATGAGATTAGAAAATCTCAGTGGGATTGCTCACATTCACACCCAATCATGTATAGGTTGTTATTCAAAGGCATTTGGGACTTATCTGTTTCAAATTCCTATTTCATCTCTTGTTCTACTTCATAAACGAATGCTAAATGTATACTTTAGGAAAAAGTTTACACTTGACATAAATTTTAGGCATGAAATAAATGATGAAATTTTAAACTAAAATAGATGATCCAAACAATAATATAGACATTTGTGAAATTATGTTTCATCATGTATTATATAACACCACTTGACAAATATACATTAAGTTATAATATTTAGCAATAGAAGATCCGAACAAAATTTAATGGTCTTAAAGTATATTTCTAGCGTATTAAAGTATTGTGATAAGGCCCATTTTCTTGTCTTTGGTGGTTTACTAGTGAAACTTTTGTAAGACATGCTCTTTACACGTCAGAGCATTTTCAGGGTGATTCTGAGGTACATCCTGTCCAATAGAGTCAGTGCATCAAATATTGTTGGATATAAAAATAATATGGTAAAAACGCATCTTAATCACATGCATTCAACGGTGTTAGATGGATTGACTCCAGTAAACCCGGTTCATTTTAAAATTTCCCGCATTTTCACGCCATCAATATTATGGGATCAAAAATGAACTGGAGAATAATCTAGTGCAATCTTTTTGCTTCTGGCTTCATTAGTATTTAAAGTGCAAATGTTCTCTTTTCTTAGTCAAAAACAAAAGAAATATAAAAAGTTCAGTTCAAATGCTTATAGACTACCAAAATGGCAAAATCTGGATAACCTCGTGGAAAATGAAATACTGTAATATCCCTTTTCTAAAGGAAAGTGGAGTAAAATTCTAGACCTAACAAATCAAATTGGGTTTTATTGATTAGTCGTATGTCCTTAAAAACAATCCATATTAGAATTTTCCCGTGAAATTTGTTTGAAGAATGAAAAAACGAAAATAAAGAGCATCGCCAAACAAAATGGCTGTCCGAGAAATGGCACGAGTCTGTTTGGAAAATTTTAATCTAGACTCAGTTTGGTCAAACTCATGCGACAACATGACTGAATTATAAATATCAATATCAAGTGATTTGATTATAAGATTCAAGTTCGACCAAACCCAATCTAAACTAGAATTTCCCCGATATACTATGCTTATTCAAATGCCTTGCCCATAATCTCACATGAGTTCAGACACAATATTTCGTCGTGTCCATGATCTTGTCACATGGTTTACATTGTGAAATTTTGTCTTAAATCAATCCCCAAAGACATTATAAGCAAAAAAAGAAATAAAAGGATATGGTATTACTGCAATGGAAATTAGAGAATGTATGAACATAACAGACTAAATTTACAAAGTGACGGGTAATTAAAAGACAATACAAGACCATAATTACATTATACATTGATGATTACAAAAATTCCTGGATTTAAATTCATCTCTTTCGTCTTAACAATTACGGAACAGACTCGAGCTAAACGAGACAGAAATGGCCAAGAGATTTGACACGAAGAAAAGGGATTTTATTTTGAAGTAAAGAGAAACGAAGGGATGGCTCAACACGAACAACGCTTCTTTGCCAGCTCCGTCAATTCCAAAAATGTTTCGGGGTTGAAGCAGGCCGAGGTTGATCAATGAAGTAAAAATGACAAGTGGAATAGTAAAACAGTTGGCCTGAGAAATTTATACTTGTCGTATACCAGAAACCGAAAGAGGAAAATAAGCTAAAAAATCGAGTTGATTTTAGCTAGAAGAATTTAAAGGATATATAAGAAGTTGGATATTTTTGAAATATCAGCTTTGGTGATTTATATAACTTTTTGATATTAATCTAGCAGGGGATACCTCTGCGACAGCGAAGTGCGCCAGAAGAGGTGGTGAGAGTTCCGACTAAATAAGAGGATTTGGCTGCTAGGCTTGAGGCTCTAGCATAGCTGGCTGAGGCGCCACGGCCAGATGAGGTGAAATAGGCGCCATTTAGCATAAGATCGCCTTCTGATCTCCAGTTCCAGTGCCTCCATATACCGTCTCCTGGATTCACTACTCTCTTTGTTACCTATCAGGGTAAAATTTTCATCAGTAAACATAATACTCTTAATATTTTGAATTTGAATCGAACTTTTTCTGTTGTTACTGGAAACAGACCTCTTTAGCAAAAGCGTTGTGCGGGGCAAGATATCTGTTGCCTTGGCTGTTAATGGTGGGATTAGCACTACCTCCAATGGCATACATCTCCCAGTGAGTGTAGTCATTGTTTACTACATGGAAATACCCATGTCTACACCTGAATATTCACGAAGGAAATTGTTCGATTAGTAAATAACACGCCTTTCGTCTCGTGAAGGGAGTAGTTCGCCCCAGAACGAAATATTAAACGAGAGACTAAAAAGTAACAATATTATGCATTTTTACATATCAGTTTAAGAGCGACAACGGTCACTTCAAGTTCAAGATAAAAAGATTCCACATTAAGAAATCCAATCTTACTTGAGATGTTCTAAGAGACAGATAAAAATAAAAAAGAGAGATGTTATAAGAGAGAAGAAAGAACATCAAACTTGAGACAAATGAAGCAGCATTATACTACTTCTAGCACTAAAACTGTCCGTAAAAACGATGAAATAATGCATAGAGAAATTCTTATTCAAATTTGATTTGGACACTTATCAGATTAAAAAATGTAATAAACTTAAGAGAGACTGAGACTGTATTTAGAGGGTGTTTGGCTAAGCTTATTTTAAGGAGCTTATAAGTTTTTAGCGCTTATAAAATGTTTTTGGAGCTTATAAACTCTCCAATTTATAAAATCTTAAAAAATAAATTGGGATTCTTTTACTTATTTTTTAAGAGCTTACAAGTTCCTGACATCTTATTTTGAGAACTTATAAGTTGTTTCACCAAAAAATTTACCGAGAGCTTATATGCTCTGCCAAACACCCTCTTAGCAAAAAAGAAAAACTTAAGTGAGACCGAATTGAATTAGGACAAAATATTGTATTTAGTATTTACCTTGGCATTCTCTGGATTAGGCCCTCCCCAAAATGGTTGTAGGCTATGGTCACCTGCATAACCCTGTCTCTCGTGTACGAATCACTGTGCCCCAATAACATAACCTGTCACAAAAAATCAGGAAATTTAACTACAATTTTACTAGAAATTCTAGTTTGAATCTAGTAATTCAAAAAAATGAACTACACTTATCCTGTAATTGTTTACAAAATAAATTAATTACACCTTAGTACGACTAAACCAATTAAGGACACTTGAGTACGACTAAAGAAATATCAAGTTTTGCCCCTTTTCTATATACCCCGAGCTCCAAATTCTACCTCCATCCCTGATTAACAATGATATTGAAATGAAAAATGCTATATACCACCAATTTTTCACCGTCCCTTGATTTAGCAAGTATGGTTGTATTAAATCCATTAAAAACAATTAATTGCGAGTGATTTCTTACCAAAATAAGAGAAATAAAAAATCGGTGGTATATAAAACGTGGTATGTAGCATTACTCGATTGAAATTAGAAAGTAATAACCTCATTGTGATGGGTGAAGTAATTATTCGAAATGGTAATCGCGGTCGATCCCATGATGGCATCAATCAAGCCATCAGCGCAGCTAGACAACGAATTATGATCGATCCAAATATGACTCGCCCCGAAAATCGAGATCCCATCTCCGTCCGCCATAGTCCTCCACCCGTAATGCGACGGGGAGCTCCGCACCATGGCATTCCCCGTGCGCTTACAATCGTGTATATGAAGGCCATGTATAATGATATTCGTCACGAACTGAATTGTAATGCACCCGCCATTAGCAATGTGGACGTTCGCGCCACGACCATCGATCGTTTTGAAGCTGTTCATGATCAGCTCCTGCTTTAGCGTGATCACCATGTCGCGCTTGAATACGATCCAGAGGGGGCGGTCCTGGATCACGGCGTGGCGGAGAGTGCCCGGACGGGGGTTTACGGGGTCGTCGTCGCGGGGGTCGCTTACGACGTAGAAGCGGCCGTCCCGGCCGCCTATAGCGTTGCGGCCGAAGCCGATGGAGCAGTCGGCGAGGCGGCGACGGTTGCGGAGCCAGTTGCGGTCGCAGCGCCAGCAGTCGTCGATGGGGTTCCCGGTTCCGCATGAGAAGAAGCCGAGGTTCCTTCGCGCCGTGCTGTTGCGGATAGTCCTGAAGTTTTGGAAACATTTCTGCTGTCAATAAGGGAATATACCAGTACAGACTAAAGTGTTTTGAGTTAAAATTTCTAGAAATTTAAATAAATTGTATATAAAAAAATTGAAATTATTTGAGTTTAATCCCCAAATAAAGTCAATTCTCCTCCATATGCAAAAATTCGCAAATTAAAAGGTCAATTTTCTCTCCATATGCACAAATTCCCAAATTAATCTCCAAGTTCGATTCAAATTTCCCGAAAACGACACTTTCCGACGAAATTTGTACTGAAATTGCCAAATTTTTGCAACTTAGTGTATACCCAAATTGCTAATAGGCCAAAATATAGTACGAAAAAGTGTACAGGCCAACTTGATAAAACCAAAGTTGCAATTTTGCCCATTTTATTCACAATCATTTCTACTGTTAATTAAGTAAAAATACGAGGATTGTATTTTTTTTCATTTTTTTATTTTGTTGCATATATATTTTGTCAATTGTGTTTTCCAACAAATGTCTTTTTCTCTCGGTTTGGATCTTCTATTGATTGTAATTTACCAATCGGGTTGCAATCTTTTATTACATTTCACATATAAACGTTATATAAATATATTTCCTTAAATATAAATTTAATATGAATTATATAGACTTGTAGTATAAACATGATATATAATACAATATACAACACCATTTTGTAATAGAATATATGAAGTGCTTTTCCTCCACTGCCATATATTTGGTTTTACCTCTACTTACATGGGTTACAAGCTAATATTCAGGTTAACATATATTATCATTCATATTTGTTTTGTATGATACTATTCTTTTAATTGTTTAATGCTTAAATACAGTAATATATATATATATATATATATATGCACATATAGATTTATGAGAGAGTTTAAAGAAAAAAGCACTCACAATTAGATGCAATAATATGACAAAAGAGAGAGAGAGAGAGAGAGAAATAAATAGAGGAGATAAAGATAAGTAAATGTTGAGGAGAGAGTAGATAAGATAGGTAGAATCGTAGAAAAGTAGATAAAAAATAAAAACCAACCAACTTGGTATTATCTATTTAAAGTGGAAATAATTTTGTCTTTACAATTAAGAATGAACTAAATCAGTAAATCTAGCTATCTCATATTTTATATAGAGTATAGATAAATAATACAGATAGATATAGGTGAAACAGTAAAAATCATAAATATGAAGAAGCCCGTGATGAACATGAAGCCCACCATTATTAATTCACCTCTAATGTGACACGTTCCCTCCCAGTTATTAATTAACAATTCCCATCATATTAATGATCCGCCAAAATTTTCCCTAAAAAATTCTAGTTCAGATCCGATTTGATAGAACTCAAGTGTGATTCATTAGGAGAGTAAATTATATTTATCATATGATTGGTCACAAATTAAGTGAATAACACTTGGCTCGGAGAATGGAGGTGAATTAATGAGCAAAGACTAATACGGTCCATACGGACACAAAGTGAGAGTAAATTATATTTATTATATAATTGATCACAAATTCAATGAATTATACTTGGCTCCGAAAAATGAAGGTGAATTAATGAGCAAAGACTAATACGGTCCATACGAAAACAAAGTGCATGATGTTGAAGGCATATTGTACAGTTAGGAATAAATGCATGAGGTGAGATGAGGTGGGGGAATTAAATTCTAAAGGCGTCGGTGGATGCAATTCAATTCCTCAGTAGACAAGAGTCATTTAATTAGGTCATGACCTAGTGGCAGTGGCAGTTCATCTGCCTGCTATAGATCTGGTTCCCCCTTGAGCTTGTGCCGATGCCAGGCTGGGGTGGGGAAACAACAAAATTTATGTGCCCTACCCTCGATAATTCTATATCAGATCGAGTCTAATTATTCAAATGTGTATTATGTATCTATTTATTTCAAATAAACATGTGTGAAGACCACATACAATACGCTCAACTGGGTGATAAAAATAAACATTGGGACCATTAGATTTGATCTAGACTCTAGTGTAAATTTTTCCCTGCCCATCAATCATCAATGTTTTATTGGATTTTCCCATAATTTTTTTTCTTCAAATTATTAATTTTAGATTTTGATATAATTATAAGCATCCGAGTAATGAAAATTACATACAGTTTTGATTATTATAAGACCTGAAATCCGAAAATCCTAAGACTTGACTCCTCTAACATGTAAGATAAATTCACAGTCTCGGTCATTCCAAAATTGAGTCGAAGGATTTCAGTTCAATAACTTATAGTGGAATTTTATAGATAATCACAATCGTTTATATAATGGGGTTCACGTGGAATCCGCCTTATACTTACAATTATGAATATTTTAAGACCCGAAATCTTGGAAACCCCAAAGATTACTCTTTTTTTCCATCCCTTCCAATCTTCTTACAGGCAAGGACAAATTCACAGCCCATGCAGCTAATCCAAAATTGAGTCACAGGATTTCAGTTCACTAACTTGTAGTGGGATTTTATTAAGCTTAGAAAATTCAACACCCAATGCGTATTTAGTTTCAAAATAATCATGCCCGCGTTTATCAAATATGATTAAGAACAAATCCACTTTACACATACGGTTGTTATGATTATTTCAAGACCTTAAATCTCGGGACTCCTAAACACCCTTCCACTCGTCTAACACTCCAATAACTTATAGTGGAATTTCATGTAAGTTACAAAATTCAACACTCCAATTTTCATGGGTCACACTTAAAAGCTTTTCGGAGTTGGACTCTCGGGATGATCTCTACCATCACATATATATATGATGGTGGACCGAAACACATGTATAAATATATGTGTGGTGGAGATTACTCAAGAGCCCAACTCCCGAAAACTCCAAATATGCTCGAATTTTCATCTACTCCAAGGCAATAATTATGAGATTTGTTATCAATTTCATTGCAAGAATTAATCATGAATAATAAGGAGAGAAACCAACCTGAATAAAAGGGAAAGAAAAGTTCATCCAAAGTGGAAGAGACAATATATGTGGCATATAAAGACAGTGTACGAATACATGAAACTTTGATAAGAGAGGAGAAAGACACAGAAATAAATTATTCGCGAGATACACGGATCTCCCAACAAGGGCATGTGCTTAATCTGGCAAACCAAATATAAACCAAATCGAAAAAAAAAATGATGCAAATAATGAAAATTAGAATTTAAGAACTTCTAATTAAGTTAAAAATGATTGAAAATCATGTTTTCCGGTTATTGGGACAAAATAAATACAGCAGCATAGAAAATACTGAGATATTATAATACTACCATTGTAATATATTCCATCTGATATATTAAACACTACAGGCTAAAGAGACTTTACATACTCTTTTTTTTTTTTTTTTTTTTGTATATGTCAGGGTTTCTCTCAACCGAACGCCGGAGACTATTTCCCTTAGAGGCGTAGAGATCACCGAAGTGAGTTTTGTCTCTCCCAACAAAGTCTTTTTCATACACACTGCCAAAAATCGAACTCTGGACAAATGTTTAAGGAACCCAACTATCTACCAACTGTGTTGGACCTTATTGGTAACTTGACATACTCTGCTTCACTTCGTGTTTCATTTTGTTTTCTACTTAAAAAATACTCGTCCAAACATAGATAATTCATTCTTAACAAAAAAATAAAAATAAATTCACAATTCAATATATATTTTTATAAAATATTTAAGAAATTTATGAATATAAAAATATGATGATCACGCAAGTAGAATTTTAATGAGATTTGGGGTAGGTGGAAAATGTCAGGTATTAAATAGGTTCTGTGAGACGATGTACGGATCATGTGACGGTTCCCTTTCAATTCTGTTTGTTACGTTACACCCCAAATATGATCATTAATCGGAACACATGATTTCTGTTAAATTAATGTATTTTAATTTTAATGACATTGAGAAACAAATCGAAGATTAATATCATCAATTATGAGAAATGGACTTACATGTCAACCATGGCCGAGACATCTTCCGGATTGTCAACTGCGTTTTCGTGCTTAAATTCCGTATCTTCGTGTAATCTGTAAATTCAACGATAATTAAAGAAGTTATTCCGTGTCTTCAAGTGATCTAGTAAAAACAAAAATAAATCAAAATTAATATTTTTTAAAAAATTCTATATACCACCGTTTTTATTAGAGGATAATTTAGTAATAAAACATAAGATTCCTAAACTTGTCATTCCTTTATCTTAGTTGATATCATGTGAATTGTAATTTAGAGAAAAAAAAATAGTGTTCAGAACTCGAGATAGTAACAATTAAAAAAAGCTTTATCAATTGGACGATGGTAGGTGGCGAGGAACTAATTACCGACAAACTTGAAAATGCCTTTGGTTGCTTCTGTCTTATTAATAGAAGTGCAATATCATTGTTAACTAGACTATTCGATACTCGACTCAAATTCAATCACTAAAAATTTATTTGAACTTGGTTTATCAAAGTATTAAATCAAGCTTAAATAACTTTTTATATTCGATAAATTTTGAAATTCGGCTCGATTAGTAAAAATTGATAAAAATATGTACAAAAAAATCAAGTTATTCGAGTTCGACTAGTGTTCGGCTTTATCAAAGCTCGTCTTGATTAACAATCAAATAAGATCAAACACAAATTTTGAAATTCGATTGTAATCCAAACAAGGTTGCGCAACAATTCCTTCTACTAGAGTAGATTCATTTACACCCCTTATCTTAGTGAAGAGGGATTTAGAGTATTCTGTGAGGGCAATTAAGGCATTTAATGATAAAATGTCATGCGGGTTGCATAGATGAGTGGAAAATTCTAAGATGGAGCCGGTTTTCATTAAATGTAAGTATTTTTTACTATTTTATCTCTGTAGTCATTTATGTATAGTGCAGTGGTTCTATTGTACTCGATTTGGCATAAAATCACCTCTGACGAGTCGTCGCCGGGAGGTTAAAAAAAATATTGAGATTTGTCAGATCTGATCATGTCATTTAACTGTAACATATAATTTCAAGTATGAATCCAATCCTACGGTGCTGAATTATGCAAGTGGAAATCTACGGTGTAGATCAAATCTCAGGATCGAAAATACATAGAAGCTGAGATATAACGAAACAGTGCTGGTAACTAACCTATCCGCCATTGTTGTGCTCCTCAAGCTTTTCATCTGCCTAATTTCCTCAACTCTACAAAAACACCAAAACAGCCGTAAAATGAGTTTTCCGATTGAACGTCGTAAATTCATAATCATCGACATAATAAAAATTGTAATTAATAAACAGAGCATTACAATTAGCTTCTGAAAAAACCGAATAGTCTCATAGAAACGGATTTATATATATATATATATATATAACGTCGAAGCTTCAATATAATAAAATGATAATTAAAACAGAGCATTATATATGTATGTATGTATATATATATATATATAAGAATCAGCTCTACAGCAGCTTCACCTCAAGTAGAAGCACGTGAATTTCAAGAAAAAGAATGCAAAACGACGCTAATTTCAACTGAAACGACAATGCAGCAAGCTTCAGTTGCAAAACTGATCAGATTGCGGCGAAATTTACCTTTCTCTCACGGCAAATGCGTTGACAAACAGTAGGAATGTACAGAGAGCGATAATTCTCGGAGAAATCGCCATTGATGCTAGCTAAAGAAAGCTCTTCCTTAATTACTCTCGAAATATACAATGTGTATATATATATATATGATATATCGTTATAGCATATTGAAATAATGTATGTGAATGGAAAAATGTAATGAGGTAGTTTGCTTTTATAGGAGAAGAAGAAAAGACGGACCAAAAGCGCTAGTACACTTAAGTACAAAACGGTATCGCCCCACAATTTAATTTGCCTAAATTTAATATACTTGCAACTTAACTTTACAAATATTTTTGGTTTCATTTCATCTAGTATTTTATTTAACATAGGTGTTATGGATATAAAATTCACGTCACGTGTATATTTTATTAAAATTGCTTTACATATGTCTCAGAGCCCCAGGGTGGGCTAGTAGGCGCACCTGCCATGTAAACTTTGAGAAACTAAAACTTTTGTCTTGTAAATTTTTGATATTTGAAACTTTGCCCTCTTCAAAATATTTAGTTTTGATCATTTTTTTTATTTCATTAGCTCTCGATCTCCAAATCCTGACTCCATTCATGTATATAATAAATAAAATAGAGGATGAAAATATTGGTGTCATTCCTAGTTTGACACTTTGACTCCCTCTCGCACATCTAAATGATTTGCCGCTAAATGACTCACGTTTTAACTCTCAACCTGCGTCGGTCACTCACATGCCTAATCCCATTTCCCACTCTGACACATATCGTATAATTGATAGATAGATAGATAGATAGATAGATATATTGTGTAATCAGCTAAGTATTTTGATAATTTTGTTAATATTTCTCAATCTATTTTTTGATTTTTAGGAAAATTAAAAGATTTATCCATCATTTAGCCACTCAATGATCCACCAAGCGCGTTTTCTAATGGATTTTTCTTTTTCATTTTTTTGGTTTAGCAAGTTATCTAGGTTCATAAGTTTAAGATTGACCATTCGGGATACTATCAGGACTAATGAACTATTATGAAAACATCACTTAAAGATTTTTTCTTTATATACACAAGAAGTCGAACTCGAACCTTTTACCTTAATTGGCATTTGGCAATAACTTCTCCACGTAGGTCAACAACATTTAGTAGATCGACTCTACTAAAATTGCACAATCATTTCGACTGATGTCATATTAAATATGACTTTTGTGTCCGGTTTGATTCTCAATATCCAATGAGAATGTTATTGTGGCAATGTGACATGATGATATCTTTATATGTAAATATGTAATCTTACGATTCACACTCATGTATGCATTTGGTGTACTAGCGAGGGTAGATCCCATTTGTTGTAATCTATAAAGAACGGACACTCCAAAAAATCACTATGGGCGTTGTCGTGCGCGTTCTGTTGGATCAAAACTTCACAAATATATCAAAACAGCTAATAATGGAGAAAAGATTATATCGAGGAAAAAGAGAACTCTCTATCCTTAACGCTAAATTGTCTCGCCTAGGTGGTACGGACTTATGCAACAAACGTCCCAAGATACAACTATATACATTCTAAAATCGAGACCACTTCGAATTTAGAAACACCGAACTTAGGCAACTTAGAACTCTTGAGAGAGAATATATGAGAGTGAGATTAGAGAGAAAGCTGAATGTTTTGGTGTGATTTTTCATTTAGCTGGAGGAACCTTTATATAGGCAAGGAAAAACCCGAGAATTAATTAGCATACTGAAACTGCACTCAACGTTCGAACGTTGGGTCAAAACGTGTTCAGCTATAAATCCAGCTGAAACCGCAAGAACGTTTCAGATTTTCTTCTAGAAGCAGTCAACGTTCGAACGTTAGACCCCAAACGTTCGAACATTGGTCCTTCTAGAAGGCTAACTTGATAAAACGTGGCCAGTGTTTGATCAATCTCCATTTAACGGTTCAGATTTTTTCAACTATTGGATAAATAAATAATGGATCAGATTTTGTGGAATTAATTTTCTCCAAAAAATTAATATATTGCAAGCCCAAGCCCAAGCCCAATACAATTCATGCCCTATCCTTGTCCAAAGCCCAAGGCCCAAGACCCGAGCCCGAGCCCGAGCCGGGCGGACGGCGGCTGCGGCGCGCGCGCCTGTGTGGTGGACCGGACCATGGCTAGGTCCTTCCCCCTCACAAAGCCAACAAAAATCTTATAACCCAAAGGGTTAACCCTTAGTTTCAAGGCAATGGTTTATAAACCATACCAAACTTTGATCCATATCCTATGTGGAATAACTCACTTCAAACACCCCACTTTAGCACTTAATTTCTCATTCGTTTTTAATCCGATTTGAGAAATTCGAAATGCTAAACTCATCTACTCGGAACGTAGATTAATATTATCCAACAATATTTTGTATCCTGAATACTTACGGTGTTCCAATTTCGTATGCAAAAGTCGTGTCCAACACACTTTTCATAACACAAATATTCAACACGTTCGGACATGGACACGCCTTTGACACGTGTCTCTAATAATAATAATAATAAATTGGACACGGCGGGACACGGCTGGGTCACTTTTTATAAGATACTAAAACTTTGGGGGTCAAATTGTAAATAAAAATTTATCAATTTTTTAAATCTAATAAAAACTAATCAACTTTTTATAAGATACAGATTTGAACAATGAAATATTTGTTTTTGTTATGTTATGTTTTGGATTGAAAACATATTTATTGTTATATTTAGTTTATGTTTATATTTTTATTCTACATTTGTTATTGATAAGCAGTTGAATTGTTTGCAATATATATAAATTTACAAAGAAACAAGTAAAATACAAATCCATATCGTGTCCTATATTTTTTTTAAAATGCCTTTCCGTTTGTCCGTGTCGTGCCGTGTCTGTGTCGGTGCATCATAGGCTGTAATCAAGGTCTTAAATTTTGGTTTTGGGGTAGATATCGATGTAGTAAATTTATGAAAATTTCGATAGAAATTTTGGGGATATTCAAAATTTCAGTTTTGATTTTAAAGAAATCAAGAAAATTTATAAAAATATTTGGAAATTTACAATAAAATTTTGGTTAACTTTTATTATCATATTTATGCATCTTTTACATCAGTAATATTCTATATATAATATATAGATAATGAATTCGTTAAATAATATCGCTAAAAACTATTGTGAAAAATATGAAATAAATATAATTTGATAGTAAGATAATAACCAAATTTCATGAGAACTTCATTAAAATAAAATGTACCAAGATTTAAATAAAAGTTACTACTTACTATTCAATACCACATCGAGTTTCTAGGAGGATCGAAATCGCTATCACTAGAATCTGTCCTACCTCTACTTTCATATTGCAAGTGAAAATTATTAGTTACATGTTGATAATATTCCACCCATGACATGGAATGTTGGTAGTACTGCATATAATGATGATGATGATATACTTCTGGTGTTGAATCTTGAAGAACCACAATGGAGTAGTACAATTTTTTCAATCATATTCATTTTCAGTTTTTTGTTTTACCGCTTCTTGTGGTTGGGAGATAAGTGGTAGGTATGGTCATTACCAAATATAAATATGATTTTCTAATTATATAATATTTAAAAATATATTAAAAATTATTAAAAAAAAATCAGCCGAATTTTCGGTTTTGGTGTTTGGGGAAATATCGGGTTTCGACCGAAATTTTGATAGATATTTGACAAAAATATTTTAAATTTTGAGAAATTTCGGGTTTCCACAAAAATTTTGGGAAATTTCGGGTTTCGGTCAAAATTTCGGAAGATATTCTGCAAAATTGGATTGAAAGTTTGATTTCGCTTCGGGATTCCCCGAAATTCGAATTTCTGATCGAAATTTCGGTGCTTTGATCAAAATTTAAGACCATGGTTGTAATTAACACTGATGTGTATTTGATTCACACCAATAATATAATAAGATAATGTATTTGATAATATAAATCATGAAAGATAAATAATTTGAGAGAGTAATTGCAAGAAAGTAAAAATTGTCTTTATTCATTCTTCAAAACAAGTATGTATACAAGTTTGATGGCTATGACTCCTTATGTTGGTTGGAATAATGGTAGTTTTCTTCTTTAATTACACATGGTAATTGCAGCTTAATCGGGAGCATTAAGCCCCTTAAGCCGAGCTAGATTTGAGGGAGTCTGACCTGATCGGCCAGGGATCTTAAGCTTGACTTCCTCGATCTGATATGGAAAGTCTTCTATTTAATTGGATCTTGCTTCAACTTTTCCTTGTATAGATTTGCTCCTCCTTTACAGGTCCAGGTTGGATGCTTTTTCATGGATCTTGATCCGTCTCCTTAATGGGTTTTAGCCCATTAAGCCTTAAATTTATCAACTTGGCTCAATAACTGATTTCCACCCACGTCAAACACCTTTTCTAGTTTTCTTTTTTTTAGTTGTATTTCATCTTAATAGTATTTCATAACATTGATGAACAATAATTTTATATAGATCAAATCAATTATATATATATATATAAATAATATTTTATTCACTAGACGAAGGCTAAACACAAATGATATACATAATGCACCTCGGCTATAACTGGAGTTGAATCCTTGTTAGTTAAATAAATGACGGGGAAAAATGGTCATTTAATACGTGTGAGTATATTATAAAATTTTGTTAAAATTTACGGTGAAAAAATTGGCTAAAAATTACGGGAATAGGAAATATATGGATACGTATACATACAAATACAATACGAATATAATTGAATTATTTGGGAGTAAAAATACAACTTATATTTATATAAATTCATAAGATATTGCTTGTATATGCTTTTAATTTTCAAAGATAATTTTTGATATGAGTCATTATTTGAAAATAATCAATAATTTGATAAATAGTAAAATTTCGTGGTTTTTAATTGTATAATACTCAATTAATATTTACAAAAGTTAATTATAGTTTTCAATTTTTAACTAATATTTTTTAAAATCAAAATTAGAGTATTATTCATTATGTATAATACGAGATATGTAAAATACGTGTATTAAACGGTTCAATTCAAAAGTACGAGTATTATACGCTACGTTCAGAACCATTCAAAAAAGGGAAGTATTTTTCAATTACACATACACGCATGTATTATTCAGATATCATATAAATTTTAACAGAGTTGAATACATTATTTCATCACATTAAAGTACTTTTTTATTCTTCCGCCGATGAGTTAGAAAAATGCATTGGAATTCACCATTAATCAAGGCAAAGAATAAAAAAAAATTGTATTATCAATTATGTATAGCCTTCCAATTAAAATTGCCCACGGAGTGATTTACGGCCTTACGGGTACTTTCAAATTCTTAAATCGAACTATATATTTCCTAGTCTACACGTATAAACTATAATGCGCATCTGCAGCCAATCTGCAGCCAATTGAGGAGATGTAAAGAATGTCAAATTTTTTATTTTGAAATAGTATTTTTTATAACATTCATTCCATGTTGATTGCATACATTTAGTGTCATCTTTATATTTTCTAAAAATATTTTACACAACTAATACTATAAATACTATAGTATGTGAAATGGAATAGAAGATGAAATAATCATTTTGCAATTTGTATAGGATCCGAGCACAGACAATACATTCATGATCTTATAATTCTATAATTTTCTTGGGATGAATTAGGTTAATATTTGTTATTTGGATAGCAAATTACCATGTTTGCAATGATTTTGGTTATTTAATTTGTTATTTCTTGTTTGAATTAATCGATTATATGATACATATCATTAATTTTTATTTTTTTTTGAGGAATGAAAGTAATAATATTAAAAATGCAACCGCGCAAGGTCAGACAAAAGAGCCTCCTCAACACATGTCATTACTATTAAATTGCGACAAATACAATTTACGAACAATTATTATAATCAACTAGCAACTATTATAAAAATAAAGAAAAACCGACACGCTTTTAGTGAGAGTAGAACTCAATACCTCTGATATATTAGGGCCTTAGTTTTGCCAGTAAAATTAGAATTCATCGAATATTAATTTAATTTTTGGATCACAAATTATTGTGTTTATTTGCGCTTTTCTTTTTAAATGTGTCTAATTAACGGTTGATATATACTCTCATTTGCATTTTGCCTAACAACTTGTTAGCAAAACATTAAAACAAGTAATATGAATCATTAAAAGTTTGTTTGAGTCTGATTCGTAAAATATAACAAATTTTGTTTGAGCACATGTTTCTATTCAATAACTTTTAAATATGAACTTGATTCTTAGTTAAATAACAAACTACTTGATGACGATTCTATTAAAAACCAGTTCAAACTCGATTCAGACCAACAATTAAATTTTTAGTTTAGATAAAAATTCAAAAAAAAAAAAAAACACACTTCTTAACCTTTCATCCTATAATGGATTGAGAAATCACACTAGAATTGAATATCCCAACCAAATAGATCCACAAACTAATTAAGCCCTCTTTCAATGAAGCATCGAAGACGATTTTTCACGGTCTTAAAGTTGAACAATGACATCTTATATTAATGAAATTTGAAGTTGGAATCATTATATTTAAAGTAGTTGAAATTGACTAAGTGCTAACCTCGTTTGACATTATGAAAATTAGGTTTGCTAATCGAATAGGTCAAATTTCACCTAAACCATTATATTTTTAAGCATTAAAATCATGCCAGCCCCGTGTAATTTAAATGAACAAAATATACTTTAAGTTTGTTTGGATTAATTGAATCGAATAGATCTTAAATCAACGTCAATCGAGATGGGTGTATCAACTCGAGTATCTTGATTTTTCATACATATATTATTTTGTTAATCGAGCTGAGTTTCAAAACATATTAAAAAATAAGTTTAAAAATTTAATTTGTTATGTTAATGAACCAAACTCAAAAATTTCAAGAAACAGAGAGCTCTCTTCATGTTCAACTATAACTTCAGCCATTGGGTTTTATTTTCAAATTAGATCATAATTAACCGAATATGAACCCTTTTTATTCATGTTTCTCAAATAATACCTGGTTTTTAAGTGAAAATTTTGTTTTAAGAAAGTGCACAAAAAGCGATATTATGGTAAATTGGCAATTGACAATTTCGATATTATTTGATATTTTAGTATAATGAATGATATAATGGATCTGTTAGAGCAAACATGATAATAAAAGCATAAACGGGTATGGATCAAATACATCTCAATACCTTAGGTAAGATATAAGATCCAATTTAGACCATTTAAACTATTTGATTCTAAGGTCCATAATTAAAGTCATTATTTCGGTTTTAATCTTTAATTTAATGATGATAGGGGCATTTTAGTCAATAGATCTAACAAATCCAATCAAATAACATCATATCCCTTATCAAATCGTCCCCCACTCCTCGCACTCTCTCTCTCTCTCTCTCTATCCACATTAATCCTTTGTTTTTTTTTTCCTCTGCTGAAAAATTGTGACAAAATATGAACAAAAAGAAAATGAAAAAAGTGCGATAATCGGGAAACATACTACTTTCTTAATTGCATAAAAAAATAACATGATTAATAGCTCAAAATCAGCTACCAAAGCAGCACCTTGGACCACGCCTCCCATTAGTTTCTGCACAAAAATTGCCCAAATGATACAGCTTGCTACAACTACTGATCAGAGCTCCTGGGAAAGCACTAATGATGTCTTTTGTTTTGCTTGATATGGTGGGAAAGCACAATGCAATATTTCATTATGCAGCCCTCATAATAAAATATTTATTATATATATATATATATAGCTATTTCTTCCTTTATATGACATACTGTATAATGCGTTATAATATATTGTATAATGTGTTATAACATATTGTATAACGGCTTATAAGATACTGTATAATTGAATATTTTTAATATGTTATAAACACATACTGTATATTGTATAATGTGTTATAACATAATATATAATGACTTATAAGATACTGTATAATTGAATATTTTTAATATGTTATAAACACATACTGTAGAATGAGTTATAATATACTGTATAATGTGTTATAACATAATGTATAATGACTTACAAGATACTGTATAATTGAATATTTTTAATATGTTATAAACACATAGTGTATAATGAGTTAAAATTTGTTGTATAATGTGTTATAACATACTGTATAATGACTTATAACATACTGTATAATGGCTTTCCAGGATTTTAAACCTTTTATTTTAAAGCTTCCAGAAACATTTTTGCTGTCCAAATTGCGCATTTTTGCAAAGAGTGGTTTATAATGCTTTTAATTGTTTGTGCATGATATATTTATATATATCATGCACAAACAATTAAGGGTCACACCATTTTTGTTTCTGGAAGAAGAAAACAAAAAATTGAAACGTAATCTCACACGGGAGTTGGCCTTAATTTGGTTACTTATTAACATCATCTGCTTCAAGAATATATACACACACACACACACATATATATATATATAAGGTATGGATTGAAAAAGAAAAAGAAAAAAAAAGGAAAAGAAGATAAGAGAAGCAGTGAAAACCAGAGAAATCTGATGGAGAAGACGATGAGAGATGTGGGTTTTGTGGGCTTTGAAAAATGACTCATTTGACTATTATACCCCTAATCCAATTGGAATCAATTTCTCCACTTGTTTTTTATTCCTTTTTGGACTGTTGGATTTAATAGATCCAATGGTATAGATTGAGTTTTATATCTTATCTAATATAGGGTATGTATTAGATCTTAACCCAACATAAACAACTAAACGACAAAGTAATTTACGTGATTCGGTAATCACCTACGTCCACGGGAAAGGGAAAGGGGAAGAGAATTTCATTAACGAAAGAAACACATGACACAACGAATGCCAAAAGTATGAATTAAAACTGAGTCTTTTAATCATCGGCCTTATGTTAAAATTAGGCCTAAAACTTTAAAACGTATCACAACAGATCTATTGTCAGGGGTATTTACATTAAATATGAAATTTAGAGAGAAAAATAGTAAGGAAAATATTGTTTTTCCCTCCAAAAGTTACAATTTTCGTATCGTACCTTATTTTGATACTTAATTTTATTTTTTTCTAGCTAACATCTGTTATCCAAATATAAACTTTAAAATTGTGATCACAGTATACATGCACCAATTTATCAACACATAATTTCCGGAAAAAAATTTAATTAAATAGACTTTAAAATTGTGATCACAGTAAAATTACGCTATAATAGTAACATTACTATTTAATTAAAGCTGATAATAAACTAGTTACACATATAAATATATATATATATATATATAATTTTGCTTTTTAAAGATTAATTCTAGAGACATCTGATGGGGAATCTCCCTTTACCTTGCTGTGTTATGACTTATGACCTATGATGTACAGACACAGACATGTAAGCATGGACATTATACGATACGGACGCGAAACACGTCTATTCTTAAAAATTAGGACACGAACATGGTTCGGACACATCTGCCCATATTATATACATATATATATATATAATGTTATAAACTTCTGAGTAATTGAGCACATATTAGACAATAATCAACAATTCAACAATTTATTAATAACAATCTATATATATATTCACTATTTGTATATGAGCAACCTATTTTTACACAAAATAACAATGTTTCTGTAAACTATAAAGCTTCATCTATATATAATTACATATATATATATACATTTATATTAAAAATACTTAAAAATGTGTAAAAAATCAGCCTTGAAGTGTCCAGAATGTGTCCGAGCTGCGTCCGAATTTTATTTATTTATTTTAAATTCTGTATTCACTTTTGCCGTGTCCGTGTCCACCGTGTGTCCGACTGCACGGGGTGATTTTTCGGAGTGTCCGTGCATCATAGCTTATGACCCATTGTCCCCTAATAATTCTCACGTGGTGGCAGCCCATTAATACACAACTATATAAATTCCGGGAAATTCTAGCCCGCTCTCGATTCGATTAAATTTATATGTATTTTATAAAATAACTTACCAATTATATGACAAGTGTAATACATTCTCCTTGTGAAATATATTTGGGTGCAGTCAAGCCGGATTTGGGCTAGAATTTTTTTTAAATTTCTAACTAAATTTAATTAGCCAATATAATCAGCTGTACGACAACGAACAAATTAAATAAAAATGTATTACGTAATACCTTGATTATTTAATGTTATCTTGATTAACTTATATATAAAAAAAAATGTTATCTTGATTATAGAAATAAGTGAACTATTCGAATTCTCGTACATTACAAAAGCTGAAAAGGGTCTTATAATTATCTTCAAAATCCTAAATAAATAATGAGGAAATGACAGAAAAACTTCAACATAACCACCTGAACGTGGTACATTTTGGTTATATTTGGTAGAGATGACAAGTGTATATAATTTTGGATGTGTTTGGATTCACTTTTTAATTAATAAGTCCATTTGTAGAATGAATTTTTTTAAATGGGCATTTCAAATAAGTGCTTTTAAAAATATAAAATATTTGACAAAATTACATTTAAAGTAACTTTTTATAGAAGTGCTGGAGAAAAAATTTCAAAAGCCACTAATATGCACTTCTCTCAAATGGACTTTTGAAAAAGTAACTTATTCCAAAAGTCCATTTAAATTTAATTACCAAACAAATAAAATTTTCACAAATGGACTTCCACCTTCAAAAGTCCATTTGAAAAGTGTTATATTTACATTATTAACCGCTAATTTTTGGGACACTCTTATATAAATTATGTTGTCATACATATACTTATTCAGTATAGCATCTATCAGATCAACATAAGCATGGCAAAATCATGATACTCATGTATGCAAGACTATGATGCATGGACACGGATACGGACACGACACAGGACACAGATATGTGTATTCTTTTTAAAAAAATAGTACACAGACACGGATATTCATGTGTATTTTTTCATTTTTCTCAATAGCTGAATACGGACACGACACGTGTCCGACACTGTACGAGATAATTTTTCGGAGTATCCGTGCATCATAGATGCAAGCTTACCGGTGTTCAGCTTATCAAGGCCTGACGCAATTTTGAGACTCTTATCATTAGTTTTGTACGTCTAACGTCTGCTTTAATTTGCAAGAATGTTTGAAAAGCTAAACTAAGATCACTTTTGAAATATCATGATTTAATGAGAGTGCAATTTCATAAAAATAAATAAAAATTTGGTAATAAAAAAAATTGTAGAAAAAAATTAATCGACTTTCACAATCATTTTTTCTACAGATAATTATTGCTCCATGAAAATAATTATTCTTAAACTAATTTTTGTAGAATTATCTCACTCATGACCTATAATAAACATCTTACAAATGGTTGAGCAAGACAAGAGCTGGATACTGGTTCACATAAGTTATAGGCTCGCATGAATGCAAAGAAACATTTTTTATTTATCCAAAAAAAATAATGTTTTATGGGTTATGTTCTCTTTCTTCCTCGCATTAATTAGAGTTTGGCATCCCTAGTGTTAAATTGCACTTCTAATATTTTATTTTGGTGTTATGGGCAATGAAGTTTATAAATTTATTATTTTTAGTGGTAGGAGAATCTTGTCATCCCTACATCATATTCAGATTTTAGCGTTTATTTCGTGAATATATTAGATAAATTGAATAATCAACATAAGCGCCCACCCCATCATCGCAAGTCAAGTTTAACTTGTAGAAGTCGGGAGCAATCGTCTTAGAAATCGAAGAGCACACGACTAACAAATACTTGTAACATATGTGATATCCAAATTTGTCCAATCTGAATTTTCTGTGACTCAATCATATAACACCTTCTGATAGGTTAGAATGTGGAGAGAGAAAAAGTAAAAAACAAAAAATCTTTCAACCTCTTTCCATTCGTTTATACATATAAACATTTGTTTATGTCACGAAAAGTGTTATATGATCGTGTTACTTAGGATTTGGACCGAAACTCATGACCTTGAACGAATCAACTATCAAGTTGCATCATTGCATTAGTTTGAAATTTGATCCACTTAGTACTATGAGGGAAGAAGTAACTCATTTGGGCATATTACAATTTACAACTAAACCAAATCCATTCTCTCCAAGTGTCCATAATCAATGCACATATGATGTAGAAAAGTCCACTTCAATCCTTTTCCTCACCCTAAAAGATGTTGATAATCAATGTCACTAATAATGCTTCCATAATCTTTGTTTCATTGCAAATTATGAAAACAATTATCTCTTGTGGATTAGTGCCTGATAATATTCTAAGATTTCATCAAAACTTTTCGTATTTACAAGGTTTAATATTTCATCCAACTCTGCCAAATCATATTCATTACTTCGGTTGTCCATTGCTAAAATTTTAATTTACCTTACAACTACAATTTTAATTAATTTAATTTCACAAGCAACCAAGAACCAAAATGTATGCATAATCGATGGACATTTTATCTGAGAAAGTTGAGAAAAAAAGAACTATTTCTTTACAAAAAGTTTGAAGGGCTTTGCATATTTCTAGTAGTTAAAGTGCAATTGTTTCTTGAACTAATTTATATTTTTTGTCATTAAGGATAATTTCGTCCTTTAGGAAATGAAATAAAATGTGAAGTGCCAATAATAAAAATTGGAGTATCTTTAACAACATCATATATGGTATTAGGATAAAATAATCGTAGTTATTGATATTATAGCGAAGTCATGAGTCGACTCCCTAGGATGGTGCTTGGGAGAGATTGCTTGCATTAATTGTCAACATCATTTTTTAACTGGGGAAAAGTGTATGGGTGAAGAAGAAAGGACTAATCGTTATACACATAATGCTTATAGGAGAGTAACCACCTCAAATTGACCGTTGCATAGATTGATTTTTTTCTATTAAATGAATAAAGAAGTAAAATTACGTCGTTATTAAATAAACACAGCCAAAATAAAAACAAACACAACCATAATATTTGACGTAATAATAAACATTTGATCCCAACAATCCAAATAATAGTAAAAAATCATTCGTTTCTAACATAATCAATGAAAACTAGGCCACTTGATTCTAACGTATGGTTTGTAATTTGGGCCAGCAAGCATTTTCGAGTGGGCTTGCTTTGTACATACCATAGAAGAAGTTAAAAAATTGAAGATGGTGATTGTGGTCATAATTATATAATATAATATAAGACATTCAAAAATGATTTTTTTGTTACAAACCCGTACTAATGATTTCTTTAAACATTACAGAAAAGATGAAAAATAAAGTTAATTGAACCCTTAATTTGATGGGGCTTCTTCTTGTTCCGCTCGTGACAAAAAAAAAAAAAACTACTATAAAATTGCTGAAATGGGCCTAATTCTAGAGGTGGGCTCTGTTGGCATATATTGGCCCAAGGCCCCAAGTAAAGCCCTTAATTTCTTCCTTTTCTTTTCCCCCTTCTATCTAAAGCATTTGTAACTAGGTGTGTAAACGAGCCGAGCCAGGTGATTTTGCCAGGCTCGAGCTCGTTTATTAAAAAACCAGCTCGGCTCGAGCTCACAAGCCCAAGTTCGCCAGCCTAGCCTCAAAATGAGCTCGTGAGCCTGGCTTCAAATTGCAGCAAATATGCTGCCTGCAATTGCAGAACAGGCAGGAAACTTGAGCAGGTTTGAGTAAAAGTATATTGGTCTCGAGCTCGAGCTCATTCTCATTGGAGGCTCCAGGTGAGCCAGCTCGGCTCAAGTTACAACCTTAATTGTAACGATGATTTTTTTTAATATTATTATTTTAGCATTCATATGTGTGTTTCGTGGCCCATAGGCTTCATTCTTCCTGAGCTCATAAATTAATTATTAGGGATAATGAATCATTTCTCATAACTCACATCCATAAACAATAAGGTCACGCATATATTATTAACTTATATTAAAATATTTAAATTGCGTTTTATCGAAATTATGGCGCATCACAATCGTTCATACGTACAGTAAAATTCGTATGAATTTATAATTCAATTGATCATACTGAAATTTAAAATATAATTGCTCCTTAAAAATTACCAGACTCTAATAAAATGGCCATTCATTAATTTATTTGTGAATTTATTCAAATAAACATAATGTAAACCAAAAATATAGAAGTTTGGGGATAGTCAAAATAAATTACCCCATTGTAAACAAAGAAAAAATGGTGCTTGAAATCTTATATGGAAAAATTTATGCTAGATCGAGGTCCATATATCTCTCAATAAGAAAGTGTATTGTGTGCGAGAAAAATAGACCGAGAAATCACGACTCGGACCATTGGACTCGGGCATTTATATTATCCTCTAGTCTACAAATGAAGAGATAAATCAAGCTTATGATCCTTGCTCTTATAATCATCTACCCCATGCCTTTGATTATTTATAATGCTCCTTTCCCAATTTCTCAAGCTCCGCTCATCCGCCGCCTTACTGCCGCCGCACAACACAACATTCCGATCAAACCGCGGCGCCCCCGCTGCACCGTCCGATCCAAACCGATCCGCCACCTGGCTGCTCCGGAACTGGCCGCAAAGGCTGGCGGCGTGAGCACTGATATACGCCGTCGGATTGAGAATTCCGACGATCGGAAAATTCGGAGAAAACAACAATGGCGGCGGCGGTGAGATCTCCGAAAATCTGTTCAAGTTAAGGTTTATTTTGATCTCCCTCGCAGCAGTTCTTTCTTTCTTGTGTGCGTTTTGATGGCCGCCTAAAGCTTGTGAGCTGTGGAACTTTCTAGAACAGTAGTGACAGGGGAATGATTTTGTTGCATCATTTGTTAGATTTTCACCCTCCATTTGCTGTCATTTAGCATTGGCAAATGTTAGTTAGAATATGGAGAGGCATTTTTAGGGAGATTTTGTTCGGGACATGGTTTGATCGAACTCAAATTTGATTTACTTTTCGATTAGTCAAACCAAGTTCGACTTAGAATTTTTTAATAAGATTAAGTACCATGTGGAAATGCTTGAATGGAACGTGTGTTTTATGTCAAACGGTCTAGATCAAGTCATGTCAGCATCCACTATTATGATGAGCTGATGTGTGTTTGATCTGGACCATTTGGTGCAGGAGAAGGAATATAAGTTTGGTGCAAATACAAAATAAAGGGGATAAAATTTAATATTTTTAAATTTTGAATGAGCAAGATTTTAAATTTCAAAAATATATAGGGTAAAAAATTTAATTTTTCAAAGTCGAGGGAGGAGGGCGCACTTATCAGCCCCCTCGCTCCGTCCCTGATTTGGTGTATGAACACAGGGTTCATACAAGCATTTTCTAGTACCATGTTGAAAAGGAGAAATTCAAGATTGGATCGATTTTAATTGTAATTCACTTACCTTGTAATTAGCTAAATATTAAGTACAATGTACTTACCTCGTGAATTATACTTGAATTTAGTTGGACTAAGTTTGCTCTAGGATCTTGAAAATAGTAGAACTATATAAAAGAAACTTTTGGAATGTATAGTAGTATAGTACATGCAGAAATGCAAGTACAAATCTGAGTATATATACTTTGGAGGTGATGAGAATAAGGGGTTGAAATATGTGAAGAGATGTCTGTGGGTGTACAGTTATAAAAAAGAGTGCATGTGTATGGGCTTGGGAACAGAAGAGATAAGAGAAAGATAAGTGTGAGAAGTAATAAATCTTCCAATACTTTTCTGCATACTTAGGCATTATATAATTCGAATTCATTCTGATAAAAAAAAAATATATCGAATTCATTAATTCAATTCTAAGTATTTTCTGTCTTCTGCATTAGGACTTGTATACTTTTGTGCAATTCTTTCTAAAAAGGAAAAAGGTTTAAATCACTATTTGCCTCAATTTTTAGTCCAATTGTCATCCTAATATGATTGGACCTGATATGCCCGAATTTGGGCGTATTATTTTCACATAGATATTGATACCAAAAGCCCAAAAAACAATACGAAGGCCCAAGCCCAGAACAAAGATAAAAAGAAAATGACCCTAACTGGGATGGGATCCGCGTTATTTGATCTGGGCCAGGTCCGACCCGATCTACGACTTGCTTCACTAGAGACGTCGATTAGTCCACGTGGATGGATCTGATCAATACACGTGCTAACCCTATATCCGTACACGGTGTCCATTATAAATACTCTCATGCACAGTCCAAAATGGGGGACGCAATCACTATTCATTAAATTCACTGTAGCTCCGAGCTACGAGCTTCGATCTAGACACTGAGTAGACCCACGTATAAATTACGATGTTCATGTTAGGACTTATTAATTGAATTGAACTACGTTAGACTTGATCCCATTTGAAGTACATAGGCAGCTCTAGTACTGAGTGCAGTCTATAATCTATCTTACTCAGGGTCGGGTCCTACCCGAACCTCGACTGTTTTGAGTTGTATTATAGATCCGCCGAGATACGACCCAGATCAATACTCACGTGGAATTTATCATGCGAGTATGATTGTGATTCCAGGAATGTGCCGCAAAACTTAAAATTTCATAAGTACCAAAAAATCAATATTTTTTTCTTTATGTAGATAATATAACAATGATTATGTTGCAAATTGGCTTAGCAAAAAAAAAACAATAAAAGGGATAAAAATGAAGTACAGTCTCCCCGGTTGGTGGTCAGTCAGAGAGGTATATAGTTAGTTGGGTAAGCTCAGTCTCAGTTTGTGTGTTTTTTCTGCTTTATCATAAATGGAGTTATGGGAGACAGTGATCGGCCACTAGTCGCCCCATATTCATCTCATCCTACACCGCCCACCCCCACTACAACTTGCATGCCCCCTTTAGATATTTCGACTTTATAATTGAGTGATTAGTTCAATCATAATCATAAGTATGATAAGATTAGGATTACGAAACTAGTTTAACCATGTTAGCATAGTGGAGTAGGAATAATAAAGGAATCAAGAGCCAAGACGGAGCCAAAAATGGTCAAAGGGTGCCAAAATTCTGGGGTGTTGGCCCGTCGCTGCGTGGCGCAAGAAGAGAGCACCATAAATAGGCGCCCGCAGCAGGGGCATGCATGGTGCAAAATGCTTGCGCCGCGGCACAAGTTTGAATGTTGAAGGCGAGTTCGGGCGGATTTTGGTAGATTTGAGTCCTTCTTTAGTTGAAATTATTTTCTAATTGATGGGATTTGTTCCCTAGTCAATTTAGGATTGTTTTTCCTAAGTTTTTTGAACTTCATGTTAATCACGTAATAAACATTAAAACGGATGTGTACCTGAATCAGTCATATCAGATTAATTCTTGAGTTTTTGCGGTTGGTCTTCCAAATCAATACGCAGTCCTTTGAGTTTCTCTAGGAGTCTTTCAATTCTCTCTGAAGATGGGGAATCGGAAGAATAGAACGATACGTGTGATTTGGGAACCACAACCCTTTTATAATAAGTTATTATTCTTATTTCCAATTTAGCCCATCATAAAAGAGGAAATACAATAATTTGACTTCTACACATAATATCCCATAAAATTTCGTACTTTCCTTAATTGCTTTAAAACCCAAAATACCAAATATCTTAATTGATCACATAATATTGGCTCAATTAATATGATGATTATTAATACATGACTTTCACATATTACCCATATATAGATTGGATTCTAAATCCAACAATCTCCCACTTGGGCTATATGTATCACCTTATAACCGTGTATTAAATAACCTTATGAGTACTCCAAATTTCGTCATCATTACCTTAAAGCAATTTTCCAAACAATCTGGTCCATCAATTATACCAACAACATAGGATCAAAGCGGCTTTCATCACATATAATCGTGACTAAACCTATCAATGGTCATGTATATTGATATAACCAAATGACACGGATCAAGTATGGATGTGTAGCATGAAAATTACATGTCATGCGATCCTAGCATGCATATTTTCAACTGGTCCTCCCTTAAACCTTAGTGAGATCATTCAAACACGTTCAGAGATAAACATAAACCATAAGCTTTAATTCCGGAATAACTAAAATAACCATAATCTAAACAACCAAAACCAAATAAAAGACATAAACTCCCACTAAAACTGAATATCCTCAAGTGCTACCACACCCATATGAGCAGTGTGCTCATGAAAGACCTTGGGTGGTAACCCTTTAGTAAGCAAATCCGCAACCATGGAGTTTGTACCTATATGTTCTATAGACATTTGCCCACTCTGAACTCTTTCTTTCACAACTAAGAACTTGATTTCTATATACTTAGACTTCGTCGAGCTCCTGTTGTTGTTGGAATATAACACTGCAGACCTATTGTCACAAAATATCTTAAGTGGTCTTTCTATACCATCTAAAATCCGTAGCCTAGTGACAAAGTTCCTCAGCCATATTCCATGATTGGATGTCTCATAACACGCTACAAACTCCGCTGCCATGGTAGAGGAGGCTACGAGTGTCTGTTTAGCACTCTTCCATGAAATGGCTCCTCCAGCAAGCAGGTAGACATAGCCTGAAGTGGATCTTCTACTATCAACGCATCCAGCGAAATCAGAATCAGAATAGCCTATGATCTCCAATTGATCTGATTTCTTGTATGTGAGCATGTATCCCTTTGTTCTTTGTAAATACCGCATGACTCGCTTAGCTGCTTTCCAGTGATCTATTCCTGGGTTACTTAAATATCTCCCTAACATCCCAACAATGTACGCAATATCCGGACACGTACATACCTGAGCATACATTAGACTCCCTACAGCCGAAGCATAAGGAATCTTCTGCATTTCCTTAGTTTCAAAGTCATTCTTGGGGCATTGACTTAAACTAAACTTATCTCCCTTAGCAACATGGGTGTCTTCTGGTTTACAATCTTGCATGCCAAATCTCTGAAGAACTTTCTCGATGTAGCTCTTTTGTGACAATCCAAGAATACCCCGAGATCGATCTCGGTATATCTGGATCCCTAATACAAAAAAAGCATCACCAAGATCTTTCATTTCAAAGTTCTTAGCTAGAAATTTCTTGATTTCGCACAACATGCCCATTTCGTTGGTGACAAGTAATATATCATCGACCTACAAGATTAAAAAGGTATACTTACTCCCACTGAAATTGTGGTACACACAATCATGTGATATATTCATCTCAAAACCGAATGAGGTGATAACTTGATGGAACTTGTGATACCATTGACGGGATGCTTGCTTAAGCCCATAGATGAATTTCTTTAATTTGCAAACCATTTTCTTTGAATCTCCCGATACAAAGTTTTCTGGTTGCACCATATAAATCGTCTCCTCAATGTTACCATTGAGAAATGCAGTCTTAACATCCATCTGATGTAGCTCAAGATCTAAATGTGCCACCAATGCCATTATTGTCCTGAAAGAGTCTTTCGATGAAACCGGAGAGAAAGTCTCTCTATAATCGATGCCTTCTTTCTGTGTAAAGCCCTTAGCAACAAGACGTGCTTTGTACCTTTCGACATTGCCTTTCGAATCCCTTTTGGTCTTAAATATCCATTTTCAACCAATAGATTTCACACCTTCTGGCAATGAAACTAGGTCCCACACGTTATTGTCCATCATGGACTTTATCTCTTCATTCATGGCATCGATCCACTTTTGAGAGTTAGTACTTTGCATGGCTTGACGAGAGTTGATCAGATCATCTTCCATCACTCCAATATCAAAATCATGTTCTTGAAACACAATATAATCATCCGGAATTGCATTCCTTGTCTCTCTAGTGGTGGATCTCCTTAATGGCATTGGTTCTTGAGGTTGTAGAGTTTGTTCTTCTGGAACGACCTGAACAGGGAGTTGATTGATATTGTCTTGATCTGGAGTTGTTTCTTAAATAATGTCAGGTATGGAAGCCTGATCCTAATCATTATCAATTGCAACTTGAGGAATATCTACATATTCTTCCTCAAAGACAAAATCATTAGTCCTTTCACCCCCCGCAAACTCAACATCCTCAAAGAACCGGGCATTACCCGTCTCAAAAATAGACTTGGTAGTGGGATCATAAAACTTGTAACCCCTGGATCTCTCAGAGTATCCAATAAAGTAACGACTGACAGTTCTGGAGTCCAATTTCTTTTCATTTGGCCTGTAGGGCCTTGCCTCAGCTGGACATCCCCAAATGTATAAGTGCCTTAAACTAGGTTTCTTGCCTGTCCAAAGCTCATAAGGGGTCTTTGCAGTTGGCTTAGTTGGCACTCGATTAAGTATATACATTGCGGTCTTTAGAGCTTCTCCCTAGAGTGATTGAGGTAAGGTAGAATGACTGATCATACTCCTCACCGTGTCCTTAAGCATTCTGTTTTGTCTCTCAGCAACACCATTCATGGTCGGAGACCCTAGCATAGTGTACTGTGGAATGATACCGCATTCCTCTAGGAATTTCGCAAGTGGACCTGGACGTTGCTCACCTGAACCGTCCTATCTACTGTAGTATTCACCACCACGGTCAGATCTAACGCTTTTGATTCTTTTGCTGAGCTGATTTTCAACTTCAGCTTTGTAATTTTTTAGCACATCCAGTGATTGCGATTTTTTATGAATGAGATAAAGATAGCCATATTTTGAATAGTCATCTATGAACGTGATGAAATATTGTTGACCATTCCAAGAAGCCGAAGGGAATGGTCCACAAATATCCGTGTGAACAAGTTCTAAGACCTCTACTTTTCTGTTGGCATCAAATCTCCTAACATTTGTTTGTTTCCCCTTGATATAGTTAACACATGCATCAAAATCATTGAAATTAAGGGGATCGAGAATACCATCGGACACAAGTCTCTCTATTCTCTTTTTGGAGATATGACCTAATCGTTTGTACCACAACGAAGCTGAATTCTCGCTGGTTAATTTTTGCTTAACACCTCGAGTACTAACATGCAAGGATTCATCCAATGAGGCAATATTATCTAACAAGTATAGATTATCATAAACCGACAATGAACCAGATCCAACCAGTTTTGAATTATGAAAAAGATCAAATTTTCTATTTTCAAAAAAACAAGAATAACCGAGTTTGTCTAATGCAAAAATAAAAATTAAATTTCGTCTAAAAGACGGTACAAAGAAAGTCTCAGTTAAATCCAAATAAAATCCAGTTCTAAGTAATATCTAAAATGTCCTATTGCCCCTACTTCAGCCGTCTTGTCATCGCCAACATAGATGTGTCTTTCACCATCGCTGGGCTTTCAGCAGCTCAGGCAACCCTGCATGGATACACTGATGTGAGTTGTTGCACCTGAATCTATCCACCAAGTGTGTCCAGGTACCGAAGTTAAATTAACCTCAGAACAAACCAAACTAAGAAGCATACATTTCTTAGCACGCCAAGCGTGGTAGTTGGTGCAATGCTTCTTTATATGATCGAAAGCCTTACAGAAGTAACAGCCATCCTGAGTTTGTTCCTTTTGCTGTTTCTTCTGTGGTGCTTTGTCCGCAGTGTCCTTATCCTTATTTCTTTTGTTGATTTTCCTTTTGTCCTTAAAGGTGTTGGCTATATGAGCATTTTCAGTCTTCTCTTGCTTCAACCTTTCCTCTTCATGGACACAGTGAGATATGAGCTCATTTAGGGACCATGAGCCCTTTTGACAATTGTAGCTCACCTTAAACTGACTGAACTGTGCCAGAAGAGAAATTAAAACCAGATGCACTAACAAATCCTCGGATAAATCCAACTTGAGTGCTTTAAGTTTTGGAGCAAGATGAGACATCTCCATGATGTACTCAGTTAAGTTTTTAATGCTCTTATACCTCATAGAGATAAGGTTTGCCAGGAGTGTACTAGTTTCAGCCTTTTCATTCTTAGCAAACCTTTTTTCAAGGTCATCAAAGAACCCCTTTGCCGTGTTCACCTTTTCAGACTGTTAGGATTATGCCCTCAGATGCCATAGAGGATAGAATGTATAGGGCATATATCTTGTATTGAACTTAAACTCTTCTTAAATGAAAGGCATTATTAAATTTTCCCTTAATTCTTATCTGCATCTATAAGTTGTGTAAAACGTTTAGTCCATGTTTTCAGTGCGATCCCTCTATTTCCTATGGGATAGGAAGATTGGCATTAGAGAGATCGATCTTCATTACTAAAATAAGTTCGCAAGTAATATGACGTCTTTAATGGACAAATAAAGACTTCGAATACTTGTACAATCTTAGCTCCAACATGGGAGTGCCTGTATGGTATCATGGGATGATAGGAGATTAAGATTGTAGACACGTCAGTGGAACTGATATGTTCGAACATGACTCGCATCGATTCTGTCACATGGGTTTTCACTCTGTGACTGTCAATGACGGAACTGATTATGCGTAATAGGTATATGTGAACCTTTGACCTGAAGTATCAGGCTGAAGATGCACCTGTGACGTCAAGTCTTTCACTAGAGTAGTTAGACCCAATTCACCTTTTGGTGGGGTCAACCTCGAAATGCGGACTTGATGGGCAAGTGGTAATCTTAGCAAATATCTAATATGGGATTTGTTCTCTCATAAGTGAATGAGTATGTACCCTATGTAATGAGTATGTACCATATGTAATTATAGATAAATAGAGATCAAAGTCTTTGGCCAAAGCAAACGGGACGATTGTGCTTGGCACTAAATCGATCTCAATGATCTCGTATTTATTATGATTTATACATATGGTCAAGTCCAGTGAGTTTGACATAACCATGACTCTCACTTGACCGGGGAACGTGAACAAAGGGTTTATACATATACGATATTTACGATTGGAAGGTTTCGGAATGATCCTATCATTCGTTTTCGTTTGGGTTACGAAGTGGGCCACGTGACTAGCTAGGTGTTACCCACTTCCTTTGGTTTTCTCTCATTGCCAAACGAAATGAACCTAAATAGTCGCGCTAAAGGATTGACAAAGAAAAATAAAGAAAAAAGAATTTCTATTATTTCTTATGGGAGTTTTAATTTATTGGATAAATTAAATAATTAATTATTCATTAGATGAAATAATTAATTATAATGATAAGATTAATTATTAATTAATTTCTTTGTGAAATATATTAATGAATTAGGATACAATAAATTATTAATTGAAATAAGAAAGTAATTAAACAAAACAAATCCAGGGGCTAAATAAGGAGTCCAATTGGATGCCTACTAGGCCTCAATGTGGCGTCTTTGAGAGGCCACATATTAGGGCTCTTTTGTTTTGACTTGTTCAATAAGTCATGAGGTATATAAGGACTCTTTGACTTAGAATAAGTAAAAAGAAGAATACACAACTCTCATAAAAAGAAAGAAAAATATTCCTCCCCTCCTCTATACCTAGCCGTCGACCATAGAGAAAGAAGAAAGGGGATTTTTCGTTTGTTGATCCATGCGTGACGATTTAGAGACGACGTATTTTCATTGTTTGGATCAAGTTCAAGTTTGAAGAATCAAACCAAAGGATTGAAGATTTGGAAGCTTCAATATTTTGAGTTTGGAGAAGAAGAAATTTTTCTTCATCATCATATTCATATTAACGAGTAAGTTTTATTCGTTATACGCTTTTAGATTCAATTATGCGAATTAGAGTACCAATTGGGTTTTCGTTTTTAATTTTTGAAATCCCTTCCGTTGCGTTTATGCTTTTTCGAATGAAACCCAACACAGACATAGTGCCCTTGAATGTTTCTTGGATGGCACGCTTTATGATCATAAGACTTATGCGATTGGACTTCTCTCACTTTTCCATCTCTCTCTTAGCATCAGAGGTACTCTCAGCAGTGAGATCAATGGGTTTAGGAAGTGTCAACGCAAGGTCTAGATCCATGACGCCGAGAGTGATCAACAAACTCTCTTGACATGCCTTAAAATTCTTGTCATTCAACATAGGTATGGAATTTATACTAGCAGAGATATTTGCAGCAGAACCAGAAACTGAACAAAGAACATACAAACAATAAACCAAACTCACATTAATACCGAAACATAAACATATAAAATCAAATAAAGGCAAAACCCCATCACAAATTACCGGGCACAACACTAACATTTAGTCTTTGGACAGAAATATTAATTTGTAAGTGGTATTCTTGACGTAGTAATCAAATATTGATGATAAGTCATGTCAAACAATTGATCTTCCTTTGGGCCGATCCATTGTTCACATATAAACCGAATAATCACCACATATTTATCACCACAAGTACATATGTAATCCAATCAAGCAATGACCTTCCTTTGGGCCGATCAAATACTCACATGGATTGCACACACAAAACCTTTTAACATCCAAAATCGAGTTAATCTCCACAAGAGAGGTTACTTTGGCAACATCATGTTTCAATTAAATCAATTTCAGATGTTATACATCTCAAAAGAGACAATTGAGCCAATATTTGAATCCAAATTTCTTCATACCATAACAACAAACACCAATTATAATATATAAGACAAAAGGTGTTCTGATAAAACTATCAATCATCATGCATCTTTTAATATAAAACATATATATTTCACCCATTAATATATAGACATGAAATATGAAAGATGATTGACCCATGTTAATCCTAATTTTTGACCAACCAAAACCACGTTCAAGAAGATATACTCATGGTAAAGGAATTGCACAGGATAAACAAAAGAACAAAACCCATACTTAATTAACCACCATAAGTACTCTGTTCAATGAAGTAAATCATAAGATTTGATTTATACGTCTGCGTGATAAGAAAGAAAATTTTCTCTCTCCATGTGGGAGCGTTTTTTCTCTCTCTCTACAGGAGAGTTTTTCCATTAGGGTTTTTGTTTTAGGGTTTCCGTCGGCGGCACGCAATCTCATTTTGATAGCTAATCGTTTAGTTACAGCACATCGGGGGGGCCTGGGGAGCGTAAACACGAGGGTCTGTGTTTTCAGTCTGGTGAGGCGCTCTTCTCGTTAGAGTCCTACGCGCTTGGATCTCGGTTTTGCTTGTGAAAGTGGAGGGCACGACCTATTTACCTGGTTTCCTTTGTTTGACAGATAATGGGATTCACTGAATCTGCAGCAGGCATCTGTTGCTTTCATCAGCTCCTCTTTTAACTTTTTTGTTTTTAGCCCTTTTTTTGTGTCTTTCCTGTTTAGCTTTCCTGTTTCGTGTGTGTTACCCCTGTTGTCTTTCCTTTTTAGTGTTGGTGCTTTGTTTTGTTCACAGGTAAGGGGTCAACTGATTAGTTCATATCTTCCTTTCTTAGTATCTTCATCAGCGAGTCCTTTCTTTTGAGTCGGGAGTTTTGATGAACAATGAAATATCTCGATTGGAGCATTTTCTGTCTCTTTCGGACAAAGATGAGAGAGATGCGATTATACCCCAGTAGATCTGGCAAAAGTGGCATAAGGTGCAGGGCCATGTTTTGGTGGGTAGGGTTGTTACAAAGAGGAAAGTGAATTTTCGGGCTTTAATGGGTACTTTATCGGCTGTTTTAATTCCGTGAAAAAAGTGGAGTTAAAAAAAATAGATGAAGAAAGATTCATGGTGGTTTTCGATCATGTTAAAGATATGGAGAAGGTCTTGGAGAATACTCCATGGAGTTTCGATAACCAAATGGTGGTGCTTCGGCGTATGTTTGAGAGTGATAACCCTTCCAAAGTGAATCTGGACTGGGTGGACTTCTACGTCCAAATCATGAACTTATCTCTGAATCAGAGAACGGGTGAGATGGCGGAATTTTTGGGCAATATTATCGGGGTGTTTATCGATGTGGATATTCCTGAGAAAGGGATGCCTGACTCAACGTTGAGACTGAGGGCGAGTATATATGTTACTAAGCCCCTTCAGAGGTTTATCATGCTGAAAACGCCCTTGGCGAATTCTTTTCGTGTCCGGATTATGTATGAGAGATTATCGAATTTTTGTTATCTATGCGGGATTATAGGACATACGGAGGGGTTCCGTGAGCTCAGGTATGAGGAGCAATTTGCGGAGCCGGAGATTATTCCTTTTGGGCCGAGTTTGAGAGCCTCCACGAAGAAGACCTTGGCCTAATAGTGAGAGTTGGAATAATGCGGGGGCAAGGCCAATCTAAGGCCGAAGGGGAGCTAAGAGAAGGAGAGTCGGTTCATAGAAAACATGTCCAAGGTCTTCTTAGTCCCTCGGGTTCGTCTCCGTGCTCTATTCCCCCAGGGTTTGAAAAAATGATCTCCTTGTCAAAACCTCAACCCCAGTTGGTTGAGGACTTTGGTGAGTCAATTGGACCCCCTCTTGTTTTAGAAAAACAGAAAAAGACTTTTGAAAATGTAGGGGCTCTAGGATACCATAATTTTTTTTAGAATCGGTTTCCAAAATTTTTTCGCAAAATTCGTTGAAAAATCTGCATGCATCGGCTTTAAACTCTTTTTCAAACCGAGTGTCAAATCTTTTTCTCTTCAGCCAAAAGAAAATTTTCAGCAAACCCCGTTTCATACTCCTATCCATGTTAGTTCAATAAATCTGGAACCGGCTAGTCCTATTCTCATAAATTTTCCGCTACAAATTTCCTCGACATCTACCCCTTTACACTCTCAGTTTCTCCCCTGGGCTGCTAAAAAGTAATATAAGTCGTCTTATAAAAGGAAAATGATAGAGATTTCGGACCTTCCGTGTGAGGAAAATTCTTATTTTTTAATTCGGCGAGGACTGTTCGGGCCAAATGAGTCTCCTAGTTTAGAACTGCCAAGGGTTGGGGGACCCTTGGGCAATTCGGTAGAAAGCGGATTTTATCCGCTTTCATAAACCCTCGATAGTCTTTTTGTCGGAGACTAGATGTAAAAAGTTTAAGTTTGATCATTTTAAATTACTTGCGGGGATGTTTGGGGTTTGTTTTGATTCGATTGGAATTGGAGGGGGCTTGGTTTATTATGGGACAAAAATTTGAATGTAGTGCTACAATCTATGTCAAAGAATCATATTGATGTAAGGGTTCAGCCGAGCTCGGATGGGGCGTGGAGATTTACGGGTATTTATGGTGGCCGAACGTAGCGAAAAGGAGGATTACTTGGGACTTGCTGAAACAGTTAGGGGGTCTAGGGGAGAGGTCGTGGTTGGTAGCGGGAGATTACAACAAGATTCTTTATCAATCGGAGAAGGATGGGGGGACCACCGAGACCAAATTGGCAGATTCGTGATTTTAGGGAGGCTCTCTCGGCTTGTGATCTTCATGACTTGGGATGGAGGGGGTATAAATTCACATGGAGTAACTATAGAGAGTTTCATCATACTGTGAATGAGAGGATTGATCGAGCTTGTGCCAACTCCTCTTGGGGTGAACAATTCCCAAATGCTAAGGTCTCTCATCTAAAGACAGTTTACTCGGATCATGCACCCATCCAGATCGAATTAGAGCCGGTTCAGCGTACGGTGTCAAAGAGACGGAGGAGACCATTTCGTTTTGAGGCGATGTGGTTGAGTTCGAATCAATGTGAGGAGGTGGTAAGAGATTCTTGGCAGGAGGGTCGGGATGGTGAAGTAGTGGAGCATGTGTGAAAAAATATCAAAAATTGTAGAATGAGATTTATCAATTGGGACAAGAAAACCATGGGGCGGAGGAATCAAAAAATTAAGAAATTGGAGACATTCATAGCTTCGGCCCTTACTGAAGTGTTGAGTCCGGATTTGAGAAGAAGAGTGGTTTTAGCTAGATCAAAGTTGGAAGAGGTTAGGGCAAGGGAGGAAGCAGTGTGGCATCAACGGAGTAGGGTGTTGTGGATGAGGGACGGGGACAGAAATTCAAAATTCTTTGATGCGCGAGCTACCGAACGAAAAAAGAAAAATGAGATTTTAAAGCTTAGGAATGAAGAGGGGGCTTGGTGCGAAGATGAGGAGAGCATTCAGGGAGTTATCAATGAGTATTTCGGAGATATTTTTGCGTCCACTCGACCCCGGACTGAGGAGCTTCACTCGATCCTTGAAGTGATCCGCCAACGAGTATCTAATGATATGAACCAGCGGCTGATTCGCCCTTATGTGGCAGACGAGGTATCTTTTTCGCTTAGTCAAATGCATCCTTTTAAATCCCCTGGTCCCGATGGTATGTCCCCCATTTTTTATCAAAAATTTTGGCATATCATTGGCCATGATGTCCCCCTGTGTGTTCTTCACATGCTTAATAATAGGGACCTTATGCCAAAAATGAATTACACGCATGTAGTCTTGATCCCTAAATGTGATTCCCCAGAGTCGATGTCCCATCTTCGCCCAATTAGTTTATGCAATGTAATCTACAAGCTTGTCTCAAAGTGTATTGCAAACCGTCTCAAGCCTATTCTCCACTCCATTATTTCAGAAACCCAATTCGCTTTCATTCTGGGTCGTCTAATATCGGATAATATCCTTGTTGCTTATAAAGTGAACTGTTATCTGAAAAACAAAAATTGGGGGCATGAAGGTCAAGTGGCACTCAAACTAGACATGAGCAAAACCTATGATCGAGTGGAGTAGGTTTTCCTCGAAAGAGTTTTAGATAGGACTGGTTTTCACAAAGATTTCACGGGTTTGATTATGATGTGCGTGTCTTCAGTTTCTTACTCTTTTATGCTCAATGGTTCTCAATTTGGTTATTTGCTTCCTCAACAGGGCCTCTTCCAAGGGGACCCGTTATCACCTTATTTGTTTCTCTTTGTGGCAGAAGTGTTTAGTTGTCTTGTTCAGGAATCTGAAAGAAGAGGGGAATTGGAGGGGGTGGCGGTGTCAAGAGATACGCCCCGGGTTTCCCATCTTTTATTCGTCGACGACACACTTATTTTCATGCAAGCCAATGCTTCGACTTTTTCTAGCATAAAAAAGGTGTTGAGGCAATATGAGGTGGTCTCAGGGCAAAAGATTAATTTTGAGAAGTCTTCCATGGTGTTTAGTAAGAATACTCCTTCGGAGGTGCGGGACCCTTTAGCAAATATTTTGGGTGTGCGTGTAGAGGAAAAACATGACAAATATTTGGGCCTTCCGTCGGTGGTGAGGCAGTCGAAAAGGGAGGTTTTTGGGTCGATTAAGGAGAAAGTGGTTCGGCATTTTGAGGGGTGGAATGTGCGTTTTCTCTCTCAAGCAGGTAAAGAAGTTCTTTTGAAAGCGGTGATCCAAGCTATTCCAACGTATGCGATGAGTTGCTTCCTTCTTTCGGATTCTCTCCTAAATGAAATTGAATCAAGTATGGCTAATTTTTGGTGGAATAATAGGGAGAATAGGAAGATTCATTGGCTTGCTTGGGAGAAGTTGTGTAGGAGAAAGGAGTGTGGGGGTTTAGGGTTCCGGGAGCTTAAATCTTTTAACCGGGCTATGTTAGCAAAACAAGGGTGGTGTATTTTACAAAATCCGGAGTGCTTGTTGAGTAGGATATATCGGGCTAGATATTTTTCGAATTCTTCTTTTTTGGAGGCGGGTTTGGGATCGAGACCTTCACTCACTTGGAGAAGCATCTTAGGAGCTAGGGATATCATAAAAGAGGGCTGCCGGTGGAGAGTGGGATCGGCGTAGAGGATTCGTATATGGGGAGATCCTTGGCTTCCAAGGAGCTGTGGTTTTGAGATTTCTTCAAGGCCGGTTTTTCTTGATCCAGGAGCAAAAGTGAGCGAGCTACGGGTTGGGGCAGGAGGAAGTTGGAATGTGGGTCTTATTCGGGAAATTTTCTCGGTCTCGGAAGCAGAGTCAATTCTTTCTATCCCTTTGGGTTGGGCCAATCACCTGGATCGTCTCATTTAGCACTACTCAAAGTCTGGTGTCTTCTCGGTGCGGAGTGCTTATCGTGTGGCTAGAGATTCGGTGTTTAGAGCTAGACCGTCGTCGTTGATAGTGGATAACCCGTCCCCTCTTTGGAATCTGATTTGGTTAGCTGTAATCCCACCAAAAGTAAAGGTTTTTGCTTGGAGGGCATGTAACAAAGCCCTTCCAACGGGGTTAGCGCTTATTCGTCGTAAAGTAGAGGTTGATGGTAGTTGCCCCCTTTGTCTTGAGCCAGGTGAGGAGCTGTATCATTCCTTATTTCTGTGCTCGTTTGCTAGAGTTGTTTGGTGTCTTTCGAGTCTTCCGTGGCGAACCATTTCGAAGGATGCGTTGAATATTGAGGATTAGTTCTGAGGTATGGCCAAGGATTTGGAGCCCCAGGACTTTTGTTTTGCTCTTGTGGTGTGCTGGTTCATTTGGTTTAGCCGAAATAAGATGTTGGCGGAGAAGATAGCTACGCAGCCAGAGGTTCTCATTCACCAAGCTAGAGATTTCATTAGGGTTTTCTCGGCGTCCTTGAAGGTTGTAAGGCTTCCAGGTTTCCCTCCTCATCCTAAATTGTGGGTACCTCCTCCTGATGGTGTGATCAAGATTAATTTCGATGGAGCATTATTTAAGTTACATAATACGATGGGGGCAGGAGTTATTGCTCAGGAGCTTGCATTGGTTGGTGCATGAGAAGGTTCGACTTTCTCTCTTCTCCTAATCACGGCGAAGCGTTGGAAGCTAGGGAGGCTTTGGAGCTTGTTGTTCGGAAGGGGTGGAGGAAGGTTCAGCTGGAGAGTGACAGCCTTGCGGTGATTCGTGGCCTCCAATCACCCTCATCTAGTTTCTATTCGTTGGGGCCTTTGTTTGACGATGCACGTCTTTTATCATTTTCTTTTGAGTCTATTTCTTTTTCGTTTGTTAAACGTCTAGGTAACTTTGTAGCTCATTATCTTGCGTGTTCAACTTTTGGGGACCAAGAGGGTGTTCTTGGTCTTCCGGATTTGGTGGCCTCGGCCCTTTTCGATGACCTTGGTTGAGTTCTTAATAAGATATCTACCATTTCTTTGTCAAAAAAAAAATGAAGTAAATCAAGGCACTATCCAATTATAATTGTAGAAAGCAACAGAATTGGAATTTTCGCTGTGAATATGACGGCGGTTCAGTTGTGGCAGAAATTGATACCATCTATTGACGGAACTTTCGGCATAACAACGATTTTAGAAATTACTTATCATATAATTTTTTTTTTAATCGGCCGTGATATGTCGGCTGTTACCAAAGCAAAATTATCAATTCACCAACCGAATCTCAAAACATGAATTGCATAGGAAACAATAAAGTCTCAAGATTCAACCGTATTAATCATAAACTTAATCAAATAGTCATGAATTCTTTAACCAGGGCTCTAATACCACTTGTTAGTAAATTTTATAGCCCCAGATCTTTGAACTTCATGATAATCACGTAATAAACATTAAATCGGAAGCGTACCTGCCATATCAGATTAATTCTTGAGTTTTCGCGGTTGGTCTTCCAAATCAATACGTAGTCCTTTGAGTTTCTCTAGGAGTCTCTCAATTCTCTCTGAAGATGGGGAATCAGAAGAATAGAACGATACATATAATTTGGGGACCACAACCCTTTTATAATAAGTTATTATTCTTATTTCCAATTTTGCCCATCAGAAAAAAGGAAATAAAATAATTGGCTTCTACACATAATATCCGGGAAAATTGCATAAGACCCCCCTGTGATATGCGAAACCTGCACCAAACTCCTCTGTGTTAATTTTTTTGCGAATCACCCCCTTGTGTTATTTTTTATTTTGCATATTCCCCATTTTTTGGTTTTTTTTATGTTTTTCCCCATCATAAATGTCAATCCAAATGCATTTTTTCCCCAAACATGTTTATAATAGTTAAATAATTTAATTTAGGTTGGATCTAGAACATTTATGATGGAAAAAATACTAAAAAAAATAAAAAAAAGGGGAATATGCAGAATAAAAAATAACACAAGGGGTTGATTCGCAAAAACATTAACACAGGGGAGTTTGGCGCATATTTCGCATATCACAGGGGGCTCTTATGCAATTATCCCCATAATATCCCATAAAATCTCGTAATTTCCTTAATTGCTTTAAAACCCAAAATACCAAATATCTTAGTTGATCACATAATATTGACTAAATTAATATGATGACTATTAATACATGACTTTCACATGTTGCCCATATATAAATTGGATTCTAAATCCAACAAGACTATTAAATAGTAGAACTCAACTTCCAGACATTGAATCACTTTGAAAAGTTAATACGGTCTAGTTGGAATTTGATTTTTTCCCTTGATTGAGTTTCTAAAAAAAAAAAAATATGTCTCTTTATTCCTTTAGTTTCCCGTTTGTGTTCTCAATTTCCCGAGTTTTCACTCATTGATCCGTTGCATGTGTTCCTAACAAACCCACCATGATTTAATGGTCAAAAGTGAACTGACTATGAATTACCCAGTCCACTATAAATACCCCTCAAATTAAATGGTGGCCTTTTTTGAGCTAAAGAAAAGAAAAAAAAGAATACAATTTTAAGATACATCATCATATACATACGATACAAATAAGGCCAGAACTATCCGAGATTGGTCATACATAACTATATACTTACAAAATCGAATCAAACTTTTCATCTGCAATTCAAATTGTTTGTAATATAATGATGTGCTATTTCATGTTACAATTAAAGATGAGTGATCAATATATACAAGGACGGTGGTAATGAGATGATAATTTTTTTTTTCACATCACTGATTTTTCTATCTCCACATTCCCACAATCGAGATTAAGCGAAGCAAACGGCTTGCTGCCTTTTCTGCTCTCTAAACAGGAATCGTTTAAATCAAATCACAGTCAATAGTGAATACTATTTATGAGTTCGAAAATTTTAAATAAAAGAGTTTTGTAAATAAAATTTCTTAATTCTCAATCTAAATAGTCAAGGGCAGTGAGCCCAAAAATCTATTGACTCATATTGTTGTTTTGAATGAAAATGTATATTTTATATTTAAAATACTCTCACAAAAATTTTGGCTATAAGAGGAAACAATTATTTTTTATTCTTGAATTTTGGTAGGAAAAAAAAATGGGAATGATCAAAACATAAAATGCAAAATACTATCTTTTGTGGCCGTTAGAAAGTTTCCCTTTTCTTTTATTTATCAAAATCCAAAAACTAAACATGGGTTTTTTTTCCTTTACAATTCTAGACGAAGGGACATCCTGAATCAATAGGCCCGGGCCGATAATTTGTAATTATGGGCTACACAGATTCTATAAAACTCCAAATAAGGAGAGAAAAGTCAAAACTTGTGACATTTTAGAATAAAACCTAGGGGTGGCAAAATGGTTTTGGACCCATGGGTCCAACCCAACCCAATAGATTTTGGGTTGAGTTGGGTCGAAGGAAGTTTTTGCTGGGTAGACTTGGGTTGGGTTCTATTGGGTCTAAAAAAAATTTGGGTCCAACTTGGGTCCATTATGGGTCCTATTGGGTCCATTTTGGGTCCTAAATGGGTCCAAATTGAGTTCAACATGTAAAAATTATTTTTTAATTCTAATATCAATAATATACATATTTACACATACTACACACATTTTCACACAACACACATATTTTCACACACACTACACACTTTTTCACACACTACATATATTTTCACACATTTTACACACACTACACACATTTTCACACACACTACACAAATTTTTACACACACTACACATATTTTCACACATTACACATATTTTACACACACTGCACACATTTGCACACACTACACATATTTTTACACACACTACACATATTTTCACACATTACACATATTTTACACACATTTTCACACACCACATATTTTTACACATTTTACACACACTACACATATTTTCACACACAGATCACATATTTTACACACACTACACACATTTTCACACACTACACATATTTTCACACATTACACATATTTTACACTTACTACACATTTTCACACACGCCACATATTTTCACATACATTATACATATTTTCACACTCTACATATATTTTCACACATTTTCACGCACACTACACACATTTTACACACACTACACATATTTTCACACCATCACACATTGTACACATACTTTACACACATTACACTATTTTCACACACATATCATATATTTTACACACACTAGACATATTTTCACACACAGATCACATATTTTACACACACTACATACATTTTCACACACTATACAAATTTTCACACACTATACATATTTTCACACACATTTTACACACACAATACACATATTTTCACACCATCACACATACTACACATATCATATATTTTACACACACTACACATATTTTCACACACAAATCACATATTTTACACACACTACATATATTTTCACACACTACACATATTTTCACACATACATCACATATTTTACACACACTATACATATTTTCACACACACTACACATATTTTCACACACACATCACCTATTTTACACACACTACACATTTTCACACCATCACACATTTTACACATACTTTACACACACTACACATTTTCACACATACTTTACACACATACTTTACACACACTACACATATTTTCACACATATATCATATATTTTACACACACTAGACATATTTTACACACACTATACACATTTTCACACACATTACACACATTTTACACACACAATACACATATTTTCACACCATCACACATACTACACATATTTTCACACACATATCATATATTTTCACACACAAATCACATATTTTACACACACTACATACATTTTCACACACTACACATTTTCACACATACATCACATATTTTACACATACTACACATATTATACACACACTATACATATTTTCACACATACATCACATATTTTACACATACTACACATATTATACACACACTATACATATTTTCACACACACTACACATATTTTCACACACACATCACCTATTTTACACACACTACACACATTTTCACACATTACACATATTTCCAGACACACATCACATATTTTACACATATTACACGTATTTTACGTACATTACACATATTTTCACACACACAACACATATTTTTACACACTACACACATTTTCACGTACACTACACATATTTTGCACACACTACACATATTTTATACATACTACACATATTTTCACACACGCCACATATTTTCACACCCCTATCACATATTTTACACACACTACATACTTTTTCCCACACACAAACGTATTAAAAACACACTACACACATTTTCACACCTACATCACACATTTTACACACCTATCAAACATTTTAACGCGTTTTAAAATGCGTGATGGGTGTGTGAAAATGTGTAGTGTGTGTAAAAATATGTGTAGTGTGTGTAAAATATGTGTAGTATATGTAAAATGTGTGTAGTTAGTGTGAAAAAGATGTGTAGTTAGTGTAAAATATGAGTAGTGTGTATGAAAATGTGTGTAGTGCGTGAAAATGTATGTAGTGCGTGAAAAATGTGTGATGTGTGTGTGAAAATATGTGTAGTGTGTGAAAATATGTGTTGTGTGTATGAAAATATGTGTAGTGTGTGTAAAAATGTGTGAAGTGCATGAAAATGTGTATAGTGTGTGAAAAATGTGTGTAGTGTGTGTAAAATGTGTGATGTGTATGTGAAAATGTGGTGTGTGAAAATGTGTGTAATGTGTGTGAAAATATGTGTAGTGTGTGTGAAATGTGTGATATGTGTGTGAAAATATGTGTAGTGTGTGAATATATGAGTAGTGTGTGTAAAAATGTGTACTGCATGAAAATATGTGTAGTGTGTGTAAAATATGTGAAAATATGTGTAGTGTGTGTGAAAATGTGTGTAGTGCATGAAAATGTGTGTAGTATGTGTGAAAATATGTGTAGTGCGTGAAAATGTGTGTAGTGTGTGAAAAATGTATGATGGGTGTGTGAAAATATGTGTAGTGTGTGTGAAAATATGTGTGGTGTGTGTAAAATGTGTGATGTATGTGTGAAAATATGTGTAGTGTGTGAAAATATGTGTAGTGTGTGTGAAAATGTGTGTAGTGTGTGTGAAAATGTGTGTAGTGTGTGTGACAATGTGTGGTGTGTGTGTGAAAATATGTGTACTGTGTGAAAATATGTGTGGTGTGTGTAAAATTGTGTGTAGTGTGTGAAAAATGTGTGATGGGTGTGTGAAAATATGTGTAGTGTGTGTGAAAAAATGTGTAGTGCATGTAAAATGTGTGTAGTGTGTGAAAATATATGTAGTGTGTGTGAAAATATGTGTAGTGTGTCAAAATGTGTGTAGTGTGTGTGAAAATATGTGTACTGTGTGTGAAAATGTGTGTAGTGTATGAAAAATGTGTGGGGCGTGTGTGGAAATATGTGTAGTGTATCAAAATGTGTGTAGTGTGTGTGAAAATATGTGTACTGTGTGTGAAAATGTGTGTAGTGTATGAAAAATGTGTGGTGCGTATGTGGAAATATGTGTACTATGTGAAAATATGTGTAGTGTGTGTGAAAATATGTATAGTATGTGTAAAATGTGTGATGTGTGTGTAAAATATGTGATGTGTGTGTGAAAATGTGTGTAGTGTGTGTGAAAATATGTGTAGTGTGTGTGAAAATGTGTGTAGTGTGTGAAAAATGTGTGGTGTGTGTGTGAAAATATGTGTACTGTGTGAAAATATGTGTAGTTTGTGTGAAAATGTGTTGTGTGTGTAAAAAATGTATTATGTGTGTAGAAAGTATGTATGTGTGTTAAACTCTATTTGACTTGATTCCATTTTGGGTCTACTTTGGGTCTAAGTTGGCTCCACTCTGGGTCCTTATATAAAATTTAGTTGGACCCAACCCAACCCAACCCATATTGACGCATGAACTTGGACCCATTATGGACCCAACCCATCATGGACCCGACCCACCCATTTGCCACCCCTAATAAAACCCAATACCTCCCACATAAAAATTGAAACTGATACCACTATATTAACAAGTTTTGGTATGACTTTTTTTTTTTTTTGAATAAATGATGGGGGGTTTACCCAAGTACAAAATGTCTTAGCCCGACAAACCCGGGTTAATAGTCACAAAACGGGGCCAAGTGAGGCCATCTCTATCGTTCTCTAGAAGTTGATAGATATGTGAAATAGGTGCATCCATGTGGTGCATAGGGGTGTTAATGCCCCTCTTAGCTAAAGCATCAGCTACTTGATTCCCTTCGCGTCAAATGTACTGAAAGGAGACATCCCAGTCTCGAGCTTGCACACGATGGATGTTAGCGATCACCTCAAAATGGTGATGTGCTCTGGAGGCCTCCACAATGCTCTCCAGAGCTACTCGGCAATCCGACTCCACGATGACTTTTTTAATGCCCAAGTCCCACGCCATTTCTAGTCCCAATAGAATGACATGCATCTCCGCCTCCAACGCCGAACATGAGTCAATGTGACCACTGAACCCCCTTATCCATGTTCCATGTTCATCTCGTAGGACTCCCCCAACTCCAACACGGTGGCCGTGCGAGTTAGTGTCGGCCACCGCGGCGTCCACGTTGAGCTTCACTAAACCCGACGACGGTTTCTTCCATCCGGTGTGCATTTGACATTGTATCACGTCTGGATCGAAAGTAAGGGTATTGATGTTCCCGCCAATTCTTTTAAGTATCATATCTACTCCCCCGTGCGGGACTTCATCTCGGACCCCATGAGTCACCTCGTTACGAACCTGCCACATGAAAGAAATTGTCTCAGCAAAAGCAAGAGGCCAATTATCACAAGATGCATACCTATTTATTGCATGTCGGAGATTCCAATCGATCCAGTCCCTGGCATTTCCTAAAAAGAAAGCCGAGTGGAGGTATGACTTTTTTGCTTTATTACTTTTGACTCTTATTTTGCCACCCTAGTTTATGAAAATTGGGCCGTTAACTGTGCCAGCTCTTTTCAATTGGTCCAGGTTTAGAAGCCCATGGGCCTTTCTCCCATTATGTGTAGCCCAAATCTAATTATGGGATGTAAGTCCAATTTAGCGACGTTTTTTGGAAGATTAGTGAATGTTGGCTGAAAAAAACTCTGATGGCTTAAATAATATGTTTTGAGTTCGAGCTTTTATTAAGGAAAATTTTAGTTCAGGCTCGGTTTGGCCGCACTAAGTGTATTTCACAAGGATGGTGGATTACACTTATCATATAATTAATAAGTTATTTTAAAAAATACACATGAATTTGTCCGAGTCGGGAGTGGGTTAGAATTTCCAATAAGTAGAAGGATTTGTGAGGGGTACTTCTGAAGGGCGTCAAACTTGGAGAAAAGTCGGTGCGGACGATAACTTTTCCTTAAATATTTGCTTACGCTATAAAACATTTTTATTTGAACACTGAAAGACTCAAATTTATTTATACCAATTTTAATAGTTCATGTGAATTGTGATTAGGGGCGGCACCGATCCTAATTTTCTTTTTAAACGACTGAGAGGATAAATTGTTTTAAATTCAACGATCTATTTGTCGAAAATGAATTCTAAGAATTGCTAATTATTAACTTATAGTATATTAAAGTCATACATACTAGTAGTGCAATTAAGCTGTCATTATATACTCAAAGCATTAACACCTCCAAACAGATGACATAACGAAATACACACAAACACGTGTTATAAGATGATAAGGGCCAATAATGACCAATCATACAAAAATGGAAGAGGCTGAGGATTGGGCACATCAGATGGTTCTTACTTGTTAGTTATGCGTGGCACGATTTGCTTGTTCAGTGTGGGTGATATTTAGTGACTCTCGAAACTTGGGGTGTCCGGTGATACCACCCCTCATGTGTATACACCATATGAGGGGATCATGTGTAAATACATATGGGAAATAGTGGAAATCATCCCGGGACTTGGGTCTCGAGTGTCACCAAGATTGACCCCGTTCAGCGCGGACAGTTCTTGAGTGGGTCCAATGATGGATTTGGTGAAGTCGGATCAAAATAGAGCCAAGAAGGGTCGGGGTTGACCGAGATAACGAAAAGGAAGAAAAAGCATGCTTCGGGGATTCCGGGCGAGCCAAACGGCGCCCAGACGCAGCTAGATGCGCGCCTAGGCGCGGGATGCAGAAGACGGAGCACACAGTGCGATGAGGCACTGACGCCGGCGCCCAGGCGTGGGGATGACGGTGCCTAGGCGCGGGCACAGTGGCACCCAGGCGTGGGGATGACGGTGCCTAGGCACGGGTACAGTGGCGCCCAGGCGTGGCCAGTCGGCTCCTGGGTGCGGGTTCGACGCTGGGGGGCGTATTTTAGACGCAATTTTCCTTATTTTGGCTTGTCTTGAGTCCTACTTTGATTGAAATTGTTTCCTATTGTGTTAGGAATTAATCCCTAATTGTTTAGGAATGTTTTTCCTATTTTGTTAGGGTTTTAGACTTCTCCGCCATTATAAATATGTGAACTCACTCTTGTAAACATTGATTGATGTACTCATTGAGAAATAAAGATGTAGTCTAGGTTGGCTCGTGGATGTAGGCAAGTTATGTCGAACCACGTTAAATCCTAGCGATATTTATCTTCATATTTAGGCTTAGATTTTATTATTTTCTCGTTTATTCTTCGTGCTCTGATGCTACCATCCCTAACATCCAATTCATTGGAGCCAGTTCTGTTAATTGTATGCGCAATTGACTCAATTCACGATAAAATCATCCACTGAAGTGGCTAGTGGACAAGGGTTTACGAATTTGGCAACTTGGCGAATCGTATGGAACACTTCTACAGTAGCCTTGATGGTAGTCGAGATTGTACGGAATTAAATATAAGCAAACCCATTGATTTAAGAACTTGAACTGCAATTGAAAAACTTGACAATGTCAGATTTGATCCCACCTAAATAAATTCTATGAAACATATCTAATATGTGTAGAAACCAAGACTTCGATTATAGGGTTTTGTATTGTGTTCCAATAATGTTTTATACATTTAAGGTTTCATTATTATGTGATTGTCATCATGCTTAGTTTATTTTTCCTCTTTTTTAAGGGACAAGCCATGCTTAATTATTTTTCACTTGGTGGTGTTATGATACGGTAGGATGTTGCTACTTCTCTCTTTTTGCTCAGTTCATTCTTGACCATTTAAATGTTGGAGCTCTTTTTTATTACGTACGCTCCATACGTATACTTCTTAAATCATGCGCTTAGTTTGATATCTTGCACTTAAAAAATGAAGAAGAAAAATGAACAAATTGTGAGCATTTGATGTTGAAATTACGTTAGAAATCTATACAGATTGGGGGGGGGGGGGGGGGGGGGTCAATTTTGAGAGGAAAAAAATACTTCCCTACAAAATTTTAATTTTTCACATTTTGCCCCCTTCAAAATCTAAAAATATTAAAGTTTTTCTAAATTTTTACATTCACCCTCCTCGACCTCTAAATTCTGGCTTCAACCCTGTTGATGATAGAGTTTAAAAGATATTTTGAAAGTAAATGAAGGATGAGGTACAAATGAGAAAATGTTTTGAAAACAATTGTGGATGATAGATGATCGAAACTTATAGAGTATGACAAAAAAAATAATAAACGAAGATGATAAATAAATTTTTCTTTTTTTGCTACGTAAGAAGATAAAGAATATAATACACACGGAATTTGTGTTTGTAAAGCGATAAACTTGATTACTTGGGACTTTTTAGTAATCTATCTTTTCTCTTTCATTAAAAAAAGGGCAAATCTCACTTACCCCCTTTATACTCCACCTCATCCCCTCAATTATTTAATGCATCACTTAACCCCCTCCATTTATTCTATTAGCTTCAATGCCCCCCCCCCCCCCCCCACCCCCACTTATTTAATGCTTCCAAACATAAATATAGAATATAAATTCACAAAAAGAAAAGAAAAAAAGAATATAAGAGTTTGTCAATATTACCCCTTAAGTATATAACATAAATATATCACACATATATCTATATCTTCTCTCTCCAAGAACTTATCTGCTCTAACGTTTTTCTTCTCTGTACAATATTTCTCTCTCTTCTTCTCTAAACAATTTCATTTTCCTTTTTTTTTAATTACAATCTCACACACCATAATTAAAAAAATAAGAATAATAATTATGGTGTGTAATAAGAATAATAATGTGTATTAAAAAAATAAGAATAATAATTATGGTGTGTAATAAGAATAATAATGTGTGTGAAAAACGTTAGAGCAATATTGTAATTAAAAAAACGTTAGAGTGATATATTTATGTTATATACTTAAGGGGTAATATTGACAAAGTCTTATATACTTAAGGGGTAATAGAATAAATGAAGGGAGTTAAGTGATACATTAAATAATTGAGGGGGGCACTGTATTTTTGAGGTGGAGTATAAGGGGTAAGTGAGATTTGCCCTTAAAAAAAATTAGCTTTATTTGAAATAATGATAACCTAATGAAATTATTTTAAGGTCAACTCGAGAAAAATGAGCAATTTTGTTGGCCTTTTAGGTAAGGAATAGTACTCCAATACGTGATGCTACAATTCAATTTTATCATAACTCATATATATTATAAGCTGCATTCATTTAAAAATACTCCCTACTCTCTCCAATTTTGACTTTGATGAATACGTAATTTTTTGTACTTAAAATTTACGAATCATCTTAAACCGCACAAAAATACATCTTTGAGTTCAGTTTATAAAATGATAATATTAATTCGCTCCAATTAAAACAACAAATAGTAGCAAATAGTACTTCCTACATGCCAAAGTCGAATTTGTAAGGCTTTAATATAATTATTATTCAAGCAATAAGCAAAATTCATATTATTTAATTATTGCAAATAATATACCAATGAAATTACGAAAACAAACGTATTTTCATTTCATAGTGAAAAATTAAATATATTTTAGTTAGAAACATATCAAATAACCAATTTGATTCATAATTCATAACAAAAAACACACAACCATAAAAAAATAAAAGGATAAAACCGCCTTATATATATATATATATATATATATATCAAGAGTTCTTAGGAAAAGTTCTTTTGAGTTAGGCTCCAAGTTTCAAATTCAAACCCAATGATGGGCCCGTCGGCGCCGACCCAAGATTTGTGCACAATATCACTTGCAGGCTCCGCACGTCGGACCATTTTCCACCTCTCCCTTTGAGTATTGAAACGCCAATACATACATACATAAATATATATATATATCATATTCATATGTATATACATACACTTGGATAAGTTGTGCCAACACCCTACCCGAACGAGCTATTTTTCGTGAAAAATATTAATGAAATAGTAAATTACGCAAATTCTATGTGTACATATTTGTAAAATAAGATGAAGTTTGGTACTGATTTAGGTCGGAAATTAATCCTACCCTCTCAGTCTAGATGACCTCGTGAAACGAACCGAAATACAATTAAATGAAGATTATAGACTGCACCCGACGAATCGGGCTGCCTACGTACCACTTAGGGATCAAGTCTAACGTAGTTCCTAATTTATGTATGAATTTCCTATCGTGAAGATGATTCGTAACACGAGCTATCCAAATTTATATAAAAGATCGTAGTGTCCAATGTTAGTCTGAATACGAAGATATGAGTAGGTTAACGAATGTATTAAATATCGTCGTCCCCCCCTCTTCATTCATAAATGCGGATATTTATAGTGTTCATACCTGCTGTACGAATACTATTTCGCCAGCTGGATGATCTCCTCAAATATCAACACGTGTTATTAGTGAACGGTCCGGATCGTAACTTTTTAGGGTCGGGTACGGGTCAACCCTACCCGAATGGAAGGAACACGCGGATCATGTAGTGTTTTGCAATTTCAAGGTTCGATAGGGATCTATAGTGCAAATATGGCCCTTATGTCCCTTGGGTCGTTCGTCTATACCAAACACAGCATAATAAAGACATGCTATCGAAATAGATACGCATCCGCTTGTTTTAATAATTGCACCGTATCGCCATATCACGAGGTAACGAGGTAATCAAAATAAGTGGGTCCCATTAGTAATATACTTTTTAGCATATCAGGTACAATTTATTTATTTATATCATACTTACTCTTTTATCATTTTATGACTTTTTTTCTTCTTTTTTTTTCAATTATATTATAATAAGTTGAGGTAATTTTTGTATCTGTTTGACAATGAAGGAAGATTACGGCCCTGTTTGCTTGTGTTTTCAAACCACTTTTTTTATTTTTATTTTCATCTGAAAATAAGACCACACACTTTATACTGTTTTTAATTGAAAATATTTTCATTTTCATTCTCGTTTTTACGTTCCCAATAAATTTTCATCATTTCTTTAAAATTACATTTCACGTCACTCATCTCACAATTTCTTTTTATCATTTTTGTCTCTCATCTCCTTTCAATTTTATAGACCTTTCTCTCTACTCTCCTTTAAATTTTTAAATCTAACACTAGTCATCCAATCATTACTTTCTAATCATTTCACACATCACAATTACCAACTTCAACAATTTTTAAAAACATAACCAAACACACCTATTTTTTTCACTTTTCTTACACAAAAATAAAAAAGTTCATTCCTCCATACATTTTATAAAATGACGGTTGAAAATGAAATGAAAACACATCAAAGCAGAGCCTATGTGGTTCAAAACTAAAAAGTAGATACTCGAGAGAAGAAAAAAGACTCGAGTAAAAATATGAGAAATGAGACATGAACATTTTTGTTGATTAAAATTTTAAATTATTATATACTATACAAAAAAATTGCAGGTTTAGGGGTGCACTAAATCAAATCAAATTCGGCTCGCAAGTCTATCAATCAAGTTCAAGTACAACTCAAATTCTTTAACGAGCCGAGCTTAAAAATACACACTTATAAGCTCGCGAGTTGGCAAATAAATCATGCTAATATATATATATATATATATATAGAGCCCAAGCTTGAACTCTAGCCTTAGTTTTCTGACTAATTGAGTTTAAGTTTGAGCTTAAGCAGAGCAATTTTGTTAATTATGTGACTATTTCTCTCACACGAGTGCCTGTGAATATCACACATAATACATCATACTATATAAAAGATATAAACACTAACACTATTAAACTCGATCTAACGTAAATTTTTCCGTAGCTCGGCTTGTTTTGGGGTTTGGGCCAAAGCAAAAACAACCCGTTTATATTCGGGTCGGGGCCCCGGATTCAGTGCCGCCCAAATATCTGCACTGCCACTCTCTGATGCCTGAGATATTGAAAACAAACTGTAGTCATAACTAAGCAACTCTCCCTCCTTTTCTCTCTCTCCTCTCTCTCTCTCTCTCTCTCTCTCCTCTTTTTTATCGATCCAATATCAAAATTTTTCTCAACATTTACCGAAATAGAGTTTGAATTTCGATGACCGATCACAGCGCAATCGATCAGGGGAGAGGTGAAAGAGGTGAGCAGAACTGAATAAAGAACTATACATACAATTTTTACTGTTTATAATTCTGAAATTCGATGAATTTTGTCTGATTTCCGCTGTTATTTTGCAATTTGTTTAGCTTGATTATCTACTTTTTCGGCGTGATTTGCTTTACTAGTGTTTGATTTGTTGTTGATTGTTGATTTTCAGATAAAATTGATCGAGATATTGAAGCTTGATTGATGATCTGGAGAGGAAGATTATTCGGTTGGAGAAAAGGATCGTCGATCGGTTGAGTTCTGTGTGTTTTTCCATGTATATAGTGTAGAGATTTTCTACTCAATTTGGTATATGCTGTGAAAATTTTGCTTGCTATATGCTTTTATAATTCTATTCAATATATCGCGACCTGTATATTCGAGTATAGTGTCAAGTGTATAAGCAAAAAGAGGGAAAAGGTAACAAGAAGTATATTACTGTAGAAGATTAGCAACTGTGTGGGCTTTTTGCAGTTTTTGAGTATATTTGAGGAGAAATTGGAATTTAATTTTTGGGGGTGTATATAAAATAGAACATTTAGTCATACCACTATAGTAGTAGAAGGGTCTTTTTTCCTTTTGGATCGACATTGGGAAGTTAAACAAAAATTCGGGGGCTTGAGGTCAAAGAAACTAGTCTGATGCAGCTAAATAGGTCCACTGATCTTACAGGAGCCATGACTGGTGAAGCACCTGGCCTCAGTAGTCAGTGGCCTGAGCAAGATTTATTGGGTGCTGTTACCGGAAATGGTGGGCCAGTATGGAAAAATGCAAATAACAACGTATCTTTACAGACGGGAGAGGAATTCTCCATGAAATTTCTTCAGGAGTGTGCTGCTTCTAGAGTTGTTCCTGCAGGGTATGGTGTTTACGAGGAGAGGGTTGATAGGCCAATGGTTTATGAAGAACTTGCTCGAGTTCTTGGTTTAGGAAGAATGGATTCTGAATGCGGCTCTGACATAACTGAATTTACTTCAGCGAGAGGATCTATTACGCAACTTGATCATGGGGTTTATATGAGCAATGAATCCATACATTACAAGGATAGTGGTGCTAATGGACACAAAGCCAGTAACTCTATAGGGTTAAGTGAATCTGATTCCTCTAAATCTTTGTACTCATCTGGATTAGGAGTTTCAGATGGTTCTCAATCTGGGAAAATAAAAATTTTGTGTAGTTTTGGTGGGAAAGTATTGCCACGACCAAGTGATGGAAAGCTCAGATATGTGGGTGGAGATACCCGCATGATTTCCATCCAGAAGAATATTTCATGGGAAGAGTTACTGAAGAAAACATTTGAAATTTGCAACCAGCCTCACTCAATTAAGTACCAGCTTCCTGGGGAGGATCTTGATGCCCTTATATCTGTGTCTTCTGATGAAGATCTGCAGAATATGATTGATGAATATAATGGTGTTGAAAATTCAGAGGGTTCTCAACGACTCCGCATTTTTTTAATTCCTATGAATGAATCTGAAACTTCCTATTCACTTGATGCGAGCTCTGTTCAGCAGAGTGACCCTGATTATCAGTACGTTGTTGCTGTAAATGGCATAGCTGGAGTTGATCCTTTGCCCCAGAATTACTACAATGGGCAACCTTCTGCTAGTGAAATGGGCCATTTGATGCTAAATGCAGATCAGAGCTTTGAAAAGATCTTCCCTTACCCACTTCATCCTTCGGAAATTAAGGATGACCCTGTTTTTCCCGTTGAGCTTGCAGATATGAAGAATGCCAAGGCGACAATTTACAAAAACAATTCCTCACATGTTAGTGTTGAAGAAGTTCCATCTGTATTTGGCGCTCCACTTCCACCTGAAGATTCCATCTGTGTCAATGATTCTCATTATCACAGGCCTAATTTGGCGGTAAATTTGATGAATTCGCATGATCCAATTGATAAACATGGTATCATTCAGCCAAATATAACGCGTCAGTTAACTATGAAGAGAGAGAATTCGACTTCTCAAAGACTGGAGCAGCATAATAGCAACTTTGAGATATTCTGTCAGGAGGGTGTCCCAGTTATGGGAAGGACATTGTATTCGGAAAATCATCCTCCTCAACCAGATAATTTGGTGGAAATTTTTCCTGGGATTCCTCATGCCTTTTCTGATTCAAAGCTTCAAGAACATGGACAGAAATCTGCCTACTCTTCTCAGGAAGGTATTACTCAATCATTTTCATTGAACTTGGAAAGACCTCTATCATCCTCGTATAAAGTATCTGCTGCTTTGCTAGAAAAGCCATTGCAATTGCATGAGAATATCGGCTTGATGAAATCTCAACTTCACACTAAGGCATTGAATGCAGAACCAACTATTCCTGTCTCAGGGGTAGCATTTCCTAACTCTCCTATATGCTCAGAGGCATTGAGCAAATTTGAAGTTCTCCACAAGGATGTTAGTTTCTCTGTCGGGAAAGACCACTTGGCAAAAGAAGATTTGAGAAATCATAGTTCAACGTTGAAAACACACGAGAATGAATTTATTTCGACTTTTGAAACAATGAATAAAGATGATGCCAATAGTCATCTTTTAAGCAGTGGTGAAAACTTTTGCATTAGTAAGTCACCTTTGGCTGCCCATGAGCTGGTTAAGGGCACGGAGAATGTTAACATTGAACCACTGTCCCATATTTGGCTTGACTCATCAAAACAAGAGCCAGAAGTTTTCAGTGGCTTGGCCCCTTCACCATCTTGTGTTAATCTGACACCACTAATAGATACGAACATGGAGCAATCGCAAAAGAATCATTTCAGTAAAACCTCAACTGGGGTTACAGAGGGACCTACAAGTGTTCTTAATGGACTACCTAATGACCTAGTTTCACCTCAGGTCATTTTGAGTCAGCCTTTTGGCGGTTCAAGGGATAGTGGTCGTCAAGAAGTCAGGGTAAGAGGACATGAAGATTTAGACAGACCTACAGATGATCATAATGCAAGCATGGGCAACATAGCACATAACTCTGCTTTATTGAGGAGAGAGGTTTCCCTCCTCGATGATGACTTACCCAATTACGCGGACTTGTCTAATCAGCATCAACAGTTAGAATATGGTCTACTAATTAATAACATCAAGCAACGTCAGCAGATCTCTGTGCCTGTTGTCCAATGTACGGGTTCTAATTTATCGACCACTGGATTCCCATCCTCTACTGTCCAAGATGCATCAGATGCTGCTGATGTGGAAATTTTATCTCCCTGTGCAACAAAAGCTGAGAGTGCTTTACAGAATATGGATTTTGAGGTGATATTTGGTCTTTTTTGTTATTCAGATTTTATTATCTTCACATGTACATAATATAAAGTGAATGCTTCAAATTGGTGCAGGGCATCAATGCCGTCGGTCGTGAGGATGAGTTGTTTAGTGATGCAATGATAGCTGAAATGGAAGCAGATATATATGGTCTGCAAGTATGATTCTGTTTCCTTTTTAATAGCAATTTGAGCCGAGTTCTTAAATCTTAATCAATGTGTTTTTAGTTAGTCTTCTATATTCTTTTGAAGTTTCAACTCTTTATCCTTTTATGGTTGGGGAGGAGGGGTAGATACAGATATAAGCAAACTGAGTTTTTCTATCCTTTTTTTTTTTTTTTGTGTGTGTGTGTGTTGGGTGGCTCGGGGTGGGGGTGTCTAAGTGGGGTTTGGGTTGGGGAAATCAGGAAGCATTCAGTGTTGAAATAAGTCGAAATTATAATAACTGTCTGGTGAATTGAAGATTACTTTTTCATTTATTATTCAACTAAATAAACAAGCAGATTTTCTATGAAACTATCTGACGATTTGTTTTGATATTAAGTGAATTTCCTTACCGAATTTTGAGTATGTCTTTTATTGGTTACCCAACTTACCATATCGGTGGTGGTATCTAGATAATAAAAAATGCTGATCTTGAAGAATTACGAGAGTTGGGAGCTGGTACATATGGAACAGTATATTATGGAAAGTGGAGAGGAACAGATGTTGCCATCAAGAGACTGAAGAAAGCTTGTTTTTCTGGGAGATCGTCAGAGCAAGAACGGTTGGTGGGTCATTTACATATGTCCTTTCAGATTTCATGTTCTTATGTTACTTGGCAAAACCTCTCAATATAATATGCATCCGGTATTGATTGTTGTTGTTCCTTTGCAGACAAAAGACTTCTGGAGAGAAGCTCGTATCTTATCAAATCTGCACCATCCAAATGTTGTGGCATTTTATGGGGTGGTGCCTGATGGTTCACGGGGAACTTTGGCGACTGTAACAGAATTCATGGCAAATGGATCACTTAGGACAGCTCTAATTAAAAAGGAGAAGTACGGAAACATCCCTTCTTCTATACTTTTGCAATGGCCAATTCATAGTCTCACCTGATGTTGTGAAAATTCACATGCAGATTACTTGACCAGCATAAGAAGCTTATAATTGCCATGGATGCAGCATTTGGAATGGAGTACTTGCATTCAAAAAATATCGTTCATTTTGACCTGAAATGTGACAATTTGTTAGTAAATCTGAGAGATCCACAGCGACCTATATGCAAGGTACTTTTTGATCCATTAGATAGAAAATTGTGTAGTGCATGTTGACATTTCCTTTATATTGGCATCAGGGTTTTCACTTCAAATTTGCCCTTCCGAACCAGGGAAAACAAAAAGAAAGAAGAAATTCTGAGTGACTTGTAGAATATATGGTTTATAAAATTTATATTTAATATATTATTTTTTGGCTATATTTTAATACAACTGATATTATTATAAAGCAATATTTAGTTTTACTTCAGGCCCCACTTTGAATTTGAGAATGTGAGAACAGTTAGTTTCGAATGCTTGTTATCAATGGTCAAGGCATATCATAGACACTTTTATGATGATATAAATTTCTTGAAAATACTATTTTTAAAGAGAAAAAGGGCCTAATACATAAGCTAAGAAAGCCCCACGAAAAAACTGTGCGTACAGCATAACGAATAATTTTGTTTTTTCTTTGGGTCTGTGATGTGAACTAAATAGTATTTCAAAAGTAAAATGGCATATGTGTCTGTCATCTGTGGATAAGTATGGTGAAAACTATGGTAGTTGGTGATTGTAAAAGATGGAATGCACATAGAAGTGTGATTGTTATGTTGTGAGAAAACTTGCTTCATCTTGCCTTTTATGGTTATTAAGAAATCTTGTGCAGGTTGGAGATTTTGGACTCTCAAAAATTAAACGCAATACTCTAGTATCTGGGGGTGTTCGAGGAACCCTTCCATGGATGGCACCAGAATTGTTGAATGGAAGCACTACCCGCGTATCTGAAAAGGTAAGAAACTATTCTAGTTATCTGCCATGTGGTGTGGCAGTCTGTAACAGTAAAAATAATCTATGTGGTTTAATTTCTAACAGGTTGATGTCTTCTCATTTGGCATTGCATTGTGGGAGATTCTGACTGGGGAAGAACCTTATGCAAATATGCATTGTGGGGCAATTATCGGTAAGTTAATCTTATAAACCTTGACAACAAATAGCAATTTCGGTTCCCGTAGTGACCTGACTGGAATGGTTACACTTGTGTATTGTCATTCGTGGTAGTTTGAGACGTGGATCAGGATTTGTATATTCTGGAATGGAAGTAAATATGAAAGAAACTTGTGTGACCTGGTTGAAATGGTTACACTTGTATATTGTTATTCATGGTTTTAGATGTCTTACTGGATCAGGAGTTGATAGAATCTAAACGCAGAATTTAACATTCTTAAACGTGGTAGTATCTGTAGTGGCATTCAAAAATATCTCAATGGAGCGACATAAAATCAAGAGTAGTTAGTCTTATAAGCGACAGAAAATTATATGCTTCATTTTGAATTCGATTTGAAGTTTAGGGTGTTCTCAATATGGTTCCTATAAAGAGATAGGTTTAGAACTTGCTTGAGAAAGTAAGTAGTATGAAGCTTGTGATGTTTTTCCTGGCCTTATGAAGGTGAAAAGGCAACACTTAGACCGTAGCTGTATTTCCATAGTAAGGGTATGGTTTGACTTCGGCTTTGAATTCGTAGACTAATGCTCTGTTTGGTTCAAGGAAATTGCTTGGGAAATGAAAAGAAAGCATAAGGAAAATCATTTTCCATTGTTTGGTTACTAGAGAAAATGAAAAGGAAAAGAAAATAGGAGAAAATCTAACACTAAATTAGACCATACTTTTTCCTCACCATTTGGTGAGGAAAAGGTTGAGAAAAGGAAAATGGCTGGTTTTCCTTATGTTTTCTTTTCCTTTCCCTAGCAATTTCCTTAAACCAACCAAAGTGTAAAGGACTCTATTCAAACTCTAAAATTTGAGTGATTCTTAGATCCGAGCTTAAGATAAACAATTTTGGAGTGTTTGCAAACCATGATTCTGATTCTCTTACATTAATCTCCAAACTGTTAGAATCTCTAAGCTAGTAGGTAATGCTTCAAAGTGATTAGGTACTCAATTAAATAAGGTTGTTTTGGACATTTCCCTTCAGCCTTTTATGAAAAAAGCTGACTGTGGCTTGCTTTTTCTTGCAAACATTCCTCTTCAGTATTTTTCCACTACCCATTTGTGTTTGCTAAAACTCTTCAAAGTGATTTTTGTTTCTATCCCACTTTTAATCAGTCCTCCAAAATCAGAGTTTCTTGCAATCACTCCCTAATTGAAAGTATTCAGCATGTGATATCAATTACTTGCTACAACACTGGTAGGATGGAGTTGACTGGAATGAAAAAGAGGGACGCCTTTGCTTATTCTTTTGTACTCTTATTTCAATGAGTTCAAACTTTGGTCTCAACAATAAAGTGTTAGCAAAAAGGCTAAGATCAGTGTACATAGTCATTTTTAAACTTTTTTCTGAAAAAAATATGGCCACGAATCGGAGGAAATGTGACTCCTCAATATGGAACGGTGGGAACTAAAATTGATGATTGTTAAGAAGGGATAAACTATAGTTGGATCAAGTTTTTGAAGGCTTTGGGAGAAGATCTTTTGAATTAGATTTTCAATTACCCCCTGAATATGGAATTATTATACTTATTGTGAAGATATATCATTTTGGTATAATGTGTGGTCATTTTATTTTATGCATATAAACTTTGTCCCGCCAATTAAGCGGAAGGGTTTTGGCTCGACGAGCAACTATTCCATCAAATGATATTAAACATTTTCTCATTTCCTCCCTGCTCTCTTAAAACAATAAAAAATAGTATGGTATTGCTTGCTGAATTTGATTTCTTTATCATTGAAATAAATAACGAATTATGCTTTAGGTGGAATTGTCAAGAATACCCTTCGGCCACCAATTCCCGAATGGTGTGATCCTGAGTGGAGGAAGCTTATGGAACAATGCTGGTCAGCTGACCCTCAATCCCGGCCTTCATTTACTGAGATCACATACAAGTTAAGATCTATCTCTGCTTCACTTCAAGCTAAGGGGCAAACTAATATGGTGAGACAGTTAAAGCCGAACATTTCCAAGTAAGTTGAAAGAACGCAAATCCCATTATTTCTTCCAAGGTGTTAATATTGTACAATATCTTGAATCACTGCTGGGGTGGAAGTTTTTGTTGAGATTGTATGTTTCTTCCTTTTTCTGTTCATACCTTTTTTATATATATATTTGGTGTTTTGATGTCACTTTTGTTGAGTTTATGTATTCATTCTTTCATTCATTTGTTTCTGAACCCCAGGCACGAACAGGGCATGTAAACTATTATGGAACTATGGAATGGTATCTTCTTAATTATCTTTTTCTGTATAATGGAGCTAACAGCTAGAACTAAGATGTAGGGTTTAATAATAATAGTAAAGAAGATGTATATTAAGGGTATTTAGTGGATGTAGGTATTTTAGGGTCTTCACTCGTAACCCGGTTCAGACCCATAAGCTATGTTTGGTTATGTTTTGGAGTTGTGTTTTGGTGAGATTTATTGGTGAGAAGTTTTTTGGGAAACGTGCATATATTATGATGAGATTGTGTTTGTTTTATTTTGAGATTGTGGTTGGTTTTATTTGGATGGTTTTTTTGATGGGATAGTGTTTGTTTTTGTTTTTAGAGGGGGCAAAATTTACTATAGCAATCAAATAATGTAAAGTTTTATCTGTTAATAATTAATTAGTGATTGAAAGTTGTAATATAATATTGAGTTTGTAATAAGTGTTACAGATGAATATGTGTGTGTGTGTGTGTTTTATTATTTTTATTAATATATAAAAATAGATTGAATATATTTATATGTGTGTGTATATTAATTTATAGGAAAATATATCTAGAGAGTATATATATTATTTTATAAACATACAATACTCGTATATATATTTATAAATATTCCATACATACATAGGGATAAATTCATTTAATTTTCTTAAAGTGTGCTCTTTCGAAAATTACCACTAGCCCCATGTTGATAGCCGTTAAAAATTATGTGATTTTTAATATTTTCAACCTTTATAGACCAAAATTTTACTTATGATAATGCATTTTGGGCCTAAATATAACTCACATTCACAACTTTGGAGATGTTTCTAATATTTTCAGCAAAAATGGGTCTTAGTGCAATCACATGTTATTCAGAATAGTTTTAAATTAAAAAAATATAAATTTGTAAATAAAAGGAAATTAATAAATATAACTTATTAAATTCTATATAACTTTTGAAGAAAATAGATTTTAGTCCCTTTATTTGAAATATATTATAATTTCATTGGTTGAATTATTCTCCAATTTTCAAATTTGAATTATACAAATAGATATAAAAAAAAATGACTTATACTGAATGTTTTTGATCTTTTTATTGAATATTGGAATTCTTAAAAAAAAAACTATAAATTATTTTTTTATTTTCCAAAAATAAATAAATACCGATGCATAATAAAACCTTAAAAAATAAAAAGAGAAAAAACACAATGGGTACTGTTAGGGGTGTAAACGAGCCGAGCCGAGCCGAACGAGATGCTGTTCAAATTTGTTTGAAATACGATCGAACTTTAAAGTTTGTGTTTGAGCTTGTTTGCTTATTAATTGAGACGAGCTGAACACAAGTCGAGCTCAAGTAGTTAAATTTCTTTGTTCATGTTTTTACTATTTTATATTATTTGAGTCGAGCTCGAGCCGAGCTTCAAGACTTACCAAATACAAAAAATTGTTCAAACTTGGTTTGATATGTTAATAGACCGAGCTCAAACGAGCTTTTAGCAATCGAATTTGAGTTGAATAGTTTGGTTCGTTTTTTACCTTAACTGTTCATCTTCCCGAACTCTATTTCTTTCACCCCTGATCCCAGCCCCTTTCCCATCACAGACCAACACCACCGCTGCCGCCTCTCTCTATCTATCTACACACATAGATACACACACACACACATATATATATATATATATATATATTACATACATACACACACAACTCTGCATTTGTGTATGTTTATACCAAATGATAAAAAATCCATGCATCCATATAACAATTATTGGAGGGGGTGAAAAAATATGGTAATGTCACCCAGATTCGGGTAGAGGGGAGATTTACATGCGGGATGAGGAGATTTACAAGGAAATTTTGGAGATTTGTTAAGAGTTTTGTAGAGAGAGAAGGAAGAGGATTAAAGTGAATCGAGAGAAAAAGAGGGACAAGAGAGGGTAATTCTATATTGGCCCAAGTTCGATGGTCCGACCGTTCGAGTGTGTGCTTCGTGTCTATCGTTTTCACATAAGTGTGTATAATATACTTTGTTGTGTGAGAGAGATAGATTAGAACCATTAAATTCGGTTTAGCATAAATTTTTTCGACAAGAGAGACAATGCTGACACTTGACAGTAAAGAGAGAAAGAAAAGGAATAACGTATCTGGTCAAATATTTACTCGTTTTTGGTCCCAAAAAATTGTGAACCAAACACATTTTGTCCAGAAATTTGGACCAACAGCCGAAACGTGTCCGAACATACCCTAAGTTTTAACATTTCATTTTCTGTTATTGGATCATAATATTCTAAAAATTAACACTACAAACCAATTTTACCCAAAAACACTTTTTTCGACTTAACTTTCCCATTCCCTTGTATTAACCACCTATGAATCATTATATCCATCAATTCATTTTATCTCTCATCAATAATTAAATACACCAACAACTCTTTCTCTTCTCTTTCTTTCTTTATTATTTTAATCACTTAACTATTATCAAAATAAGTAACTCAATTATTTTATACATCATACATCGACTTATCATTTTTTATTTGACATATTTTACAATTTTCAACCAATTTTTGAAAATATATATCTTGATACAATATTATCATTTTCACACGAACGTCCATAATATACATTCTAAGGAATTTCAGAATTTTAACTCAAAAACATAAATAACGCTTTAATGTCTACGATATATATGACATTGTTACGCAGTATATATAATAAAATGAATGAGTTTAATGTTAATGCATGACACTTATTTCGAATTCTCTCATACTACTTAATTTTCTTAAACATGAGATTATATTCAACCAAAAATGAGAAAAAAATCTTATTGAGGAAATACACACAGAATTTATTTCGAGGTAAATATCAGTTAACAACTTGAGCTTTTTAACTTTGAATTTGCTAAAATTAGAAAGTCCAATATAAAAATGGAGTCATTTGGGGTTTTATTCTGTCATGTAGTACTGTAATTTTATTTATATCTTTTCATTACTTATAGGTATCTTTGGAAAACTCTAGACGTTAGTAAATATCTATCAAAATGTGGAGAATACTTGTATACACTTGGTGTGAAACCCAGAGTTGCATGTACCAAAACGTAATAAAAATAATTAAAAAAATGTATATTCAATATAAAAATAAGTCAAATATTTTTTATTATTTTTTGTTGTGTTTTGTTGCGTGCATTTTGGGTCCATAGTCCAAATCGAATGTATACAAGAATTTTCTCTCAAATGCAGCGAACCCAAAATCAGTTATTTGATTGTCTCATAACTCGACAGAAATTAATTATAGTTTGGCAAAACCGAATCAATTGAATGTAGGCATGAGTTTGTCTAAATACTGAAAGTCATCAATAAATAGGATATTAAATGAAGAAAAAACCCTTTCCCCACTACAAATCCTCCCTACCTAATATTATTCGTCAAACCTCATTTCGTGTAAAATGTTATTTTTATCATTTTATGATCAAAGTTTTGGAAAAACCAAGAAAAAGGTAATTCACATTTCGTTACGAGTGCTACAAATAGCTTATATATATGGCATTTTGGCATTAAATTTAACTTTTATAAAAAAAAATTAAAAGTGAAATGAAATTCGTAGTGTTTAATTAAAACGAGAATAAATTAATTGCTGGAAGCAATATTTATTTCGCTTGAGATATATAATTCAACTTAATTTGGGTTACTAGTATCATTTCCTTTCTTTAGTGGATGAGTCTTGGGTTTGCTTACTTTAATTGTGGCTACTCTCCAAGAAAAAACATAAAAAAGAAAAGAAAAATATATGGTCAATTTCCTCCACTTTTCAAAATTCTTTGTCCTTCATCATTGTATGATGAATATTCCATCAAACGTTGATGGTATTATTGACCAAAAAATACAATATTTAATAATATCAATCTAGTTTTTTTTTTTTAATTATATCTTATCTCATATTTGTTCCTTCTCTCTATCATATTCTTCATTATAAATTCAAGTATTAAAAAGAATTATAATATTGTAATAATTTAAAAACAAAACTTTCACTCAATATAAATGAACTATATATAGAATATAGAAAGTGATATGTCAATGAGGCCTAGCCTAATTGGTTAAGATTGATACTCCATAACTAAGAGGTTGTGGGTTCGATTTTCTTGTGATAAATATTCTCTTGCAATTGATGTAATACATGATGTAATCGTTTCTTTAAAATATATATATATATATATATATATATAAAGTGATATAGGTATAAAAGGTTGAATGACGAAATTACCCCCACAATTTTAAGTATATTGCCAATACATTCCAAGATCTGCAATCTTTTGCTCGGGTTCCCTTGACCCGACCCTATTCAACCGGACTAACCCGAATACTCAGACGTAGATGAACAACATGTGACATATTGTGATCATGCTGCGTGTTGACCCTTCGAGCAACATGATCGACTTTTTAAATACTCCACTTTACAATTATTTTAGGTATGTCATTAATTGCTCCAGTTACAAATTTACCATCCTCGACCCAAAACACATCGGAAGGTTCATGCTGAGATCGACCCAACATGGCCTTAACGAAGTTCCTCTGATATCAGGTAGTTCCCATTTACGAGCCTCGGAATCGTGCCCGAACCTTGCTCCACCGAAGAAGGTCAACTAATATATTTTGGGAGTTCTTTTTTCTTTAGTTGGTATAACGTTGACTGCCCCCTGTGCAAAACGTGAAACTAGTTTTTTTTATTGGAATTTTCACAGCATTCACTATCACAGTCCACAACATGATACACAAAATCACATTTCTGATTCTCGTTTACAAATTCAATTGCAATTTCTAGGTCATATCCCCTCAATTTCGTAGTGTTTTTACTTTCTATGAATTTAAGAAGACTTTCTTCATCTTTTCCCTTTATATATATATATATATATACATACACACACACATATATATATATATATACAGATCCAAGTTGTATAGTTAGAGAAAGAAAGTTTTGAAGTTGACGAACTGTTCATCTAGAGCGAGAGAGAGCGTGAAGAATTAATGGAGAAAGCTATTAACAGACAGAGGATTCTGCTCCAACACTTGCGACCTTCTTCGTCGTCTTCTTTTCCTCAATCTTCAATTGTTGTGAGTCTCTCTCTCTCTCTCTCTCTATATATATATATATGTGTGTGTGTGTGTGTGTGTGTAATCGCCTGTTTGATTTGATTGAATTCAAGTGTATTACTTAAAACTTGTTTGTTAAATTCATTGAGGTGTATTGTATATATATTAAATTATTATGTTTTCAGTGCACTAGATTTTGCTTAGAATTTTATGATTTTTGGGGTGTGTGTGTGTGTGTGTTTGTATAATCGCCTGTTTGATTTTATTGATTCAAGTGCATTGCTCAAACTTGTTTGTTAAATTCATTGAGGTGTGTTGTATTAAATTATTATGTTTTCAGTGCGATAGATTTTGCTTAGAATTTTATGATCTTTTGTTACATCATTGACTGTTAATTACCTGAATTTTGCCAAGTAATTCATGTATAGTGGTTGAATTAATTAGTCTAAAATCTGTTTTGTGGATTCTTTGGAGATTTGTAGCTGCTGAGTCTGTGAAAAAAGTGGAGCTTGTAAAGCTTAGGCCTTGTTTGTTTATGTTTTTGAGTTAGAAACCTGAAAATTTCTCGGGAAATGCGTATTCATGTGAAAATGATGTGATGTATGTTATGTATGTTTGTATTTCTAAAATGGTTGGGATTTGTAAAATATGTCAAATAAAAAATGATTGGTTGATGTATGATAGATTAAATGTAAATTAAAAATAGAAAAGTATTAGTTGGATTAAATGATTATTGATTGATGATTGTGCGAAATTGATAGATAGTTATACAGGGGAAAGGGAAAGTGAAGTTGAGAAAATGTGAATTTGGATGAAAATAGTTTGTAGTGTGTGTTTTTTAGAATTTTCTGATTTAGGATATAGAAAATGGAATTCAAAGACATAAACAAACTAGGTCTTAGGCTTGAGCTCGAGTTCAAAATATAGAGATCGAGCTCAATTTTAGAAGATATAAAATTTTGTGTCTTATAGTTAATTTTTATTTTTAGAATGAATGAAATCACATCAAATTAAGATGTAAATTTTAATTGGCATATCTATTTCATTCTTATTTGTAGTATATTAAGATTTGCGGTCGTAAGATGTTAACAAGATTCTTGTAACTGAATTTTACAAAACATTTTACTTAGTATTTTTCTCATTAAAATTGAAGTTCCATTCATTTGAATTTATCTATGATTTTCTTCTACAGCCTTCAATATGTTCAGCTGGGGATAGTTCCGCTTATCATAGAACAGCTGCTTTTGAAGACGACATTGTCATTGTCGCGTGAGTTTACTTCACTTGTAAACATTTTCTGTTATCATTTTTACTTTACCTTTTGGTCTCAACTTGTACGAATTTCTGAAAATGCGTATATAATGTGTTAAAGAGCTTATCGAACTGCCATTTGCAAATCCAAAAAAGGGGGATTCAAGGATACACTTCCGGATGATTTACTTGCCTCTGTACTCAAGGTGACTTACTTCTCTCGTTTGATTCTATTGCTAGGCATATAATGTCATTTTGTCCATTTTTTGCGCTCGTCTTTAGCTATTATTGTATACTAATCGTGATTACAGGCATTGATAGAGAAAACAAATGTGAACCCTGGTGAGGTGGGAGATATAGTTGTTGGAACAGTTCTTGCTCCCGGCTCACTCAGAGCTATTGAGTGCCGAATGGCAGCATTTTATGCCGGTTTTCCTGGTAACCATTCTTTGCCCCCCCCCTCCTCTCCCCAAACACACAATAAATATATATATATATATATATATATAAATATATATATATATATATTATACACCCACATATATATAAAACTATCAATTAAAATAAAGGGTAAATTACGCAAACACCTTCTACGCGAGTCCCTAATTACGAAAAGCATCTCGAGGTTTAAGAAATTATCATAACTTCCTTCACCTATCAGTAAAGTATATTACGATTTCACCTCCTGCTAGTATACGCAAATTACAAATTGACACCCTGTTTTTTGAGTTATCAGAATCTGGCAAGGTTTTTTTTGTTTATTTGCAAAAACTCAAGGGGCTCGTGGTAATTATTTAATAAATGAGGGTGTGTACATGTAATTATCCCAAAATTATATTACCTTCAAATGATAGTACTTTGTGCTTTATGAAGAGCTAAACTTTTTCCTCGCTAAAATCCTTATTCCAAAAACATAGCATTAACTTGTTCCTAACTATTTTTAATTCATCCTTTCTCCAGATAGTGTACCTCTCCGAACTGTCAATAGACAATGCTCATCTGGTCTCCAGGCTGTTGCCGATGTTGCTGCCTTCATAAAAGCAGGATATTATGATATAGGTAACCAAAAATGTGAAATAATAAAATATACACCGAAGAGGCACATTTTTATGCCCGACTCTCAATCGCTACTATTTTCATACAGGCATTGCTGCTGGAGTGGAGTCCATGACTGTAGATAGAATGGACCAGCTTAAAACCGTTAGCTCAAAAGTAAAGAAACTTCCCAACTTCTCTTCTTTCGTTTTTTTTTTCTTTTTTAATTTTCAAAAAGTCTGTTATTTCTGTTTACCAACAACTTTAACTGGTCATATAGGTACAGAGTTTTGCTAAAGCTCGTGATTGTCTTCTTCCAATGGGTGCTACTTCTGAAAATGTTGCAGAACGTTTTGGAGTGACGAGGGAAGAACAGGATCAAGCTGCTGTGAGTTTAAATCTACTTTGTTAATGAATTTATCGAACATGTGAGAATTTATAATTGAAATTGCTTTGATAGGTTATCTCGCATCAACGAGCTGCTGCTGCAACTGCATCGGGAAAATTTAAAGATGAAATAATTCCTGTTTCGACAAAGGTAAATAGAACCTTGAATACTTTCATGTCCTTGATAACAAATATTCTTTCGATACCATATGAATTCCGACTTTTTCATTTTTTGAGTAACTTATCATAATGATTCTTTGGTAATTTTTATTATACAAAATTACTATTTATTTGTTATGCAGTATGAAAATAGCCAAATTGATGTCAACGGTAGCAAAAGAGTCATTATTTTGAAATGGAAACATTTTATGATTTTTAACTGGTGATTTTACTTTGAAGATTGTGGACCCGATAACTGGCGACGAAAAGCCTATTACAATCTCAGTGGATGATGGAATTCGACCAAACGCAAATATGAAAGATCTGGCAAAGTTGAAGCCTGCATTCAAGGCGAACGGAACCACAACTGCTGGTAAAAAAAAAAAGAAAAAAAGATTACTGTTTCATGTAAAATCAGTTTCTTGTACGTCATTTAAACTAAAATGTGTTCATATGATTCTCAGGCAATGCAAGTCAGGTGAGTGATGGTGCTGGAGCTGTTCTCCTCATGAAAAGAAGTTTAGCTACGCTAAAGGGGCTTCCGATTCTTGGCGTATTCAGGTGAAAATTTCCGGAAAAAGTACTAATTACTTGAAAGTGAAAGGATCGATAAATATTAGAGATAATTACATGCACCCTTACTTATTGGATAATTACCATGAGTGCCTGGGGTTATGCAAATTACCAAGCACCACCTGTTAGATTCTGACAACTTGCAAACATGGGGTGTAATTGTGATATGCGTTTACTGATAGCAGGTGAATTCACAGATGGGTGCAGATTTTTATAAATCGATAGAAACAGAATAAATAACGATAAAAGAAATACTTTCGATAACTCGAAAGTGCTACAAGAATAAATCTTGCCCAACAAGCCTAAGCTTGACTCTTTATTGATTCAAAAACTGAATAATCCAAATAAACACTGAAGACCCCTATTTATATGCATAAGTTAACTTGCTATGCAAGCTACTGACTCCTAGTAAAAAGGAAATAACTTGACCCCTAAGCAACTAGAAAACTTAATTAACAAGTGATTAAACTCCTAAACTAACAAGACTGAAACTAGGAAATAAAATGATATAATGTAATTAACTAATTCTTCAAAATCCACTTCATAACACGTATTCAGGTGAAAATTTCCGGAAAAAGTACTAATTACTTGAAAGTGAAAGGATCGATAAATATTAGAGATAATTACATGCACCCTTACTTATTGGATAATTACCATGAGTGCCTGGGGTTATGCAAATTACCAAGCACCACCTGTTAGATTCTGACAACTCGCAAACAGGGGGTGTAATTGTGATATGCGTTACTGATAGCAGGTGAATTTACAGACAGGGAAAGTTACAGAAATTTCTCAAATATCGGGGTTTAGTTTGTAATTAGGATATCATGCAAGAAGTGTTTATGTAATTTATTCTAAACATTTTTTTTCCTGAAATAATTAGTAATATTTGTGTGTAGGAGTTTTGCTGCGGTGGGTGTCGATCCTGGTGTTATGGGTATTGGCCCGGCTGTTGCGATTCCAGCTGCGGTGAAGTCAGCTGGGCTCGAACTTAGCGATATTGACTTGTTCGAGATAAACGAGGTACTAGGTTGGCTGAGTAACAATATTATGGAAGCTTTAAATGGTTTCAGCCAAGTTAAAAACATGCAATTTTACCATTTAATTTGCAGGCATTTGCTTCCCAATTTGTATATTGCTGCAAGAAGTTGGACCTTGATCCCGAAAAAGTTAATGTCAATGGAGGAGCAATGGCCCTCGGGCATCCCTTGGGAGCTACTGGTAATCTACTATCTCGGGTCGTTAGATGTTACTCGTAATAAGTACCCGTCTTATGTTGTAGACCCTTGAGTTACTTACGGCGATGATTTCGCTTTAGACCATCACTGTATTCTCATACTTCCCGAGTGGGTAGTATGAAATATCCGCCACGATCTATTACTAGAAAAATTCTTGCATACGAGGCATTGAACACCAAATGATGTAAATTAAGCCACATCACCGTATGATACATACTATTGTTGATGTTGCTTAATCTACATTGCTTGGTGTACACCACAGTCGGTGTATGCAATCATTTTTCCCTTTATTAGATGATCATCCTAAAATTACACTGAGGTTGCGTTTGGATTCAAGTGTTTTGGATCTAAGTGAATAACTTGGAGCTCAAGGCTTTCAAACACTTGGAAATTGAGTTGAATTTTTACGACATAATCAAGAAAAACAACTCTAAAGAGTTACATGAATGATACGTAATCCACTATAACTGAATTTGGGTTTATTCGGGTTTTTTTACGTTACTTCAGGAGCCCGTTGTGTCGCTACGCTACTTCACGAGATGAAACGTCGTGGCAAGGACAGTCGTTTTGGTGTTATATCCATGTGCATCGGTATCACTCACTTTGCTGTATACAAATCCAGAAAACATATCATATAGTTTGATGTATTTGAAACATATTTGTATATTTCTTTGATTTGCAGGTTCCGGTATGGGTGCTGCTGCTGTTCTTGAACGCGGGGATTGTACGGACGACCTCTGTAACGCGCGAGTTTCTGGTGGAAGCAATTTCTTGTCAAGGGATGCAAAATAACCCTCCTAGTTAGTAGTTACTATAATTGTATTCTGCTTTAATTTGGTGAGAAACCTATAATGTGAAAAATTAAATAAGAACGGGTGATTCTTTTCATGTTCGGAAATGCATTAATTAATTATTACTGAATAAGAGGATTCTGCTCTTCAATGTTCTACATGTTTAGTTGGATTACAGTCTTGCACTAAACCATTTATACCCTTTTTAAATATGATATAAAGTTCAATGATGAAAGCAAATACATGGAAAACAAATCAAGTTACTCGACTTAGTTTGAGATTTATTGAAAGTTCGTTAGAACTCAATTCATTAGCATAACAAATCAAATTTGAACACATTTTTTTTTTGGATAAGTTTTGAAACTCAGTTCGCGCTTTCAGCTTCATTAATAAAAGAAATAATAAAATGTGTGCAAAAGATCAAATTACTCAAAATCAACTTGCATTCAACTTGATTAGCAATCAAACAAGAACAAAAACAAATTTTGAAACTCGACAATAATTCAAACAACCTGAATATTATTTTTGTTCTTACTCGATTCGTTTAAAGACCTATATACAAGTGCAAAAGAACAAAAAGATCACAAATTCATGGAGCTAAACTGCTAAAGAACACTGAAAATCACACATGAATTAAATTATTCTTTTCCTTTCCTTTGAAGTAAATCACACATCTTCACCAAATCCTAGGATGTCCAACACATGGTTTACTTGGCTCATGCCTGAGTTCTCTGCATCAAAAGTCAATCTGCAGACCATCCACAACATTGCTCTCAAACAAACAAATTCAGCAATCAGCAAACAGCCAAGAGCTACCAAAAGTTTCTTCAACTCATATATCAATCCATTTCAAAAAACTAATAAATAGAACCACCACATGCTTGTTGGCTGCACCCTATTGCTGATTTTCATCCAGCCGCGCACGTGTTAGCCTTCGACGCCTTCTCGGGTTGGAACGAACATTATTACCAACTCCACTTACTATATTAAGGTCAATATCATCATTTTCACCAACGTTATCTCTAAAACCTAACATATTTTCCCGACGATGTCTTTGCAACGCTCTTGACCTGCCACCTGTCCTTCCCGAGCCATGGTCTATTGAACCAATCATCTGAAACATGAAAAAGGCGCTTAGCCTATCTCCACTTTCAATCACATAGTCACCAACTACCGTTGCACCGGGCATGGCTGTCTGAACAGCGCTGACAGTATCATCGTACTCTCTCTGACCTTCTAGAAGATTCCAAGCTCTCTGTCTAGACGGGTCCACATAGGCCGGGTGCACCGTCGGATGAACCCTTCTAGCATGTTTACGTAGCTCCCTGTAGTTACCAACAAATGAACATGATTCACGAGAACAGCTTCGAGACTTCATATTTAGGTACTTTCTAGAATCTTCTTGAATCTTCCAGCCCAAGACATTCCCACGGCATAAAGGGCATCTCAGTTTCGATCCTTCTTCTGAGTTCTCCATATTTGTATCCAAATTCCCACTAGAAGTGTTAACTGAATTTTCTTGTTTGAGTTTTTTAAAACGGTCCAAGCAATTCGAATGTCTATAACTAGTATCACATATGTATGATCGACAACCCTTGTAATGTGAACTGCAAATGAGAAGAACAGCATTGTGGGGGTGGTCCATGCATACGGAACATGAAGCTTCGTCCCATTCTTTGTATAGTGCAGACAAATCTGCATCATTTGATGTGCTTCGTTTCTTACTAGCCATCTATGTGCACTGTGATACGTTACTAATATTGAATTCATTAGCGTACGAGTTTTAATGCAACAGATAATGCAAGAAAATGAACTACACAGAAGTTCAGTATATAAATTGCCAATCACAATGTTATAACAGTAATAATAACGCATTCCATATAAACACAATGATATACTATGCATTCAATTTTACTCACCGCTAAGAGTTACTGAGATTTCCACTTTTACGTCCGCTTCAGAATCTTATAACACGGAATCTGAATCTTATAACGTTCGTGTTTAGCAAATGAAAAATGCAGTATCCTTAGTTGAATTTATAGCATATCTGATGGCAACCCTTCACGTGCATTTCATAACAACAAATTCAGATATGCAGAGTCCTAAAGATCTTGGAGTTATAAGGCTTCATATAAAGAATTATTGACTATTTCTTGAGCCACAATCAACAATGAGTCTCACAACCTGCAGTTGTATTGTGGATCAGAACATGGTCATTTGCATAAACATCCGGCGTTATAATCAAACAGTATACGTGCAGTACTGAAACATCAACTCAATTTCATGCAATTTCAATGATATATGTAAAACACATGATCACATTTGCTTCGCTCATAGAATCAGAAAATCATCTCAACATTACAAATACAATAATCCACGATTCCCTTGCCCCTTACAAGTCTACCAAATATACACAAGCCAAATCAAATCAGATCTTCTAAAATGTTGAAATCTAATCAATAAAAAGTTATTATGGCCAGTGATCGCAAGAGTTTTGCATCATTTTGGAAAATTTCCCATTCCGAAACACCCCCTTCTAAAAATCGAAGAACCAAACAAATCTCTTATAACAATAATATAGCCCCAACCATAATCCTCGCCTTAAAAGTTAAAACCTAATTAGCAGTAAAGAATCAGAAAAATCCTTGAATTATCTGTACATTAAACTACACAACATCTGCACACACACACACACACACACATATATATGTACGATATTACAAAGATCAGCAACAATTCGACCCAAAAAACATCAAACTAAGGTGAAATTAATTAATAACATGAATTATTTGTACATTAGTTAATAAACAAAACTACACATCTATACACACACACACACACACACACACATATATATATATATATAGAAAGATATTACAAAGATCAGCAACAATCCGAAGCAAAAAACATCAAATTAAGGTGAAATTAATTAAAAACACAAGGTCCAAAAGGAAATATAACATGAAATTGATGGTGCAGAATTACAGTTCGAGAAATTCATAGATGATCTGGATGGAGTTATCCTTTTGATTGATCGTTTATGCAATTTTCGTTCAACGAGATAGCGTCCGATGCAGGTTGAAGATATGGCGAAATGGTTGCGTAAGAGATTTATTATAAATACTCGAAGAATTCAAAACAACTTTACCCTTGGACCGTCAATAATTATATATAACTCGATAAACTCGGTTAATAATTATAATCCTGAACCATAAAATTTTTATCTATCTACATAAAAGAGGAGAAGGAGAGAGATACAACTTATGACAATGTAGATTCGAATTCAAAACTTCTTATATAAATTTGGAGGTAGATGTCACTATACCAACAATTGTTGATCTTGGGTCCATCATACATTTATTTGACTATTAAATAAATGAGGATAAAATACAATTTAGATCCCTTGAACTATATTACTTTGTCGTATTTAGGTACTTAATTATCAAACATCACAAAATGATCACTCTTAAATCATGTCATTGCAAGTCATATAAAGTCAAGTTGAGGGACCACTTTATTTAATACAAATCCTCTATTACAAATATTATTGTATTGTTTTATATATATGACAAGTGTACAAAATTCAAATCACTTATATATTTAAAGAAAAAATAGATACACTTGTCATGTATAAAAACAAATACAATAAAAAATACAACACCATTTTACAATAGAAGACCTTGTGTGCAATTTGTTTCGTTGGAAATTTTAGGAACATAAATGCAACTAAAATACGGTGTCATGCAGCCATAAACTTAGGCCCAGTGATTTGGGCCCTTTGAGCAGCCCAAGTCTGCACAGAATTGGAATCCAGTACCCGAAAGGCCAGAGCAATGAAGAATGGGCATCTGAGGCGGGCTAATCTATTTGTTTAAAACTTTTATAGGGAAATTCTAGTTTGGACCTGACATGGCCAAATCTTAATGTTAGGGAGGATGCGATACATATTCTTCGGGATTGTTCCTTATCTAAAAAAGTTTGGGAGTTTGTGGTTTTACCGTCAAAATACCGTGATTTTGTTTCAAGACCGGTTGAGAGGTGGATGCATATGGGACTTCATGAACAAACGAGCAACACTCTCATTCCTGAGTTGGATTGAAAATATGTGTTTCTAGCAACTGTATGGAATCTTTGGATTTGTAGAAACAAATTTGTCTTCTCAAAAAAGGAGACAAGCTTTTCTGAACTTTTGTTTGAGATAAAGAGACTTAGTGTGAAGCTCGCCATGGCATTTCCGCCTTAAGTAATATGTGAACCAGGTGCTCGGGATAATCTGCGATGGGAGAAACCTCCTCGGGATTTTGGAAACTTAACACGGATGGAAGCTACATGGAATCTATGGATCGGCCTGATCCGGGATGACATGGGACAGTGGATCACTGGTTTTTCTCGGAATATTGGAAAATGATCCATTACGGAAGCCAAACTTTTGGCGTTAAGGGAAGGGCTTCAAATTGCATGGAACTATAGACCATCGGGGATTGTTGCAGAAGTTGATTCTGAAGTGGTATGGAAATTGGTCACCAAAGTGAACATTGAAGATCACCATTTGGGCTGCATCATCATGGACTGCAGAAAATTAATTCAGAAACCTTGGGACTCTTCTCTGGTCCATGTCCTTAGGGAGAGAAACCGATGTGCGGATACGTTGGCGAAGCTTGGTCAAGACCCGAACATGGTGGGTCATATTTGGGTCACGGCTCTAGATGAAGTAGCGAATTTAGTTATTAAGGAGATGAACCTCCAATTGTAATGAATGGGTACTTGTTTATTCACCAAAAAGAAAAATGAGTAACCAATCACATGGTACGTTTGATCTACTATCTCGTAAATTACACTTTAGTTCAATCAGAACGAGTTTGTGTTAGATTTTTCCTGAAAAAGAGTTGAGACTTCTACACCCAAGAATTTATGTGGAAAGGAAAAATGAGGAAAAGGTGAAAATGGAAATATTTATTAAAGATGTCATTAGTTATACTCTATTATGTATCGGTGAAATTGAGGCCCCAAGTCTTGATTTTACTCTCACCCGTATATGGATTTATATGTATCACGTAATCAATTTATTCAAAAATTTAATATTGTATATGATGCTACAATTAGCGGATACCCACCGGGTACGTTGGTGTGTGAGGAATCTCATTATTTCATTGTTTCAACTATATTAACCTATTTCAATATTTTGGAAAACTTTGCCTACAAATGCGGGAAAATAAGGCAAATACCACCCAATAGACAATATCGGATGTAGCATCAGACATATTACAGTTTGAGTCGCACAATCACAATATTTCATATGATGAGTTTTATACCAAGATTTCAAATCGAGGCTTTTACGCTTTGTTTGGTTCAGAGAAATTGCTAGGAAAAAGAAAAGAAAACACAAAAAAATCATTTCCCTTCTTGTGTTATACATAGGGCAATGCATGGTTTATCCTATATAACACTCGGTGACATATATTAAGTAGTTGGGTATGATAAGTGTCCTTAATTTTATATACATATTCATTGACTACAAAATAATGAAATGTGTGTAGTACATTCTGAAACTCATAATATATATATATATATCCACCAAATATAACATTAACCAGAGTAAATGAATAACATGGTGAGATCATATTATGCTACTCTAGAACCATCCACATTGCTATCACCTACTTAGAAGAATAGGTATCAACTAACATTTGTGTGCTTGAGTGTGATGCTATGCACAAGAAACCACAAGCATATATAATTAGATATCATTAATTTCATGTGTATGTGTGATAGTGTGCATTTCTCTAAATAGAGATGGTAAGAGGAAGAACGTGGATATCAATTCATCCACCAAGAACCTATATATATATATATATATATATGTATATATATGGTCTCACATATTAAATACCCAATATACTAAATTAGTTACAAACGCATTTAATTTAATTCCATCTTTTATTCCCCTTGTTTTCAATTCATACAAATTCTTGTACAAATAAATCTTTAAATGCATGTGAGAAGGACTTGATTGTTGGAAAATCGTCAATGGGACAGCTATAATTCTTAGTATTCTTGTAATGTTCCTTTCTAGAAGAACTGGGAGGCCATGGTTAAGCTAGCAACTTGATCCCTCGAAATAAAGCCCCGAGAATGAAAGGATTTTGAAGAAATTGTCATTTTTAAGAGTATTTGAGATTCGAAGTGATAAATATAACTATTAATATGGTGGGATTCATATAATGTCCACTGATATTCACAAATTGTCGTGATTATATCGAAAACCGCTCAAAATTTTGACACATGAAAGTGAATCTAAATTTGATAATTCATTGATACTTCTATTTTTAGGCATTCAATAATTATTTTAGATTAGCATATCCGGACCTACGTCTACATGAGTTTCTTGGAAGGAAGGTAGTACCATGAATTTTATTTATTTCTATTTTGTATTGCTTATATTTGAAGTAGGAATACGTATAGTACCCATGTGATCCTGGTCTATATTGCTTGGGTCGCTTCGGGTGGCTGGATCAGGCATAACCTCGGGCTCCTAATTTCAACGGGTCCATATTGAAGTTCCAAACGCATTAAACTTGTAGGATATGACACCCAACTATGATCTCAAGTCAATAAATATTCGATGAAGTTGAATACACGTAAACTGTAAAATGTGAGAATGAAACTAGAATGCATACCTATGTATGCCAGGGACGGAGCTAGGGGGGCCTGGAGGGTGTGCTTGCCCCCCCTCAATTTTGAAAAATTATATTTTTTACTTTACAAAATTTTTGATATTTGAATTTCTCCTTCCTCAAAATTGAAAAATATCACGCTTTCTTCCTTTTCTTTGAGTTCGCCCCTCCCAAACCCAAAATCCTGACTATAACGAAAGAGATATAAGAGTATAAAGTATGTCAAAAGTTGTAATTGAATCTAGTTCTTTATTATATTTTTCCAGTTAAATATACCGTACCGTACCGCGGGGGCAAACCCCCCGCACCCCCTTGAATCCTTCGTCTATTTAGCAAAAAAAAGCATTTAGCTATATCACAATAATCTCGCCCCCTCAATAAAATTTCTGACTCCTATTTATAGATTTTGGGAGTTGAATAGACTGAACCTGGCTTAAACACATGGCGCGATCTCTGAGACTCTACACACGTATCCAACATCAATGGTTGAATGGTGGGTCAATGTCGGGACGGACCTAATACAAAACAAGCTGACCCATCTTCATGGGTAATTATGAAGTATTGTGGGTGTATCTTGGGCAATACTATGGTGGATCGAGATCATTGGTCCTGGTCCACAAATCACTATTAGATCCCCCACTAGAAGGGGACAATTACTAAATTACCCCCGATCCAATGGTGATTTGTGGATCGGGACCAATGGTCTCGGTCCACCATAGAATTTCACGTGTATCTTAGTAAAGGAACAAGTATCGAGTATTTACCCATATCATCGTGTATAGTGCATGTTTAGAAAGTCCAATTGAACTATATGAATTAATGAATAGGGTTTGTTGATAGATAACGTGCAGATGAAATATTTGTTAATGTATCGGAACAATCACAATTATATATGTTATAAAATTACAAAAAATGGTGATTATTTGTGGATCGGGACCAATGGTCTCGGTCCACCATAAAATTTCACGTGTATCTTAGTAAAGGAACAAGTATCGGGTATTTACCCATATCATCGTGTATAGTGCATGTTTAGAAAGTCCAATTGAACTATATGAATTAATCAATAGGATTTGTTAATAGATAACGTGAAGATCAAATATTTGTTAGTGTATCGTTACAATCACAATTATATATGTAATAAAATTATAAAAGATCCATTATATATATAATGGTGATTGGTGATTGTGTCTGGACTTATCTCCTAAACTTTCTACCAATGGGTCAGAATTTTACCTTATTGCAACATTTTGTTGTCTACCCATGATTGCACATGTTTATAGTAATTATCCACTTACCAAAAAAAAAAAAAAAATATATATATATATATAGTCCAACATGTATATATGTAAGCGGTGACGTCATCTCATTCTGAAGAAAATAATATTTATTTAACCTAAAAAATATAAAATTGGAGTAAAAACTCCCAAACATGAATTACAAAAATTTTAAAACTAGAATAAATCTTGTAAGGAACAAAACCCCCAAGAAAATTGCCAAAGCACTAAGGACCACTTCAATTACTCCAACACCACATCCCTACACTTGTATGGTAAATTAAAGTGCCAACAAGGCTAAAACTCCATTATCTATAATTATAAGTCCAATTTCTTAATAATGATTAATAAATATTAAAAATATGTTTAATACAGCCCATATGATCACCTTATAAAAACAAAATCATTTGCCCTTAGATTCACAAGCTTTTTATAATATTCACTTCAAAATTCTCTCATTTTCTTCATCTGCAAATAGCCAAAAACTTTTTACAAGAAATAGCCAAAAAGGATTAATTTTCTTTGGAATATAAAGACAGCACAAATAAATTTCTTGTGTGTTGTCCATTTTGACCAAAAATATTTGTCACACAAATATATTCTCTTTACTATAGTCAATTAAAATATATCAAGTGTAACATGCAGGTGAGCTAAAAGATTTTGTAATTTTATTTTATTTTTCATCAAATTAATTATCAGTAGCCTCATTTCACATGAAAGCTGAAGAATCCTTTATTTTATATATGTATGTATAACAGATCCTTCAATGGCTCTCCAAGATAGGTCATGAACCTCGAAGATGTTCAAGGTATATATATATATATATATATATAAACCCTTTTCACATTTGATCTATTATGTTTAAATTGATACACTTTTAGCTTTATTCGTGATCAAGATGATACTAGTTGTTCAGAGACATATTTGAAAATTCATATTTCTCTAGATTTTCTTAGTTAAGTTTAATTTAGAATAATCTAGTTTAGTATAGTTTATCTTAGTGTTCTTGTTCTACATCTTCTTTTCTATATTATATATCTACGATAGGGAGAGGAATGCGCTGAATCTCAGTGGATCATGATAGCAAGGCCACTTTGCCTCTACAGATGCTTCTACTTCTTGTTCTACATCATTTCATGTACTAATTTGTCGCTCTTGTTTATTTTTCAGATAAAAAGATCAAGACGGGAGATATAGTTAGGACAAGGAATCTTAAAAGAGTCGAAAAGAGCAAATTATACTGCGAGAACTTGAATATATTTTGTTTTTTGAGACGAAAAGACGTCTCCGAGGCTTGTTTCTATCAAACACTTGACCTAAAGAGACTTGGTAGCATGCAAAGAAGACATATGAAGATGAAGAAAGAAGACAATATTGCTAGAGAACTAGCCATTATAACACATAAATCTGATTGTGCTACTAATCATGGTGGAAATAAGGTTTTACCTATTAATGATTCATCAACTCAAACATCATCAGAAAAGAAAGAAAATAGTAGAAAAGGAGATCAAAAGAAAACTATTTCAAGAATGAAGGAATTATTGAAATGGACTGCAGCTGCCAAGGCTGATGATCATAAAGGAGGAAAATATATTGGAAGAAAGGTACATATACATATACATATTTTATTTTATTTTTACTCTTAAATTATTGTGTACTAAATTTAAATATGGTTAAGTATTCTATTGTGTAATTGAAGAGTGACTAATTGGTTTTTTTTTTTTTTGGTTTCTCATTTGATAGAGTTTGAATAAATTAAGATTTAATTTCTTTAGGTAGTTTCAAGTTTTCTTGACTAATTTTTTTTTCTCTGAGTCTTTTTGGGAAGTATTAAGAACGTGAAATCATGAAACAATCACAATTGTTTATTATGAGATCCATACTGAATTTTGATAGCAATTGCAATTATTTATATGATGGATCATAATTCTATATCGACCTCAAATTTTCTACCACCGAACTTCCTAAAAATCACTCCAATTCTGTCTCTCTCTCTCTCATACAAACTTTTTAGTCACTTTCAACGAAGGTTAGTTCTTATCCCTCTAATTTTATTTTATTTTTTCTCGATCACATTTTTGAAATTAGTCACTTCTAACTAATAATGTAAATAAAATGCATATAATAATTCTTTTAACAAAAATAGCAGACAAAACATAAACGAAAATTTTCAAATTTATTATTTGTAGAAACTTAAACACCCCATGGAATAGGCCAAAAATTGTTCAATGTGACAATTAATGTACTATATATTTCCCCAGGTCTTGCATGTTAGGGGTACTAGAGCACCTCTAAAGGCAATACCAGATGATGATCAGCTTAGCATTGAATCTCCCAAAATTAGTTTCAAATTGGAAATGGAGAGTTGCTCCACAATTTCAGTGGGCTGTACACCTCTACATGTTACAGATCAGGGTGTACCTAGACCAGGAAACTGGATAACCACAGATTCTGAATGTAAGTATCGTGCAACAGAGAATCGGTTTAGAGCTTATAAGTTATTACAAAGTGTGTTGTAATTTTTTTTTGGTAAAGCAGCTTATAAGCTCTCGAAATAAGCTGTCAGGGCTCTTGAAATAGCCTGTCAGGAGCTTATAAACTGTTAGAAAATAAGGAGATCCCAATTTATTTTTTAGCAACTTATAAGATAGAGAGCTTATAAGCTCTAAAAACATTTTATAAGAACTATAAACTTATAAGCTTTTTAAGATAAGCTTACCCAAACACCCTCTATATTGTGTTCTAATTTTTGCTTTTGGTCTTGGACAGTTGTTGTGCTAGAGCTGTGACTATTGGATTGGAGAATGGATTATGGTTGGATCAACTGCGAACCATATATATCCGATTTTTGGGAAATTTTAGTGCAAATTTGATTTGGCTGATCATAAGTTTAACATATTTGTCTTGCAACCAATCAGGTGATAAGTGCAATTTATTCACTTGTAAATTATATTTGGGTGCGGCCAGATCAAACCTGGACTAGAATTTTCCCTAATTTTTCTGGATGAATGAGATTGCGATCTTAATTTTATTAGATACAATTAAGTAGAATTTATTGATTTGGTTTGAACTTTCTTGTTGAATCCTCTCATCCAAACATTGCATCTTGGGAAGTTATAACAAGATTTGTTTGGGTTTATTTGAACTTCAGCTTAAAAGGCATGTTAGTTTCTTATTATACAATTGATATGCACTTACTATAAGAAAAGTGACCAATCACAACGCACATGTTACGATGTTTGCTACATGATTAATAGTCACGATCAAAATCAATTTGAGCAAGAATTTCGAGTGTCCCTCAATAAATTTCCAATGATATTGCATTAAATTAATCAAATACCATTTTTTAGTTGGGTTATTTTGAAGAACTCTTGAGACTACGATCACAAGTATCCGCGTGGAATCCATCATAAATCAAATATGATGATCGTATCAAAACTCAAATTCTTGGAAAGATTTTAAGAGTTGCACTTTTCAGATGTTTAATTCACAAAGCAATGTGTTGTTTAAGACCACATGCAATACTTTTAATGCGTATTTCTTTCCACACAACAATGTGCATTATGCGTAGCCTTTACACACATTCGTATGAAAGAAACAGGAACAAAAAAATAATTTTACACCATTGAACTCGATCTATGATAGAATTATCCTTAAACCGGCTACATATAATACAACCAAAAACACAAATACAAACTATGCACATGTGCCCTTTAAAATCGCACTTATTATAGCCCCAAAAGATTATCCAAAAGTGCGACATACCGACCCTTTATTTAGCGCTTTTCTTAAACCTTCTCTGATTTTCCTTTTCCCCTCAAAATTTGGGGATGTGCAGCAGAAATATATACACAACATTTCACCCCTCTCTCTCTCTCTATATATATCTCTCACTTTCTCTCTCTAGGGTTTTTAGGGTTTTCAATTTCTCATCAAAAATCGAAAATGGATAGATACCAAAAAGTGGAGAAGCCAAAGCCTGAATCGGCTGTAAACGAGAATGAGATCCGTATCACTTCGCAAGGTTTGGTTCGTAACTACACCAGCTATGCCGCCACACTTCTTCAGGTACCTTTTTCAATGATTCGATTACTTTTTGGCTTCTCTTTTTTGCTTTTAATCGTCTCTTTTGTTACTGTTCTAGTTTTTGATTGTTGCTTGTATTTACTGTGCGTTTTTGTTTAATTTTTTTCAGGTTTTTGTGGCATTTTTTTTTTCGTGTTTCTGTTTGATGACTGTCAGTGTTGTGTTTCGTTGGATTTTTACAATTTCTGTTGATATTTAAGGATTTTCGCTTGGATATTGTTTGTGTTTTTGTTTTTATTAATTGTTCTGGTGGTGAGTTATACCGTCTTCTGGTGATATCCAAATGTACATTTGAGCACACATGTTTTTATGCATGTGCTGGTTCGTTTGATATTTGGATTAGCCGAGCATATTTTTCGTGTTTCATATTTGGTATGTTGATGTGATTTTTTGGGCAATATGATTTGTTAATTATCTTGTGAAGTTTAGTTGTCTAGTGTGATGAGTGATAATGGACCTTTACGCAGTATTAGAGGAGTGTTTATTTATTCTGCATTCGACAATCGGATGGATGTTGGGTGCTTGAGGACCATAGGTCATTGATGTATGTTTTCTGGTGTTGTTTGTTGGTTTCTTTTCGTCATTTGTTCCATAATCAGATCGCTCGATTTTTTTTATCCTGAAGCTGCTAATATTCATTAGATTACTAATTTCTTCCTAGGAGAGACGAGCAAAAGAGATTGTCTTGAAAGCAATGGGCCAGGCAATAAGCAAGACCGTTGCTATTGCAGAGATCATAAAGGTTGCTATGTAGATTCGATTCACTCTTCTCTTATCACCCCTTTTATTCAATGTGAAGGACTAAGTGCTTTTCTTTTGAAATAGAGAAGAATTCCTCGACTGCATCAAGACACTGCCATCAGTTCAGTGAGCATAACTGATACCTTTGAACCCATTGAAGAGGGCCTTCAGATGTAAGTTTATATAAAAAAAAAACTTTTAACTGTACTCTGATATTATACGTACAACCTTAAGTCTCTGTCAGTATGCTCATCAATTGAATGTCTGGTGCAGTGTAGAGCAGACTCGACATGTCTCAATGATTTCAATCACCCTTTCTACTAAAGAGCTCAACAAGAACTCTCCCGGGTAATTTTTCTACTTGGTTAAATTTTAGTTACCTTCTATCTGGTAAGATTAGTTGCTGCAACATATTTCTTTAATCCCGATGGGCTTCTGTTGTAATGATAAGCGAAAAGCATTGTGTTGTGTCTTTGTTCCATCATTATGGCTATTGGTTTAAGGGGGATTTTATGAAAATGGTCTTTTTCTAATTTTTGGCTTGGAATGGAATTCTTTTGCAAATGCATATCTCACTGTAGATGCGTTTTCTTTGACTAATCTGCTATAGTTTTGTACGCTTGTTACAGGTATCAAGCTCCATCTAATGTGGATCAAACTAAACAGCAGTACAGCTATCAGCAACAACAGCAGCACAACTATCAGCCACAACAGCAGCACAACTATCAGCCACAACAGCAGCAGCCACCAAGACAAGCACGTGTAGTGTACTACTCTGGTAACGGAGGTAAAGGAAAGTAGCTGAAACTTGATTGATTGTCTTAATTGTTTGCGTTGCCAATAAATGAGTTAATGCTATTTTTGAGTTTCTAGATACATACGGACGAGGAAGAGGCCGTGGCAGAGGTAGGGGAAGGGGTTGGAACAGAGGTGGATATGCAAACTACCATGGTACCTATTCCAAGTACATTGCCATATTGAGCCATTAAGTTAATTTCATGCATTTAATTTGTATGGCTGTGTTTTGTTTGGCCCTCACTGCATATTTCTCTTTTTGGCAGAAAATGATGGGTATTCTGGTGGATATGGTGGTGGATATTCAAACGGGTATTCTGGAGGTTATGGTGGGTATTCTGGCGGGTACTCCGGCGGGTATTCCAACCGTGGCCGTGGTGGGGAGCGTGGTGGTTGGAGTTATCGCGGTCAGTGTACTTATTTGTGATTTTGGATTATTATTGTGCTAAAATGTTCTGGAACCAAATAAGTTTTGTCAAATATATTTGAATTCCTTTTGTTTGGCTACCGGCCTATCACCCTCAATATGGTTCACAAGCCCCATTTTATATTTATTTTTATAGAGGTTACATAATCCTCAAACTACTTTATATGTTGTTGATAGCTACTTTTATTCACAAAAGCCAGCTACCATATATTATAGGGATATTTACATGCACACCGCCTCTCTTATTGAGTAATTACCACAAGCCTTATGAGGCTTTGCAAATCACTTAGGCACCGTCATCCTGACAAAACAGGTTGAAATTATAATATGATAGAGAAACTTATGGTAATTTCTCTCTAGGTGTGTTTTATAACTAGAGTCTCATGCAAGGGGTGTTTATGTAATTTACGCTATTATATTAAATTCTTCACTCTTTTTAAGATTCTTCTCAAGTAATATCGAGCATATTACTTTACTGACAGGTTCTGGATATGGGAGTGGATATGGAAGAGGAAGAGGTGGAAGCGGCAGAGGCTTTGGACGGGGCCGTGGAAGGATGGGAATCCGCCCGAGGGGTGGTGGGAACCAAGAATATTAGGGAGTTGGTTCTTGTTTGCTCTGGTAAAGTGTGCTTGCCTTGGCTTCAGCTATCACTATGTTCAAAATATGTTTGCAACTTGTGAAATTGTGGCTTGTTTACTTAGGGTTGTTAGCAGCAGCTGATTTGTTTATTTCTTGTGTATGTCGGCAAGCTTTGTTTCAGATGTTTGTTTTATAGAGCCAAGAGCAAGCATTCAATTCTTTCATCTCTGCTTCTCCATTCGTCGTTCTCTCTTTCCGTAATCTCTCTATCTCTATGTGTCTAAGTATTTATTTCAGTTAAGTCCTTTGATGACATTAATTTATGGATTAAGTATTGATTTCAATTATATTATACTTGGTATGTGTTTCGGATGCAGATAGAAGATGAAACACTAAGAATAAGTTTTTGTCCACCATAACAAGGGCTTAATAATGTTTTCAGAGAATGGGACACAATGAAATGCCAAAAATGAAATGATATTGAATCCGACATTGAGTTGGTTTAAATAGTTTTAAGATCAAATTTCATGGTAATTTCTCATATTTTGGTCCATTTGATATATATATATACACACACACATGCGCGCGCAAACGCATTTCTTCAACTGGTGGCTTGGTGCCCTTGAGGAATTTCATTGGAAATTATATTTAATGGGGGATTAGACATTTTGTTCCGAAGATAAAAGGGCAAATTGCAGTTTACTCCTCAAGAAATTTAATTTTTGCATTAACCTCAAGAAATTTAGAAAAGGCTTCCCAACACTTGATAATGTGGTCTGCCTTAAAATTAATTTTTATGGTTAAGTATCATTGGAAATCTATCACGCGCTTATCACAAGTCTTTTTTAACGAAAGAGTTGTCGATTACCTCCTTTACTTGTTCCTTTATACATCATTGCAAATAAAAAGAAAAGGAAAAATTCGCCTTAGTTTCACCGCTTCCATTGTAGAAATAGTTAGTTTTAGGGAAAATTACAAATACATCCCCTCACTTATCGTGTAATTATATAAAGTTCTCGTTCACTAATTGAAAATTACACACGCTTTTCACTGTTAAGGATTTCTTACAATTACACCCTCGTATATTTAATAATTTTTATAATCTTACTCCTTTATTCTATACAGATTGACCACTTAAGAGGGTATATTGGTAATTTTCAATAAATGAGGGGGAAGTTTTGGTAATTGTACAATAAGTGAGGAATAAACAAGAGAGAAAAGTTGGAGAATATTTGCTTATTGCTGTATTAACGTCGGTGTAACCTAATACATGAAGAAAGCCTTTTATACATGCAGAAACCTAATGAAGGTAGAAAACTAAGTAAGGCAGTAGTATATGAAAATTACAAGGACAACTAATAAACTTTACACAATTACAATATAATTACAATACCCCCCCCCCCCCCCAAGTTGGCGCATGCAAGTCATGAATGCCCAACTTGCCGAGCAAAAATGCAAACTGCAAACGACCAAGAGCCTTAGTAAAGAGATTCGCGGGTTGAAACGCTGATTGCACATGTCGGGTAACAATTGTCTTAGCTTGAACTTGCTCCCGAATAAAATGACAATCAATCTCGATGTGTTTGGTGCGCTCGTGAAACACTGGGTTGATCTCCAAAGGCTCCCGAATAAAATGGCAGACTGACTGTCACAAAAAATAATCATAGGCGCGGAAGTATTGATCTCCAAAGATGTTAAGAAAGCCTTCAACCAAAGTAACTCACTCGTGGCTGCTGCCATAGCCCGATATTCTACTTCCGCAAGAAGAACGCGAAACCGTGCTCTGCTTTTTAGTTTTCCACGAAATGGGCGACTGAACCAACATAACAAAATATCCCGTAACCGAACTCCGAGTAATTGGACAACTAGCCTAGTCGGAGTCACAAAAAGCCCGTAACGTCAAATCATTGTCAGCTCGAAGAAGTACCCCTTGACCAGGATGCCCCTTGATGTATCGTACAACTCGAAGGGATGCATCAAAGTTCTCTTTACGGGGAGCTTGAGCAAATTGAGATAACACATGCACAGCGTAAGAAATGTCGGGTCGTGTGATTGTCAGATAGATAAGACGTCCTACGAGGTGTCTATATGATCCATCGTCCTCAAGCAGTGCACCATCAGCCATAGCAAGTGTGTGACCTTGCTCCATGGGTGTGTCAACCTGACGACATCCACTTAATCATGTTTCCGACAAAATGTCCAATGCATACTTTCTCTGACATAAGAAAAGTCCTTGACTTGATCGAGCGACCTCAATACCCAAAAAATATTTCAATGTGCCCAAATCCTTAATGTTGAAACAAGTATGCAAGTATGATTTGAAATCCGAACATACCCTCATTACCCATCAAAATGATATCGTCTACATAGACGCGGAGTCCCGAAAACACGTTCCCTTTGCGAGAAGTGAACAACGAATAATCAGCCCGGGATTGAACATAACCATATTTTTGTAATGCGTCACTTAACTTGGCAAACCAGTTTCGTGAAGCCTGACGCAGCCCATAAATCGACTTACGAAGACGACAAACCTTGCCGTCACTCCCACCATGAAATCCCGGAGGCAGTCGCATGTAGACCTCTTCGTCTAAGTCCCCATGCAGAAATGCATTATTGACATCCATTTGATGTAGTTCCCAGCCACGCGACACAGCTACGGATAAAAATACACGAACCGAGACTAGCTTGGCTACCAGGGCAAAAGTCTCATGAAAATCGAGACCTTCAATTTAAGTAAAACCCTTGGCCACAAATCGCGCCTTGTATCGTTCAACGGTACCATCAGAGTTATATTTAATTTTGAACACCCATCGGCAATCTATGGGTTTTTTACCTTCCGACAAATTCTCCAAAGTCCAAGTATGATTTGCTTCGAGCACTGAAATTTCTCCTACCATGGCTTCACGCTAAGCAGGACTTTGAACCGCCTCTTTGTAACTCCGTGGCTCAGTGACCGAGCTGATGGTAGCTAAGAAACTTTTATATCCCTACGAAAACTTGTCAAATGCAACATAACGAGCTAAGGAATAAGGAGTACCTGAGGAGCCCTTTTGGAGTGTATCTTGTCGAGGGGGATCTATTTTGGCTGCACGAGCATGCTGGATAGTATCTCCAGTGATAGCCGAGTAAACAACATAATCATCAAGCCTGACAGGATGTCTCGTTACCCCCCTTGGCCAGGAATCGGCCATAACCACTTCATTCCGTATTTCCTCATTTAGTTGCGACTCGATAGTTTCAGGATCATGTGTCTCGCTCCCCCTTAATTCCAACTCACTGTCTTTATGAACAGAATGACTATCCACTAACATATTATCAAACCCTTCATTGACATGTTGCTCAAGAATAGAGAGAGGCTCCACTGAATCATTAATCTCCACAAAAGGAAATGTATTCTCATGAAACGAGACATCTCGAGAATAAAACAACGTACCCTTATCCAGATCGTATAATCGCCATGCCTTTTTACCGTGTGGATATCCCAAGAAAATGCATCGCCTGCTGCGACTTGCAAATTTATCTCTCGGTTTTGGAGTGTGATATGCATAGCAAAGACACCCAAACACTTTAATGTGATTGTATGACGGCTTAACATTAAACAGGATTTCATACGGAGATTTCCCTTGCAAAGTAACTGTGGGAGTACAATTAATTAAGTAGGCTGCCGTTAGAACACATTCTCCCCAAAAACGATGGGCAAATTTGCTTGGAAACGTAAAGCTCGTGCCACTTCAAGAATGTGCCGATGTTTACGTTCCACCCGCCCGTTTTGTTGGGGTGTGGCCACACAACTAGTTTCATGCACAATTCCTCGTTGTCGATAAAAGTCTTGCATCGAGGACGAAGTGAATTCCAACCCATTATCACTTCTAATACGTTTAATTGATTTATTAAACTAAGTTTCCACAAGTTTGCAAAAAGCACAAAGATATCGACAAGCTTTACTTTTTTCTTTAATCAAATAAATCCAAACCGATCGACTACAATCATCAACAATTGTAAGAAAATAATGCACACCATTACTTGAAGCTTCACGATAAGGTCCCCACAAATTAATATGTATAAGATCGAAACAATTCTCAGCAATATTATTACTCAACGGAAAAACTGAACGAGTCTGTTTAGCTCGAAAACAAGCATCACAAATATTATTCACTTTCGACTCTACTCTACCAATATCAGAAATAAAAGATAAATGTTGACTTGATTGATAACCAAGGCGCCTATGTCAAACCGTGAAGGGGTCTCCTTGATCAACTCTCAAAGCAGCATGTAGTTTCGTGCACTAGAAATAGTAGACCCCCCTCTTGAGTTCACCCACTCAAATCGGCATCCTCGAGGCGTGGTCCTGTATCATGCAAAGGTCATTAGTAAATAATATTTGACAGCTCATATCAGCAATTAATTGATGTATGGAAATCAAATTGCATGTCAATTGTGGGACATATAAGACATTCTGCAAAGTCATGTGCTCATTTAAAACAACAAGCCCTCTCTTTGTTGCTTCTGTTTTCGCCCCATTAGGCAAAAATACTGGAATTGAGGTAGTGGATTGAACATCGGTCACTAGCGTCAAATTCCCTGTCATGTGGTTGGATGCGCCACTATCCAACACCCACGCAAATTCATTAGGATTCTTACCGGAGAGTTTGTCCGTATTGTCATTATCGAGAAGCGTCAACAACCTTTGAAATCGTTCAATTGAAAGCCCTGTTATTCCGTTTGCACCCTCGGCTTGTCCACTGGAGATGTGAAATGCAGCCACCTTATTTTGATTTCGGTTGGTAGTTGAACTCCCGTGTCCCTGCCTACGCGTTTGATCTCCACGCTCACGACCTCTCGGCCCTTTCCACCAGGTGGGGCATCCCACAATCTCGAAACATTCCGAAATCTCATGTCCATCTCGATCACAATGTGAGCACTTTCTGTCATTGTTTCCTCGTGGCTTTGATTGCCCAGTTTTAGCTTTAGTGAACGTCCGAGCAGCCAAAGCTACGGCTTCCACACGCTCTTCCTGCCCCTGAACAATCGTTCGATGTCTCTCTTCCCGAGTGATAAGCGCATATGCCTTATTAATTGTGGGAAGTGGATCCATATTAAGGATTTGTGATCTCACCGTCCCGAAAACAGCATCGTCCAACCCCATTAAGAATTGATGCAATTTTTCTTCCTGTCGTTCTCGAACGAATTCTCTTGACGCCCCGCACGTGCACTTGGGAATAGACAAATAGCTGCTTAGTTCATCCCACATCCCTTTCAATTTTGTGTAGTATCCCATCACTGTCATTCCTTGTTGTCTAAGGGAGGCTATTTCGCCCTTCAACTCATGAACCTGTGGCGCATTCCCGACAGAAAACCGATCCCTTAGATCGTCCCACACAGCCTTAGCCGACTCCTCATACGTGATGCTTGGCTGAATAGACTTGTCGATGGAGTTGAAGATCCATGAGATCAACATGGAATTGCATGCTTCCCAATTGCTTGCCTCAGCTGAGTCGTCAGTTGGTCTTTTTAGGGTTCCATTAATGAATCCTAACTTATTCTTTGCTCTCAAGGCATTTACCATGGCCTTCTCCCACATGTCGAAGTTTTCTCCATTCAAAACGCAACTCGTTATCATCGCTCCAGGGTTGTCTGATGGCGATAGGAAGAATGGTGACGACATGTCGACGTTCTTCATCTTGTCGTCCATGAATCCAATCGAGAGGATTCGGCTTCAAGGAAGAACGGTTTGATGAAGGCTTTGGCAGGGCTAGGTTTAGGATCTTCTCCTAACCCGCTCTGATACCATGAAAATAAACAAGAGAGAAAAGTTGGAGAATATTTTCTTATTGCTGTATTAATGTCGGTGTAACCTAATACATGAAGAAAGCCTTTTATACATGCAGAACCTAATGAAGGTAGAAAACTAAGTAAGGCAGTATATGAAAATTACAAGGACAACTAATAAAACTTTACACAATTACAATAGCTTCTGTGTGTAATTTTCCCTTAGTTTTATTGGTTGAGAATTTCACTTCTCTTCCCAAATCAAATTTTTCAACTTTCCGGAAAAAAAAAAGGAAAAAAGTTATAATGCAAAAAGGTCTATCCAAAATTACACAAAAATGAAATAAACACTCCTTAAATTTCGCTTGCTGTCTGAATGCACATTTTAATTTCTCCATTGCGCATTAGGATTCTAATCGCAAACTCAATGATTTGTATCTCAAAACGAAATCGAAATCGTAGGTTGCTGATAGTCGGATTTATTTCTTAAGTTCTTTCACTTCAATAACTAACTTTTAAGATTGAGATTCTCCTACCGTCACCTCGGAGTAGAACTAAGTGAGGTTTGTATTTACCAGTCGATCGCTAATAAACTACATAAGTATGTCCAGGTTCATAATATTATCTGGGGCGTAAATTTTAGAGAAAAGAACAACATAATTGATACATCCCCACCAAACATTAGACCAGTATGATGATAACACTTCCACACACACACGAGATGGAGGATTGTGTATTTCGAATTGTATGTGTCTCGTATAAAGGCTAGATTCAAGCTCCAAATCAATCATTGGTTGAATAATATTCATGATTCATCGAGTTATATTTGTGCGGTAATTGTATATCATATCGGATTCAATGGTCTGAGTGTGTATTATGTGTTTATCTCTTACAAATTAGTATATAGAATGGATCACACACAATATATATTATTGTGTAAAAAAAATAAACACGAGTATCATTGCACTTGATCTAACATCGAATTTTCCATGTTTGTACATAATGAACGGCTGCGACATTCCCATGAATTCATATATGCCACACATTGATTCAAGGGTGTTTGTAGAGTTCTAACTATATTTTGTACTATATTCAAGTATCAAGGTGTCAATCAAATCAATTAAATTTTTCTTTTTGATAATTAATCTAATCAAAAACTTATTAATGGCGGCTATGCTTTATCAAGAACATCGACAAGACTCAACGAAATTGACTAATTTATTTATGAGTAATATCACTATTTTATTCTTTTTAAAGTAAATAGTTTAGCAAAAGTTGAGTACTCATAATTTCAGAGTTCCGATATCCCAAATTTCAATACAACCATTTCATGCGTATGCTAAGAACCTCATATCAAGTCATACCAATGATAGTGGTTGTCTCATAATTTTCGAGTTTCAAGTTTCCGAACTCAAATACGATTAGTTTTGTCCACTTTGATCGTAGTCGTTCAAATTTGTCCTTAAAAAGCACTTCATTAAAGTAACGAAGTTTGAAAACTTTTTAAGTCCATTGTCTCCATTCAATTTGGGACGATATACACATCATCATACCCGTCAAACGAGGAGCTTGGGTATGACTCATGGTCTCATTACAGTGCCGAAATGATGTGGCATAATATTGTCCGCTTTTGCGAGAGTCGCACGAATTTGTCCTTAACAGGCGCCTCGCTAAAAATAAAGGAAGTTGGACCTTATAATGCTCTTAAATCCTTCATCTCCATCCGACACACATGCATACACATAAAAAAATGTTTCATAATTTTGTAATTATCAAATATAACAGTAGAATATAAATAATTATTGTATATCCAATCACCAAATATATAACCAAATAAAACAAGATAAACCTGTTCGGCATAGCCTTTGCAGATACATACATATGAGATTATATACACAACATGAATGTGGACGTCTCTTCGTCTAAATTCATTTATCTCCTCATGATAATAGCGTGCTCGCCACTACATATATAACATGGAATGTCTACTCTTCTTCATCTCAATCTGCACCCCTCTCTCTCTCTCTCTCTCTTCTCTCTCTCTAGATTCATCCAAGTAATTTCCGTATTAGAAGCTCACTACTACTGATCATATTCCACTAGCTAGAAATCAAAGAAAGATATATATATACATACATACATACATATATATATGTACACACACATATATATACAGAAGTGAAGATAAAGATGGAAAGCGGTTGGAAGAAAGAAAAGGATCCGTTTCACGTTATTCACAAGGTTCCTTCTGGTGATGGCTTTTACGTCAGAGCCAAACATGCTCAGGTTCGTTTTTTAATTTTTATTTTTATTTTCTTTTAATATTTTATCATTTTTTTTTCTCATCTACTACTGATTAAATCAATATCTGATTTAATTATCTACAAATCAAGTTTATTTCCGCGCGCGATGGATTTAATTATACGAATGTATTCATTCCTCTTTGGCTCTTTGCATTAAACCCTAGAAAATCGAACTTTAATGCAATCAGAAATTAATTAAGTAGAAATTAAATAAATAAATAAGATTAATTAATTTAATTTGTTCTTTAATTTGCATTTTTCCAATAGTATTCATCAGCTAATTAGCTTTAGCTTCTTTATCCGATTTTGATGTGCTATAATTTTGATTAAGAGCATTTTGGGTATTTTTATCTTAAATAATATTGCCTCCCTCCCGAAAGGATGTCCACTTTAATTTTTCTTCAAAATTATCAAAAGTCAATTATTTTCAAAATACCCTTTTTATAATAAAAGATAATAAATAACATTTTCTTTCAAAACATGTGAGATTTTAGTTTAATTTATTATGAATATTGTCTATTATCCATATAAAGAATTATCTTTGCTTAAATTTCACTGCAATTGTATAGTAAAAATAAACTAATTATATATTTTTTAATTAAATTGGAGGGTAATATAGTCAAATAAGACATAAATATATCCTATAATTATCAAAAGTCAATTATTTTCAAAATACCCTTTTCATAATAAAAGATAATAAATAACATGATAAATTTATTATGAATATTGTCTATTATCCATATAAAGACTGCAATTGTATAGTAAAAATAAACTAATTATATATTTTTTAATTAAATTGGAGGATAATATAGTCAAATAAGAAATAAATATATCCTTTTATAGTAACGGATAAATATTTTAGGACGGACAAAAGTGGAATAATGAATATTTTTTTTTGGAATAGAGGGTGTAATGTGTACATATAGTATAAATGGGCTCTACAATCAAACATTTCTATAAATACTAAAATAATCAAATTGTAAGATGATTATCTAGTCGCTCCGAAAAATACACAAAAGTACTTGTGAGAGAAAAGTTGATTAGTCGTGTTACTCTTTCCACGTTATCTCGATTCCCAAAATATTTCTGGCTAACCATCCTAACTCCGGATCACCTTTCACAATGCATCAGATCTCTTTTTGTATTTTTTTTTTTCTAATTTTTGCTGTGATTAATTTATCAGCTAGTTAAGAAGGATCCAGAAGCAGCAATAGTATGGTTCTGGAAGGCGATTAACGGTGGAGATCGAGTTGATAGTGCCCTTAAAGATATGGCTGTTGTAATGAAGCAGCTCGATCGAACTGAAGAAGCAATCGAAGCCGTTAAATCTTTCCGTGGCCTTTGCTCCAGACATGCTCAGGAATCACTCGATAACGTTCTCATCGATTTATACAAGGTATACATACATATACATGTAAATATATATATATATATATATATGTATATATATATATTCCTGGTGGTGACGCATATATATATATATATATTGGTGATTAATTATGTGCAGAAATGTGGAAAAGTTGATGAACAAATAGTGCTGCTAAAGCATAAGCTGAAATTGATATATTTAGGGGAAGCGTTCAATGGAAAGCCCACCAAAACGGCGCGTTCTCATGGGAAAAAGTTTCAAGTGTCTATCAAACAGGAGTCTTCTAGAATACTGGTACGAGGCCATGACAGCTATATATATAATATATATATATATATATATATATAAAAGTATAATTACACTGAAAGTTCTGAGATATTGACTAGTTAAAAAAAAAATATCCCTAATTTAATAAATTACATTAACATCCAAAATTTTCATGTTTTGATGTAAAAATAGATGGAAAGTGACAAAAAACCTAAATGTCCTCACTGAATATTTTTTTTAAAAAAAGAAAAAAAGGAAAAAAAATTGAATTACCAAATTGCCCCTTTACATCTCTATATTTACTTCTAATACCAATTTTAAAATAAAAAATAAACTTAAAAGAAAAGTATATATATATACACACATATATATGTATCTATATGTATATATCTTTATTTTAAAAATTGTTTGTGTGTGCGTGCATGTAACAGTGTGTAATTGTGTGTGTGTGCGTGTAACAGTGTGTGTAATTGTGCGCGCGCATGGGAAAAGTGGGGTGGGATGGGGATGAGGGGTAGGGGTGGGAGTGGGGGTGGGGGTGGGGACGACGATGAACAGTCCCCTTCCCCTTTCTTTTTTCTTTCTTTTTTTTCACTTTTCTTTTTTATTTAATTTATAAAGTTAGTACGGAATAAACGGAATGGGGGTAACATTATATATAACACTTATATTTTTACAAAATATTACAAATAATACCAAAAGGGCATAATTGTCCTAGAAAAGTTGGGTCGCCAGGTCCAGAAAAAGTCAAGGGCATTTTCGGAAGTTAATCAAAAAATTTAACGGCGACGTACTGAAACCCTAATGGATGGTGCTCAATGTTAGACGGAATAAACGGAATGGATGTTAGATGTAATTTATTGAACTAAGGAATATTTTTTATAATTTAGCAATACCTCAGGGGTACCTAGTGTAATCATCCCTATATATATATATATATATATATATATAAACAAACACATGCCTCTACCCCTTTGCTCGGATATTACGTTTAAATTAAACGTTGAGATCATGTCATGTCAGTATAATATAAATTTAAGTCTATCATGTGAATTGGAGCCAAAAAATGAATTAAACTATTCGATATTAAAATCGAAATCAATTGTTGGATGCTCGTCGAGCTGGGTTCATTAACATAAAACTCTAAGCTTATTATTATTATTATTATTATTATTATGTTTCATCAGTTTTGAAGTTTTGGAATTCAGGTCAATTAATTGAAAATTTGTATAGTATATGGGAAAAACTCGTGTTCAGCTCGATTTAAATTCTTTTGAGCTCAGTTGCATTAAATTCTGAAGCCCCATAATAATTCAAACAAGTTTGTGTAACAACTTGTTAGGTTCTACCTCATTGTTTGGTCTTTTCCTTTGTTATATATCACATCAAATCCTCTATTCCAAAATCGTGTTTTATCTGTTATTTCATATACTTATATGTATACTAAGTGTATAAACTTCATACCAAAAAAAAAAAAATCTTTATACATGTATATAAATGAAACAGAAGATGAACATTTCAGAATAAAAGATTACATAATACTCAAATGCATGTTTTTAAAACCATTAGCTAATCGGCTAAATTTGATGGATTTTCTCATAGGGTAACTTGGGCTGGGCCTATATGCAGAAGTCCAATTACATGGCAGCGGAAGTCGTCTACCGTAAAGCCCAAATGATCGAGCCGGACGCCAACAAGGCCTTAAACCTATGTCATTGCCTCATCAAACAGGCCCGATACGACGAGGTTGATTTGGTTCTTCAAGAAGTTTTGCAGTATAAACTTCCAGGTTGTGATGACATGAAATCAAGAAATCGGGCAGACGAATTGTTGTTCGAATTGGAAGCCAATCGACCTACCAGCACGTTTCTGTCGAATCTTCCGGGCCTGAGTGTTGAGGATGGTTTTGTCGAATCACTTGAACGTGAGATGAACGAACGGGCACCTACGAGGTCAAGAAGACTACCAATTTTTGAGGAAATTTCTCAGTATAGAAATCAATTGGCTTGTTAGTTTCGTCTAAGGTTTGTGTAATTAGGTGTTAGTAGTGCCTTAAAGATTCAATGTTCTTGGAAAGGAGATATGTTGAATAGTTGTACCAATTGATGTTAGTGTTTTGTGTGTACATTTATGAACATTTAATTATATATGTTCAAGTGACATTACGATACAAGGAGCATTTAGTATTTACTGTCTTAATATCGACTCCCAAACCACGAGCCTAAAGGCCTGTTTGCAAATGCTATATTTAAGCACTTTTGAGCTTTTGGTTTTCTAAAAGCGTTTTTGACTTGTTTGCTATAGGTGTTTTCATTTCTGCTTCACTTAAATTAAGCGGAAAAAAAAGTTAAAAGCTAGAAGTTGGTTTGATGATGTTTTTTTACTATTGATGACATATTGGTAAATAATTTTAAAAAAATTTAGACACTTTTAACCTCATTAAATTCTTGATAACCCCAAATTACCCTCATATCAAAATTCATATTTGTCATATTCACTCTCCAGTCTCTATCACAGGTTTCTTATCTGACATTCCAACACCCATTTCCATCTTCCAGCCGAGCACTCGTACGGTGAATTTTTTTTACCATAATTTTTAGTTTTTTTTTTTTTACAAAATTTCACTGTCTCACAATTTCACTGCTCTTTTATCTCACCTTCCTCAATCTTTGGAAGAGCTAAATACCCAAGGAAGAAGAACAGTTCAAATGAAAATTAAATTTTTTCATTCTTTACCAAATTGAGGGCTTATTCTTTTTCTAAGAAAGATGGGTTCTATGTTGCTACAATTTATTATTTAAGAAGTAAGAAGTCGAGAGTTTGTAATTTTTTTATTTTTTTTTAGTTCCAAAATATAATTTATTTATTTTTTAGCTGTTAGGTTCTATTATACAACATTTTATATGTATTTCATATTTTAGAAGTTAATTTCATTTTTTATTTACACTTAGAGGGTGTTTGGCTAAGCTTATAAATTCATCAAAACATCTTATAAGATGTTTTAGAGCTTATAAGTTCTATAAATTTATTTGGTAATTTTTTTAAAAAAATAGCTTATAAGATCAAAAAATAAAATGTTTGGATCTTATATATTGTTTTTAAAAAAGTGACTCAACCCCATATTTTTTCAAACATCTTATAAGTTCTTAAAACATCTTATATGATCTTTTGGATTAGCTTAGCCAAACACCCTCTTAATAAGAAGGATTTCATTTTTATTTACACTTAATATAAGTTAATCAGGAGATCACATAAACTGAAAAATTGAGATTGCAAATCGTTCCTTGATGTCAAAAGTCGTTATGTGAGAGAGTGCAATTTTTGATAGTGTTAACATTTTTTAAGTAAGGGTATTTTAGACTTCTACATTAGAAAATAAGAGAAAGCTGAAATTGTAATTTTTTTCCAAACATTCATTAATCAACTCATTCTAATTTTTCTAACCTCCTTTCCAAACACCGTCAATTTCAATTTTCAATCACTTTTACAACTTTTTCTAAAAATCAACACTTCTTCAAAACATGGGCTATGTTTGTTTCTATTTTGGAGTGTTTTTTTGATGAAAATTTTGGTGAAAAAATTTATTGGGAGTTGTGTGCTTTGGTAAAAATGTATTTAGTTTTGTGTTTGATTTTATTTTCAAAAAGAGACAAAAGTTACTGTAGCAGTCAAATCACGTAAGTTTTTGTCTTAAAAGTTATGTTTATAATTAATTAATGATTGAAAAATATAATATAAAATTAATATAATACAAAAAAGTAAGCTAAAAGTGGAGAATGGTGTAGGGTGGTGTAGGCAATGTAGCTGTCAGAAATGTTTGGCCAAAAAATACCTGTTTGGTAAAAAATGGATAAGCCATACGAGTTTTGACTAAAATTTTGATCAAAATATGATTTCAAAATAGAAACAAACAAGCCACAAGTTTTCGCAAACAGGCCTAAAGAAGATAGAATAATACAGAAAATTCTAAGGTGGATTGGGAATGTTGCTCCCGGTTCATTTTACACCACACATTCACAATGAGTGGGGTGGTTTTCACACCTACCTACCCCTGTGTAAACTACCACACTCTAAGTGTTTATGTGATGAAAAATGAATCGTGAGCAACACTCTCGGTCCACCATAAAATTACCCGAAAAAAGTACTTTAGATTTCAAATACCTCGTAAATGAAATAAGAGTACTACTGATTAACAATTCTGAAAGAATCTTAGCGAACATGAACTAAAATTGGCATATGCACCATATGCTATGGCCCTAGAGGGGGCAAAATGGTTTTGGACCCATAGTTCCAACCCAACCCAACTAGTTTTGGGTTGAGTTGGCTTCTATTTTTTTTTGTCTTGGGTTGGGTTGAATTTAATTCCTATTGAGTTAGGTTCAAAATTCCACCTTGATTTTAGGTTGGATCCAACTTAGTTTCAAATTAATTTCAATTTGGTTTCAAGTTGAATCCCACACAATATTTAATGATATGCATATTTACTTCATAACATGTGTATTGAATCTTTTTATAAGAACCATTTGGAATTGATCCAACCCAATCCGAACCAGATCCATATTGGAACCACACTTTTGGATTCATCTTAAACCCAACCCATCTTGGACCCAATCCAATTAGACGACACCAGCTATGCATAAATTGTATGTAGAGGTGGTCATATTACTAAAAATGACCATTAAATTACTGAATTTGAGTTTTATCTCTGTTACAGACTGATAGGAAGTTAGACGTAATACCAAATAAATCCTTTCGTTAAATATTCCTAGTATATAAAAAAATGGTAACTGTTTAATCAAATTTTATTATGAGTAGCATAAACTAAAATTCAATAAAAAAAAATATATCAGTAATTATCAACTAACAAATAATTTTTTAAACAGAAAATCTTTTATTTGATGGGTGTGCATGAATCCTGATTGAGATGGCACCATCCGCAGTAAACTTCAACTTGAGCAACAAACACAGCATCTCAAACTTCATTGTCACAATCTATCACTCTTCTACACATATATCGAGTAGTCAAGACAGAAACTATACAAGCATTGTCTCACAAAGTACATACTAGAGCATAGGGAAAGGCATATCGGCGAAAAATTTCAGGCAAATCAGAGCTATACCAAGGATGAAGAACACACTAATGGCATTTGAATCCATTACACACTGATAAAACTATGATTAGGATCAAGGCCACGATAATACCGAGAACAATCAGCTTTATCTTCATATTTTGCAACCACATCTTTCTCCTCATTGTGGTTCCTTGTGTCCTAAAATCTTGTGCCTGGGATATAAACGTAACAGCATATCAAAGATTGAACAATACTAAAAGGCACAAAACATTACCAGACATCCATAGAAGCCACGAGCATGATATCAAAACAACAATGAACCTCACAAAACGAAATTATAAATAAGGAAAGAACAGAATGAAGGGAAACACATTAGGCCAAAAAAAAAAGAATCTCTAGCAATGTAAATGACCAGAAGATGCAATTTTTTTAGAACACATCAGCTATACCAGTACCATTCATATTAATAGAGCCTTTAGGTGATTTTAATTAATAATAACAACTAAGTATAACAAAGATAGCATATCTAGCGACCCATTCAATAGATGATCCCGAGAGGGGTCCAGATTTTATAATTTCACACTGAAGATGATGAAAATAGCAACAGTAAATCACAGACCTGAGATCGAAGATTCTCGGATTTATCCACAAGAAGTTCAATTCTCTCTCCACGATCAAGAACCTGCAAGGACAAAGGGTATAGATGCTGAATCACACACCATTTATCAAAAAACTGAATCCATCCCACATAATAAAATTAAAAATAGAGCAATGCTAAAAGCGAAACATTAAATGGAATTATTGAAAACAATATTACCTTTTCAATGTTATCCATCATCACCCCTTTAACTTCTGTGACCTGGGCTTTCACCTTTGCCATCTTACTGATCTCCTCTGGATGGTCAACGCAGTACTGCATTTGTTCTTTCAATTTTGGCCTACGTTGTCATTATTGTGCCGAAAAGGAATTTATCATTTTCAAGTAGAATATCATGAATCAGAATAATATAAGGAAAAGAATTGAGGGCTGAAGGAGAATAATACCCAAATTCTCTATTCAAGCTGTTGGCAACAGCTGTAGCAGCTTTTCCACCACCATATTTCTTGGTAAAATCATCCTTAATTCTCTCTAGACATGCTATAGGCAACTGTGTTCCAACAGATTCAATAGCCACAATACAATATGCTGTCATTCAAGAACACTAAACATTAGTCCAAAACAAAATGAAGACAAACAAACCGGAGAAAGCAAATTATAAGCCCTACACAGGCCTGACAGCGTACACACCATATACTTTCAAGAGCACGCATGCTCAAGCATTCCTGATAAAGTAACAACTACTTCCTCAAATCCAAGCAATATCTAAATCTCTTTTACGAAATGATAACCAAAACCTTTAAACTTCACACTAGATGAAATCAGCCTCACCGTATTTAATATAAACTTCCTTTGAGTTGAAGCGAGTGCAAGCTAGTCTACCATAACCAGCTTGTGAGGTCTAGGGGAAACTTATATGTCCATGTTCTTACACATAAGCAAAAAGCTATTTGATATAACTCCATACCCATGTTTTCAAGATAACAAAGGGAAATCAGATCATGGACTCGTTAAGAGATACTACATATAGAAGAGTCATGCAAAAAATAACATGTACCTTACAACATGGGATAGCATTGATTTCATCTACGTGGCTCATGTAGATTACTCCAATTAGGGAAAACATAACAACATACAAACCACTGTTTACAGTTCTCAGTAAATTGTATGGCTGCATGAATAGATTGCGGTCCGCACATACTTCATGGACACATACATGATCGCGTGATCACTCATAAAATATGACTCAGAAAGCATGAAACTGAGTATAAAATAAAACAACCAACTACAAGGATGGAGCACAGGTTAGTATTCATAAGATTGCATGTGCACCCAAAAACCAAAATGCAGATCGTAACCTGGTGAGCTAGGATGGAGCAATAACTACATCAAACCCTTCAAGAACTTTTCCTTTTCATTTATTATCGTATAAATTTTACGAGTGAGTGATCTCTGTAAATTATATCCGCATTAATAAATGCACAGCGCAGAAACTAAGAACAATTAAGCATCCAAAGAACTCAGACCCAATCCAGATCATACTAGCGAGGCTATTCCCCAAACCAATAATTATTTATATGATCCTTTTAATACCAAATGCTTAGCGACGTAAATTGAAAACTCTTGTCCGTTCACACACTCCTTTTCGACATTTAGTTCATCTAATCCTTAAATAAAAAGGATCGACCAAGTGAAAAAAACAATCTAGAACCACCAACAATCAATTCAAACTCTTATCAACAAAATGTTAATCACAATCACCTAAGATCTGAGTTCCAATCAAATCCACAATAACAGACCTAAAATTCCACTAGAATCTCAAAATACCGATCATAAAAACGAAAAAACACACGCAAAAGAGAACTGTTAACTAAACAATCGGATAGAATAAACGAATCAGCGACGGATGCGACGCTTACTAAATCCATCGGCGACGAGGTAATTGAAGGTGTGGCCATCGCACTTGTAGGTGAACTTGTTGTTGGTGGCCGGAAGTTTCTGAAGGCACTGTGATGCGATTCCGGTGAAGTTTCCTGTGAACTCGGTGTACTCCGCCAGGATCACAGTTCCACGCGCCACGAAGCTGTAGATCAACGATTGTTGCCCCATTTCTATCGGTTTTTTCTCTCCGATAAACCCTAGGCCAACTCCGTGTGTGTGTGTATATATATATATATATATATATATATATATTCTGTATTTGTATGTAATTGCGGTTGGATGTAAAGAGAGAAGAAAGGGGAAACGAGAGAAGAAAACTGGAAAAGGAGGGGAAAATGTTGGTCTATATATATCTATATATATCTATATGTGTGTATATATATACGAGGAAATCTAGAGAGAGAGATTTAGGGGACGACGAGTTTTGAATTTTGATTTTGTAGAGAGAGAAAATGGGAAATGAAGAAATTTCCTCTCTGTTATTTAATGTGTGTGTGACTGTTTGTAACGCTGAGAGTTGTTAAACCACAATTGTCCTTGTGGAGCTTAGGAAATAACGTAAATGCCATCAATGTCCAGATGTTAGCCTGTTGCCACGTGGCTTTTTTTTGGGATTTTTTAGACATATTGTTTCCTTTTTTTTTTTTTTCTTGTTTTGCTTTCCCAATCATAATCTATTCGTTTTTATTAATGATACCGACACTCCATAAATTATTATAGAAGCTCCAAATGTAAATTTTGTATTAAAATATGACAATAATGTATATTGACTCTAATATATTATGAACTTCAAAATTGAATTACAACACTATTTTTATGCATCAAAACAAATTACTATATTCTCTTAATTATTTTATTACATATCAAATAATAAATACATAAATTAAAAAATGGATAGTTGTAAAGTTCTAATGGAATCCTAAAAAGAAAAATCTATCAAAGAAAAATTTATAGTATCATTAATAATATAATACATATAGTATATATATGTTAAATTCGACAATGACGAAAACTCAAACTTCAAATGAAGATCAGTTCATTTTGATTGTGCATAAACACAAAACTATCAATCCTACATAGTTTGTTATTGTAGTCAGTCTACTACGTACGTTTTAGCCATTTTTAAATGCTCAAATAAGTTGCACAAAAAAATTGTTAGAAGTATCTAATAAATTCTCAGTTTGTATGCAAAGAGATAAACAACATTCATCTATTAAACAAAATTATTAAGAAAGATGAAAATATTTAATTGTCTATTTAAAGGCACATTCATCTTTTGTTAACAAATGGGTATTATTGTCATTTGCTAAGAGAAATAATTAAATGAGGAGCTCCTATAGTAATTTATGGAGCTTTGATATCAATCCACGTACAATACGTGTATAAATGTATGTTATCAAGTTATATTTTAGAATAAAAAACTATAGTTCTGTAACTTAAAATAATAAAATAATTAATAAACAATTCATGGAATGGGTGGCATGCTTTGAAAATTAGCTTCAAAATAGAGTCTTGGTTTAGTGAGATAGAAGAAAATAAAAGAATAATAATTAAAAAATAAAACACAAAGTTCTAGGATCATTTATGAAATATATTTTTCCACAAAAAATTTATCCTAAAACCCAATGTCCAACATACACTAATATGCGTAAGACCTATCTTACGCATGCTTAAATAATAACTATTAAATATCTTATAAATTATAGTCTTTTTTATATGTGAGCAATGAGAACACTCCAAGTATTTCACTTTATCAAACATGATATTCCATACTTTTTAGGTGACAAATATACATTGCTATATTTGTTCCGTATATAGGCTCTTACTTTTAAGGTGACGGGTATCACATAAATTCACCGTATATACTCTTAATTAATTTTTTGTTTTTATATATATATATATATATATATATATATATATATCTTCCATTGTCTATTAGTCTGGCCTTTAAATTGGATGATCTTCCCCATAATAGTGCATCACAAGATCTCAACTACATTTTAAAACTTATGTAGTACATTGTAACTAGGGGTGTGTACATAAATCCGCACAACCCGTCCGACCCGCTCAAACCGACCCGATCCGCCCGAAAACCGCCGGTTTGAAACTATTAAATAATTGTGGTGGGTTGAAAAAATTGCAACCCGCCACTTTCGGGTCGGGTGGTGTGTTTAATAATTGTAACCCGCTTAACCCGCCACCCGACCGCTAATTGTATATGTCATAAGTATATATAAGTGTGTGTGTATATATATATATAGAGAGAGAGAGTTAAAAATTAACCCTAAACTCTTAAAACTATATAGCATATATATAAACTTTAATAAGAGCGGTTTTATTCATATTAATGTAAAACACTTTATTTTTAATTTGAGTAAATAAATTATTTCATTTGAACATATGTTTTTTTGATTTGAACGAAGATGTAGATGTATATTTTGATGATAAACTTATAAGATAATTTAATTTTATTAATATTTTAAAGTTTACAATTCATGATAAATATGATTTTTATTTAATAGCACCACTTATTTTTGTATTTCTCATCAACTCAATTTTTTTTTAGTTAAATGTACAACAAATATGTTATTTAGATTCTTACTTACTAGTTGAAGCTAAAAGTAAGTTGTAAGAACTATAATTATAATTTGATAACCCGCCAACCCGCCCGCTAAATACATTAAACCCGACCGACCTGAACCGCACGGTTTGAAAGGATAATTATGCGGTTTCGGTTTGAGATTTTGTCAACTCGCATATATCGGGTCGGGTTATTTTTTTCTTTAAAACCGCCCGAACCCGACCGCGTACACCCCTAATTGTAACAAGAAGTGAAGGCAATAATTTGCATACTTGGAAAGATACAATGCCGGAAAAATCTACGTTAGACCGAGTTCAATGATTTTAGTGTCTATATCTCTCACACGGTAAGGTGTATTGTGTGCGATTCCCACACATATTTACGTAAAAAAGATAAAAACAAAATTCATATTCAAAATATTAGACTCAATCTGACATAAAATTACCCTGCCACAATCTAATAACCAATATAAATGTCATTAGGCAGTGTGGTGTGCTGTCAAATGGACTACATGATGAAGTAGGTCGGCCCACCCAACAGCTATGGGCCCAAAACAACTTTATTTGGATTTCGTACTCATAAGTTGGGTAGGTCATAAACTTGTTGGTTTTAAAAAGTTTGAGTAGGTCAGTTTCAATCATCTCTATTTACAAATTATCCACAACATCGTTCTCTCATCGGCAGAGAGAATTAAACTCATAACTTTCTAACATGAAGTGCTTCATTCCTGTCCAACTTATCCAACATGTATTGGCAAGGGTAGGTCATGAAAATCCTTTTTAAAAATAAATTATCCTCGAGAGTTTTCAGGATTTCTTTTCAATCTGAAAATGAATCATTTTTAAATATCTCATGATTCAAAATTTAGAAACATGAAAATTACACCAACAAGTTTCAACACAGTTACTAAGTAGCTGAGTTCCTTAAGCATAATATCCAGGATTCGATCCCTGGCCGTGTGTATAATTAATCTCCGGCGCCCGAATGGGGACTCTCTTAATTATAAACTAAAAAAAAAAAACATGAAAATTATCTATGTTGCGGAATTCACAAAAATCTAGCATATATACAAACAATAGTGATTATACTAAAATATACCACTACGACAGTGGTGGGTTTTTTGTTGCTCGTCTCTACAATTTTTGGACCTCATAAAACTTAATTGAATTTAATAACAAGAAAAAATGATCTTGATCATAAGAGATCGTTTTTCATAGAGTTTCTTTCAAAAAAATTGGCATGTTAAGTGAAAATTCTTAAAAAAAAAGAAAAAAAGAAAAATGAGAAGTCTAATAGGAATAAAATGGAAATTGAATTCATTTCTCTCGAGAAAAAAATTGAAAATGAAAAATAATGATTAGACAATTCAACAATCTCTCCAACAACACAATATCAGTTTAAATGTCTATGAAGAATTTCATCCACATTGTTATGAAACAACTCATCCATACACGTTATAATTTCTCTTCTAAAACAACTCATTCAAGCACAATTTTAACACCATTTCTATACTATTTAAAAAATATTTTTCCTCTATTTTTTCATGAAAAAAAAATTCTAAAAAATTCCCTACAAAGTTCAGCCATACAAAAACTCTCTAACAAATAACAAATCTAAAACTCATCCTGCAAAATCTTTAAATCCAGCTAAATGTCCTTTTTCATAAAAAATTTCACCAAACTCATGAAATTTCTATTTTATTTTTCTGGTTATTCATTATCCAACTCTACTCCAGAAGGCAGCTCAAATCTATTTTTGCTGTTCTCACCAACCACGCCATCGTCATCGCCAGTATCCATGACCGAATCCCTCTTTGTATAATCATTCACATCATGTTCCATGGCAGATAACTGATTTACCTTTTTCCGCCTTTTTCTCTCTGCTTTTCTCGACTTGGTGTTAAGCATACCTTCCTCGGTATATAACTTCTCGTTTTGCCTGCTACTGCTAGATTTCTCCTTTACAATGCCTTCATTCTCTTCTTCGGGCTCCATTGACTCGTCATCAACATTGGTCTGTGTTACAGCTCCGGCTGGGGCATCATCCTGCATAAAGATTATAATAAATATAAACTGCATAAAATGAAATAGAGATAATTAATCGGTAATCACCACGAGCACGAGCCCCTGATGTTTTGCAAATTGTTATTTGTTTTTACTGCAAAGGGCGAAGCTGTAATAACTTCTACCGACATGGAAAGTTATGGTAATTTACCAAACTTGGGGTGTTTTCTTGTAGTTAGGATCTCACGCAGACGTGTGTATGTAATTTACCCAATGAAATATAACAAACAAATAAAAGAAGAAACAAAGTGAAGAGATCACAAACCTCGAGCATCTTCATATCAAAATTTAAAGGGCAATTAGAAGGTACTTCTACAGGATTGAAATCATCGACAGATTTCAGACTGCCAATAAATGAAGATTCACCGCCATAAACTTCATCCACACTAAATTCCTTCCCAAGTTCTGTGACAATCTTTGCCTCAGCTGGCTCCTCTGCGTTTCTATTGGGAGGCATGGTATAATACGGAATTTTACCTGCATGGTTAAAAATGCATAAAGTAAATTCCAAGTTACTTTGTGTATGAATCTAATAATAATACACTTTATATTTCATCTCACTCATAGTTCAGCATGAAGAGAATCAGTTTCCAATAACAGAAAACTCTCGAAGAACTCATTTTATCTAGCTTCTTTTTTGCTTGCCAAAATTACAAACGCGTATAAAATACATTTAGGTTGTGTTTGGATCGAAAGATTTGGGAGCTGAGCATGAGTATTTGAAATCCATAATAACAAATTATTTCCTCGACTCCAAACCCGTCCATCCTAACGCTTAAGCTCCATTTTTAGTGCTTAAGCTCGTTTTTTGAGAGAGGTAGGAATGGATGAACAATACCTTCGTTCCAGTCATGCAAAACAATCCTTGCAGCAGCATCGACATCTACAATACCACCTTTTTTTAACCTTCCCCTAACAGTAGCAACCTTCTGAAGGAAGTCATCAACAGAATCAAAACCGGGGACCTTGTATAGTGTTACCAATACTTTCTCTGGACAAAGCTTCAGAATTTCCTTAACTGCATGGTTTTACAAACCGGGCAAACGGTAAACACACATTTATAATGATACAAAAGTAGATCAAGAGCAAAGCTAGAAAACCAAGCGCACTTACCAGGAGCAACGGGGTCATCCAATTTTTCAATTCTTTTGCAATTTCGAAGAGCAATAGACGCATCATTTGCAACGGATTTAAGCATCACAACCCCAGGGCAATCCAGTAATTTAACATTTTTATCCAGATGAACTTCTTGCAAAGATCTTGTCAACCCAGGAGTGGAACCGACGTTGGCAACGTGAGATCTCTTCAAGCTATTAATTAGACTACTTTTACCAACATTAGGCAGGCCAATGACCCCCACGGTGATTGATTTCTTGATCTGCATGAAAAAAAAAAAGGGATCAAAATAAAAATGAGTAAAACTATTAAACCAAGAACACACATGTAAAGTGGAGTAAAAGAAAATATACATGTTCAAATTGACGTAATAAGATAATATTATTGGAATTTCAAGAATACCTCGTGGCTTCTTGAGTAGTTTTTCAGCAATTTTATTAGAGTTTCAGCACCTAGACAGTCGCTCGTTTGCAAAAGATTGCTTGTCTTTCCAGCTTTCCCAGCCTTTGGAGCAGATTTCCACCCAAGGTTTGACTTCTGTTCTTGAGTGCTGCATTTGAAAGCAACTGTCGGTAATTCCTCTCTAAGATACTTGAGCCACTTTTCAACAGCTTCACGAGGTACAAGATCTGAAATGTATGTAATCACAGTTGTTAAGGTTTCATGATGTAATACATTTTCTGCACACCTAAATAAATAAAGAAACCCAGTTGTAAATATAACAGATTTTCTACTGTTATGACTAAATAAACATGTAGACTACTTTTCTTAGTACATAATGAATAAATCTAGTAAATTTTAAAATTTATTATTTGTGTAAGTACCAAGTTTTTTAAAACGATTTTTCTGAAAAGAAAAACTAAATGATATATATAATATATATAAGACGACAAAGTTTAGGAGCATTCAAAACTGGAGAATGAAAACAACAAATCAGTAAAATATTAAAGAGCTTGACTTTGTATTATAGCAATATGACAATCATTTTGGGACAATTGAGTATTAGAATTTATCTTTAGTTATGCGTGTTCGTTTTCTTTTTAATTGTTTATCAGAATTAAATACTTTAAACATATATAAATAGAAGTTGCCAAAATCATTTCATTTTAATATTAGCGCGACAGCTCAAGACTCCAATCCTGGATCTGTTCCTGCCTAAAAGGTCGACAATAAACAAACCATTACTGAAGGAGCCAAACATAAGGCCCATAGTAGATCAAATTGAACCTGAATGTACCTAAAATGATAATTATAAGCTCATATAAGAGGGGATGCAACGAACAAGCATACCAATTTTATTGAGGAGCAAAACAATATGTTTATCAGGTCCTGAATTGATCACCATCTTTTCCATATCGACACAGCGTGTACCAAGGGGATCCCTAGCATCAACAACTTCCAATATGACATCGGATGCTTCAATGACTTTGACCAACTCCTTGTAAAAAGGCTTCTCCGAGTTGTCTGCAATAGAATTTTCAAAAAGATAAAATCAGAGAGAGAGAGAGAGCAGAAATCTAAGGAAAGCAAATAACTTCCTCATACCAAAAGAGAATCTAAAGTAAGTCTTTTACATACCCCGTTTTCTAGTGATTCCAGTGGAATTTTCAGTGGCCCTCTCCTCTCCAACAGAACTATATTCTTTCATTTCTTCATCGTCCAAGAGCCCCAATTTTCTCTTTTGAGACTAAATAATCAGACAAAACACATTATTATTAATCAACAACGAAAAATGAAATTTCTTAAAAGGCGAGGCACTTTAGTGTTAAAAATCTAGCAGCAGTATTCCATTGGCAAACAAATTAAACAAAATCAGAAATGTGAACAACGGCATGTCAATTCAAACGAAAACATCTATACATTAACTGTTTGTAAATAAAAATAATACGAAAATTCAATGCAGTAAACAAAAACAAGCCAACCCAATTACAAATAAAAATAAATGATTAGAACCAAAAATTAAAACCATTTATCGAGTGGAACTACTGATATGGTCTTTACTTCATAACTGTTGGTCCAATTCCATCACCCCCAAGCGGAACCAAACCAACAGCATACATTTGAAATTCGGCGCACTAATTCGTTTCACTAATTTTCATTAAGAAATAACACCAGTGCATAATTCATCATGATGAATTTTCATTAAACATCGAGAAAATTATCCCAGCGCCACCAGTAAAAAATTTTAATGAATAACCAAGTAATGAAAATGACCCTTAATGCCGATTTCCAACAAATACAGCATCTAGAAAGTGATTCTCAGGGGTTCCCCGGGTCATTCTTTAGAGCTCTCGCGACTATGAGTACTGAAACAATCCCAAATTCACAATCATATACATCATTGTCATTATGCTGGAACATATCCCAAAATCCCTAAGAATCACATCCCTTAAAGGAGAAGCTAAACACTTCCAATATCCAATCATTCTAACAGCTACAACTACCGAATTACGTATTAAAAAACGTAAATCCTAAAATAACCAGCTTATCATGACTATAACAAAATTGGCACCAATCAAGTGAAATGAGCTAAATATGATTGGAAATTAAGTTGTACCCTCTCCTTGGAAGCTGCTTTCTTCTCCTCCAGCTCCTTGATAGCGCGTTCGCGGCGGGCCTCGAGGGCATTGAGCTCCTCTTCCTTCAATGGCCAGTCGTTGGGTATACCGGGATCCTTTTCGACTTTGGTCTTCATATTGTTGAGGCCCAATTTCCTGGCTTCCTTGGCTTTCTTCTTGTGGTGCTCCTTCACCTTCTTCAGTATCTTGTGCTTCTTCTTCAATGGCACCCTCTTGCTCTTGCTCTCTGATAGAAACAAAAATCAACACACACACAAACAATAAAATTATTGAGCTACACATATATATATATATATATATGTATGTATGTATATGTATATGTATACATGAATTGAATGGATGTTACTGTACTTTTGTTGCACTTCGCCATGTTTGAGGTTTTGAGAGGGAGTAAAACAGTTGGGGCTTTGGAGAGCTGATTAGGGTTCTGGTTTTTGGCAGCCTTCAAGTACTTCAGGGAAAAGGCAGGTTAACCGGTCGGGTCGGGTCGGGTCGGGTCAGTATATACAACGGGTTTGTATGGAACGGGTCATGGGTCAAAGGGGGGCCGGAGCAAACATAGGGGTGTAAATGTAAGTCTGAGTGAGATATTTTGATATTGAGGTTATTAGGTTGTTAATTGAGTTGAGCTCAAATGAGTTCGAGCAATTTGACTTTTTTACATATAACTTTATCAATTTTTACCAATCGAATTGAGTTTTAAAACTTATCATATACAAAAAATTGTTTAAGCTTACACTGATACGATAACGAACCGAGTTCAAATGAAATTTTAGTGATTAAGCTCGGATAGAGTAGCTTAATTCATCATGATAAAGGGCAAATATAATTGGGTCGGGTCGGTACAACGGGTCTATATGAGAATGGGTCATGGGTCAAGGAGGGGCAGGAGCGAAAAAGGATAATTTGGGGTGAGAGAGGCTCGAACTCTCGACCTCAGGATTACTCAGAAGCTATGAGACCTACGCGCTAGCCAACTGCGCCACCACCCCGTTTGTTTTCTTTGCCTGTTTGTTATTATAAGTTATAACTCTCTAAGATTAAGAAGGTTCTTTTGTACTTCAGATGTTTGATAATTAAAATTAAAACTGTAATAAAAGATATTTTAGAGCTTATGGTATATTGCATATCATTTCAAAGACGAGCTGTGTTTGATAAAAAAAACAAAAGAGTGGTTCTAAACTCTAATTTAAGTTCTTATATAAGTGAAAATAAGTTGTATAACCACAAGGTGTGGTGTGGTGTGGTATGCTGGTAGTTCACCTCATCTCTTAACCATGAGGTTGGAAGTTCGATCCCTGTTCATGGGAATAGAGCACATTTCGTGGTCAATCGTTTACCTCCAATGGGAGAGGTCCCGCAGCAAAAAGGATTAATCACTGCTGCTGGCGGTGAACACTCTTCATTCAGACAAAACTGAAAAAGAAAAAAAAAGACAATAAGTTAGCCCTGTATCAATATTAATTTATTATATGGGTTGGTTAAAAGGGCTTCAGCCCTTAGCCCATTATAAACACTATAAACACTATTAAAGTAATATATTTTTATATTAGATATGTTAATGTCACTAATAATCTTGATAAAACGATCGGATATTAGTAAAATTTAAGTACAGTAAAACAGGTAATTGGTTAGTAGTTAATTTATTATATATTAAAAGTAACAATTTCATCTTTACTTTTTTTTAATGAAAAAATGGTTTATAAAAGGTTGCCTAAGAATTCAAATGTAACCATGGATATTCATTTTGACCCGTAGTTTAAATGTGCAACTTAAGGTTACGCTCAGTGGATTTGGAGGCACGATTCACGTCCAATGGGCTCGCAGGCACAAGGCGTGACAAGATCATTCGATAAAAACTTGTTTGAGCTCAGTTCTTAACATATCAAACCAAACTTGAAAAACCTTTTGTGTGTTCGGTAAGTTTGAAGCACAATTCGAACTCGACTCGCTTAGTAAAAAATGATAAAATATGTGTAAAAACATCAAGTCACTCGAGCTCAACTCTTGATCAGCTCGATTAATAATAAAACTAAGCTCAAACACAAATTCTGAAACTCGACAATAATTCAAAAAAGCTTAAACAACAACTTATTCGAGTCGACTCGACTCAACTCATTTACAACCTTACACAAGACCCTAAAAATAAATAAATCACAAACCACTGCGTGTTTGTATATGGCCTAAATATTGGTCCATATACATTTTGTGGTTATTAGATCCAAATGTCCAAGTAAACAATTTACTTGGCCCAACCCAAAGGAATTCCCGTCCCAATTATGCGGTTTGTGAACTTTGACTCATTTAAATTCATTATTGGTTCTTCATTTTTCCATTCAAATTCGTGACAAAAACTTCCATGTGGAAAACAAGGTACGCACATTTCCAATCCTCATCTCTCGCTTTGACGGCCACACTATTTTGCAATAATTTTTCGTTAAAACCTTCAATTTATGTTCATTTTCCGATAATTTTGCTAGTGTTGAGCTCGTTTTAATTTGATTTTACATTTTCCTCGAGCATTATTGAAGAAATTTAGCTGGAAATCTAGTGTTGTATTGCGAAAATTGGTTGGTGAATTGGATATATTTAGCTGTTAAACATTTGTTTTAATTTGATTTTACATTTTCCTCGAGCATTATTGAAGAAATTTAGCTGGAAATCTAAGTGTTGTATTGCGAAAATTGGTTGGTGAATTGGATATATGAAGTTGTCAAGTAATTTTTTTAATTTGATTTTACATTTTCCTCGAGCATTATTGAAGTAAATGGAGCTGGAAATCTAGTGTTGCTATTGCCTTAATTGGTTGGTGAATTGGATGTATCTAGTTTTTGAGTATTTCTTTTAATTTGATTTACGTTTTCCTCGAGCATTATTGAAGAAATGGAGCTGGAAATCTAGCATGCAATTGTGAAAATTGTTTGGTGAGTTGGATATATCTATTTGTCAAGCAATTGTTTTAGTTTGATTTTACATTTTCCTCGAGTATTATTGAAGAAATGGAGCTGGAAATCTAGTGTTGCTACTACGTAAATTGGTTGGTGAATTGGATATATCTAGTTGTCACACAATTGTTTTGATTTGAATTTACATTTTCCTCGAGATAATTGAAGAATTGGAGCTGGAAATCTAGTGTTGCTACTTGCTACTACGTAAATTGGTTGGTGAATTGGATATATCTAGTTGTTAAGCATTTGTTTTAATTTGATTTTACATTTTCCTCGAGCATTATTGAAGAAATGGAGCTCGAAATCTAGTGTTGCTACTACGTAAATTGGTTGGTGAATTGGTTATATATAGTTGTTAAGCAATTATTCAGCATGTTAGCTTACTGTGAAACTTTTTTGGAGTGTATCTGCTGTGTAGAACGGAATTTTTTTATGTCATCTTTACTGCATAGGTAGCACTCTTCAGCGTAAATTTTTTTTTTTCACCCGGTTGATGAGCACAATTGCTTTGCGTTGATGATTTTGTAGGTGCTAATTCGAAAGCCGTGGCAAATTGGGCACATTAAACAATGTACATACGTAGAGTGTGCTGATCAGTGGTAACTAGTAAGAGACTTTGCTAATGGCAGAATATGTGGCTATTCCATCCATTGTCAAGTTGCAAGCTCATGGAAACGTCTTAGAAGATCAATTCTTTCTGGCCAAGACTTCACACATCAGAGCCAGAAGGTTTAGTGATTTATACCTTCAAATTCATTCTGATTACTTAAGATCTTTGTCATTACATGGACGGTTTGCGACTTTTTCTTTATGTTGGTATCTGAAAATTCACTGTGATCATATATTTATGTTTCTTGGACACTTCTAGAAACAAGCCCCATGCATGTTTTCAACACATGTAAGGCGTAGACTTGGATTGGAAACGGCTGAAACACTTATCAAACTGGACTTCAGGATTGCCTATAGTTTAAGCAAGAAGAAGAGTGGGGATATAATGTAGAATGACTTTCTGACAAGACTATGGATTGTACATTGGTGACAGTGTAACTTTATACAGTTTGACATTATATATTAGATTCATAATTATATATAAGATATTGGATTGTTGTATCTGATTGTGCACTTAAATCTCATATTTGCTTCAGTTTGACTTCATTGCATATGTTTTTTGGGTTCTTATATATGCCTGCATGCTTGTGTAGAATTCTTGTCTTAGTCGTATGCTAAAACTATTTGAATTGACTATTTGAATTGCGACGTCACATCTTAATAGTTAATTATATGCAATTTTCTGCAATATGTATCCATGAAGTATCATATAGATGTAATATTGGGGTTTCCTTTTTAAGTATGAGGAAGACTTTGCTGCCTCAAATTAACTGATTATTTTCATCTCTTTGTGTCCCCTTTTAGGAGTTTTAGTCCTGAGAGTTGTAAAGTTAACCTGTTCTCATCATGGAAGGCGCAAAAGCTAATTGCTACTCACTCAAGAATCCTAACTGGAAGTCCAAAACAAGAGACTCTTATCAGGAGCTGTTCCTTGAGTGCCTTAGCAAATGCTGGTGCAATTACTTCTGAATGGGTTCCGTTCGCGGACCAAGTCCTTCTTTTAGCGAGTATAACCCTAACCTATATGGCTGGAGTAATCCCTGCTGAAAATTCTTTGTATAAAAATCAAGCAAGCATCCCCCTTGATGATGTAGCCCCTGAAAATTCTTCCTCCTCGGGTAGGTAAGGAAGGTTAGTGGGTGACATCTCATTATGGTTTGACAAAGATCTTTAGGGACATGAAGATAGAAACAATCGGTATTCTAAGATATTGATTTGTTTGATTGCAGTGCAACGACAAATGATGATGAGGTCTACTTACAGTTTGCCTGGGATGTTGTGAAAGGCAAGCTTATCGACTCCTTAGCTACAGTGGAGAAAGGGGCAAATTTAAGTGAAAAAGTTACAGAATTTGAACAAAACCCTGGGAAACAACCTACTAGTTTATGTGCTGTTGCTGAGGGTCCCAGGATAAGGTTGCTGTGGGCATCATTTCAGTGGCTTAACAAAGAGGCAAGCTTGCATTTATTGTTGATTTCCATTCAGTATCTTCATTGTGTTGTTAGGAGGGGGGATATATTTTCCCACAATTCCATGAATAGAGCTTAAGGCTTTCTTTGGATGTGTTTTCATTTCATTTTCAACCGTAATTTTCCAAAATGTATGGGGGAATGATTTTATTTTTGTGTGAGAAAAGTGAAAAAAGTAAGTGTGTTTGGTTGTGTTTTTAAAAATGATTGAAATTGGTGATTGTGATGTGTGAAGTGATTGAAAAGTAATGATTAGATGAATAGTGTTGGATTTAAAAATTTAAAGAAAAGGAGAGAGAAAGGTTTAAAAAATTGAAAGGAGACGAGAGAGAAAAGTGATAAAAAGAAATTTTGAGATGAGTGATGTGAAATGTAATTTTAAAAAAATGATTGAAATTTATTGGGAATGTAAAAATGAGAATAAAAATGAGAATATTTTCAGTTAAAAACATAATAAAGTGTGTAATTTCATTCTCAGATGAAAATGAAAATGGAAAAAGTATTTTGAAAACACAAGCAAACATGGCCTAAGTTTTTTAATTAGAAATCAGGTAGAAGGTAAAATGGAAGATGCTCAGAAATTGTTCATTGGGATGGTTGATGATTATGTTAGAATATTAGCTAAGTACAAGCCTTCTTTTTATCATTGCAGACATTCTTTCTCTCACAAATATAGTAAATGCTGACGGATGTTTGCTTTTCTAGTTATGTTGTCATTCTTTTGCATGCCAACTGCTCGAGTTGTCCTCTCTCACACATAAAACAATTAGTACCAAATAATTCTTTTCATGAGTGATAAAACCTGTAGCTAATACCATGTTTAAAAAGGAAGAACGGCTAAGGGGTACGAGTTCCTAGACTTTTCTTTTTCTGAAAATTAGAATTATAATTGAATCTTCTTTTTTTTTTTTTTTCATGCCATTGTATATTTTTTTCGACTACTACTAAGGGTTTACAATTCTCTTCTTCAGGTGGCAAATATCTCTAGAAACTCTGCTACAAAATCAACAAATAGTTTCTTGGCTGTCTTTGCTGAAATTATTCAAAACTGCTGCCGGCCTCTATGCATGGCATGGCTGGAAGAGGAACTTTGCTTGGTCTCTGTGAAACCTGATAATGTATGTTGCCTACTTTGATAAAAACTGGAAGTCGTTACTACTGATGCAGGTTACTGGAATTGCTTGTGAGGAAGAGGAAAGCCATTGATATCATTGTTGGTTTTTCTTCCTCTCTACAGGAACTTCTTTCTCTAGTGGAAGATAAGCTAAATGGGTATGACAATGTAATTCAAAGTATCAGAAAGTCCGGCAAGGAATGTCTATATGCGGAGTTGGTATATGCCCTTAAATTTGGTCCTTCCAGGTAAAAGAATCTGTAAATTCTGCTTCTCCTGGCACTTTTGATGGTTGAGTGTGTCTCTATGTTTCCACAGCAACTGGTTTTCTGCTCATGTTTTTCATCTGAACAGTAGACACATGTTTTGCTTAGTTTTTTGCTTTTTGTCTCTTTTGATGAGCATTTAATTTAGTTCCTCAAAATGTATAAAGAATAGGAAAAGAGATGTCTCCAGACTCCAAATATGATCTCAATGGCTGTATGAGTCGGGGTTCTTAAATCTTCACTCTTACCTAATTTTTTGTGTGTCTTATCACACTTGCTAGACAGTACCTTTCCTTTTTAGTTCTCTTAATGGAATTTTGGTTTATTTATTTTTAATTCATGTTACTATATATATGCTTTATTAGACACTGCAGGATTCCATAGCTGTAACATCAGTGAAGTATTTCAGCCAAAACTAGAAGTTTCATTATTATACATCTATATGCTCAATGCATATAATCAGTACCAATAGTAAGAGAAAGAAGTATAGTTTTTACAAATGTTCTGCTAAGTGCTTCCATTCTAAAGATAATGTATATACATGTACTGAACCATTATGGAAGAAGATCCTCAAGAAACCTCTATGTATGCATGTACAGGAAAGGCGGTTATTTTAGTTGTAGCTTGTTTAACCAGCATGGAGTGGCTTTATTAGAAGATCTACTGATCGCATTAGCAGATGGCATTGCAAGCATGTATTTGGAGCTTATATCCGTGGATAGTAGCTTGTCTTGTGAAATGAACAACCTTGGTCTAAGCTTGTGTACACTATCCACCAGAGCCCTTCAGAGATTACGCAATGAGGTATGGCTTTAATTTTTCCTCTGCTTTTGGTCTGCCAGTTATTCTTTTTAGTAGCGTATCCGTGTGTTTATAAAATCATATTCTGGATTCCCATTCTCTCCAGAAAGGAGGTAGAGTATTAAGTACATAAAGGTGCTGGAATGACTGAGATATATACAGCAAACTTATATCGATGTTGAAAGATTAGTTTTACAATGAATATTTGTTTGAGACCTATTCCCTTTTCGATAGAGTAAAGTGTATCCTATGAAGAGCATAAGATTTACGTGCTTATTTGATAAACTTTGAACTCTCCTTATATTGCACATCACTTTTGGAGGACATACATTCTTTTTTGTATCTCGCACTTTCTTTTTGTAAAAGCACTTGTTAATTCTTGTTTGCATTTGCTAGTACTAGTTACAATTTTGTGTAAGTTGTGGAACTATCTTGTATATTGAACACTCAGAATGTTACCATTCTTGATAATATTGCAAGACTTGTATAGTAGTCAAGAGAAGATCTCTTAATTACCACAAATTTACGATGAGCTGAAGAATGTGATCTATAGAATAAGGCATCCCGAGTATCACAGATTGGTGTTTTTGTAGATTTCCATTTATTTTTTAAAAAGAAATATCATTAAAGATGAGATGTCTCTGGTTAACAGGTGGTGCTCCACCAATGGTTGCATCAGAACATGGCGGCAGTGGCGTCTATGTACGAAGATCAGTTTGACCTTCGTACACTTCAAAACCAACAAATTGAGGAACCCAACAGCAATGATGCTGAAAATTTCAGTTGGTGGAAGAAGCTTAGTCTCGGAAGATCAAGATCCATATCATCATCGTTGCGTTTTGTTGTGATCAGCAACATCTCTATACCTGTTAAAAGGACCAAGGAATTAAGGGCCTTGACTGGGTGGTAAGTTCTACTCTTTTAAACCTTTTTATTTCTTTTCCTCAAATTATTGCAGTTCATGTTATTATTGCATTTGTGAACATTTTTTATTATTATTACGGTACCAATTGCATCCTAAATTATTCTGACCTAGACATTTACTTTGCAATTTTAATTTTACCATCAAGCACTATAGTTAACACTGACCATCAAGTTCAGAAGTTGAGTTGGTAATCAGGTTTAATTTTATGAACTCAACCTGGTTTTCCTCACAAATTATTTAAAATTTTGTTATCGCGAACAAGAAATTGTTATCAAAACTAACATTGTTGTCATGAAAAAATTATTCATAAAGGGCAGTAAGACATTCGTGGTTCAGCCAAAAAATTTACTAATTTACAGGAATTTACCCTTACCTTTTATTCCCTCTATTTTCATGCTTACACCTAAAGACCGTAGGGTCTTCAGAGAGTACTTTGTATGAATAGAAAGGATAATTGTGACATATTGGGTTGTTTTGGGACATTGAGACGACAGTTTGCTGTATTCTTGCATATTTAATCCCAGGAAATTAATGTAATCCATTTTTTTATCTGATAAATTATATTACTTCTCCAATGCCTTAATTCTTCCTGCTTCTGTTAATGCGGCCGTAAGAACCAAACTCTAGAAGCTCGATTTTAAAGTTAGATACCATCTTTTTTTTCTATTGCAGGAGGTACTATTTCAGTCTGTTCCTTGAACTGGCTGATATCACAATGCCATTCGTAAGAACAGTTACTGCTAAAGTCAGTGATGCAATCTCATTCTTTCTGATGTGCTTGATAGGAAGGTCCTTGGGACTAATCTACTCTGGCATTAGGAACTCCTTACGACGGAAATAAGGTATAAATAGTGAAATAACACATCGGCTTGTCTGCTGAGTTTCTATTTCATCTTTTTTTCCCGTAATTATTTTGAGAATATGTGTGAAAAATCACCTCGCGTAATTTTTTTGGCCTAGGGACATGTTTGGGTCCTTTCATTTATGAATTCGGTAGTTTTGAAAAACTTAATTTTTATGAAGTGATGACTAGAAAAGGTGCCCTTTGTATTTGTGGAGTAGCTAGAAGATTATTTGGAGAATTTGTATGTGCTATAAGCATTATTGCCATAATTTAGAATACATTTAAACCAAGCCTCTTGGCCCAGTGGTATAAGGCTGCCACTGGGACAACTTGGGGTCGACTTGGTGTGTTCCCAGGATCGATTCCCAGCATTGTCAAAATAATGCTTGGCCAGCGGCAGCCACGCACCGCGAGCGGGGATTAGAAAACTGGCCCGGACACTCCGTGGGGAAACCAAAAAAAAAAAAAAAGAATACATTTGGTGTCTAAAAAAATATAATTTTTCTATATAGACAACCTCAAAATTAGATATTTTAGCATATCATAAGGAGTTACCCCAGGATTATGCTTAGATTAGACCTGAGCTTACAGACAAGGGTATTTGATTTTGTTGGCGAATAATAGTATCTCTGTGAAACGAATTAAGCTGAAACTGGGGGAAATTCTAGTCCTGATCATCGGGTGTAAGGCGCCAACTCTTTTGTTTCAAAAGGCAAGTATTATATGATGCTTGCACTGTGATTGACTATAATCTTCGGGTTGTTCACCAATCATATGACTAGTGTAATTGATTGGTCTAGGTTCGAATACATTCAGTCTGTGATAGAGTTTCCCCCAAAATGGGGATTTATTTATTTATTGGTAATTCCTGAAATAAGGGGATTGAATATATATATATATATGATAAGAGCTGAGCCAGTGGGAATGGATTATTGAGGCTAAAAAGTGATTTCGTTTAGATCACTCCATGCAGGTGAAAGCAACATTCCTTTGAATGAAAAGTTGTAAAATCAAAAGGCTGTTGCACCTGCATAAAGTATGAAATCTGATTATTATTATTATTATTATTTATTTTCCTTTCTTTTGATTTTATTTGAAATTTGTGATCTTTCAGGTCTGAATTACTTGTTATTAATTTGGTCTGTAGAAAGCAATGGTGGGAAACATGGGAAAACGACGGGCAATAGCTAAATGATTTATTTTTAAAAGATACACAAAAACAAAAGTAATTGTACATTTCAGAAGATAATCCTTGTGCCCTACCATCTTTACACGACATGAATATCTTTTGTAAAGAAACTTCTTAATTTACACTAATCAATTCTTTTGTGTCCCCTTTTATATAAAGTAAGACCCCTCAAATTTCGGGAAAATTCTTAAATGAATTGGATCTTTAATACCAGAAGGACTTGGATGTTGTTGTATCATAATTAATATCCTGACGTGAAATGATTTGGATCATTTGAGGTAAGATCGGGTCAATATTAAAATTTTCATGAATTTTAGATATTCAAATAGAAATGACAATGAAAGAGGGAAGAAGAAAAAACTCTAATTTAATCCTGAATAATCCGTCTTCGTTCTATCATGCAATTTTTTGAATTTTAGCTTATTAAATTCATATAAGAGTATATTTTTGTGAAAAAATCGTTACTAGTTTGAAATTTGAGACGAATTCGTTTTCAGCTTCTGAAGCCTTGTTTTTTTATAATGTTCAGAAAATTAGCATGTCCTGTTTGTTGAAAGAATTGATTGAAAGCGATTCCGTTTGAAATCATTTTACTTTCTGCAGTCTTCTGAACATTTGAGTATTATTAGAGCTCGTTATCTAGGGTGATAGAAATATCTGTAGCTACGACCTAGGATCGGCTATTTTAAATTGGTATTTCGTCTGGTATTTCATTTATTATACGCGCATTACATGTATAACTTTTTTCTTTAAATGTATAGTGATATAGATTTTATACAATATAACGTATGGAATAAAACGAAAGATGAAACACAATTACTTGCAATAATTAATTGATGAATAGAAACTGAAATCCTAATTGATTAAGTGAAAGCAGTAAAATCAATTTGGACCACTAATGTACATTAATAAGTCTATATATATTATGTTCATTATCTGGCCTAATTTGTCTCATTAAGAAGCAAAAAAGTGATGAGAAATTGTGAAAACGAAAGATTTGTGAAGAAAATAGTATGATTAGAGGGTTAGATGAAAAATCATTGTCAAAACTATTTGTCTTTATATTTCTGGAACTGTAACTACATCATTATTAGCTTTGCATGCTATCATTGTATAATTATTATTATTTTACCTAAAGTACATAAGATTTTTTTCTTCTTTTGAGGTGTGAGGTGGGGTCGCTTCTTTAGTGGGACTAGAAACCTTGCTGAATCGAACAGTTCTGATATTTTGGACCGAATCGATGTTTTATTTCGTATGTCATTAGTTTCGCATGATATTTAAATGAATTTTTTTTTTTAAATATATAAATAAAATACGAGATGAAATATGATTTTATAATAGAAGATCCGAAATGGAATCGAAGCCAATTATATCATAGCAGATTTTAAATGGAAAGAAAAGTTAATTGTATCATGGGTCCTGCCCAATTTAAATTTTCATTGCCAGCTACTTTATTGCTTTAGTGAAAGTGGCAATTGGACAGTAACTATTCATGTCGACTGAGAAAGCAATGACGTTCAAGATTTGATAGATGAGACTTTGATGAGATTAGTAATGGGTCATTCTTAAGGACTCTCTGGCTCATGAATCTCGAGAGATCATGTGATTGAATTCGTATGGGGCCTATATGTAAAGGGTTTGATCTTGCAAATCTAACCAAGAATCCCCGAATGACTCGTTACTAGACCAAACATGTTCATGAATAGTTTAGAAGCTTATTTTAAGTCTCAGGACTCATAGTCTCGAACGATTATAATCATTCTTGTGGTAGATTCACTTAAAGAATATCATATATGAATGATTCTAATTAAATAAAATTTGAAGTCTGGAAAATCTCTAATAACCACTTAATTTGTAGTTAATTTGTTATATATATATATATATATATGTGTGTGTATTTTAATGCGATTTTTTTTCTAAAAAACTATTTGACAACCACCGACAAAGATTTTGCCTTTATTTAGATATCTTCTTTCTCTCATACGTACCAAAGTTGGTGGGTATAAAATGAGGAAAAAGTATGAGAAATGTAATATATATATATGTCATATTTCGTATCTTGTCCACAATGCATATTACCTGCAACAATTCCGCATTTATGAGGCCTGGTTAATTTAATAATAAACAAAAAATGATACATTTAATCGTTTGTTCTTGATAAATTAATTGCTTTGCAAAAATGGTTCTAAGAATTTAACTTGCAAATATATGAGCTCTAAATTTTCATTAATTGTCAATTATATATCGCATATATATTATATATGAGCTCTAAATTTCCATTAACTGTCGATTATATATTCAAAACGAACACAGCGCTGAAGTAACCAAGGCCATAGTATTTTTGTCGCAAAATACCATATAGCAATTAATTAATAGGGATAATTACACTAACACCCCCTCAATAATGGGGTAATTACACAAACATCCCCTTGCTAATTGATAATTACAAACACACCCTCTCAGGGAGTCTATTTCCGAAACAGTTGGGTTTTTTTTATTCTATATAAAATCGTAAAATTTGCGAAACAGTTGGGTTTTTTTTTTTCGTTTGCGGGAGGAAAAGATAAATAGATTAGAGTTGACAAAGGAGGGAATTTATATCTACAAATTGGCGTCACGGTTATCAAATTTTGACTAAAACTTGCATGTCATATAGTGCAAGTGCAAGTACCTATATGCCAGCTGCTGAAATTGAATTAAATAAAATAATAATAATAATAATAATTTAATTGATCAATGAATAAAATATTTTATAATTCCATTTCTTTTCATTCGAAATTCAGCATAATTTCCATGAACGTGTGCTGTCAGTTATAGTATTTCGTATCAGCACGGTCTTGTTCCTTTCTTCTTCTTTTTTTGCCGTCTGTAATGGTCCATGGAACTTCTACATATCACATGCAAAGCAAATATATATATATATATATATATATAAGTTTGTATGTATAAAGTTCTTCATATATAAGAGTAAAATTACGTGAATCCCTTGTATGTGATGCTATGAGTTCTTGATTCATATCATGAGCTTATCAGACTCAGAATTCTAAAATAATTATAAGGAAAAATCGCATTTTTCATGCCATAATTGACCCTCCGTTCACTTTTTTTTTTTTGGAAATCCCAGGGTAAATTTCTGCCGGTCACCCAACAGAGCAAACATGTCCATACGCAATAGCCCGCAAACCACGTATGGAGGTAAACCGCCCTAGGTAACCCATAGGCGACGGGCTCGATAAGCGCAAGGGCCCCAGGGCAAGACGAAGAAGTAAACTCCCCAGACCAAGCATCACCTGAGTTTTGAAACCACCCCCAGGGCAGGATAGGGGAGAAAACTCCCCTTACCAAGCATCACCTGGGGTTTGAAACTGGGTGGATTCTCACGTCCAAAGGTCTTGTGACCGCTAGGCCACACCCCCTTGCTTCCCTCTGTCCACTTTTGGTACTAAACATCTTAAAAATCTCACCAATATTTGTCATTTTGTCTCACTTTTCATATCCCCCGTTAGTTTTCTAACGGAAGTCCACACGTGTCAAGTATTTAGAGGGCATAAGTTAACGGCCACGTGTGGACTTCTGTCAGAAAACCAACGGGGTATGAAAAGTGAGACAAAATGGCAAATATTGTATGAACAGTGAGATTTTTAAAATATTTGGTATCACTCTAAGAATCACTCTCTAGCTTGTAGGATCAACCAACTTTATTCATTGACAATATAAAAAGACGACAATACTGCTTACCTCAATTTGTTGAATTTTACGAACACAATATATTCTGAGTATATTTAGTCAAGTTCATGCCACCTCACATATACTATTTTCAATATAATTTTTTATTCTGTATCACTTATACACACTATGTGTAGATGATTCACATTTAGTAATATATATTTCTAGAAATATTTTACAAATTTACCTTGTATTTATATTACGGCGTATAAGGTGAAACATAAAAAAATTAGAACAAATAATCCGAACAAGATAAGAACATGATTATGTATGAAGATATACTTAGGTTGTCCTATCCTCAAAAGTTGAAAATCATTCCTAATTTTTTGGTGATTAAAAAACAAATCATGTCCTCAATGATTTTGCAATGAGGTCCGGTTCATTGACTTTGTTCACAAATTGTGATGTGTGTGTATATATATATATATATATATATATATATATAGGGATATAGGGCAAATAGGCACATGAGGAGTTGGTGTCTTTTGCAGGCAAATGTTGATACTTCCGTTGTAGGGTTCGGTTTTATTAGTGTCATCTTTTTCTTTTTTCTTCTCAATATTTGACCTTTCCTTTTGTTTTGCAATCGGTTGCGAGCTAGATTTTTACCTTAAAATGATGACGTTACCATAATTAAAAATTATATTAGTGATATATTAAAATTGTCACTGAATATACAATAATCTTTGTTTTATCATAATGATTATTTTTAATAATGCGATTTTGTTAAAAAAAAATTCACTACTGACAATTACCTACACATGTTTAGTGATAACACAAATATATTGATGATTATATTTGTTGTCGCTAACTCCAATAGTGACAACTTATTTGTCATTAATTAAACTTGTATACTACTTTTTTGATTATTGAACTTGTGAAAATTATTTTGTGACAAAACGAAAATTCTCATCACTTAATGTATATAATTACTATTAATTAGTGATAAATTTGACATTGTCAATTCTTTACATCTTGTCTTTTTTTTTTTTATTGTGTCTTGTGTCGTTTAATTTTTCATTTCTTATATAAACATGTCACATGTATAAAATTCACATTATGAATGCATATATAATGAGATACAAAATGATACATCATATTAAAATGAAAAATCCGAGTCGGTTAGCATCAATGACTTATGGTGACTAATAATGTCTACAACAAGACACCTTCGGAAATCAAAATTAGATAATTAAATAAATGTGTTATACACACGTATATAAATATATATATATATATATTAGATAGTTAAATAAATGTGTTATACATATATATATATATATATATATTTGAGTAATGCTACTTTTTAGGGTTATTTGCGTCCCCCCCCCCCGAGGTATTGCACTTTGTCAAGGACCTCCCCTCATTATATTAAATTTTGGCATCCATCACCCTTATGTATAACTTTTTTTATATAATACCTATTTACCCTTAATTTTTTTGTCTATTTATTACTTTTCCTTTCTTTTTCTTCTTCTTTTTCTTACTAAATAGATCGGAAAAAAAAGAAATAGAAATTAAGCTTATGAAAATTCTTATTTATAAATAATCAAAATGATTAATATTGTTTAATTAAGAAATAGGTATAGCAAATAACGTATTAAACTTATTTTCATAAACTGAAATATTTGGTTTCTCAATTACCTTTGTATGGTTCTTGAGTTATATTTTAATATTCTATAAAAGTTTAAAATTTATTAATAGTATTCTTTATAACGACATAAAAAAATGTTATCTTTATAGATTTACATTATTACTTATAAATAAAAATCTGAAAATTGAAAGAATAATTTCTTTTTAGTTTCAAATTCCTGTTCTACTTAGCCAATTTGTCTCTTTTTATTTTTATTTTTTATTCTAAGTAGAATAAGACGAATAAGAAATAGAATAAATATATAAAAAAATTAACATTCACTCATGAAAAATATTATGATTTGAAAAATCTAATATGACAATGGACACAATTAATATAATGAGAAATATAAGTTATCAAAATAATATTTAGAACATCTTTATTTTCTAATGACACCATCTATTCCAGAGTCATTTATGTCTCTGTGAGCAAAGAGACTAAAGCGAAACTATTCTTTCAACCTGATTTTTTATTTGCAATAATCAATAATACAAACATATAAAGATAAAACCTTTTTTTTGTTTATAAAAATATAAAATAAAACAAAGCACTATTAATTTATTACAAACTTGTTTGAAGCATGAAAAATATAATTCGAGAATCACATAAAGGTAAGTGAAAAATTAAATATTTAGAGTTTATTTAACATATGCTTAATATATTATTTGTTAAAATTATTTTTAAATTAAAAAATATTAATCATTAAAAAAAATTTAAATGAGAAATGTGACAAGCTTAATTTCTATGTATTTTAGTTTGTATTTAGTAATTAGAGGAAAGGAATGGAAGGAAAAGTAGAAACTAGTAAAAACATAGGAATTAAGGGATAAAACAGGTAGTATATAATTTTTTTTTATACATAATGGTAGTGGATGTCAAAATATAATACATGCGGGGAGGTCCTTGCCAAAGTGCAATACCCCAGGGGAGGCGGACGCAAGTAACCCCTACTTTTTATGTACTACTAATTTTTTATCTCCCTTAGTTTTGATAAAAAAATCACTTGCAATTAATTAATTTTAATTATTTTAATACATCCATACTTTCTAAATCACGCGTGAAAAATCGATGGTATGAAAACGGTGACGTATATATCTATATATATATATAAAGTGAGGTAAATTTTTTTAAATAAATGTGTAACAATTCATTCTTTTAGGCAATCCGCAGGTTATAAAAAGATCCTAAAAGAAAGAAGATATTTGTGTGGGGGGTCCATGGATTAGACATGGCGGAGACAAGACCTTATTTGGGCATTTACTTTGAGATGAGGTGAAAGAGAGAATACGATGCTTAATTTGCTTTCTCTCTGCTTTTTTCTTTTCCCCTTTTTTCATTACACCGCACAATTTTCTTTTATTTTCTAACTTTATTTTCCATTAAAAGAATAATTGAAACTTTCTTTTTCTTTCTTTTTTGACAAATAGTCAAATGTTTTGGTGTATTTTTGTTGCTTGCTTTGCAAGACTAGCATAAACATTATAGTATAGATTCTTTTTTCTGCCATCCTACGAAAATTATGTCGATGTCGAGGGAATTGGGAAAAATATAACTTTTTAATAAATTTTGTTATTTGTCGGATTGTCAAAGAAGAACACTTCTCTGAGAAAATTCTAAGTCAGATTGAGTTTGACTGAAATTGAGCTAATTACAAGACTAATGAATACTTTTGTCGTGTCAATAATGTATACCTTAAAATGCGAAATGTTATAAAACTTATAATGTGTTCACTTGACCAAACTTGGTCCGAGAAGAATTATCCCTTGTCAAAGATAATAATTTACATTTAACTTTTATGGGGGCCTTATGTAATACTTAGAGCTTGAAATTGCATTAAGAAGCTTGAAAGACAACTTGTTTATGTTATTATGATTTTAAAGGGCAAAGCAAAGAGCATATATTTCCAAACATAAGTATAGCCAAATTAGTCAAAAAAAATGACCTTTTTTTCTTGGCCAAATTACCAAGAAAGAAAAATCTACCACAATCTCCTGCACCTCGCTTTTTATTTTTCACGCAAGATTCTTTCTTTATTTATAGGTAATATATCTTTACTATGTGGCCCTATAACCACGAAACCAAAGGAGGGAAACTATAATTAATTTGCAATGCACCACGATTTATTAATTTTTATATCAAGGAAAATGCCTTACACAAAAAGTAGACTATAGTATAATATTGTCCCAAGAAAAATTATTGGAAGTTTAACCTTTAAGTTGAGCCATACAAATCCACCATAAAAAGGGCACCAAAGTCAATATTTCTCATTTGACAAGCCATTTTTCATATATAAATACACATAAATTTAATCCACGACGATGCTGCGAAATTCTAGTCTGAATCGAGTTCAGCCGAACCTAAACTAACAAATTGACGAGTCAGTTACCCTTGTCGATCATATCATTATTATACAATCCGAGAATCATAATAGTATAACACTTATCTTGTGATTAGGCGTAATTGTCTCTCCAACGAAATTTATACAACAAGATATACAACAAGTATCTATGTTTTTATTTTCCACCGAAATTTATACAACAAGATATACAACAAGTATCTATGTTTTTATTTTACATCCACCGATTACAAAATTATTAAACACTTGACGTACATCTACATACTCAAACATTAAATATAACATTCAAACTTCCATGCGAAGTTAATTGTTATTTCTTTCTTTCTTTCCCTTTGGGCACTAGTCCTCAACAAATGTGAATGGAAATTTCAAAACCTCCTTTCCATCCACTACTTTTATTGAAATTTCTTCTCCCTTCTCTCCTCTTTCTCTCTCTCTCTAGAATCTCTCTCTCCCTTGGTGCCTTGATTTTCTCTCTCATTTCACCATTATTGGTTAATGGATATTGATCCCTTGTGGTCTCTTGGGGGGTGCAGCAGGTTTTACATTTCCAAATTGCATGGCAAAAACACTCAAAATCATCTCTTCATCATCATCATCATCATCAAAATCATCAAATCTTGAAATCTCCATAAAATTGCACCATTTCTTCCTTCTCTCTCTAGCCCTTCTCTTCATCCTTCTCCCACTTGTGAACTCCTCAAAACCCTCATCAAATATGCCCTCAAATCCTCTCTCTCATCAAGCCCTTCTCTCTCATCAAACCCCTTCTCCAAAAACAATGGATTTTCAACCTAGAAAGAGAAGAAACCCTAAATCCAAAAAAAGAGAGTTTGAAGCAAGTAATCATGAAGTTCCAAGTGGACCAAACCCTATTTCCAACAGGTAATTCATTAAATCACTTTATTTAATTTGGAGCCCTGATCAAGAATTTTTTATGTATGTGGAAGCTATATATATATATATATATATATATATATATATAGTTAGATCAGATGCTTGCTAGCTGCTGTGGGGAAAGAAGAAAAATTTTGTAACGCCGTTAAATATTCCGTTTGCCATCTCAGTATCGCCATTAATGCTATACTTGTCCTGAGTGAGAAGTTTGTTACTATTTTGTTCTCGTTGTCATCATTGTTAGCATCATCTCGTTTTTTTCCCTTTGTTGTGAAGTATTTTTCCTTGTTTTCTAGAATTGTATAGCTTTGAGAGACACCCCAAATTTATTATTATATATAAATATATATTTGTATGTATGTATTGAAATCTATTGCTATATGTCTGGATGATGATGTTGGAGTTTCATCTTGCTGCATGTGGTATTTATATGACAAATTAAAGGAAATATGAGCACAAAAAAATGAAAAAGAAAATGTAATATATATGTTTTTATTTTCTGTATTCATACTAATTATTTTATCTCTGTTAGTGTATATTTATTATACATATAATTTAGCCCAGTCTTGTATAGTTAGGACCTATGTAGACTTATATATTTAGGGTTCTTTATATTCTTGTATCATCTTTCACATAACATACGGAGTTCTATTGGTATCAAACTATCAGTCATCGGGTAAAACGAACTTGTGACTTCCCATCATCACCCATCGTCACCACGTGCTTGAACTCTATCAATCTCTTTTCATTGTTCTCCTTATACAATCATTTTTCCTTATCCAAACCAAAGTTAAAATTTGCCATAACAAGTGTTGGTCATGAGCCGCTGAGAAAAATTGTTGATATGTGTATGTTTTTAAATTTTAGTATTATAATTTTTTTTTATGGGAGAGGGGGTTTGTCTTTTGGATTTCTGGTTTAGGGTTTCAGTGCCAAGGTATAAGGGAAATATGGTCTGAGGGAAAGAGGAGGAGTGCTATCAAAAGTGGAAAGATGAAGGAAGGACTTTTCTTTTGACTCAATAATTATTTGAATTGGCTTTGGACTTTGCTTTTGTCTTCTCACACATTATCCAAGAAAAGTTGATACTAAAGCCATTATCACCCCATCATTTCATAATCACCACTCCTAGATTTGATTCTTACCAAAGTAGAAGAAGTGCGTGCATGCATACGTGTTAATTGAGTTTAATAATTCGAATATGTATAATTGTCTATGAGAATTGTACATAATATATTTTACTGCATAAGAGATATAGACATTAGGATTATTGAACTTATTCTAAAATAAATTTTAAAATAATATACATGCACCGACATGATATGATTTATTATATTGTTTGATAACTAAATTCTAAGCAAACATTTAACGGGCATCTATTATGGGGTGATACTTGGTGGCTCTAGAAGTCTAACTCTCGAAATTTATCCATCACACAATTGATTAAAATATAATAAAATATATATATATATATATATATATATATTGGTGGATCTCACACATGTTTTAACACTGTATGTAGTGGATATTTTCTTAAAATTGGACTCTTGGGAGCCACCAAGTATCACCCGTGATGTACAAGGATTCAAATTTTTTATTTTAACTAATTTACTACAATATTATACAATACTCGTCATACTTTTATATGATCTATGTCTCCAAGTATAGCATCTAATAGACCTTTTTTGATGTTCAACAATTAAGCAGTTCGTATTAGAAAATAATTAGGATTCGGACACAGTTCAATATTTAGTGACACATTTTGTAGACTAATTATCAGAAGTCCTATGGATTTAAAGTTATTCAATAATGTCAATTGTTTATATCAGATAGATTTTTTGAAAATTTTATTATATGAATTGCTATAATTTTTTCTTGAAATTAAGAATTTTGAAAGATTCTAAGAACGATCTAGAATTCAAATGATGAAATAAGTGGTATTATTGTAGATCCAAAGCATCTAATAGGAAATTGGAAGTTTTACTAAAAGAAAATACATACTTATTTTTTATGAATTTTGATTTTCGTAGCTTGTATTTACACTTTTAAGTAGGATATCACAAGATAAAAAACCTCCAGGTAAACCTCATTAAGACTTAATACGATTTATGTTTGGATAAAGTGACACTCCAAGTAAAATCCGAATAATGAACATAAGGTTTAAACATATATCTTTGATGACCATACCCACAAAAAATAGCATTTACGTGACACATTATCATATATTTATGGGTGAATTACATGCACCTCCCTTACTTAGTGCTAATTGCCAAACTCTCCCAATCTTTAGATAAATTATAACGAGACCCCTTTAAAGAGTCTATTTGTAAGATTTACAGGACGTGAAATTATAAGAATTTTTAAATACACAGAGAGAATTTATATTATTTTGAAAATGTCAAGGGAATTTCCATAATTAACACTAAACTGAGCGTTCTGCAGGTCATTTCTCTATATTTGAATTTGAATTGGTTTCCATTTTTTTGGTGAGATAACCTTTGTTCAACCAAATCTCTTCATTCATTGTCTGGGTTTTCGATTTATAACCTTTTGTAGCATCAAAGATAGTTCTCCTTCCATTACACGAGTAGTAAGTAGTAACGCATAAGATGATAAAACATAATCATCCTAGAGTTAAAAATTGGACGTGAGAAAAGCAATTATTAGGAAGTCTAGACTCAGTATAATCGCAATCATACATGTGAGTCCACCAATCCAATAATTGTGATAGCCTCTCGAGTCCCGAGATGATCCGAAATCAAACTCAAAATCAGAAGGAGAATAGTGCAATTAACAACTTAGCAAATGCGTTCGGGGCACCTTCCTTACATGACAAGACATACAAATAAGCATTCATAATCACCCTTGCATATTAAGAAAGCAAATTGCTATTTTTTTATATAATTATAAAGCAAGTTCCTATAGGAAAAATTGATGAGACTACATGTTACACGTGAAATATGACGGACTCAGAACACGGTTGTGAGCCGACCAATGTGTTGCTAACAATCATCGTTAAATAAGCAGCAGGAGCAGCTAAACGCATTCGTTCGTCTGCACCTGGCGCACTAAACTCGTAATAAGCATTGTTTCCATAAGTAATCTATAACATATAAACTAAATCGAAAACAATAATGTTCTCATCAGCCATCTATGAATAAATCATTACCCTTTAGTTTTAACTCTGTGCTGCATTCATATGTCCATATCTTTGCATCACTCTCCTAGTTGCTAGGGCAGCAGCTTCACTTGCACGCAACGTCCCAGTTGCCATTAGTGCAGCAAACTCACTGGTAATCTCTTCTTGAACTTTGCTCCGAGCATCTCCGAGTGGGTCCCGACCAACATCATTATCCGACTGCCTTTCAGCCTGTTGCTCTCCATTTCTTGTTTTTTCATCTTTCGTTTTCGTGAATTGAGCATTATCAGCACTGGTTGATTTGGTATCAGTACTTCCAGCTGTCTGAATAGATGAAGCAATGGTAGAGTGCCTGAATTGGGGTGCTTGGGGAACTGCATTTGCCCTTAATGTCGTCTCTAATTGTTGTATCATAGGCACTGCATAAAAGAACATCAACTAAAATAAGCCAACGGCATTTAGAGACGAAAGTAGTACATATAAGGGTATATTACATAACACCCCTGTATGAGACACTAATTATGGAAAATACCCAAGGTCTGAGAAATTACCATACTTTCTATTGTTAGTAAGAGCATATTACAATTTTACCCCGTCAGTAAAAATAAAAGTAAAAGTATATTACAATTTTACTCTGTTTTTCAAGCTGCCAAGAGGTGTCTTGATGATTTGCAAAACCTCGGGAGCTCATGATAATTACCCAATAAGTGAGGAGTGAGCATCATTACTCATAATCATCACATGATAGAGAGAGAGGAGAGACACAAATACGAACAGAGCAAAGAAGGGCATACTTATAATTATCGTACGAAGAAGAAGGTACTTACTCATAAGAGCGCCCATGGGGCTGCTCATTACTTCATTTGGTAGATTCAAAATGTAGTCGGGTATTGAAGTGCCAACCAGAAACTGAGCAACCTCATTACTAAAATTGTTGCAGTTATGTTTCAGCAAACTGTAAGTTTCAGCTGTGAAGCGAGGACGAATCTCTTCTAAATACATTTCAAATACATCCTTAGGCACATGTGTAATACCAAGATCCACGACTCGAATTGGAGTCCCATATGGGGTTGTCCCTGCCGGAGCACTTTGTATGCCACCTCCAAAATAGTATTCATTTCCATAAACCACTATTCCTGTATGCCTGCAAATTTGAAGTAATACTGCATAAATACATAACATTCACTAGGGACAAAATCAAGCCTGGAACGAGCTGAAGAGAATACAAGTGGAAACTAATGGGATAAGTCAATACTTCAATGAACTACAAACACACAATATGAAGTTGATGGTAATTGCTTTTAGTATATAAGTTTCAATTTTACAACAAATTCTTAGAGTGGCAGGTGGGTAAAGAACGAAACTGTATGTCATCAGATACTCAATGATTTCAGTCATTTAAGCATCAACATGCAAACGGGATTAGATAACAAACTAGTATATCCTATTCCAAGTTCATACTCTTACGTGGTTGAAATGCAACAATCGTTATAATGAAATATGACCCTCACCATATGCCTTCAATAGCCTTCCCCAAAAATGTTGTAGATAGTTGTCTTGCAAGACCCTGGCTTAAATCATACACGTTCAAGGAGACCTTGTAACCCTCCTGTAATAACACAATGATTTGTAAGTTAATACGTGTATCCCCTAATATCCTTCTTTCTTCCCCACTAACTACATCATACTTCCAATGGATCAGATACAAAATGGGATGTGTGTACCTCAGCCATGTCCAGACAGTCCAACGAGAAAAAATGTAATCAGGAATGTAGCAGGGCTTTATATTCAACTGAATTAGAGGATGACCTACAAAACACAGTCAAACCTGCAATTAGAAGGCAGAAAACGTACCGACCACAATAAACCCAGAAATAACTGTATAAACTGAAAAAGAAGGTAATACAGCAAAGTTGCTTTCAATATAAGTTTAAGCACCATGATACACAAAGATCCAAGTATGAAGCTGACCCGGATACAAGTGAATCGGATCCTCAAATGATTAGTCCAAATCAGATTACCAAGAGGCCCAGACGAGCAAATATTAAGCCCAGCTGGATGAAAGACTACTATTAAAAATTCTAGTCCAATTGTTAATGTTTCCTTCCTTAATCTTTATTTTCATTAAACGAGATATGGTCTTTATTTTAATTAAAGAGGTATGGTGTTGTTTATTTTAATTAAAGAGATATGGGCACCAGCATGTGGTCCTCACTGTCAGAACATAAAATCATGTATTTATTTTGGAAAACAGCATGAATGGAGCAGAGAATATTTTGGTGTCTAATTTCTTTCTTCCCTTTTCTTCTGGAGTCGTCCCTGCTCTAATTGGGAGTTAAATCTGCCATAGCTAACCTTATCACTGGTGCTTTCATTGTCGTCCTCAATGCCTCAAAAATCAACTCAAGCACTTGAAGATGCCATTCTTGCTCTCACCGAACGCCTCACCCTCCTTCAAACCTCCATGGATGAACGCCACGAATCCCTCGTCAGTGCGGTTTCAGATCTCCAAAACCATATCGCACACCTTCCTTCTTCTTCCACTTCTACAACTCCTTCACCACCTCCTCCACCTTTCACCCTCATACTCCTGTCACTCACATGACTTCCCTTCTTCTCCTCCCAACGGCCTTAAACTACACATGCCCTCCTTCGATGGATCTAACCCATTGGAATGGCTCTTCCAGGTTGAACAATATTTCAAATACTATCACATCTCACCTGAAAACCGCCTGGATCTGATTCCCTTCTCCATGAAAGGCGACGCCCTATGTTGGTTCCAATGGATGTATAATAATCGCCAGCTCTCTTCTTGGGATTCATTTATTCGGGCTTTGGAGTTACGTTTTGGGCCGTCCACGTTTGATAATCACCAGGTCACTCTCTTTAAGCTTCGTCAGTTGGGCTCCGTCACTTCTTACCAGGCTGAATTTGAAAAAATATGTAATCGAATCGTGGGTTTGGACCCTGAAGCCATTTTGAACTGCTTTATATCGGGCTTAAAGGTAGATATCCAACGTGAGTTAGCTATTTTTCGGCCTGCCTCCATCTCACAAGCTATTGGGCTTGCCAAGCTCATTGAGTCCAAATACAAAGATCCACGACCCATTTTTCAACCTAGTTATAAACAGGCCCTGCCACCACCAATCTCCACCCCTTTGTTACCCGCTCCGCCGACGAAAACACCCTTCCCGATCCGCCGTTTAACTCCATCTGAAATGCACGACCGGCGGGCCCGTGGCCTTTGTTTTAACTGTGATGATAAATTCCAACCCGGTCACCGTTGCAAATCCAAACAATTCCTCCTTCTCCTAGCCGACGAAGCTGACCCACCAGACATACTTCCTGACTACGCTGATCACCCTCCACCGCCACCACCAGATCGTTTTCTCCACTCTGAAATTCCATCTGATTCTATACATTTTCAACTTTCCTATTCCGCTTTATCGGGATCTGTTTCCCCCCGCACCCTCCGTCTCAATGGGCTCGTTCACGAACACTCTGTCTCTGTGTTGGTTGACTCGGGTAGCTCTCATAATATTATGCAACCTCGAGTCGCTGCTTTTCTTCAATTGCCTGTTATCGCTCTTCCCACCTTCTCCGTCTTAGTCGGAAATGGGGCAACTATACACTGCTCTGGTTTTTGCGAAAATGTTCTCATTTGTATTCAACAACATAAATTCACACTTCCTTTTTATGTGCTCCCCATTCATGGAGCTGATTTGGTTTTGGGTGTCCAATGGCTACAGTCCCTCGGCCCTTTTGTTTCGGACTATTCAATACCATCTATGCAATTCCATCACCATGGCCAACTTATCACACTAACTGGTGATAATTCCCCTAAACCATCCCCCGCTTCTTTTGCTCAAATTTGTCGCTATATGTCCACCAACTCAATTGCTTCTTTCCATGCATTTACAATTCTTCCTATGGATTCCCAACCACCTCACCAATTCACGGTTCCTGAACTCGAACACCCCGTTCCCACAGATATTTTTCCACTCGATCTCTATGCTCTTCTTCCCAATTCTCTTCTGTTTTTTCACTTCCCTGTGGGTTGCCCCCTTCCCGACCACATGATCATCATATCCATGTTCTCCCAACAGCCACACCCGTTAACATCAAACCATACCGTTACCCGCACTGTCAAAAGGATGCTATGGCTAAATTAATTTCTGATATGTTGCAGGATGGCATCATTCGCCCGAGTACTAGTCCTTATTCTTCTCCGGTTTTATTAGTTAAGAAAAAAGACGGGACATGGCGTTTTTGTGTCGACTATCGTGCACTTAATGCTATCACTATTCCGGACAGATTCCCTATTCCTACGGTAGACGAGTTACTTGATGAATTATTTGGTGCTACGATTTTTTCCAAAATTGACCTTCGTTCCGGGTATCACCAAATTCGAGTTGCTCCGGATGACATTTTTAAAACAGCTTTTCGTACTATCGATGGTCATTTTGAGTTTTTGGTTATGCCCTTCGGGCTTTCGAATGCTCCCTCAACTTTTCAATCGGCTATGAATGCTCTTTTCAGTTCTCTTTTACGTAAATTTGTTTTAGTTTTTTTTGATGATATTTTGATTTATAGTTCAGATTGGGCAACCCATTTAACACATTTGCAGCAGGTCTTACAACTCTTGGATGATAATCAGTATTATGCTAAATTTGCTAAATGTCATTTTGGAGTTTCTTCGGTTGATTATTTGGGCCACATCATCTCTGGTCAAGGGGTAGCAGCCGACCCCTCTAAGCTCATGGCTATTCGTGATTGGCCTATACCTCACTCACTCACGGCTCTTCGAGGATTTTTGGGCCTCACGGGGTACTATCGTCGCTTCGTTCAGCATTATGCAACGATAGCGGGGTCTTTAACGGATCTTCTCAAATCACATACATTTACATGGACTGATTCAGCCCATCAGGCTTTTTGTGCTCTCAAATCTGCTATGTCTACTCTACCAGTTTTGCAACTACCAAATTTCACTATGCCTTTTGACATTACAACGGATGCATCAGCGGTGGCCATTGGGGCCGTGTTATCCCAGCAGTCTCATCCTATTGCGTTTTTCAGCAAAAAAATGTGCTCCCGCATGCAGTCTGCCTCTGCCTATGCCCGTGAAATGTTCGCAATTACAGAATCTGTCAAGAAATGGAGGCAGTACTTATTAGGGAGGCGATTTCGGATTTATACGGATCAGAAAAGTTTACGCAGCCTTCTTACTCAGACTATCCAAACCCCGGAGCAACAGAAATGGTTAACGAAACTGTTAGGATATGATTATGAAATATTATACACACCTGGTAAATCGAACGTTGTGGCTGACGCTCTATCCCGCATACACCATCCCGCACCTACTACACTGGCTTCTTTTTCATCTTCTACACCCCTGCTATTAGACCAACTTCGAAACTTCTATACTCAACATCCCGCAGGTATTGCTTTCCTCTCCAAACTTCAAACTACACCTGCTATGCATACAAATTTCACCATCAATCACAATATTATTTATTTCCGAAACAAAATTTTTATCCCTTCAGAATCAGATCTTCGCCAAACCCTCCTCAACGAATATCACTCATCTCCTTTAGGTGGTCACTCCGGGTCAAAGCCACTTTGGCTCGCCTCACTGCCACTTTTTCTTGGCCTCACATCCACTCCGACATTAAAACCTTGATTGCCTCCTGCCACACTTGCCAACAAAACAAATATTCTACCCAAAAACCACTCGGCCTACTCCAACCCCTTCCCCCACCAGAAAACGTATGGGACGATTTATCAATGGACTTCATTACTCACCTTCCGGTTTCTCAAGGAAAAACAGTCATTTGGGTGGTTGTTGACCGTCTCTCTAAATACGCCCACTTCATTGGATTACCCACCAAATTCACCGCCACTTCTCTTGCCTCTGTCTTTGTTGTTGAAATTTTTCGCCTACACGGGATGCCAAAGTCAATTATCAGTGACCGCGATAAATTATTCATTAGCCAATTTTGGCGTGAATTATTCAAATTAAGTGGCACAACTCTCCGGTTCAGCAGCTCCTATCATCCACAAACCGACGGTCAGACGGAGGTACTGAACCGCTGTCTCGAGACTTACCTTCGTTGTTTCGTTAGTGATGAACCCCATCTCTGGTTCCGTTTCCTCCACCTCGCTGAACACTGGTACAACTCGTCATTTCACACTTCCATCGGCATGACTCCATTCCAAGCTTTATACGGTCGATCACCGCCGTCCATTTCCTCATACATTGCGGGATCTACCCCCATCGCCTCTTTGGATGATGGCCTGCAACAACGCCAGACCATGTTAACCACTATTAAACATAATCTGGGCCGTGCCCGTCTCCGTATGAAACAACAAGCTGATACTCATCGTCAAGATCGTACCTTTACAGTCGGCGAGTGGGTTTACCTCAAACTTCGACCTTATCGCCAGATTTCGGTTCAGATCCGTCCATCACAGAAGCTCTCCAAGCGTTTCTTTGGCCCTTTTCAAATTCTCCGACGGATCGGCGCTGTTACCTACGAATTAGATTTACCGCCGACAGCTCGAATTCACCCCGTGTTCCACATTTCTCTCCTCAAGCCTTGCAAAGGCCCACCGCCTTCTCAGATCTGCACACTGCCGCCGAACGTCGTCGAACATCAACCGGAAATTCGGCCCTTGAAGATCCTTGCCCGTCGTGATATTCACACTCCTCATGGGTTTCAGACACAAATTTTGGTTCAATGGGAAACTCAAGAAGAAAGTGAAGCCACTTGGGAAATTTTTGAGACTTTTCGTCTGGTGTATCCAAGCTTTGACCTTGAGGACAAGGTGCTTTCAGATGGGGTGGGTAATGATACACAAAGATCCAAGTATGAAGCTGACCCGGATACAAGTGAATCGGATCCTCAAATGATTAGTCCAAATCAGATTACCAAGAGGCCCAGACGAGCAAATATTAAGCCCAGCTGGATGAAAGACTACTATTAAAAATTCTAGTCCAATTGTTAATGTTTCCTTCCTTAATCTTTATTTTCATTAAACGAGATATGGTCTTTATTTTAATTAAAGAGGTATGGTGTTGTTTATTTTAATTAAAGAGATATGGGCACCAGCATGTGGTCCTCACTGTCAGAACATAAAATCATGTATTTATTTTGGAAAACAGCATGAATGGAGCAGAGAATATTTTGGTGTCTAATTTCTTTCTTCCCTTTTCTTCTGGAGTCGTCCCTACTCTAATTGGGAGTTAAATCTGCCATAGCTAACCTTATCACACCACTAAACAAAGACTGGTCATTACTCAAAACCAACACAGCATGCATGGAATAGCGTCATGTGTAAGTGTAACAACACAATCATTCTAGAGATGGCAGACTCGGTTTGAACACTCTAACAATAAAGAATATATAGTCATAAAAACAATAGTAAACTCAACCCCGGACAAAGCAATTTCCAAAACTCCAGTAAAATCAAATCCACACACATTAACAAACCCAGATGGAAATACATATCATGCATTATTCTTCTCCCCATAGTTCAAACACATTAACCAATCACACTGTATCAGTCTATACTTTTTAAAAATTTAGCAATTTCTCTCAATTCTCAAATAAGTACCACACCAACCCGCAATTCTCACCTATATTTCAACATATCTAGTCTCATATAGTACATTATAATTAGACTAAGGGTGAGTTTGGCCCAGCTTTCACATAATTGATTATGAGATAATTGATTCTTGCAGAATTGATTACGACAAAAGCTAGGAAATGTCCAAAATAGATTATAGAAAAGGGCCAAATAATCATCAAAATAGCAGCATTTGGACTCTAAACGCAGATTTTAGCTTTTCAACCGACGGGTCAAACGCAACCTAAGATTATGGTTCTCTATTTTTCTCCCACCTAAATCAACAACGAAAATATGTTTCTCTATTTTTGGTATGTCCCGGTACACGGGCTGTGTAATCCTCCTCTTTCTCTATCTCTATGATTTTTTTTTGGTTTATATCAAGAGTTTCCCAGCGGAACGGCAGGAACTAACCCTTTCGAAGCGTAGAGATCACCGACCCAACAAAGTCTTTTCCATATACAAGGTCAGAATCGAACCGTGAACAAGAACTCAGTTATCTACCAACTTTGTTGTAGCATATTGGTCAATCTATATATATATATATATGTGTGTATATATAGACTCCTTTCTAATAATAACATAGAATTGTCGTTTCTTCGCGCAATTCAACGCCGGCAGAAACAAGGAAACTACTGAAAACATCAGATCAAAATAGTTCGCCCAAACATCATACTTCGTAAATCAAAATCCCAATAAATACAACAAAAAATAACAGAAAATAAGAGAATAATAAATCATTGAAATTAGTTTAGATTGTAGAAGAATGCAGCGTACCTGAAGAAGAGAGATTAGCAAAATAAAATCACCGCGGGAATACGCATTATATATATACACATATATATATATATATATATTATTAATTTCGCGTCGCGAATGGCATTCGCAAATTTTATAATGTGCGAAAGTGGTAGGAAAGATTCTCTATTACGACCTGGAGCTTTCTATTTCTTTGACCTTCTAGAAGCTGCCTGCCAATCATAATTCGACACGTCATGAATAGTTAGGGACAACGCCGTCCTCTCTCCTCTATTCCTCCACCAAGTCTTGATTAGTGTCTAATAATAAGGTAGTAATTTTATGGCGGATCGAGTTTTTTTATAATTCGGGTGTGTATCGTGTGAATATATTTTATAATAAGATAGTTAAATTTGATTTAATATAGATTTTTTTATATATGCGAACCAAATATGGATTGGACACTATCTATTTATCTATCTATATATGCAATACCACACTCAAGGACGGATCTAGAAATAAAATGTTGGGGGCCGAATTACCAATTTATTTATTTTTGACAAAGAAATTGTATGTAAAATTTTCAATTTTATTTTAGTTTTAATAGATGAGTAAAATAACAATAATTACATATAAAATTTTTGACTTTCAATAAAACTTATAGTAGTTTGAAAATATGCAAGCAAGTTTTGAAAAAGTTTTATCCAAATCGTATATGGTTCGTTTGTCATGAGAATTCATCTATAACAGACAATGTATCATGTTGACTTCCCCATATTTTGAGTGTCTAGTTATCATATGATCGAATAAGAAAATACATATAAAAGTATATGTTAGAAAAACATAGTGACTTTGCCTATTTGTTTTTAGATATACAAGCAATTAGTTTCAAAAACAAAGATTTGTTCATCACAACTCATAGTATAATTAAGTGAATCAAGAAATAACATTGAACAAAAAAAAAAAAAAAACAGATAAATCCTAAATAATTGAATGATGTGGGTAGTTTTTTTTTTTTTTTTTGTCTTTAGATATGTCGATATTGTACTTTTTCTTCTCAACTTCTTATAGATATTAGGAAAAAACAAAATCTAATTGTAATCCTAATAAGTATAGGAGAGAAATTGAAAAATAAACAGAGTTGATAATTTAACTACCTTTTTGACCTTTCTTACATTTCTTGATTCAAAGTAAATATACTAACGGGGGTTGGTCCGAGTGGTAAGCAGCTCGATTCCGCTTAAGCAAGGTTTTTGGTTCGAGACCTTGTGAATGCAGAAAACCTCCGTTGGGAGACTCACCCACCACTGCCAGGTTTGCGACCCGGGTCGGATCCGGATATAGTCAAGGAAAAGCTCCGGTGAACCGGGTGGGCAAAAAAAATAAAAATTCAAAGTAAATATTTTTTAATTAAAAACAAGTATCTATTAGAAGAAAATAAGACTTCATTTCCAATTCCGTGATTACTTTATCAATTCATAATAAGTATCTTTTTAATTAAAAATAGTTATCTAAATAAAAATTTTAAAAAAGCCATATTTCCACACATCCAAGTCGTATATGGTGTTCGTTTATCATAAAAATTCATGTATAATAGGCAATGTATCATGTTTACTTCCCCATGTTTTGAGTGCCTAGTTATCATATGATTGAATAATAAAATACATATAAAAGTATATGTTAGCCTATTTGTTTTTAGATATACAAGCAATTAGTTTCAAAAACAAAGATTGTTCGTCACAACTCATAGTATAATTAAGTGAATCAAGAAATAACATTGAACCCAAAAAAAAAAAAAAAAAAACAGATAAATCCTAAATAATTGAATAATGTTGGTATTTTTTTATTTTATATGTTGATGTTGTATTTTTTCTTCTCAACTTCTTATAAATATTAGGAAAAAACAAAATCTAATTGTAATCCTAATAAATATAGGAGAGAAATAAAAAAATAAATAGAGTTGATAATTTATCTACTTTTTTCCCCTTTCTTACATTTCTTGATTCAAAGTAAATATTTTTTAATTGAAAACAAGCATCTAAATTAGAAGAAAATAAGACTTCATTTCCAATTTCGTGATTACTTTTTCAATTCATAATAAGTATCTTTTTAATTAAAAATAGTTATCTAAATAATTTTTTTTTAAAAAAAGCCTTATTTCCACACATCCAAGTCGTATATGGTGTTCATTTATCATAAAAATTCATGTATAACAGATAATGTATCATGTTGACTTCCCCTTGTTTTGAGTGCCTAGTTATCATATGATTGAATAAGAAAATACATACAAAAGTATATGTTAAAAAACATAGTGAGTTTGCCTATTTGTTTTTAAATATACAAGCAATTAGTTTCAAAAACAAAGATTTGTTCGTCACAACTCATAGTATAATTAAGTGAATCAAGAAATAACATTGAACCAAGAAAAACAGATAAATCCTAAATAATTGAATGATGTCGGTAGTTTTTTTTTTTTTTTATATGTTGATGTCGTACTTTTTCTTCTCAACTTCTTACAGATATTAGGATAAAAACAAAATCTAATTGTAATCCTAATAAATAGAGGAGAGAAATGAAAAAAAAAATAGAGTTGATAATTTAACTACCTTTTTTTCCCTTTCTTACATCTCTTGATTCAAAGTAAATATTTTTTAATTGAAAACAAGTTTATAAATTAGAAGAAAATAAGACTTCATTTCCAATTTCGTGATTACTTTTTCAATTCATAATAAATATCTTTTTAATTACAAATAGTTATCTAAATAAAAAAAAATTTAAAAAGCCTTATTTCCACACATCCAAGTCTTATATGGTGTTCGTTTATCATAAAAATCCATGTATAATAGACAATATGTCATGTTGACTTCCCCATGTTTTGAGTGCCTAGTTATTATATGATTGAATAAGAAAATACATGTAAAAGTATATGTTAAAAAAACATAGTGACTTTGCCTATTTGTTTTTAGATATACAAGCAATTAGTTTCAAAAACAAAGATTTACTCGTCACAACTCATAGTATAATTAAGTGAATCAAGAAATAACATCAAACCAAAAAAATAGATAAATCCTAAATAATTGAATGATGTCGGTAATTTTTTTTGTCTTTAAATTTGTTGATGTTGTACTGTTTCCTCTCAACTTCTTATAAATATTAGGAAAAAACAAAATCTAATTGTAATCCTAAAAAGTATAGGAGAAAAATAAAAAAATAAATAGAGTTGATAATTTAACTACCTTTTTCCCTTTCTTACATTTCTTGATTCAAAATAAATATTTTTTAATTGAAAACAAGTATCTAAATTAGAAGAAAATAAGACTTCATTTCCAATTTCGTGATTACTTTTTCAATTCATAATAAGTACCTTTTTAATTAAAAATAGTTATCTAAATATTTTTTTTTCTAAAAAAAGCCTTATTTCACATATCAGAGAGTTAGGAACGCAATCCAAACCCCTGACCTTCCCCCAAATGGGTTAGCACTTAGCACCAAGCTGGTGCCTACCAACTCTGCTGGAGTTCCTATGTGAATGAGACAAACAACATTTATTTTATACTTTATTCTGGGGAGCCATAGCATAATAAACATATATATAACCGATACTAAAAATTTAAAATTTCTGCCTGCCCCCCTGAATCCGTCCCTGGCTACACCTGCATTGTTGTGGTGTTATTTGATAATAATTTAATAATATTATATATTGTATGCAAATAATAAATATAATATACTAACATGTAAAATTACATAACTATCAATAATAATTTTTAAACAAAAAAGGCATAATTATAAAAGTTAGGGTAAAAACCATTACCCACCCGCACTTTGCTTGTTTTTACACTTTTTAATCTAAACTATTTTTTGTTACACTTTTTTAACATGTAAAATTACATAACTATCACTAATAATATTTAAACAAAAAAATCATAATTATAAAAGTTAGGGTAAAAACCATTATCCACCCGAACTTTGTGTGTTTTTACACTTTTTTATCTAAACTATTTTTCGTTACACTTTTTTATCCAAACTATTTTCGTTACACTTTTTAATTTCAACTTCATGGGTTTTACACTTTCTTATCTATTAACATATTCTGGCAGAATATTCCATCGGAGTTTCAACACATACAACGGAGTTAGATAAAAAAGTGTAAAAAAACACAAAATTTGGACAAAAAAAGTGTAAACAAAAAACAGTGTGGATAAAAAAATGTAGGGAAGATTGCACTTTTGGTCCCATAAGAGTTGCCCCAAAACACTTTTAGTCCCATAGGAGTGAAAAAGTGACACTTTTGGTCTCAAACATTAAAAAATGGATGGAAATGGTGAGTGCACGTCACACGCTCCGTTAGTCTTAAAATACAAAAAAAAGAAATTAAAATAAATTCAAAATATTAAATAAATAATAAAAAAACATAAAAATCGGAAAAAAGAAGAAGAAGACGACTGTTCATCTTCTTCGCGCACCCCCATCCTAAATATACTCTACCCCGCCATCACTGCCGCCACTGCCACCTCCAAATTCCCGTCCAAAAGCTTGACCCCCCAAATCCTTATTCACCATCGCAACTGAAAAACTCGCCGACGATGACAGAGGCTATGCTGGTATGGTGGTGGTTGAGACGACGCGGTTAAGATGGGTAGGGGGTTAGGGGGGGGGGAAGAAGATGGGTTTTGGGTTTAGCTTTGGAGGGGTTTTGGTAAGTGGCGGCGATGGATGTGGCGCTGGTGGTGGTGGGGCAGCGCGGGTTGTGGAGGTGGCGGGGGGGTGGTGGAGGTTGGGGGTGGGTTTGTGAAAAAGACGACCAACTCTTTTCCTTTCCTTTTCTTTTTTAATTTTTTTTGTTTTTTATTTATTTAATTAATATTGGATTTATTTTTATTCTTAAAATTAACTGCATGTGACATGCACTCGCCATTTTCCGTCTACTTTTTAAATTGGGACCAAAAGTGTCACTTTTTCACTTCTATGGGACTAAAAGTGTCCAAAAAAATTCTATGGGACTAAAAGTGTTTTGGGCCAACTCCTGTGGGACCAAAAGTGCAATTTTTCCAAAAAATGTAAAAAACAAAAAAGTTTGTTTAAACTCTACTCCGGTGGAATATTCTGCCGGAATATGTTAATAGCCTTCAAAGCTTCGGCGGAGCTAGATTGAATGACGCCAATATTAAGAGTAGGAGCAGTGAACGTGTCTCAGTGAAGTGCATCACTCTAGCCATGCCACAACAAGCTACTAGTTATGACAAAAGCGTTGATATTTTTATTTTATATCAATTAATCATATAATTACGAGACTCTTGTTATGCACCTACTTACTTAATGTATGTCCATCACGTGTAAATTTAATAAACTAGAATTGAACTACTTAAGCAACAAACACCTATTGCACCACGCCGACATCAACCTTGTGTAAATGAAAAAAAATACTTAAATGCACCGAGAGTACAAATAACAAATTAATGGGACAAAAACCACATCATCATCGAATGCAGTGGATAGTGACGTGCCTTCACCACCTTTGATCACCCAGTGCATTAAAGTATTGACGCTTCACTCAATTAAAAGGTGCTCAACATTTAACATACCACATCGCTATCCACCCAAATTACCTGACCTCCGAAGCTAATGCAGTCCCCACTAGATACTTGCCCGAACCTTAGTTTGAATCTACATCTATATATATAAGTTGCATTCAATTCCCCCCTCAAAACCTCAGACTCAGATTCCTACGTGACTGGTTTTCTAGCTATTCTTCGGAATTGTTGCATCTTAGTCCGATACTTTCACATATGTGAGTTTGTGATCTTCTTCACTGGAATTGTTGAATTCTTATACAATTTTCTCATTTATATCTTCATATTTAAATATTTGTTTTGAGCTAGGTAATAAAATTGGACAGTTCTTGAGAATTATCATCGGCTTTAATTTGTATGCTTACAAGTGTTTATTGTATTTGAATAATTAAGGAGAAGTGTAATTGAAGTCGAGATCGCGACGCTATAACGAATTTGATCGAACTCAGCATTCGAGTTCAATTTTGCTAATTTAACGGGATAACTTGATAAGACTTGGATAGATTATGACTTTCGGACTTGAATTGACAAACAAGAACTTGAATTTTTTTATTTTTTTTTATTTTTTTTTGGTTAAAATGCCATTTTATTAGCTGAATCAGCTTTTGATTAAGTGAATTTAGCTCAAATTCTGTGCTTTTGCTGTGAATTTAGTTCGAATTTGGTGTTGTGGTGCGAGGATCTTGCGTGGATCGTCAATACAGGGTTTTGTCTATCCAATCTGTAAGTTTATGAGTCCATCAACGTTTATTTATTTATTTTTGGAATTAGGGTTTGTGGTTTTGTCCTCGTCAGCACATTTCAATTAATGATTTTTCTAATTAAATTGCATTTGTGTATAATTTGGACTTGATTTTTCAGTGTAAGAAGAGTGAGTGACAGAGTAGTCATGGCGCAAAGTAATTGTGAAGCAGACAAGGTGTAAAGATTCTCTCCTTTTTAGTATAGTTTATTGTCTCCTTAATTTTCCACTTGAGGGAAAAGAATGGAAACAATAGAATATTTTCTACTTCACACTTTACGTTATTGTTTTCTTTGTAAAATATTGGATGTATTTCTAGTTATGCCAACGAACGTTTTAGAATAAATTAAAGGTACCTAATTGTGACATTGAGAAATGTTGTAGCTGACAAGTGGAGACAACTTGTCATTTTTGTCGCAAAAGATCGATTGATTTCTCTATTTGCTTCAAGCTTTTTTAGCAGGCTCTAAAAAAGATTCAGTTGTAAATGTGGTTATAAATGAACAAGTTATAAATAACAAGAGATGTACAAATTATGAATCATTTTGTGTTCCGACATGTAGTTAGATTTTCGAGCTTCACGTGTCCTCACCCAACAACTAGACTTCAGGTCGTAGTTGTGATAAATAAATGAATATTTAAAGATAACGAGAGTTGTACGGACCACATATCATCTGCATCCAGACGTGGTTAGATTTTCAAGCTTCACGTGTCCTCAACCAACGGCTGGGCTTCATGTCGGAGTTGTGATAAATAAATGGATATTTAAAGATAACGAGAGTTGTATGGACCACAGATCATCTGCATCGACACGTGGCTAGATTTTCAAGTTTCGTGAGTCCTCAACCAATGACTAAACTTCAGGTCGGAGTTGTGATAAATAAATGTATATTTAAAGATAACGAGAGCTGTACAGACCACATATCATCTGCTTTGACACGTGGTTAGATTTTTGAGCTTCATGTGTCCTCAATTAACGGCTGGACTTTAGGTTGGAGTTGTGATAAATAAACGAATATTTAAAGATAACAAGAATTGTACAGACCACAAGTCATCTGCATAGACATGTGGTTACATATCCGAGCTTCCCGTGTCCTCAACCGACTGTTGAACTTCACGTCAGAGTTGTGATAAATAAATGAATATTTAAAGATAATGAGAATATACCATGAGTCATCTGCATTGATACGTGACAAGATATTTGAACTCGACGTGTCCTCGACAAGCGGCTTCATGTCATCGTTGAGTGGGCCCGTCATGGTACCCCTGGAGCAACGCAAAGACCCTCAAGTGGACCCATAGTTATGAAGTATGGCAAGGGGCATTTGTGTAAAGTACAAGAATGGGCCCACATCACACACGCCTAGCCACTATCCACCCAATCCTCCCTCCGAACCTCCAAAGCTACAAAAATCCCCACTGTACACCTCCCCGAACCTCAGTCCGAACCTACACATTATATTTACGTATATATAAGTCGCATTTGATTCTCCCCCCAAACCTCAGGCTCAGATCCCTACCTGACCGCTTTTCCAGCTATTTACCGAAATTTGCGTCGTCGAGATATTTCTTATTATTATTTCAAGCTTCTTCACTCTCTTTGAGTTGTGTTTTCTTCTTCACGGTAAATTGTCAATAATTCTCCTACTGTTTTTCATTCTTCTCTTTTCAGATTTCAAATCTTCGTTTTGAGCAAATCTAAAAACTAATAAAATTGGATAATTCTTGAGAAGTTTAATTAAGTCAAAATCGCGATCACCGTAATGAATTTGAGTTCAATTTTGCTGATTTAACCGGATAATTTGATAAGAATCGGATTGATTACGGCTTTCGGACGTGAATTGACAAACAATTGTACGAAATTGAGATTTTTTTGTTTGATTATTAGCTAAATCAGTTCTTAATTAAGTGAATTTAGCTGAAATTCTGTGTTTCTGCAGTGAATTTAGTTCGGATTGGGTGTTTCGGTGCGAGGATCTTGCGTGGATCGTCAATGCAGGGTTTGATCTCTCCGATTTGTAAGTTTATGATTCCTTCAATTTTATTTTATTTTGAATTAGGGTTTGTGGTTCGGTTCTGTTTTACTAATTTCAGTTAGTGATTTTTTTGGATTATATTGCATGTTGTGTATAAGGACTTTGATTTTTTCAGTGTAAGAAAAGCGACTGACAGAGTAGAGAGTAGAGTTCTGTGGAGTAACTATCATGGCGCAGAGTAACTGGGAAGCGGACAAGATGTAAAGATTCTCTCCTTTTTAGTAAAGTTTATTGTCTCCTTAATTTTCCAGTGGTGGGAGAAGTAACAGATGAAACAATAGAATCTTTTCTTTTTCGTGTTTTGCGTTTATCTTTTCGTGTTGCAAAATATTGGATGTGTATATTATGCCAATGCACGTTTTAGCATAAATTAAAGTTACCTAATTGTGATATGTCGCGAAATGCTTTAGCTGACAAGTGGAGGCAGCTTGTCGGTTTTGTCATAGAAGATCGATTTCTCTATTTGCTTCATACTTTTTTGGCAGGCTTTCAAAAGGAGTTGTAAATGTGTTTTTATTAACTTATAGATAGATTACATCTGACGAAGACTATCGTTTTTTGATTTTTTTTTTGCCAGGCTTGATGTCTACATTCATGACTATTTGTTGAAACGAAAATTGCATAATTCAGCTAAAGCTTTCATGACAGAAGGAAAAGTTGCTACTGATCCTGTAGGTAAGGATTGTGTTATACATTATTGAATTGGGTGTTGTGCCGGAAGTTAGTCCGGACTGAGGTACTTTCTGCCTCCTGGTTTTAGAAAATGCATGCCATCGATTATATCTCAGTTTCTTACGAAGTTATTTTGATTTGAAGCTATTGATGCGCCTGGAGGATTTCTTTTTGAATGGTGGTCTGTCTTTTGGGACATTTTCATTGCAAGGACAAATGAGAAGCATTCTGAAGCAGCTGCAGCTTACATAGAGGTTTCTCAAAATTCTGCTAGACTAGATGCTCTTGGTTTTGTTGCATTGTTGATTATCGATTATCATCATGTTTGTACATGTATACATCCGCGAGTTAATGTGTTTTCTTTGTCACTTTTGACTCTATTTCAGACGCAACAAAATAAAACAAGAGAGCACCAACAGCAGCTCCAAATGCAGCACTTGCAACTTATGCAGCAGCGTAATGCTCAGTTACAGCGAAGGGATCCTAACCATCCTCCCCTTGGTGGTCCTATGAACTCGATGAACTCAGAAGGAATGAACGGACAGCCTTCTGCCAGTGTTTTGGCTATGAAAATGTACGAAGAACGTATGAAGCATCCTCATTCGATGGATTCAGAGACATCTTCTGGTCTTCTTGATGCTAATAGAATGGCACTTCTCAAGTCAGCACCCAATCAACAAGGGTAACATTGATATAGCCTAATTAGACTTCTCTGAATAGAAGTTATTCAGAAGTTGTTAATTGTGATATTATTGGTTCTACTGACCATTATTTTTTTATTTTTTTTTCGTGGTTGATTCAGTCAGTTGATACAAGGCAATTCTGGAAACATGTCTGCAGCCTTGCAGCAAATGCAAGGACGTCCACAACTAGCTACAGTAAATAACTGTTTATTTTGTTCGATATTCCCCTTTGGTTCCTTTTGTTTCCTTACCGAGCTCAACCTTGTGTGTTTGGTACTTTTAGGACATTAAAGCGGAAATGAATTTGGGTGGAACTCAGAAATCTTTGCCTATGGACCCGTCATCAATATATGGGCAGGCGATTCTTCAGTCAAAATCTGGACTTGGTGGAGCAGGTAATAGCAATGGTGTCCTCCAAGCTAGTTTATTGGTCATGGAGTTGTTCATTAAGTTTTTTTTTTTTTTTTCCTTTTTCTGTCCCAATGACAAGCTATTGAAGCACTTGTACAAGATGGCAGTGGAAGGTTAATCATACTTCAAAAAATTATCTTAGTATCAACGTACACTGCTGTCGTCGCGCTGATATATATGCATTAGTTTATGGTATACAAAACCTTGTACTTTTATGGTATGTGAATCTGAATTTGGAACTCTTAACAACATTTCTATATGTGATTTTATTTGGCATATATCACATATATGCTATTATTCTCAATATTAGAAAAATGCTTTTGTTCGTTGCATTATTCAGTGTTGCCATTGACTTCAGTACCTTTCTTTTTCTTAGTAAATGTAGTTTGCAAAGGCCCTCTCAGGCTCCACAGCTTCAGTTCTTCTATGTTATATGCAGTTTTATATTGCTCTTCTAAATCTGAGGTTGATTCCCATGTTGGTTTATTACACGATTTCAGGGTTGAATCCAGGGATGACTGGTCTTCCACTGAAGGGTTGGCCTCTAACAGTGAGTTTCTTGTAGCTTTATTTGTTCATCATTCGTTGGAAATATGGTGCTGATGCTTACTATCACCCAGGGAATTGATCAAATACGACCAAGTTTGGGTTTACAAGTACAAAAGCCCAATCTACCGGCTCAAAACCAGTTTCTTTTGTCTTCACAACAACAGCAGGCTCTAGCACAAGCGCAGGCGCAAGGGAACCTTGGTAATTCACATAACTATGGGTTTGGAGGAGTACCAAGGGCTAATTTTAACCCAAAAGATGGTCCACCTCCAAGAAATGATGGATCTATTTGCTCCCCTGTGCAAGCGAATTCACCAAAGGTTAATATTGCCCCTGATATTTATTGCTATATATATTACTTGTCTCCTAATCTTTAGCCTGTAAAAACAAGGATTTTTCCTGGTTAGACCTGATGCCAATAGCTGTATCAGAGAATTGAGTTGGTTTGACTGGGTTATCTGTTCGTCGTGCTTCTGTGCTCTGACGACTGGTCTAGGTTCTAAGGATGCAGCTGATAGCCAACCGTCCATTGAACAGGACATTCAGCTTAACTAGTTACAGAGAAGAAATGAATAGAACTTTTTGTTGTTTCCGGGAAAGCATTATGTGTTTTACATTTAATGTGTTCCATATATTCTTCGATATATTTCTCCTCATCTATCTATTTGTCTGTTGGGGGTACCCTCTTAATGGTTCTCTGAGAATTAATTATCTATTATCACTATGGACCAAATCTTTCATATAAACTAGTGGCTCGGTAAATACACTTCCTTTTTAGCGTATTGCTCATATGGTAAATTTATGGTGCTGTTCTTAATTACTAATTTCCTATTTATGGCCAAGTGTATTTTACTATATGTAATTACTCATTTCCTGTGAATTTATGCTTGTGCTTACTTAAACAGACATTGAATGCTTTCCTTCTCTATATTTGTGGGTTTTTTTGTTTTTTTTTCCTATTTGCTTGTTTTCATGCCTCTTATAGATTTTTGTTCCTTTCACTTTGAAGTAGAATTAGACTTTTCGTCGAACTAGGGTAGTTAAATGTGTATGATAAGCAATTTTGTCTTAATTCTTTCAAAAGATTGTTATTGGATTAGTGGATATGCTGATCAGAAAAGTTTTTAACAGCTTAAATTATAAATGATGACTTTTTACGCCTCAGAACAAACTAGAATCCCTAATTCCTAATGAATCATTTCTGGCCTCTGGGCAATTAAAAGTTTATTGTTTTGGAGCGCAGATCAAAATGGGCCAAATGCACCAGTCTTCCTCTCAACAACAGGATCAGTTGCAGCAGCAGCAGCAACAGCAATTGCAACAGGTAAATTCATAATTTTGTAGTTGTTGATCCCATTTTGTTGGAACAATGATAAAGCATTTAACAATTTATTAGTAGCAAATCATTGGTCAATTTTATATCTGCTCCCATCAGAATGCACAAGTTTTTACTGACTTTTGCATGAAGATAGAAAGGACATGACATGCTATTTGACTTGAAACAGAATAACCGGAAAAGAAAGCCGCACTCTTCATCTGGACCTGCCAACAGCACAGGTACTGCGAATACGGTAGGCCCTTCCCCAGGCACACCGCAATCAACACATACACCTGGTGACGGAATGACTGCTGCTAGCAGCCTGCAGCATGTCAATAGTGTGTCCAAGGGTATGATGATGTATGGTGCAGATGGAGCTGGTGGAATTGCATCATCTTCAAATCAGCTAGTAAGACTTATTCGATTGTAGTTTACTTTATGTATTTAAGTGTCCCGGTACCTAACTTCCAGATGTTGTACTAATTTGACACCTTTCAAAATCTTTACACTCACTCGTTAAACTTGGTATGGGTATTAACTTGCCTATTCGATTGGAACTTCATTTTTCTGAAATACTTTTTTGATTATTAAAACTGATTTACATATGAGATTGATCTTTATCTCTTATGGATATTATCTTCAACAAATTGGGAATTCTGAGTGTTGCAACTTGCATCATGAAATATATATTGCCTTAAATTCATGCTACTAATTTCTTCGTGAAGGATGACTTGGAGAATTTTGGGGATGTTGGTGCCCTTGATGATAATGTGGAATCTTTTCTGTCGAATGATGGAGGCGATGGAAATTTATATGGCTCCTTGAAACAAACTCTTACCGAGCATAAAACGGAGGCTCCTAAAGGTGGTGTGCTATGATTTCTATCCATGTTTCAATCAGCTTTTTAATGCAACTGCCACTGTCTCAAAGAGTTCTCTCTCGTTTATATTACTTGCAGGTTTTTCATTTGGAGAGGTTGGTTGTATACGGACAAGAAACAAAGTGACTTGTTGCCATTTTTCTTCGGATGGAAAGTTGTTAGCTAGTGCTGGGCATGACAAAAAGGTAACAGTCTGGCCTCAACCAATTTTCTGGGTATTTACGGCATAAATGCACAATTTGGGTACAGTGTCTTATTGTTGTTTATGCGTATTTATTATGGCTGCGATCCCCCTCTCTATTCCTATTTAAGCTTTACTATAAATAGCTTCTAGAAGTGAGCAATTTATTTATATGTTTGTTATCAGTTATGTGTTTTATCTGTTTCTAAGTGTTCTCTTTCTGTCATTTTTTCTTGAATTAGGCTGTCCTTTGGAACATGGATACTCTGCAAACAGAGACCACCCCAGAAGAACATCAATACTTGATTACGGATGTTCGCTTCCGGCCAAATTCAACTCAACTTGCGACTGCTTCTTTTGACAAATCTGTCAGATTATGGGATGCAGCTAATGTAATGATCTCTCTTCCTTTCAATCTGATGATTTTTCACTTATTAGACTGTTAATGAATCTAGGAATAATTGAAACTGTGAGATGCACGCCTATACACCCACATTCCGACATTTTAATTTAATTATTCATTATTGTGTCTACTTATTCGCTCTTATAAATCTTCATTTATATTTTGCAATTGGAAGTACTTATCCTATTTAACTTTTTCATGCAGCCAAGCTATTGTTTGCATGCTTACACAGGGCATGCTTCCCATGTCATGTCCCTCGACTTCCATCCTAAGAAGAATGATCTTTTTTGTTTCTGTGATAGTAACAATGAAATACGATATTGGAGTATCAGTCCGTTTTCATGCACTCGTATTTCCAAGGTTAGCCATCGAGCACTGATCTTCTAATCGCTTGCATCTTCATTTATGAATCTCTTGTTTTTTTAACTTGATCTTCTTAATTGCGTGGAGCAGCAAAGCGGCAGTGCACAAGTGAGATTTCAGCCTGTAACTGGACAGCTGTTGGCAGCAGCATCAGACAAGGTGGTGTCCATATTTGACGTTGAAAACGACAGGCAAACACATTCTTTCCAGGTCTGTGCATTTCTAATGACATCTTAGTTATACCTGGTGTTGAGCAACTAATGCAAGGGGTAATTACATGCACACCCTTCACTGTCTGAATAATTACCACAAGCCCCTGAGGTTCTGCAAATTACAGGACACTCCTTGTTAGATTCTGATAGCCCGAACAACCTCGAAAAGCAGGGATTGAAATTGTAATATGCTTTTTACAGCCAATGGTTTAAACTGTAATATGCAGGGGAAGTTATTGTAATATTTCTAAACCTCGGGGTGTTTTTCATAATTAGTGTCTTAGACAGGGTGTGTGTGTAATTTACCCTTGATGCAATGCTTCATGCAGTGAATATATTGGTATTTTGTGCATTTGCTATTTCCTTTTGGTTATATGTTAATTGTTTTGGTGATTCATTAGGGACATTCTGGTGTGGTGAACTATCTATGCTGGGATCAAAATGGCGACCTGTTGGCTTCTGTGAGTGAGGACAGCATTAAAGTTTGGTCATTAGCGTCTAGAGAGTGCATCCACGAGCTCAACTCCAATGGGAACCAATTCCATTCTTGTGTTTTCCATCCAAATTATTCTGAACTCTTGGTGATTGGAGGATTGCGGGTAACTCACGTCTCTCTCTCTCTCTCTCTCTCTCACACACACACACACACAAAAACACATTGTTATGGTCATTCTTATGAGTCCAGGTGACAACCATCTATGTGGTGGTGGAACTCATGTGGGGTCCACGATGCACAAATATTTATGATTATATTGAGAGACTCTGAGACATGGACTCTTAAGAATCACTCCATGTTGTACCAATTAGCCCTTTTAGTAGTTGTAACTGGTTATGGTAGACAACACCTTCCCTTCCTGATTTTTCACTTTTAAGTGAGTTCAGCAGGAATTGTCTTAATGCCATTACACCTGTACTTTTTCTCCCAACTGAAGTCTTTCAATATTTTTGGGTGGGTTGGACTGGAAGTATCTCATGGAAAGTTCAGGATTCTGATGGAAGTTGAAACTCGATATTGGTTTTGCAATTTCGTCATCTTTGAGTGGCTTCCTTTGTTTATGTTTCACATTATTCATCAAACTGTGCTTGCGGGTATTGCTGTCCCTCCACTTTGGCTCGTGTGGGTAATTCTTAGGAAGTCTCCACGTATGTCCCATCACATAGATGATTGTGATTGTATAGTGATTCATAGTCCAAGGACCTCATAAGAATAATCCAGTCCTACGTTCACCAGCATAATAGACATTGCATTGATGATATGTCCATAATTTTCTCCCTTTTTTTTCTTTTGTAATCTTAGATACTACATCGACGATAAGATATGTCGATAATGCTCGTTTTTCACCTTTTTGATGATTGTAGTCTTTGGAGTTGTGGAACATGGCTGAGAACAAAAGCATGACGGTTCCAGCACACGAGAACATAATCGCTGCTTTGGCACAGTCCCCTCTCACAGGAATGGTCGCCTCTGCTAGCCATGATAGTTCCGTCAAGTTATGGAAATAATCAGAATTGTCGATGTCAACGTGTTTGAGTTGCCTTAGCTTTAGCAAGTTTTCTTGGTCTTGTGTATTTGGGGGTGATCTACAGCCAGTCGAGAAGCACTTCAAACAGACTATTTGATGAAGAGGAAGTGTATTTAAAGGAGTCCGTAATAGGATCTTATCGTAGTAAAGGAGTTTGTATGAACTATTCAAAAAAGGGTAAAAATGACCATAATAATATAATATAAACTGATTTAATTTCGTAAAATTGGTATTCTTCTGCCAAAAAAGAAAAGAGATTTGAAAATCCTATGGTAGATCATATTCAATAGTCCTAATGTCTCTCTTTCACAATCGTAAAGTGTATTGTATGTGATTCACATATATATTTGCGTGCAAGAGATAAAAACATAATACGTTCTTGGATTATTGAACTTGGTCCGACATAGAATTAATATAAATTTGATTTAACATAAAATTACCCTTTATTGATCCGTAAATATACCCTTGAATTTTGCATGTTGGATCTTCATGATTTATTTTAATTGCTAAAAACCGAAGTCCCTGTAATAATAGTCTCTATTTTTCTCGCACAATAGTAAAGTGTATCGTGTGTGATTCGTACACACATTTGTGCGCAAGAGATAAGAATATAATATACTCTTATATTATTAAATTTGAATTGATATAAAATTAATTTAAATTCGACGTGGAATTACCTTTTAATAATCCGTGAATATACCCTTGAATTTCACATGTTGGGTCTTCATGATTTATTTTAATTGCTAAAAGCGCAAGTCCCTATAATAGTTGGCAAAATATATAAGTCCTGGGGCTTCAGGTTTTCTGAGGACTGTCAGTAACTCAGTATGGATTTTCCCAACTCTATCCAAAATATCATTATTATAGTTTGCATATAAAGCTGCTGAGCAAAAGCATGTGAAAGGCCCAACACTTTGTTGTATTCGGTTTTTTTTTTTTTTTCATCAGTGTTTTCACCGTCGATCGCAATGACTAATTTTTTCATTGATTGGATGCATCTCGAAGGGTGGAACAACTGGCCTAAAGTTTTCAATAGCTCTTCATAATCAAAACTAATAATCAAACTCTCACCACTTGATTAAAAAAAGAGAAGTCATTTTCGCTCCACCACACACCCTGGGTTCTTTGTTGTATTTGTTTGCTTCTTGAAATTTAATTTTGTTATGATTCACGTGGGACATTGCACGGCCCTGCAACGCCTGATTTTCTCTACGAAATTCTGACCAAATGCATGCATGGAGACTATATAGATTTGATGATGTGCAGTTCTAATTTGTTGTGCTCAATTGTCGCATTCAAGTACAAATTTAACATTTATCACCATGAATAAGAGTATTGTAGATTGATCCACGAAAACTTGTTTTTATCTTTGTTATAGGTTACAACTTTATACCCCGCTTTGAGACAAAAAAAAATAGGTTACAACTTTATAGACAAAAAGATAGATAGTAAGTAGTTTCAAGCGGAGTTAATGGTGCTAGGTTCGCTTCGAGGTCCTTTCCATGTGGGCACAGTGTGAAAAAATGGTATCAGAGCCTGCCATTCTTGTGGTATTATCGAGGCGTGAGATCTGGGTAGATGTGAACTGCGAGGGATATTAGATCCTTGAAAGTACGGTAAAAAGTGATTGTGATATTGTCCATTACACTTGTTTAGAAGTGATTATGATAGACTTTTTCGTGATTTCCACATCAAAATGTCATTGTGATATTCTCCATTATACTAGTTTAGAAGTGATTATTATAGACTTTTTCAGGAAATCGGGTCTACCATTTTGGCAAAATGAGGTCGGATGTGAAGTGGTTTCTAGTAGAACTGTAGAACCATATTTGCAAGCAGGGACGGAGCCAGAAATTTTATTAATGGGGGGCGAGATTATTGTGATATATATCTATACACTTTTTTTTATCAGATAAACGAAGGATTCAAGGAGGGTGCGGGGCCCCTGCGCTACGGTACGCTATATTTATAGGTGGAAATATAATAAGGAATTAGGTTCAATAACAACTTTTGACATACTTTATACTTTTATATCTCTTTCATTATAGCGAGGATTTTGGGTTTGGGGGGGAGGCGAACTCAAAGAAAAGGGAGAAAGCATGATATTTTTCGATTTTGAGGGGGGGCGAAATACCAGAAATTTTATAAGGTAAAAAAATAATTTTTCAAAATTGAGGGGGGGGGGGGGGTGAGCGCACCCTCTAGCTCCGTCCCTGTTTGCAAGCTCACTCCTTTACAAGTTCGTTAACATTTTACTATTGTTTCTGGCAGTGTCCTTACCATAGTCCTCACGGTGAACTTTGTGAGTGTTAGGTGTAAAAAAAAATTTCAATTTAAATAAGAGAACAAGGATCATTAATTACTATCATTTATGTGATGCACTTATATTACGATTGTTTCTCAAAAATGATTATAATTATATTCTTACTCAAAAACTCTTAAAATCACTCCGAGATTATACGAAACCAAGAACTTATTTGATTTTGCTCCATATTCTATTTTCAAGCTCTTTATTATGTTTTTCTTTCTTAAAGAAATTAAATTCACCTTTTTTTCTAATTGTCTAAAAGTGTCTGAATAGCCAGTAGCCACTCATTAAAAATAGGATTCTATTAATGATGTGCAAAGCTGACAGAATCTAACATCAAAATTTGATATCTGAAGTAACATAAAAAGGTGTTTAAGTTGTCTCTTCGAAGTCCTAATGCTATTCATAATAGTGTGATTTGTCAATGTGTTTCTTGGATTTTTGGACATTTTTTATATTCCCCAAATAACTATGTTGTTGAATTCCACAACTGAAAATCGTATTACATGACGATGCCCACCACAGCCTACTGAGGAACTTTGCAGGGAATATTGCTAGTCAAGTCATAATTAGCTCTGTGGAAAATATTGCCAGATAAATATTTCTCAAAATATTAAGTTTTAAAATTGGTTGATTTTAGAAAAGAGACCACGAGAAATTTAATAATGTAGACTAATATCGGCTTAAATACCCCGTATTCATAATTGATAATTTAAAGTCAAAATATGAGTTGAATTGACCCGAATCATTCCTCGACAAGAGTTTGATTTTGACCTGATTGGAATGGGTCGAAGCATCAACATCAAATTAGGAACATGTTATTTCCAAGTTCCAATTACAGGGACAAATTTGAATATCTAGACGATATTATTTAACTTAAACGTATAAAAAACATCTTATTGCCTTTTAAATACACGTTGGACTCAACCTCCCTAAGCATTCCGAGTTTGCATTGGGATTGTACCTCACTATTATATTATTTGTGCTACTTTGTTCTTGTAAACGATATCTTGTAATATCATTTGATCTTGTTTTTAAGAATCAAACTCGCAACCATATAGTAAACCTCCCATTTTCTTTGTGAGTTTTGAAACTCCAAAATTTATAAGAATTATAGTTGATATGCCCTAATTTGGGCATATGACCCAAAGACCAAAATACTCTCACTACATTAGGTTATTACAATTAAGCCCAAGATCCGCGTATTTTCCATGGGTCGGGGCGGGTGCGACCCTTGACCGACCAGAAGACCATAAATACTAACCGTAGGATCATGACGTGTGGCATCATTTCTATGAACCATATGTCCATCTTCTATCCGTATACTAGAATATCTCTATAAATACCCAACTTATATCAAGATAGAGGAGACAATATACTCTACAATGCCCAAATATTTCTCTCTTTGGAAATCCATACGACTCTAGTGATCTTATTCTATAAATTCAATGTAAGTTCCCTCTATATATTAGAGCACCTTCTAATACGATACAAATGTATACAACCTTACGACCCTACAAATAGTATCCTAAGATCCTACAAATACGACCCTATAATCCAACAAATATAATTAAACCTTTGAACTACTTAAACTTTGATCCTCCAAAGAAATAGGTAGGCAGCTTGGTCAAGTAGCCAAATACAGTTTATAATATCATTATTTTGAGTCATGCTAGACCTATCGTTCCTATTGTGTTGGTTCGTTCACTTGACGAAAAATGACCTGGATCAATAGTAATCCTATGTTTGGTTCATGGTAATTTGGTGAAGAAAAAGAAAAGGAAAACATTGTCCATGATTTAATTTATAGTACTTTGCGCTTTATTTTTTTATCATTCTCATTTTTATTCTTTTTACTTTTTCTCACCAAAATCGAAGAACCAAACAAATCCTACATGAATTATTTCAAAATTTGAAGTCCTAATCCGTTTCGGTCCATCTTGTTCATAGTGCCTAATTAAATATTTTTCGGTGCTTAATGAAAAAACAATTTTATTACCATTACAAATCGTTATAGAATACTAATTAAACACTAGAAATGATATAATAATTTCGAGAATAATAATAATCGGGATAACTTATAAGTAAATAATATCAGCACTCCAAATATGTTATTGACACTCAAATATTCAATACAAGTTTCTTGATAAAAATAATAGAAAATAGAGTTTCAATAATAATTTTTGGAGCTCCAATACTATCTCCCTAAATTATATATATATATATATATATATATATATATACTCTACAATTATCATGTAGGTGAATGGTGATGCATGATAGCCATTTGTTGAGAGTTGAGATAAAAGTCCTTCCTCTCCCCCACCCCCCCCACCCCACCCCAACCCCGGGTCATTCTTGGTGGCACCTGGAGTATAGCTCCAAGCCACTATTCATTTAATTGCCTTTTGATCCAACCATTTGTGAAACTATTATATTTTGGTCCTTATAACTTTACAGAAATTACATAAAATATTGTTACTGAATTTTTATCATTTAACGAGTTAAGCATTCTGTTCTAAAATTCTCATGTAAGAGGGTTGCTTCGTAAATCCGATTGCTTCATCAACGAAGACTTATGTTGGATCTGAAGTAAAGTACCTATCTTACCCTGTTGAATTCTAAAATATAGTCTTAACTTCATTAATAATTTAAACTCAGAAACACAAAAAAGATAAATAACTTGAGAAAACTTTTCTGGTGTGGAAGATCAGATTATACTGCGACCACAGAGCATACTCAGAATACTCAAGCTCTGTTACCATTTTGCTTGCACACTAGGGGGAATTATCCCGCACATTTTGTCTCCCGACCAGTAACACCGAGACGGTAAACAAAATCTTCCCAAAGCAGTATCAGAGATTATTGAAAACAATAATTTGTACAGCGGAAACATATTTTTGAGACGATGAAAGAGTAGAATGTTACTACTGTTCATCATCATTTTTAACATTTTTAATGTTTTTGTATTTTCGGTTTTTTAATGTTTTTGCATTCATGAGAGAATTATAACATTTTTAAATAGTAGGGGAATCCCGTCCCTGGGGGTAGTTTACTCATTATGCATTATAAAGCAGATAAAAACTTACAAGATATTATTGCAAAGAAGATATTTTATTACAAGAAAGGTGAGAGACTCTATAGCAACCAAGAAGTGTGGGTTGGAGAGTGTTCAAGGAGCAATTTTTACAACTGAGGGATGAGGTCATTTTATAGGCCTCAGACATGAAAGAAATTACAACAAAATGAAGAGAAATTTGGCATCCGAACTGCCATTATTACAAACAGTGTCTAAACAGTAAAAAGTACATAAGTGGTAATAGTGAACAGTTAATATAGTACAAAAGTTGCTAAAATTATTAAAGATTGTTGCTTTGAATTCAGTGCCTTGTTTGATAACTGAATTATTGCTGCAAATTATTGTCCTTGCTGCTGATACATTTATGGCCTTTGTCTGGGAGATGCATTATTTTGCTGAAACTTTGAATGCTGTCTTCACGAGCTGTCTCTTGAAATTTGTCTTGTAATTGAATTATTGGTGCTGCTAACCATTATTGTTGAACTGTTGAAGCCTTTTGTATTTTAGTATGTATCTCGACTGGTTCCTTCTAGATCTGAATTATATTCTGAATCAAGATTATACATATCAGGATTATATCTTGGTGGGTATTCCACACTTGTCATTGCTCTTTTTCCTAATGTAGTAAGACGAACTTTGCATCTGGTCTTGGCCGGAATAAATATGCTATGATGAGGTGCCTGGAAAATAAGCTTGAGGTCTGAATCTGAATTGGGCATCATATACTGTCGCTGCGTTTTCCTCCTTATTTCCAAAGCTAATTTGAGCTCTTCTATATTGGCTAAAGGATTAATGGCTTCAGGACAATTCCACAATGTTGACATTGGTTCCCATTTTTCATAATTCTCTGTTATCGAAAAGAATGAATGTCTTATTTCTATTCCTGTAGTGTTCCAAATTGGAGGTAGAGATACTATGTCAAGCTTGAAACTTTATGCTGCTTGTTGCTCGAATATAAAATTGACAGCGTCTGAAATATGTCGACCTATATGAGTCACTTGTACTGGATCTGATACAAATATTTTTGCTATGAAACCATAGTCTAATAACCTTTGAACGCTGATAAATTCTTCATCTATCCATCCTTCTCTAAAAACTGATACATCTATATGAACACTAGGCCATGAAAAATATTTTAGGGTGTAGAATTTTAATGATCCTTTGTGGCGAATAGGTTCGCCCTTCCATTGTAGTAGGCGAGTCTTTGAAATTATTCCTTCTATCCGCTGATTGATAATAATTTGGGCTACCTTTAACATTTTTTTGTAAAAGCTATCTTCTGCTTTTTGCCAAATGATACTCTGAATTTCTTCAGGTAAAGCTAGAACTGTTTGGCAAGGGTTAAAAAAGGTTCGAACAGACAAGAATTGGTAGGATTTATTTTTGATCTCCTTAGGAACATCATTTTGTCTGGGGTTTATTAAATGGGCTGATAACTTTTGATGCTGGGCTAAAAGGTCTTGATAAAATTTGTTAAGGTTGGTAAACTGTTTAGTTATAGTTTCTAAGTCATCTTCGAGTGCTTCTACATCTGAGTTTATGGGTCTCTTTCCCTTTGAAAGTATTTTGGGCTTTGCATTTTCGGCATTAGGCTGTATGTAAAAATTTGTGCCTAAAATTCTTCTTGCTGCTGTTAATGCTTCATGAAAATGTTTAAAGGGCTCCAAGTATCCCTTTGCTACCTTCTGAATGCTTTGTATTGCTCGTTGATAATCTTCAAAGATTCCCACTGGTTCTCCTCTAATAACAAGATAAACTGCTGCTTCGTCTAATGGAAAATTTTTGTTTTCCTTTTCAAAGTAATAACAAAGTGCATTTAGTGCTGTTAATTTGTCGGCTAAAGGATGAGCTTCCCATAGAGCATTGAGTAAAATACTTTGATCTTCAGTTATATGAGGGGTATCTTTTGGAAGCTTGAAATTATGTCTGACTGGAAGAGCTATTTTGCCAAAGGTTTTTAAAGCTGGTCTAGGAAAAACGCTTTGTGTAGCTGGATTGAAAAATTGAGTTTCTATTGTGAATGCTGGTCTATTCTGGCTAGTTTGTTGAAAATTAGGCCTGAAACCTGGTCTTCGGACTATTTGGTTGTAAGCTGCAGAGGGAGGTCTTATTTGTTGGTTGTCTTGGTCGTTGGAAGCCTTGATCTGTTTCCCAAAATTAAAGTTAATTGTCTGCTTAATAAATCTGCTATGCTATTGTTTGATCCTTTAATATGTTCAAACTCTACTTTATATCCATTACCTTCTATTGCATTTCTAAAATTTAATCATCTTTTATTATTTTGTTTTCTAGAATTTTCATTTTTTATAAATCTAACTACAGCTTCACAATCTGTTCTAATGGTAAAAGGTTTATTTAAATATAGTCTAAAATGGTCTATTGCTTTAACTATTCCTGCTATTTCATAATTCAGGCTAGTCCAATTACTTCCTGTTTTGTTAAAATTACCACTGAAATAAGCTGATATTTTTTCTTCACTTTTTGGAGAAAATTTATGAGGTTTACATTTTAATATTGCTCCTCATCCTTTTATAGAGCTATCTACTTCTATTATGACATAATCGGTACTTAAGGGTAATTCTAAAGGTTTTAAATCTTTAACAATTTCTTTAATTTTTCTGACTAGGTTAATATCTTCCTGATTAAAATGTCTTTGACCTGATTTTCCTGTTTTCTTATATAATGGTCCGACTAATTTACTAAGTTTAGGAATAAATTTTCTAGAGTAATTTAATATTCTTAAAAACGCTTGTATTTGTTTTAAGTTTTCTAGCTTATCTGGGAAATCTAGAATTTTTTGAGCTATATGAGGTTGTAATTTAATTTGTCCGTTTCTTATTTCTAAACCTAAAAAGCTTATTTTTCTCTTAAAAAGTTTCATTTTCTTTTTAGATACTACTATTCCATTTTCTTCTATTAAATTAAACACTTGTTTTAAATGATACTGTCCATAAATTTTTGAAATATTGCTGGAGCATTTTTTAAACCAAAAGATAGAACATTCCACTCGAAATGTCCTTCACTACAGCTGAAAGTTGTCCATTTTTTGTCTTCTTCTACCATTTTAATTTGATTATATCCGTTTTTTAAATCAAATTTTGAAAATATCTTTTTATTTTGTATAAGATTAATTAACTCATCTTTATGAGGTATTCTATAAGCATCATCTTCTGTATTATCATTCACTCTCTTATAATTATATACTATTCTAGGTTTTCCTCTTTTTATTTCTGCATTATTTCTTACTATGAATGTTGCTGATCTATGAGGACTATCACTTCTTCTGATAACACCGATTTCCAACATTTCTTTTATTTGGGTTTTGAATTCTTTTATATCTTCAGGAGTATATTCTATAGCTGTTGTTCTTATAACTATATCTGTGTTTAATATGTTTAGTTTAAAAGTATAATTTACTTTGTTTTTAGCTAAATCATCTCCTATAACTCCTAACATTTCTAATTTATGCAAAATTCTTTCATTTTCTAGGTTTAAAACTTCTAATCCTTTTCCTATATCTCCAATTTCTTCATCTAATAGGATATCTATAGTTTCAGGTTCTATATTATTTTGTTCTAATTCTTTGAAAAAATCAAGTTCATTATTACCATGTCCACCACGCTTCGCAGTCAACTCTGATTGTTTAATGTATCTATTAGTCGGAAAAGTATAATTATGTTTGCTAATAGTAATATAATTTTTTCCTATTAAGATACTACCATTTAATGCACAAATGAAGTTTAACCCTAAAAGGAATTCGTGGCTATTTATGTTTTCTGGTGCTATAAGGACTTGTCCTAATGTATATTTGCTACTATAATTTCCTGAAAAATCTTTAAATTGTATTCCGATGTTAATTAATTCTTTTGTTATTCTCATTAATCTATTTTCTGCAGTTCTACTAGTAACAGTATAACTTAAATGTGTTACAAATTCTTTTGGCACAAGACTAGCGCTAAGCATGCTTTTTGTACTTCCTGTATCTAAAATGGCTTTAGTTTCAATATATTTTTCTTGATTACACCATATTCGACAATCTAAAAGTATTAGACTACTAGTATAGGGTACTTGTAGTTGGGGTTCATACGCTGTATTTTGTAAATGAGTTTCTTCTAATTGTTGATTAATTTCATCAAGTTCTTCTATAATTACACCTTTTCCTTTATTTTGATTACTACTTATGTTTTCATTATTTTTAAATTTTAATTATATTAATTGTATTGTTAAATCTAAATTCTCTATTTTATGGCTTAGTACTTCTATAGATTCTAGTTTTTTACTAGGTTTATGCGATACATCTGTTTCTATATTATATGCGTCTTTAGCACAAATAAAACAAATCTCGTCAAAACATATATTGCACTGATATCTTAAATGCATATCAGGATATAATCTACAAATATTACAGGCTACACTCATAGTTCCTTTTCCATTTATATATTTATGTTCACATGAATTATTCATGTAGGTATATTCTATTATATTAGGAATTTCTGATCCTTCTTCACTTACTATACTAAATATGCTTTCATTACCGTCTATACTTACTACGTCTTCATCTAATTGTTCTGCTATGGCTGCTCTTTCCATATTAAATTGTCTTTTCGGACATCTATTAGCTAAATGTTTAGGATCTCCACAAATATAACATGTGCATTTTCTTGTTGATGGTTTTTTAACATAATTAGGGGGCTTTCTTCCTTGCCTATATTGTCTAAAACTAGATTTTGGTTTATTTGATTTCCTTAATATTTTGCGTTTTGGCTTAAAGTAATTCTTCTGTCCATATTGTTGAGGGGTGTATATAGCTTTTCTACAAAACTCATAAGATTGTTTTCTAATTTGTTCTCTAATAAATTCTTCTTTACACCATTCCTGAAGTTTAAAGAAAGTATATTGTACTCTAGGTCCTATACCTAATCTTGTAAGATTACCATTAGTGTTTATCCATTCTTCATGTATTCTTTTTCCTAAATCTTGGGGTAATTTCGTAAAATATCTATTACATAATTCTTCATCAAATGCTTTATTAGCTTCTCCTATTAACCTTGTAAAATCCTGACTAAAAGGTATAATATATTTCATATCAGTTATAGTGAGTTGTTCTAGGTTTCTAAGTGTCGTATCTTGTATGAATGTATTTTCTCTTCCTGGATCTATTCCTATTATTAACGTTTTAATAAAACTAGTAAAATTATAGGGATTATTTCCTAAGGCCTTTATTTCATTAATTCTATTAGGATCTTTTTTCTTCTTACTTTGCCAGATAGATAATGAAATATCCATATCTGCTTTTTTATTTATTTCCCAATGTCTTACTACACACTGTTCCCATATATTTATTTCTTCTGGCCACATTTGTGGACTTCCTAATTCAATTACTAACATGGTTCCACTCATGGTTTTTCCTATGGGTTGTCTTGATCCTATATATTTATTTGGTTGGGTTGATCCATATTCATATGTTGGATTTTTCCATTCTGGTCTACCACTCATTTCTACATTTCTAGCTGGAACTTCACTATAATCTGGTTCTACTTTAGTTCTTTTTCCTATATTACTACTTGTACTTGCTTGGCTATCTGCCATAAAAGCTACTTCATTGCTACTTTTTTCTTTAAAGAAATTTTTAAATTCTATTTTTCCGGAAACTATATCATCTACTAAATCAATATTATAATATTGTTTAAATTCTTCTTCAGCCGATTCTAAATTGATATCTAAATTCATTGCTTCAAAATACATTTCGTCTACTAATTCTCTTAAATTATTTATCTCAAAATTTTTTCTTAATATTTCTTCCATAATTTTTGGTCTATAATCATTTTTAAGCTGACTTTCTAATTGTCAAATTTCTTCGTCTATTTTTTCTATATTTTCTTCCTCTTCATCTTCTTCGCTTTTTATGTCAGATATTATTTCCCAATCTGCAAATCTACTAGTTATTCTAACTTCTTCTTCTTCTATAATATTCATGTAGCTTGTTTCAGTTTCATTATCAGTTTCTTCTTCTAGATCTTCTAAATTTTCTTTGGGATCTTGTTTTTGGTAATTAAGAAATCTAATAGAAGTCTGACCTCTACTATTTGTATACATTACACTTTCTCTTGGAATTTTGACAGTCTCATTTTCTTCTAAGTGTTTTGTTAATTCACATTCTTCTCCATTTAAATCGTTATTATCAATATTTAAAGGTTTAATCATTTTTACTCCTACTGAGGCTAATCCATCAATTATCCCATCTATATTAATTTTATATTGAGGAAAACTATTATTGGTTACTCTTCCTAAAAAAGCTATAGAAACTACTAAGTTGTTACCATCATATGTTTCATATCCTCTAGTTTGTAATCCTATAGTAATTTTATTAATAGCTTTAATACTTTTCATTATGTTTAGAGCTACATAAAATATTCCTACATTATTAGTCATATCTATTTCCATACTAGCAAATACTGCTCTCCTAGCATCAGACCAACTTTTATCTAATAATAAAACTAAAACCTTTCCACCAGTTCCCTTTCTAGTTAATCCCTTTATTCCTACAATAATTAATCCTAAATGTATATACTTTTGCTTTAATTGTTTTATACATTCCGGGCTAACTAAGCTTATATTTTCAGCATTTGTTGTAACTTTTACTTCTTTTTCTCTAAATTTCTTGATTAAATGCGTGTTAAAATCCATTTTTCCTACCTTGTATAATGTTTTAGGTTTTAACTTATCTATTCCCTTGTTATTATATAAATTAAGATTTTCTTCTACGTCTATTATCTCTTCTAATTCTACTTCTCTAGCTGAGCTTTGACTTCCTGATCCTCTAAACATTCGTTTAGTGAAAGTATTACTTATTTTTCCTTTCTCTTTTTCTTTATTACTTGATTCACTTATAGTTCTACTGGTACCACTAAATGATCTCCTCACTTTTTTACCAATATATATATTTTAGGTTCTTTTTTAGGTTTTTCAGATTCTTCTAGTGCTAAATTTGATAATCTTTCTTCTATACTATCTTGTAAATCTTCTTTAATCACTTGAGATACTGTGTCTATTTTAGTACTTAATTTTTCTAACTTATTTTCTAATTTATCTAGCCTTTCGAATATTTGTAGAATTAAAGCGAATTGAATATTCCAAAGTTTAGGATATAATTTATCTGAATTACTAGTTCCTTGATAGGTAGTAAATCCTTCTTCGGTAGATAGATATTTATTTGCTAGTTCAATGGCTCTTTTATATTCTAATCTATTTTCTATATTATTCATCCACTAACTATTCGTTCTATATTTTTTAGCGTTTTACTTGTTTCTAAGTTTTGAGCTTCAAGTTTATTTATTTTTTTTATTACTTGGCTTAGAGTTTTCTTAGTTTCAATTTCTAATTGTTTTAGCTTATTACTTTCCAAGCTATATTTTAACTCTATTATTTCGTCTTTAGTGGGGAAAAGCTTATTATATTTCTTAACTATTTTTAGAGTTTCCTCAGATTGTTGTTTAATATAATCTAAATTATTATTTTCACCTTTCTTTATTATTTCTCTATTTATTAAAATGGTTTCTTTTAATGATTCTAACGTTTTACAAAATTTAACGTTATTTATTTCTAAGTTTGATGCTAACGATATAAATATGTCTGTTAAACTATTTAGGTGTTTATTTTCTGAATGTAAATTGTGCTTAAAATTTGAATCAAATCTACAAATAAATTTATGTTTATCTAAAGAGATTACGGTTTTATCGGTTAAACTATATTCTAAATCTAGATATTCTAATCTTTTATAATTAGAAGAAGCTATTTTAATAAAAGGCTGCTATTAATATATTCAATATTAAAAGGTACTTAATATAGTTTTTGTGATCTCTTAATTTAGGAGGTATGTTAAGATAATTATTAACCCAATGTTCTCTCCTAATTATTAATTGATTTTGTAATTCTAATATTAATTCTGTATTAGTATAATCTAAGTTTTCTAAAGTATTAAGACAATCAATAAAAGCACTTAAAATATGAGCAGGAATTGGCATGTATGTAAATTATGAATGCAATAAAAAGTTTTTATGCAGATTTATAAAAGCGGGTTGGGATTCCCTTTTCTTTAAATATGTATAATTATTCTTATGGGTTTAAATAAATTTATAAGAAACTTAAATGAACTGAAATGAAATAAACATAACAAATAAAGGACCCTTTTGCAAAGTCAACAATAGTTGCTGAAATAGTGAAAATTTACACGGGGAGCTGGGCTCCTGGTCCTGGTGCTACTAAGAATCACTCCCCCAACCCCCAAAAAAGTACATACATACAACTTATAGCCATTTTCACCCCCTCTCTCTCTCCTCACTTTTTCTCTCTCTAACATGAAAACTCCAGTGTAGAGTAGTGATAAAAATTCACAAATTTTTAACAGCAGAAAGAAAGAAATGGGGAAATTCACGAGGAAAGCTAAAACGACCGCGAACGTCGCCGTAATGGAAGTCTCTCAGCCCTCCCTCGGCGTTCGCACCCGCGCCAAAACCCTAGCTCTCCGCCGCCTACAATCCACCGCCGCTCGGCCGCCGTCGAAGCCTGATTCGTGCTACCTCCAGCTCCGCTCTCGCCGCCTTGAGAAGCACATGCAGAAACGGAATTCGCAAAACGACGTTGAATTCGGAAGCCGTGGAGAGTGTCTCCGGCTGATTTCGACCTCAATTGAAGCGTCTTTTGGGGAAAACAATTTGGAGAACGAAGATAGGGGGAGGTACATAAACCTGTGAATTTTTTTAGTTAAATTTGATCCTGTTTTTGGTTTTTATTCTGTATTTGTGTTATAATTATGTGTGTGTGTGTGTGTGTGGGCGGGTGTGTGTATATATATATATATCAATTGGTTTTGGTGAATTTTATATTTTTCCTCTTTTTTATTGTTAATTTGTCAAATATTTGTGGGAAGGGAGGGGAATGCGGCAATATTCTTTGTTGCCCTTTTGGATATTCGCTTCTGAAGCAAAAAGTGGCCCTATTTTATATTTTTAAGAATATATACACACACACACACACACACACTTTTGGTTAATCGAATATTTTTATTTATTTTCACTAGAATGGGTATTTTCGTGTTGGTATTTAGGGCAAAAATTAGTCCTTTTCATAATACATGTATATATATATATCATATACATACATGTATATATAATATTTTGGGTTGAAAAGGAGTCTTGGCTTCAAACATTAATTTTGAGATTCTCATTGTGATTTATGTATAAATTTCTTCTTAATAGTTATGTTCTCAAATCAATTTTTATAAACAAGTACATATTTAGTCTCTTATTTTTTCTTTAATCTTAGAAAAGTTTCTATTTTTCCCCCCCAGTATCTGACACCTTTACACTGAAATGGATGTTGAGTTTTTTGTGCACAAGTGTTTTCAGTCAGATAAGTAATCTTTTAGTTTGTTATTACTAACATTTCCTTCTTGAAGAAAATCATCTATAAGTTATCTGAGAAGCTTAGTAAATTTTAGAATAGCCTTTTCATACTTTTGAGTGTCTTTAATGTGTCATGGGTTAGTTCCGGGTAATTATATGCCAGATCGAGAACGTGTATTCTGTGTCTATTTCTTAATGTGTGAAAGATCGACACTAGGACCACTGGACTTGGTGATTTTTCCGGTAGTTCTTACTTCTTATGCATTGTTTCAGTGTTCTATGTCACATGTAGAAGTAATGTATAATTGCTTTCACAAAAGGTTATCAGCAGTTGTGATTGAATGGTTCTTTTAATGAAGTAAATAAACTATTTTGGCATCTCCATCACTGGCAGCCCCACTTACCATTAAAGTGTATAAACACACACACACTCACAAAGTTAGCCCCACAATAATTGTGCTGCGATCGTTTTGAGTGATGCTTTGAGAGTCCCGTATAATCACGATAGTGTTGTTATAGTGGACCCCACATGGATAGTTATGACTGTCCCGAGACTCATGGCTTCTATTATTTGCTTATGTTGTAGCAGTCGTTACGAACCGAAAGGCATCGTTATCTCTTGCTGCATTTGGAAAATATTCAAGTACTTTTTTATTAAAATTAACTGCTGGCATTAGTAAATAGTTGTATTTCTTGGAGAATTTGGATGTATCTATTGAATTGTATAATTATGGCAATGGCTAATCTGTGATTGCAATAATGCTATCTTATTTATGGGGCTATAGCAAGATTGAGAAAACAATAGGTGGGGTAGCTGTTCATGTACCATTGTTGAGCATCAAAGATCTATCATTTTATCCTTTTCCATTGTTATCAATTTTTTTTCTGCATGTGGACCCTAGTGTACATGATGGGTCCCTGATGTGAGACATGATGATAATCATTCGTGGATCCAACTGAGACCTGACGATATTAATGAACGGTTGTGATTGCACCAGGCAAAGTCGCGGGACTCTAAGAATAAATTTTACGATTGAAGGTTATATGTTTAAAATAGGAATAAGTATTTATCAGCTATCTTTTTTCAGCAGGAGCACTCGGGAAAGCACTCCGTGCAGTTTAATTAGGAAAGACGACGCCGTCACAATCCCGGGCTCCACAAGGAAGAAAACATGTTCAAGTGCCGCTAGTCGTATTGTCCAAAATGCCCTTCTAATGAATGTTCCTTCTGTGTGTGAGTTGGATGAATTCTTCGGCCATGAAGAGCAATCAATGCAGCGACATTTTATAGATAAGTATGGCCCCTCGACTTTCTTTCCATTTCCATGATCATCTTAATAACATTTTTCATTATATTCTGTGAAATCCTTTACGAATCTTAATTAACCATATATTTTGTCGTGCATTAAGGTACAATTTCGATGTTGTGAACGATCGACCTCTCTCGGGACGTTATGAGTGGGTGAGAGTGAGGCCTTGAGCAGAAATGAATGTATAGTTGAACAACAGAGGGATGGAAGTGATGTGTAATTTAATGATGATAGTTAGAAAACTAGGACTGATAGTTTGCTAACTTACCATATAGAAGTAGAATTCTCAGAGAATGTATCAGTATCATTAGGTTTAGCCTTCAATAAATTCCTATCCTTGTAATTTGGCAGTCAGCCATAGTGGGATACTTTTATCTGTTTTCTGTCTATCTTGCTTCAGTTTTCATTTCTTTGCCCCTCATTTTTTGGGTGTTAAAAATGGTAAATTTGAATTCCGGCGCAATGATAATTGATAATCATTCGTGAGGCGAGATTTGAGTGAACTTTATTATCGACAAATGATTTTGATACATTTTTAGATCTCGAGATTTTCTAAGAACTCGGTTATTTTAATTGGAATGTTGATGTATTTCATAGAAGCGTCGCACAATAAAGAGTCGTGGTAATCTTCTCTCTATGTCCCTCTTCTAATTTAAACCAATAAGAGATTTTTTTAAAAAATTACTTTAAAAAAGATCAAAGGCTAAAGGTTGCTTGCAAATTCAACTTTTGGAGTTTTCGATCATTGAATTCTAATATAATCATAATCATCCATCTAAATTAGAACTCTATATGAATGAAATTGGTAAAATTCTCTTACCAAAAAATGAAATTGGTAAAATTCACCATTCATTTTAGGTTTTGATTCTTGGGTAAATTCTATGCTAGAGCGAGACCAATGGTCTCGGTCTAGTGTACACCATTGGATCAAGGGGCATTTTAATAAATGTCCTCCCTGTTGGGGGGATCCAATGGTGTAAACTAGATCGAGACCAATGGTCTCAGTCAAGTATAGAATGACCCTGATTCTTGTCAGGAAACCCTTAAATGAAATTGGTAAAACTCACCATTTATTGTGTATTTTGTCACCTTTCTATGAGACTTGTGGTGATAAAAATGTAGAACTAAACAAATTCCAAAAAGAAAAAGAAAAAAGGAAGTGGGGCATGTCATTTATTGAGTTAGTCCCCTTCACATGGGACATTGCAGCCTGCAGGGCCTGTCACAATTTGTGTTCAATGTAATGTCTACTTATAAGATTTTGGTAATACTGCCACATTTGGCTTGTTTCTTTAAGATTGTCCTAGAGATGATTTATTGGTTTGGAGATTCAAAATTTATGCTAAGAATCTTTAGAATCAAATGTAGGGAGTACTCTTAGTCTTAGGTTGTGGTTAGGTGAAAGGACTTGATTTAAAGAAATACTTGATATAAGGATTTGAAATAGTTAATATATGGACTTTATCGATTCCAAATATATCGTAACGATAAAAAACAGTAGTTCAAGACGGATAGAGATGGATTTGAAACACTCATCATCTCCTCTAATCCAATTCCGACATTGAAGAATTAAGACCAAACAGAGAGAGAGAGAGAGAGAGAGAGAGAGAGAGAGAGAGAGAGAGAGATTGCACTTAGATGTTTTCTCTTCTATAGTGTTTTTCAGGTGTTTTCAGCAAGTTCTTTTTTGGAGGTTGGATTATTGGCTTTTAAGCAAAAATTATCTTCTACACATGTAAATAACATTGCATATGATCAGGGTTGTTGCACTCGATCCATGCAAGAATTTTCCCAACCATGGTGAGAAGGGGGCAATGGTGAACACTCAACATGCCAGCCTTCGAAATAGATACATTAGTGATCCAAAACACCAATATCACAAGGTTTATATGGCGAAAAATTTACAAAAAGTAAGCAAACCTGCCCTAGTTGGCACTCAACCTGACAGAACGCCGAGTCACCCTCTTCGCGTTGGAAAGAGTGGCAGAAGTTAGAGAAGAGTCATTCTTCACAATCTCATCATCAGCTTCTCTATACGATTTACGCCTCTTTTTCACAGGATGCTCTGCTGGTTGCGTGTTTTGAGAGGGAACATTTGGAGCATCATCCACTTCGTCTACGGCTTCTGCTTTGACAATTGGAACTTCCCATTTTGTACCACAACCCGGACAGACTCTTTGAACCTGCAAATCATACATTGTGCATTAATTCACATCATCAAGCATAATAGAGTATCGTGATTACGGGTGAAAGAAACGACAAAGTACCTTCTTTTGTGAGAATTTCTTTTTCAAACAGTATAGATGAAGTCGAATGTTACATGCTTCGTTTTGGCAAAGTTGAGCCTGCAAAAGTTAACAATGCAGCATCAAGTAAATATCATCCAATGATCTAACCTCAGCCCATGATTCCATGAGAACCACATACAGTTTTATGGGATAAATTAACAAAAAAACGGAGTATTAAGTAATCAATTACGTTTTTTAGAAAATAATTTAAGATCTAAAATGGATGGTCCAACAGGCTATGCAAGCTCATACATTTACTTACAATCTATATTTGATTACGACTAAGAAGTTGCACATCACAAGAAAAAGTGTCTTTACACTTGAAGTTTTGTAACATTAAGCATGAATAACTACCCAATTAAATGCAGGAAGCATAAAAGCAAGATCAGATTTCAGCACAATAGACACACCTTAACTGCAGCCTCATTGCAAACTTCGCATGCGGGTACCTCATTAGTCCGAAACCAACTTCGGAGATCTAGAAAGGATCTTACTCCAAGACCAATTTTCCCATCTGGCACTGAACAAAGCCACTGATCCTTTACCAATTGTTCAAGAGCTTTTTCCTTATGCGACATGGAGAAATTCTTAAATGCAGGAGGGATATGGGTTGGACCTCCCTGTGACTGTGGATCAGTCACCCCATGAACCTGCAAATTTTACAGATAAATTGACAATAGATGGCACTAATGTAAGAATTAATTAAAGGCACAAGGAAACGAATGCCATAATATCCTTGAAAATAGTTTGTAAGATGTTGTTCATGGCACAGACAAACTTCTGATACAATAGAACTAGATGGCATATGGATATCAATTTTTGAGAGGAAATCACTCTTAAGATACGAATAATGTCTTATTTACAACAATGAGTGATAAAAAGGAAAGCAAGAAACCTGCATATCCAACCGTATGTTTAGAGCATCAGTATTGGAAATGCTACCTCTAGCTTCTGCATCTTGAACAATAGCTTCAACCTGATATTAATTTCCAAAAAACAAAGTAAACATCAAGTAGGAAAAAAAATCAGCAGTCCCAGTAATCAATGTAAAGTGTAAACTAATTAATAGGACATGGGATGAATAAAGTATGTTGGAAATATAAAAAGCGAATCGGCAGAACAAAAACATCGTAAAACAGTGCACCTTGTATATGCTATGCAAAAAAAAAAAATTCCCACTCCAAGTCAGTAATTCCTTCAAAGAAATGTCACAAATTTGGGAAATACATGATTCCAATAGTTTACTAGTCCCTTGATACAAATCAACCAAATGTCTAGGAACTGCAACAAACTATTCTCATCCATCATTGAATGGCTAGGCTGATCAAATTTAGGAGGGTGATCAAATTTATGCCTAGTGTCATTTGATACCAGCATGCATGCAGGAAAAAGAAAATGAAGAGGGGAGAGATATCCTTGCCATTCTGCCAAGAAGGCTTTTCTCAACCAAATGTCTAGGAACTGCAACAAACTATTCTCATCCATCATTGAATGGCTAGGCTGATCAAATTTAGGAGGGTGATCAAATTTATGCCTAGTGTCATTTGATACCAGCATGCATGCAGGAAAAAGAAAATGAAGAGGGGAGAGATATCCTTGCCATTCTGCCAAGAAGGCTTTTCTCAACCAAATGTCTAGGAACTGCAACAAACTATTTTCATCCATCACTGAATGGCTAGGCTGATCAAATTTATGCCTAGTGTCATTTGATACCAAAATTCATGCAGGAAAAAAAAATGAAGAGGGGAGAGATATCCTTGCCGTTCTGCCAAGAAGGCTTTTCTCTATATTTTATTGGGGAATGGTGTGACCATATGAGATATTTGAGCTTATCCATGTGTAGAAAGAAATAGATACAGATAGATTATAAACAAAATCAGCTACATTAATGCCACAAAATCAGCCAGCACATAGGAAAAGGCATCCCATTAATCAATTCCTCGGTACGAAACATTTACATTCTGTTTGGTTCAAGGATTTTGGTGAATAAAAGAAAAGGAAAAGAGTTTTGTTTTCCATCATTTTCCGAAAAAGGAATTGTCTCAAATTAATATTAGATTTTCCCTCCTATTTTCTTTCCTTTTCATTTTCTCTAGTAACCAAATGTGTTTTCTTTTCATTCCCTAGCAATTTCCTTGAACCAAACAGAGTGTTACATCATACTTCTTGCTTTTTTCTTACTGATGTTATTAATTTGTTTGATAACTTAAGCTTTTGATAATTCCACAATATTCAAGCCTTTAGCTGGACAACTTCAAAAAAGAAATTTCCCTCTACCATATAACTTCCACAAAACAAAAAATAAATGCAGGGAAGTAAGAGTTCAGAAACTCACAATGCCCTTGTAAAAAGCAATCTGAGGAACTGTGTATTTAGTCCCAAACTTGGACTGGTCATCTGAAATGTTGTTGATGACACCATAATATACATCTCCATCATATTGATTTCGGCATGCTCTCAACTCGAACTGAACATAACTTAATTCTGCATTAATCTTGCGCAAATATTCATTGAATAGTTGCTGTTGCTCTGAACCTGCAAAACACATATTACCAAGGTGTGACATGATTTAAAGTTTGTCCTATTTTAAAATTAGATTTTTCAAGTAAACAAATTCACTCCAAATCATGGTAAACAAAACATGCTTAGGGACTTGTAGATGTCTGGATAAATTACTGAAAATCAATTAGTAAAAACATATTTAGATGTAAACGTATAATTTTTGGTCATAAAGTCCTGTCTTATTCTGGCACAACTAAATACAACATCATGAAGAGCACCTATATAAGCAACTTGAACATGGTACAACAATTCTTTGACAAAATGTGTAGCAGCTTCATGATTGTTAGAATAAACAAGATAATAAAAGCATAAAGATCAAACGACACAAAAATTTACGTGGTTCAGCAATTGCCTACGTCCACGGGAGATGAGAGAGTATTTACTATTAACGAAAGAGGTACAAAATACAAATGTCAAAAGTATGAACTAAACCTAGCCCCTGATTTTTCAGGCTAAATTTAGGGCTACGACTTTAATACATATCACAACAATTATAAAGTCCTAGCAAACGGCAAAAGCGCAAATCCTCTAGTAACCACAAGGAATTCTACGAAAACTAAAACTTCTAAAAGATAAAAATAAATCTCTCCGATACGCAACATTGAATGAAAAGAAAAAATACGAAATCGAAAGCGCATCGTAAACTCTTCAACTACACGGATAAATTCCACATAAACTCGTACCTTCGCCCGACAATACTTACAAAATTGATCAAATTTAACAAAATAAAACGTTAAAAAAGCTATTAACCTGAGGTTTTTCCGGTGACTTGTGAGAAGATCGAGCGAAAATCATCTTCCTTGAGCGGACCTCGCGATAACAGCGCCTGTATTAGAGTATGGTGCCTCCAACTCAGCGCCGCCGGCATCTTTGTTCACTTTTCCGATGTAATCGCCGGAGAATTATCGGTAGATTGGGGGAGGAGAATCGGAACTTCGCAAGGGCGAATTGAGAGTGAATTGGCGGGAAAAAAAGTTAGGGTTTATATTGGGAGGCGGGTAATGAGAGAGTGGTGAGTAGTTTTTGTATAATGATGTAAATAGTTTTTATATAATTACGTAAATAGTTACATCTTCTTCGTATAAGTGTGTTCCAATGTAAATTTGAAATCGTGTATATGTATTTACATCGAATAAGTCTCAAAAATTTAATGCACATGCATCGAGCGTGTCTCGAGTCCTCAACCGCTAGTAAACTATAATGTAATAAAAGTAAGTTTATAATTTATTTTTATTTAATATTTATGATTTGTATTATATAACAGATTTGTTGTAACAAAAAAGTTATTATCATGTTGTGATTGTGAGAAAGAAAGTTGTGTTTACTACTGGTTATATCATAATTTCTTAGTATTTAGTATTTCAAGTGCGCAATAGGATAAAGAGGGGAAATTCTAGCTTAGACTAGGTTTGGTCGAGTTCAAAAGTAATTCACTTAGGAATAAAAATTTGCTAGAATTAGTATTTGGAAAGAAGATTTTTCTTAAGAAAAAGTATATAAAGAACTTCTCCTATGACCAATCATATAACAAGTGTAATTTACTCTCCGAATGAATGACGCTTGGGTTCAGCCAGATCGGGTTTGGGCAAGAATTTTCAGTTAAAAAGAGATGTGCCGATTAAGCTTAGTTGTATTAGCAAAATTGAGGTTCCAAGATATTGGTCTTGGTTTCGACTCCTACCGAAAGTATGAGGATTTTTCTCTACTTTTATAGTAGTTTTTAGTTTTGTTGATTGTAATTTATCGCAATTTAATATTCATAATATGTATCGTGTAATCGATTAATTTTTTTAAAGAAAAAAGGATAAAGAGATGCGGTTTGAATTAAAATATTGACAGTAAGGGATGATGGTGCAATTGCAAGTGGAGAAAGGGTAAAGCGCAGTTGAATACTTTTCTTTTGGTAAGCGTAGTTGGATTTAAATATAAGGAAACTGGAAAATATATAAAATACAAGGTGTGAAATGAATTTTTTTTTCAATACAATAATATACTAGTATTACTAAAGATCAATTATACAAAATTATTGCATTACTCGTTGGAGTTTTTCAAAAATTTAGTCCGTTTGTACAAGCACTATTTCTTAAAATTAAAATGCAAGATTAATTCATCCGACCTTCAATTCATCATCAGAAGTGCAGACGAGACAATTTGAAACCAAATTTGATAAAATTAGTCAGCTAGAGCTTGAGCCTCGGATTTCAAACTCAAGCTAGAAAATAAGACCTTAGCCCAAGCTCATATTTTTACATGTATTGATGTGTGTTTGTGTGTGTATATATATATAATACGTAATAATAAATAAATATTTTATCATTACTTATTTGCTAACTTGTGAGTTTTCAAGTAGGATTCATTAGATTTATAAGTTTGTGAGTTAAGCATATTTGGACTCAAGCTAAAAAAAGATTCTTTAGCCAAAAAATGCTAAAAGAAGATCAATTTGAGGTGGATCTTAATTGAATCGACTCGGTATTTTGACCTACTCATTCAATATATGACTCGAGTTGAGTCAATCGATTGGAACGATGTAGTCGTGCTATTATTGAATTTAACACGCATACTAACCCACTCATTTAATATACAAGTCGAGTTGAGTCAATCAGTTGGAGCAATGTAGTGGTATTATTATTGGACTTAATGCGCATTCTGACTTATAAATTTGCAAGATTAATTCTTCTGACCTTCAATTCATCATCAGAAATGCAAACGAGACAAACTGAAACCAAACTTGATAAAATTGTTCAGCTTGAGCTCGACCCTTGGATTTCGAACTCAAGCTAGAAAATAAGACCTCAGCTCAAGCTCATATTTTAGCATGTATTGATGTGTGTGTGTATATATATATATATATAATAAATACTTATTCATTAATTATTTACTAACTTGTGAGTTTTCAAGTAGTAGTTAGATTTAAAAGTTTGTGAGCAAGTATACTTGGACTGAAGCTAAAAAAGGATTCTTTAGCCAAAAAAATGCTAAAAGAAAATCAACTCGTGGTGGATCTTAATCGAGTTGACTCGGCATCTTGACCCACTCATTTAATATATGAGTCGAGTTGAGTCAAATTATTGGAGCAATGTACTGGTAATATTATTGGACTTAATGCGCATTCGGATTCACTCATTTAATATACGAATCGAGTTGAGTCAATCAATTGGAGCGATGTAGTGGTACTATTATTGAATTTAATGCACATCCTGACCCACTCATTTAATATATGAGTTGAGTTGAGTCAATGGATTGAAGAGATGTAGTGATATTATTACTGGACCTAACATGCATACTAACCCACACATTTAAAAATACGAGTCGAGTTGAGTCAATCGATTGGAACAATATAGTGATTCTATTATTGAAATTAATATCAACCCTAACTTATTCATTTAATATACGAATCGAGTTGAGTCAATCAATTGGAGCGATTCATCGATACTATTATTGAACTTAACGCTCATCTCATTTAACATATACGAAGTCGAGGAGAGTCAATCGGTTGGAGCGGTGCCATTGAACACCCCTGAGTGAGACTCCTATACCGTACTACCTATTACATCAAGAAAATCACTAGACGCCTGGCACGAAGCCATGCCGTCAATTGCGACGGAGCCACCCACACTCCGCTCCATCCCCTTAATCGGCGCCGTCACCTCCTCCTCCGCCGCCGCCGCCAATCGCCGATCATACAGCTGTTACAACTGTAACTACTCCTTCCATATAACCCCTACCCCCACCACATCCGCCTCTTCGCCTTCCTCTTTCCGTTGCCCTAGATGCCACCACCGCCACCTCATACCCTACCACACCATCTCTCCGCCACCGCCGCCGCCGTCTCATCCTCCTCCTCCTCCGCCGCCGCCGGAGAATTCCGATTATGTATCTGGTTCGAGCATCTTCACTTATCAGAGCTCCGATGAGTCCGACTCCGATTATGAGTACGATTCCGAGAATTCGCTTCTATCGTTCGCGGCTCCGGAACTCAATCGATCTACGCCGGCGTTGAAATCTTTTGTCGATTCGCTTCCGATTAAAATGTTTCTCCCAAATTCGGCTCCGTCGCTTCAGTCCTGCTCAATTTGCATGGAGGAATTCGGAATCAATCCGGATAGTTTCGTAACAATCAATGAATTGCCGTGCCAGCATTATTTTCACAAGGATTGTATCGTTGAATGGTTTCAACGAAGCAACACTTGTCCGCTGTGCCGGTACAAATTGCCTGTGGATCCCAGCCAAGAACAGGCCATTGACTCAGGCTCGATCCGTTGGGAGGCGGAGTACGAGTCGTACAACGCAATTTTCGTTGTCGATTTAGCTCCGATAAGAGAGCCGTTTTTGAGGAGAGTTAGTGCGGAAGAGAGTCTGAGTTCAATTGCAACATCCTCGGGCTCTGATAGAAGAGTTATGGATGCTAATGGCGGGGAACGGAGTGGAGTGGATTTTGATGCAATGCATGATGAGGATGGTGATACTTTGATGGTCGACGCCTGATGATTTGGCGAGTGAGGTTTCGCTGTGTAAGTTATCAGTTTTAGCTCTTTTTCTTCGTTTCTTCATTTAATTGATGAAGATGTTTTTCATGCTAGTGTTGTGATAATGGTTCTTTTCATTTACCTGTTTGATTTTCCGAGTAATTATCGAGTTTATTTGTTGAATTTGATATTCCTCTTGGTGATTATAGAATGTGTTTGTTGTAGATTGATTATGGAGTTCCACTTGATTTGTCAATTGTCGTGATATGCAATCTTGATGGATTTTATATGCTTGTAGCAATGATGACAAGTCTACATATTGAAGTCTTAGCTATAATTCTTAGTTAAACATAGGTGTTTGTCTAGGCTATTCGATAATTCAGACCTTTTTGCTATCCCCAACTCAAATGATTTTGTCCTTCAGAATCACACTTTTCCTTATAGAGCTGACACCATCTCATAGTTATTTATATAAAGAAGAATTCTGTCGTTTTCGCTGTGTCCCTTCCCCGATTTCCTTTTCTTATGGAAAATATCGTGTGATAAAGAACTTATTTTCCCTGCTTCTCTTGCTTGCTTACGTGGCGCATAAAAGGATCGCTACTAGTTGAATAAATGGATTACCTTTAATAGCTCATTATTCTTTCACGTCATGCTCTAGTCCTGGGTGTCTTTAAGTGGTCCTATAGCCTTATAAGAGAAGAAGTCGTGTCCGCCCCAGACATCGATATCGTGCTCCCACCCCTTTTTCTTTTTAAGATAAGGGACAAATTGTCGTATTGGATAAGAACGGCTTAATGTTTCTATTCTTGTTTCGGTGTCCATAAATTATACGTTGTCTGGTTGAATCATATTGACGTCAATTTTGACTTTATCTGCTAGAAGTATTCATAGAAAATGGCACCGAATCTTCCCTGAAACATAATTTAGTAATAATTCTTAGTTAAATGATTTTATCCTTTAGAAGCAGAATCTTTTAGGGAGCTGACGCTATCTCATACATATTTATATAAAGAAGAATTTTGTCTTTCTTGCTGCGCCCCTTGCCCGATTTCGCTTTCTTATGGAAAATATCGTGTCATAAAGGCTTCTTTTCCCCTGCTTCTCGTGCTTGCCGACATGTCACTTAAATGGATTGCTACTGGTTGAGTAAATGAAGTACTTTTATTGGCTCATTATTCTTTCACGTCATTTTCTAGTCCTGGGTGTCTTTTAGTGATCTTATAGCCTTATAATAGAACGAGTCGTGTCCGCCCCAGACATCAACAACTTGCTCCCACGCCTTTGTCTTTTTAAGATATGGGATAAATTGTCGTATTGAATAAAAACGTCCTGATCTTTCTATCCTTGTTTCGGTGTCTATAAATTATACGTTGTATGGTTGAAACATAATGACTTACTTCGATTTTGACTTTGTCTGCTAGCAGTATTCATAAAAACGACGACATATCTTCCCTGAGGCATGAATTAGAATTAGATTTTCATGATATAACCAAATCTGGACATGCATTTGGGAAGCGATATGATTAAACCTTCACGAATGAGTGAAGGGAATGTTTTGAAAGCGGCTTGCTACTATATATAAAACTAGCTTTCTGAAGAAAAGGAATTGGCTACTGTCACTAGTGACCAACAACTGGAATATCAGGAATTAATGGCATGGGTGATACATTTTGCCATTAGAAAGCTAGTCTAGTAATTCACATTTACCGTGCTAACACTAGTATTTAGCTTCTATTTATGCTAATTTGTTGTCGTCTTGTTATTATTAGCACTTTGGTCCTTGCATCAGTATTTTCATGTAATTATTCACTGTGGTCCTTGGCCTGTGTTTGAATCCCGTTCAACACCCCCTTTTTACTTACCAAAAAAAATAATGGAGTCAGAACACCTTCGAATTTGTAACGAGACGCATAAATATTATCTTTACTGTGTGGTTATCTCTACTTAGTAAGATCATCTTTGATGAAACTTATATGCTTGGGACTTCAGTCTGGGTTTCTAATTAAGTATTCATGTTTATATATTCTTTAATGGGCATTTCTTGAATATCTATTGGTGATCCATGAAAAATTTCATAGTAAGTTCTAAAGAGCAGAAATTTAATTCCTGTCTCCATATTGCGCTGAGGTTAATCATCGAACATACGTTATTGGTTCCAAGTTATAGTCTTAGATAACATTCTTGTTTTTGCTTGTCTGTTTATATCCTATGTTTACTAGCCGGTATACTTTGAATTTGCAGTAACAATGCTGATCCTATATTGGTTGCTTGCTTTGTAGGTCGATGTAAAGTCAATCTTGTGTAAATGATGGAGTAGATTTCTCTTAGGAGCTTACAAACATGGACCTGTTACAAATTGCTTCTAGGCAGAATTTTGTTTTGGATAAATTGGCAAGAGATTTTGTTTGAAGAAATCGGGAAGAAATGAAGAGATCTCAAGAAGTTTTTTGTGTCTCGTATCGTTCTAATGGCGGAAGGTTTCATCTGAATTGATCAGCTGGATTGGAGAAAGGGGGTGATAGAGAAGAATATAGGAACTGTGTATACTTGTAAATCTTTGAATCAAAGATTCAATCTGAGAATGTGGACATGTTTATGAAATCAATAAGCTATTACTGTTCATATTTTGTCTTTCTGATGTTTAAGAGATACTGTTGTTTGCTCCAGGAAAAGAAAGAAATAATTTTGGAGACTATATTAAAGCTCTTCTCAAATTGTTTTCTTTGAGATATATAAGTAATAGTGTCTTGTCATATAAGGATAAATTTAATTGAAAATGGACATTTTCACAGGAAAAATGCGAGACAACCGTTTAGACTTTGTTTGGAAGAATGCGTTTTTGGCTTTTGTGTAAAAAAATTAGGTACGTTTGGTTGTGTTTTTAAAAATGTTTGGAATTGACAATGATAATTTGTGAATGGTTGAGCTGATTAACCGTAATGATTATGTGAGTAGTGATAGAAGGTCCGAGGGAGAGGAAAATAATATACGGGGAGTGAGAGAAATATGAGGTGAAAAGTAAAACTGGTATGCCATTTGTTGAGAATGTTGAAGTGAAAATGAAAATATTTTCAACTGAGAATTGTGTAATACACTGTATTTTCATTTAAAGATGAGAATGGAAATTGAAAATGACAATTTGAAAACATGTTCAAACAAGGTCTTATTTTTCATATAATACATGATTTTTTACATAATTATTATATAATACGTCGTTTACCATCAAGGGGATGTAGCTCAGATGGTAGAGCGCTCGCTTAGCATGCGAGAGGTACGGGGATCGATACCCCGCATCTCCATTTTTTTATCCTTTTTAAAATTGCACTGACCCCCTTAAGATTTTAAGATTATTGCACTTTCTCCCACAAGTTTGTAGTTTATGGCATAGTCACCCCCTTCCGTCCACTCGTCCTTAGTAAGACCATCCATATTTCTATCATTTTTTCAAATGGCAAAATTGCACTGACCCCCTTGAGGTTTTGGATTATTGCACTCCCCCACCCCAAGGTTTTGTAATTTAAGGCATTTAGTAAGACCATCCAATCGTGGGTCAAATTTGTCTTCCCACATTTCATTAAAAATGGAGGCACGGGGATCGATACCCCGCATCTCCATTCTTATTCTTTTGTCAAATTGCGTTGACCCCCTGGAGATTTTAAGATTATTGCACTTCCCCTTACAAGACACCCCCTTCCGTCCACTCGCCGTTAGTAAGACCATCCACATTTCTATCAATTTTTCAAATGGCAAAATTGCACTGACCCCCTTGAGGTTTTGGATTATTGCACCCCCCAAGTTTTTGTAATTTATGGTTTTTAGTAAGACCTTCCAATCGTGGGTCAAATTTGTCTTCCCACATTTCATTAAACAAAAAATAAAGAACCAATTATAAAATCAATCTACTATGTCAATTTTGGAGCAGAAAATCTATGGCTTTTGTAAACTGATTTGAAAATTTTGAGAATTCGGCAATCTTGTCTTTTTTCTTTACCATTTGAGTTTGTATTTTCTTGGAGGAAGAATTAGCCCTTTTTAATTTGTGTATATGTATCTCCCATCGTTTTGCTTGGGGGGAAATGTGTGTACAATTTTTACTCTAACCCGATGTGGCAGAATTCATCAACTAGCGTAAATCGCTCTCGACTCAAAACATCAAATACGACAAATCAATTCTGAACTAGAATTTTCCATAAAACAACGATCATGAAAAGACATCCAATCTAAGTGAACTATCATAACTGAAAACTCCCCTCGCATCTATTTAACAACAAAAGAAACCACTTCTCATGAATTTACAACCCTACAATTCTTTCTAATCTCTCCATCCAATCCAGTCAACGGCCTGACATCCCCCATCTTGATCATTGCATTAACAAAATCACCAAAGAAAACCGCAGGATTACTACTGTAGAGCTGCACAATGCTTTTCGTAGTGTTTAATGCTAAGTCACTAGAAAATAGTGTTTGATCGGATTGCAAAATGCCCCTCCCATTAACCAAATTTACAAAGTACTGGTTATCAAATAAGTCCCTGGATTTTACGTCAAGGGCGACCGTATTATTGCCATCGCTGTTGGCTGGGCAAGCGGCTTGAAGCGAGGGAATTAAGCTGCTGTCTAGCGTGGAGTCCGGCGCGCCGGTACCTGAGAAGTTGGTTAATCTGTTGCTAAAGAGAGCACACCTTGCTAGTCCAATTGTGTGAGCACCTATATCCACCATGGCAGGGTTAGTATTGCAATATTAATTGAAATATGAATGACTATATAGTATACATATATGTATGTGTGTGTGTATATATATATATCAATTTGTAATTGATTAATAGCATGGAACTTGTACAAATTAACCAAATAACGACTTTTCTTACTTCGCATGTAAAATTGTACAGACTCAATTTTTTTGGTAATATGTACAGACTCAATTTAACTACACATAACCAATCATACGACAAGGATAAATCCAATTTCTATGTTGATTTTGATGAGCTCGAGCTTTGACAAAAATTTTCTTGGTAGTTGAAGTATTATAAACAACTTATAGAGAATTAGGTTGAGAATTTTGCACAATAAGTTTATGCAACAACAAAGGACAACAAATGAATGATTTTTAGGAAGTATCGGTACTCTAAATTCTGGTGTACTCTCAACCATTTATATAAGGTTGCAAATGGAGTTGAGCCGATTGGACTAGAGCTCGAGTCGAGCTTCTTGTGCTCCATCCATTATTTCTACTCATCATTTGATCAGCAACTCACAAGCTTATTACTATGTTTGATCATTATATATATGTGTATATGTATGTCATGTGTGTCTATGTGTTTTATAATAGCGTATAATAAATCGTTAGAAATTTTCCTCAAAGGCCTCGAGCGGGAGTACTTAAAAATAGACTCATCGAGCTCTGCACCCTGCATCCGTGTAGCGGAGCCCTCACATGTATAGCCTTGAATGGACCAATTGTGGGTCCCATCCCACCATATAGATATTCGTAAAATCGACATGTATTTGCCCCCGATAATTGCGAAAAGTAAATTGTAACGCATACACCCATTTTTAAGAATTTTTTTATCAAAAGATGAAGAAAAGGGCAAAAAAAATTGAGGACCAATAGCAACTTAATCGCCTTTCAATTTTAACACACTAGTCTGAAATTTTTTTTTGAATAAAATTGATAGAGAATTGATTTCTATATATATGTATACGTGTATATATGTGTGTGTGTATATATATATATATTTAGAAAAGTACCTGATAAAGCAACAACATCCGTGATGTTTAGACCAACAACAGCAAACTTGGCTATGATTGCATCAAGAGAATCAAATGGAGAAGGAAGATTATTTGCTCCACTTTGATTTGCCACTAGTCCATCTCTTCTTCCCAGTAAAACCTTCCATGTTGGCCCTCCACTCTAATACAAAAACACTTACTCCTAAGTTTTCATATTATCATTCTTTTTTCAAACAATTCTAGCTATTTCTATACATATATATATATATATATATATATATATACTCACCAAGAGCACCGAGTCTCGAGCAGCTATAGCCAGAATATCAGCACACGAGACGACGTTGCTGCATGAACTCTCCACGGCATTTTTGATCGTGTCAATCACTTCGAATCCTCTTGCTGAATTCAAGTTAGGGGCAGCAAACTTCTCACCATCACTTCCATCCAACAGCAATGATGCATCGCAACCCTGGTAAACAAATTTTATTAACTTCGAGCCGTTCTTATGAAGTCCGGAGACTCGAGGTTACAATATAATAGGGATGGAAACGAGCCAAGCTTGACCAAACTGCTCTTCTTGAGCTTAAATGAAAACTTTTGCGCTCGAACTTGAACTCGACAAGCCAGAGTTTTAGTTCAAGCTTGAACTTGGGTGGAGAGCCAAACTCGACACAAACAAAATATATATACTAGATATATCATGATAAATATTAAATATATCATTATATGTATATATTTATAATTAAATATAATATTATTTTTTCCTACAGGCTCGCGACGCGAGCCAGGAAGTAAGTATAACAGGAGCTCGAGTTCAAATCAAGCTCAAGTCAAGTCGGCTCTTTCCTACAATATAATATGCTGGACTTCATGTGAGTTCAATTATATAGATGATTTTGATTGACTCGAGATTCCAAATACCAAAGCTCCCGAGGATGACCTATTTGATTTATATACAAAGTTAAGGATTCAACATGATCTTATATTTTATTTGGTAAAAGGATTGGAGAAGGTCGACCAGCATAGGATGAACCCATTATGATAATCTCATCAAAACGTCAATCAAACTAAGACGTAATCGCATAACAATGATTAGTTCACAGACTTATATATACTACAAATGAATAGAAACATATGAAAATAGTGGACTACTACAATAGTGCAACATTGTTTACTCACATCGACAAAGCAATCATGGAAGTGAAGCCTAAGCAGAGAAGCAGCCATTCTCATCTCCAACTTTATCGCATTTCTAACCTCTCTTCTAACAACACTCAACAAATTTGGACAACTTTTTGAGTAAAAATCTGCACTCAATTGAGACCTCACCACTACACATAACATTAGAAATGTTATAATCACAAACTTCTTCATATTATTTACCTTTCAGATTTTAATTATCGACTTTAATAGCGTTTAACGTCTAAGATCGCTTATTTATAGACATGATTATGGGGTGATTAAGAAATATGAACTAAAGATCTATATCACATTCCATATTGGAGATCAAAAGTTGATTTAAGTGGTCTGATGTAGGGCGGCTCCATTAAGTAGTTCTTAGATCAGTTTGAGCACAAGTGCTGGAATTTAATTAGTAATTTATGCATTGTTGATGTAAAGAATAATGGGAGATTAGTGAGTAATGGTGAGTTAATTGAAGTATAATACTATCAAATAGAAGGATAACAATAGTGGAATAAGATTTTTGTTTAAATAGATAAAAGGGATAATTACACTCACACCCCTCGATGATGGAATAATTACACAAACTTCCGCTTCATAATTACAAACACACCCCCTCAGGGGGTCTATTTGTAAGGTTTAGAGGGGGTGCAATTGTAAGGATTATTACACACAAAGAGAGTGCAATTGTAAGAAATCTTTCAGAGGGTTTATTTGTAAGGTTCGCAGATGATGCAATTGTAAGAATTATTACACACACAGATGGTGCAATTGTAAGAAATCTTTGACATAAAGGGGTGTTTTTGTAATTAACAATTAGGGAGGAGAGATTTGTGTAATTACCCATCATTAGGGGTTGAGTGTAATTATCCCTAGATAAAATTAGTGCACATTTGGATGGGTTTTACGGTCAAGAGAATTTAAAGTTTGCACGATTCTATAATTGGTTCCAGCTCATAGCACATGTAAATTCATTATATTATCTCTTTTAGATTTACCCCCCTTTTTAATTTTTTGGTAATATAAATTCCTGCATGTATACAAAATTTTATACAAATTTGTTGCAATAGTTCAAAGTATCAGCCAACATCAATTTTTACGGAACTGGGTGGACCTGGTTGATAGTATCCAATAATATCAAATTACATTGCGGTACGATGAGATTATCAGCAATATCAGAATATATTACGAGTATATAATGTTTGATACTATCTGATAAGTTTTATTTTCAGTAATAGATAGAACTTTGATTTTATTTTTCTAAGATATACTTTGAGAACTTTGATTCCTATTTTATTAAGATATGCATGTCTTGTGATGTACGTATAGAATGAACACTTATTATGTAATTATCAGTGAACTCTATTTTTTTGACAAATTTACTCGATAACAAGATTAAATTTAACTTCATCTCTAATGCAATAAAATCTTTTACTGATGTACTAACGATTAGTACTTATTTACAATTTTTTCTACAATTTTGCTATTTTTGCAACCTTTTCGAACAGACCATTTGTTTCGAACACCATGACCAAAATACAACACCGGTAGATATTGTCATTAGGGATGACAAAGAATTCGGATAGAACGAGTACCCGCCCCAAACTCCGTGTAGAGCGAGTACCCTCCCCGTTTGGGGCAGGTACCATGGTTTTGAAAACTGGACCGGACCGGCCGATTAAAACCGAAACCGGCCACTTATCTGATCCGGTTATGTGAAAAAAACGTTCGGGGGTCAAAACCGGTCAGAACCGCGGTTCAACCGATCAGAACTGGTTAAATCGGGCGATTTTGAAAATTAACGAAATACAACATTTTAAATTCTAAAAATCTGAAATTGACCCCTTTAAAATCTAAAAATCTGCAATTGGCCCTCCAAAATATAGGAAATGCATATTTTTTTTTCATATTTTCATATATATATATGAAATACATATTTTTTTTCATATTTTCATATTTTATATATTTAATAATATATTAATTATTATTTATTGCATAATTATGACGTCACCGGTTCGACCCCGGTCCGGTTCGCTGTCCGGTCCGGTTTCCAGAACACTGGCAGGTACGAGTCCAATAAAATAGGGCCGGGTCCTAGTCCAGATACCAAAATTTAAGACCCGATCGGGTTTGGGACACGTAATGAGTCCAGCAAAATACCTACCCTGATTTCGCCCCGATTATTAATATACTATTTTTTATATCTAATTATTATTTAATATTTATAAGTACTCTTTCCAAGTAGACACTCAGCAAGTAGTTAAAACAAAAATGCAAATGCAATTTCCCATTTGACATTTCCTCCCCCAACAACAAACCCTCATTTGACTTGTATTTTTGAATGTGTTTACATTTATTAGATGTTATGTTATTTATTTTGAATGTGTTGTGAGAACATAATAGATAAAAAAATGGCCTGAAATAGAAGTCTGGGCCTGCCTGCCGGGTAAGACCAGGACCCGCCGGGTTCGGGTATTAAAAATGATTAACAAGACGGGTCTCAAATCCTGCAATACCCGGTTCATACCCGCCACGTTGCCATCCCTAATTGTCATCACTTCGTCACCGACTACTACACCAATTTTCACGTTCCAATTTGTGTTTCGAATAAATGTACCCACAAAAGTACCTCTAAGCTGGTCATCAACTTCCACCTTTTTACGTCTCTTCAACGACATTTTTGTGCCCTTGACAGACAGGATAATGAAAGCACCTCCAGCTGGTGAAGTTATCATCATGTCAAACCTTGTAGAAGTGCAATACAATTAATACCAAATAAATTGCTAAAGTCCTGATATCATGAAAGAGTAATATAGCAACTTACAAATAGGAGCCAGTGGCCATTAAACCCTCCAGACTTCTATTCATTGCCAATTACTGAAAATTAGCCAAAATCAGATGACAAAAGGTACATAAGAGGAGAAGCAACAATAGCTAACGGGTAGAAGAAACTGACATCCCACTTCTATCGGGATTTCATAACAAATTAATGAATATGATTAGAAAAACAATTTTATCATACTATTAAGTGAAGGCTTGAGAGTTTCAAGAGTTCGTAATAAACAACAAAGAATGGAGACATTACATGTCAAAACAAAAGAAGCCTTATCAACAGCCATCTGTCTAGAGCAGAAATTCATCTCTAACTAAACAGAAAAGTGCAAAAAAAAGCACAAGGAAAGACGGACGATGCTTTTAGGCAAATAAGGAAAATTGACAAACAACCACTAAAGCAGCTATTTACTCGCCTAGACTGCAGGATGGATTTTCTCCCTAGAAACCCATACGCCCCGATCCAACACTATCAAAGAAAGATTATTAGAACATCAAGGAAGTAACAAACATACGAACTCTAATTTTAACAGGGTACAATTAAAAAAGTGATCAAGCCAATGATCTTATCCGAACTCTAATTGACCTCTGTCACACCTGAATCTGCAACATCCTTCTCTAAAACCGTGTTATCTCTTGCAATTCCACCATCTTCCATACATACATCTCCTTTTACCATCACACGTTCAGAAGACTCAACATCAACCTTATTCTCTACATTCACTTCCTTGTCCCCGTACTTATTGTTCTCATTTATATCCATGCGAACTGCAATTTTCTTAGTCTCATTCGCTTCAATTAACTCATCACTGTCCTTGTAAATTTCAACATCTGTAATATTATTATTAGTCTTTTCAGCTCCACTAAGTCCTTTATCATCATTTACTGTAGTTGTTGCTGCTTCAAAACCTTCAGCAACGTAACCATCATTGCCTTTTCCTTTACAACACCTATTGCTATGAATATTTTCTTCATCGAAATCATCATGATTGTCCTCCATTGAATGAGCCTCCTCCCCACGACTATCACTTTCATTTTCAGACTCATTCTCGACTACCTCCTCGTTAATGTCCTCCCCTCTGTTTCCCTTCCTTTCTAGACATTGCATCCTTCTCCTCAAGTCTGAAAATTCCCTCTCCATCAAGAACAACCTTTCCTTCAAAATCAGGTTCTCCTCCTCTAGCTGTGCAATATGAGTATCCTGATCATCCACCCGATTTTCCAACACATTGTGATACTCCATCCCACCAACGTTGACACTATTTGGATTGTAAATCATCTCGAACCGGCTCAAATCATGGTCCAACCTCCTCTCAACCTCAACATGTTCCTCCACATCACTGTCGCTCGAGCCTCCTTCATCTTCATCCTCATCCTCATGAGGCTCCATTTCATGCCCAGGCGACCTCAGCCTAATCAACCCCTTCATGGATCCATACCCATCGACCCCCCACTCTTCCTTTGCCATGTCCACCAAAACCTCCTTGGAAGGAGAAAACATGGGAGTTGGTAAGACAGCAGGAGTCACTGGACACGGAGAAACCATCGGTGCAATCCCACCACTCTTCTTTGCCCTAATTAAGAAGGAAGTCGTGTTCCTCGGTGCAAAGGGAGCAGACCTGCTATTATTAACACCCATATTCATGTTCATGCTATTGTTCTTATTAAACTTCTTTTTTGGGAAAAATTTCCGGGACTTTACCCGATTCTGGTGCTGCAATTCGTTTAAATTAGGAGGCTTATAGTTGTTAAAATTCAAATTCCCAACACCAGCACCACTGATTAAATTAACACCTCCCATTCCACCAGTGCTGGAACCAACCATTAGGGATTTCTGCTGCTCCTTCCGCCTCTTATCGTTCGATTTATTTACCTTTTTCCCCTTCCAATTGCCTCTTGGACCTAATGACTTATTAAAAGCAGGTGGCGGTGGTTTCTTAGCACCGGGGTTAGGGTTCTGAAACTGCGGTGGCTGGGGCCACATACCGTAGCTACGATTCATCGGAACCATCTGTCGCCGAAAATCAATAATATTACATGATTGTGAAAACACTGAAGGATGTGTAAAGTGTAAACTCTGGTTAAACGTGATTACCTGCGGCTGAGGTTGCTGCTGCTGGTGCGGATTCATTTGATTCATACTCATCAAATTCTGATTCATGTTCATCAACTGTTGCTGCTGCTGCTGCTGTTGTTGCTGATTCATCATCGTTGCTTGATCGTTCATTTCAACGATCAATATATTACCACAATCGAAACGAAAAAAAAAAGAGAATTCCGAAACCGAACGAACGGATTCGAGTTCGAAATCCTCCTCACCTAATCGATCAAACGCCAACAAAATTGAAATCGAAAACCCTAGAAAGAAGGAAATTAATCTGAAACTGAATATTTCGAGAGAAATTGAGATCGAAATCGCAGGAATTATATACCTAAATCGATTTAATTATTTGATTCGATTCGAATTCGCTTTCAATTAACCTGGAGCTTCACGTTTCCTATCCTTTTTGAAATTGGGGAAAATGAGATCAACTTTTGTGGACGGAGAAGAGGCCAGGGTTACTTATAGAGGGAAAGGATGAAGCGTTTAACGGTCAGGATCTGTGTGTATTGAGATACGGCTAAGATTAAGGCGTGTAGCGTCATTAGGAGGACTGGAGGAGTCCCAACCCCAATTTGTATTGTAGTGGCGGTGTTTGTTAAAACTCGTATTACAGTCCTAATATATATATAATTCTAAAATATTTTTGTGAGCTTTTGAATTGAGTTAATACACGTACTTTATATATATCGTATTATATTTGACGAATACTAATCTAACTTTGGCAAAAAAATAATATATTTTTTTCACATACGAAAATTATAATAAATCTTTATAAATATTAATTAAGTATTAAACGATTAAAAACTATGAACGTTAATAACTAGTCAAAATATGAATTATTGTTAACTAAGAACTCATATAAAATACTATTTTTGTAAATTAAAAGCAAATACATGCAATATATCCTAACAATTAATTTATTTATGAATTATATTCGTACATCTATGAATCCGTCCAATTCCAGTTCTTGTATGTTCAACCAATTTTTTTCACCATAACTTAAAACACAATTTTATAATATACACGTATGTTAATAATGACCAACTTTTACCGTCCTGTATTTAACTCCTTTTTTTTTTGTGGTGATACAAAGGAATTACAAAACAACAAACAGAAAAACTAGCCCACGCTAATTGACTCCAAAAGAAGCAGCCTCTCCAGGTCCTCCGATGGATCTTCCATAATCTTTTTCCCTCTTTCAATATTTTGTCCCTTTTTTGCTAAAACATCATCACATTCATTTCTCTCCCTCAACACATGCACAGACTTACATGTCCGAGGCTTTTTCAGAAGGTTCCTACAGTCCTTAATAAATCCTCCCAACGGGTGCTCCGCAACATTTCCCATCGAGACCAATTTCCAAACTACTTCGGAATCCACTTCTACTATGAGTTTTTCCACCCTTCTATCCCAAGCCAAACCAAGCCCCTCCCTAAGACCGAGTAATTCTGCGGTGGTGAGGGTGTGAGAGCCAAGTTGCTCATAAAAACTGATTATCCACTGACCATTGTCATTCTGAAGGATACCTCCCGACGAAGCTGTTTTCGTACTTGATAAGTAACTACCATTCGTATTTAGCTTACACCAGCCCTTATGTGGAAGCTCCCATTTAAGACTTCCCCGATCCTTCCTTGATTTTTTCGAGATGCACGGAAGCGCAAGTCTCATATCATTCACCATTCTCCTAATCTCAAAGAGAACGTCCTTAAGACACGTTTCCTTCCCTTTGAAAAGAAATGTATTTCTTGTTTTCCAATTGGTGGCTAAGAATATATGGGTCCAGGGGCTATTTCGGAAGTAGAGTGTTACTTATAGTTCGACACACACTATACCGAATCCAATCTTCACAAGGAGTGTGCATGAACTCAAGGAAAACGGATGGGGTGACGATGAATTCCCACACATCCTTGGCAAACTTGCAATCACGAAGAGCATGAATAGGATCTTCTCTTCCATTCCCACATCTAAAACAAGTATCCGAATGAGCAAATCCCCTATCGAACCTTAATGAATTTGTAACGATGCCCCATGTTGATAAATTCAAGCAAAGTGTTTAATATTAAAAGGACAAGACAATTTTCACATCCACTCCCTCGTTTGATTGTTATCCTCCACAACGTCCCGTACAACCAAATAAGCCGAGCTACATGAGAACTTACCATTTGGTGAAGCACACCAAATGAGTTTGTCCCCACATGTGGGATCCAATGGGATAAAGATGTTCTTGATTCTCTCTTTAATTCTCTCGAGAATAGAAGTTTTTAAATGCTCAAGGTCCCAAGCGCGACTATTGTCAAGAACATCGCAAACACGAAATTGTGTTTCTCCTCAATACGGCCTCTTCAATCAAATCACATAGAAACTCTTCTCCAATCCACCGGTCAAACCAAAATGAAATGACTTGACCATTTTCAATCCTCCACCGGATATTCCCTTCCACCATCTTTGTACTCCTCACAATGCCCTTCCATTGAGGAGAAGAGTTACTGACGGGAAAACAATCAAGAAATTCTTTATTTTTCATGTATTTCTTACCAAACATCTCTTTCCATATGCTATCTTCTCTAGTAATGAGTTTCCATCAAAGTTTCGAAAGAAGGGATATGTTTATCTTTCTAGCCTCCCGGATCCCTAAACCTCCAAACTTCTTCGGTTTAATAACCTTTTCCTATTTAACCGAGTGGACATTCCTTGTGTTACCATCTGTGGCCCACAAAAATGATCTATTAAGCTTGTCCAACCGATCACAAATTGACGTTGGAAGATAAGAAGATTGCATAATATAAGAGGGCATAGCGGTCATAACGGATTGGATGAGTGTTGCCCGCCCCGCCAAATTAAGCATTTTGGCTTTCCAAGAAGATGGCCTTGATTGGACACGATCGATAAGCTCATTATAGAGCCCTGGGGATGCTCGATTATGCACTAAAGGGACCCTAAGTACTTCCCCAAATCCATATTGCATCCAATACCAAGTTGACTCGCAAGAATACCCCTCAACCCTCTATCCGTATTTCTAGAGAAGAACACCTTCGATTTCTCTTTGTTGATCACTAACCCGGAACTCGAGCAAATTTTCTCCATGATACTCACGATAGCAGCCGTGCTCCTTCGGGTTGCTCTAGCCAAGAACATCAAATCATCTGCGAAGAACAAATGTGAGAACCTTGGCCCTCCTCTACTCATGGCTAGGGGCTCCCAAGCACCCTCATCAACTTCTTGTTCAATTAAATATCTCAATCTCTCCACACAAAGAACAAAAAGGTATGGTGAGAGATGATAACCTTGTCTAAGTCAACATGTCGGGGTCAAAGGGTTAAGGGGCTCCCCATTCCATGACAGACAAGGCTTAGAACACCGCACATAAAACATAATAAGTTGGACTAGTGCTTGAGGAAATCCGGAAAAAAACCAAGGTTTGTTTAGGAAAGTCCAATTGATTTTATCATAAGCCTTCTCCAGATCAAGTTTGATTATCATCCCTCCGGTTTTCCCTTTCCTCTTTCTAAGGCTATTGAGCATCTCTTGAATAACAAGGATGTTATCATGCGTTCTTCTACCCAAAATAAAACTACTTTGGAGAGGGGATACCAAAATTGGCATAAAAGTCTTTAAACGAAAGGAGATTGTTTTCGTTATCACCTTGTACACCACATTACAAAGTGCAATAAGACGAAATTTTCTAATAGAGTCCGGATTTGCCTCCTTAGGAATCAAACAAATAAAGGTGGCACCTAAACCCTCATTGAACCGCTTAGCTCGAAAAGCATTAGCCACCAACTCAACCACTGATTCTCCCACTTGCCTCCAATATTTTTGGTAAAAGAACGCCTGGCATCTGTCCGGCCCCGGGGCTTAACCGTCCTGTATTTAACTAAGTAGGGCAATAGGAGGGCTTGGGTTTTGTGCAATAACCTTAGGTTATGTTTGTTTATGTTTTTGAGTTAAAATTTTAAAAATCTATCAGGAAATGTGTATTACGAAGATTCATGTGAAAATGATGTGATGTGGATTGTTTTTGTTTATATTTTTTAAAAATGGTTGGAAGTTGTAAAATGTGTCAAATCAATGGTGATAGATTGATGATGTATGATGTGTTGAATAATTGGGTTATTTATTTTTATAATGATTATGAGAATAAAGAAATAATAAAATATAAATTAAAAATTATAAAATATGAAATTGTAAGAGAGATAATGACTGGAGTAAATAATTTTGATTGATGATTGTGTGAAATGATAGATATAGTGAGTGATAAATAGTTATATAGGGGATTGAAAAAGTTAAGTTGAAAAAAGGTAAATCTAGATGAGAATAGTTTGTGTTATGATTTTTTAGGATTTTGTGATCCAAGATATTGAAAATGGAATTTGAAAACATAAACAAACAAGGCCTTAGATTCCTGCTTCATTACGTTGGCCACCCTTGTAACTAGAATACGACGTCGCGCTGAGTATCTTTTTTATGTCACGACTCACGAGTCTTCCACGGGCTGCTGCTACGTTTTCACAATTTTACGTTCTTTTATATATGCTCGAGTGTGTGGTACTTGCATGTGCGTAAGCTATTTTTTAAATTATATTAAAAAGTGATTATTGCTTATAGAATATTCTTTTTAATGTTTTATTTGGAATTTTCATTGTTGAGAAATTTGTTTAATATATTTAGAGATACAGAAATCAAAATAAGTATTTAGAGATAAAAGACAAAAATGATAAAGAGAAGAATCATTTTTTCTGAGTGAACCGATAACACGTACCAATATATTACGAAAATCAATTTACAATCAACTAATAGCTAGTACAATTAACTAACAATTACTTGAGAAAAATTCTCATATAAAACCATGGGGAGTGTAATAAAATTGGCGAGAATGAACTTTCAAAGAGAGAATAACGAATCCTCAATTGTGTAAAGTTATGCATTCATCTATTGAAAAGTCCGTTCAGCCGAAAAATCAATAACATATTTAAAATTTTGTTTATAAAAAAAAATTCTATTTTATACAATGTTTTTAAACCCGGACTGGTCAGTCAATTGGGTCACTAGTTCGATCGGTTGGACCGGTGTTAAACAAAAGTCTTCATAAAAAAAAAAAAAAAAAAGAGAAAAAGCAAAAGGAAACAAAGTACAAAAAACTAGCAAAACCTAATGTCTTTTTTCTCTTTCATCATAGCCGCTGCTTCTTATTCTCATCTTGTTTCTTCTCTCATTTTTACAGTTTCTTTCTATCTTTTTCTCCTTTAAATTCCAAATCAAGTATGGATTCTCTTCTTGCTTTTGTGTGATAAAACATTTTCTTTGAACTCAATTTCTTACTTATTTTCTCTTAAAAAACCCAAAAGAAAAGATGCAGAAGATTCTTTCAAAGAACTCCAAAATGGGTTAAGCAGATCTACAAAGAAAAAGAATGCGAACTGGCTGCCAGGGTTTGTCCGGGTCACCGGTTCGCAACGGGCCAAAGCATATACGGTTGAGGACACAAAACGGACAGGACCCATGACCGGTTCGCGGGTTAACCGATTGAACCGGCCGGTCTGGTCTGGTTTTAAAACCCATGATTTTATATTGACCCCAAATTATTCTAAAAAAGTGTCCTGTGTCAATTGGTGGCCCTATGAGTAGACCGTTCCCTTTAAAACCGATCAACCAAAGTAATTGATGTAGGATCATCCTTTGGAACACTCAGCTGCTCAAAATTTCAGAACAATCACAATTATATACAGTAAAAACCATATAGGGTCTCACAAGTACACGCCAGTGGCTGTGATTGTACCATGACTTGGAATACCAAAAACTCGAAAGAACCAGTCGAAGTAAATTTCTACTTCCGTATTGTATGAAACTCAAATCTCCATTATATTCAACTGAAGATACATATTATACACCAACAAAACATATGAACTGAAATTGAGAGGGAGCAGGGATAGAAACTAAAGAATTGTTACACAACTTACATCCAAAATTGGAAAAGAAACTATTAATGATACAAGACCTCCCTCAAGAAATGAAAGAAAAATGAAGAATATTCGACTACAACAAAGCAAAATCGCAGTTCTTCTATACGAAACACAAATTGCTATTACAGGTCAGTATTGGGGTTGTTTCCAGCAAGGATAAGAGAGATTTCCAGCCCTCGACTGAATGCTTGGTTGAACATGAGCCGTGTTTGGAATGTGGAAACAAATGGGAACCACGAAAATAAAGCAATTGGGATGAAAATAATCATTCCCATTGCAGCATCATATAGACGGGCAATCGACCTAATAGACTTCCACAATCCGATTTTCTTCACCACAGGCTTCCAAGCGCAAGCGATCTTTCAAGAGCGAGGAACATTAAAATGCGTAAGTTGAAGAAAACAGAGTTCTATCTCTATCTATATCTATATCTATCTATATTACTATAAAAATGTGGATCCTAGAAGGTGTTTCTTCCAATTGTGATATTACATTATTGCCCTTATTTGAGTAACTTACTAAATAATATAATATTTTATAAAAACAATGGTAACCTAAAGGCCTCCAATGAAACTGCCGGAAATGCTCTTTCAATATTTGGGGTTGAAAATTGTGTTAATAACGAGGATAAAAGTTGAAAAGTTGGGAAAATATAATTTTCATCCTTTAATCCTCCTAGGGAGGCTAGTTAGTAATTTTTAAACGGCAAGACTCTTAATATATCATTAAAACTAATTGTGATAAGACATTAACTATTTGACTCTTCCTTTCCTAAACCCCTCTTAGTTCTTACTATAAATTGGTGCCATTAGGCCAAGGCAACTAGCTACTTACCGGTAGGATGAGTAATCGTAACTACAATATGTATTCCTGATCATGAAATTTTTTATTAGATACCAAGCGTGGAGTTTTTAATTTACATAACCATCATCTTCTCCTTTCATTGCCATCTTTCATGGCTATACGTAAGCTTTATTTATCATCGATTAGGTTGATCATCTCTATTTTTGGTGTTAAGTGGAGATAACTTGGCCAGAAACTTCATAATCCAGTCTCCACTCACATGCAAGTGTGCATGCCTTGTTCCAGTCTATAGGGCCCAGAAGATTGATTCAAACTTTTTACCAAACATTTTCTAAATTGTGGCAGGGGTGAGGCCTTTGAGATACTTTATAACATGACATTCAAGGTTAACGTTGCATCACGCCGTTGTGGCATAATGAATGACATATTGGGATTTATTTTGTGGAGAGTGATGGCATATGAATTATTTTATAATTTTGTTTCGAAAATACATGACAATTAATCCCCCATTTACATATTTCTTACATTACCAGTACTATTGTTTTATTTGTCATCTTATTCACGCACTTGTGGCATAATGAATGACACTTCAGCATTGTTAAAGAATAATATATTATATCAAGCATTGTCAAGTAGAAATATTTTGAGAACCTATTGAATTTCTGATCATTTTTCAACAATTTTTATTAAATATATTTTAATTTGTCTTTTTCAATAGCTAACGTGTATATGTGTTTATTAGGAGTCAGTAACTCTCATGAATTCTATAATTCTATATTATTTGTTAATGACACATGTATATAAGTATTTATATTGTATTATATAGATTTTTCTTAAGTTTTAAAATACGAAGTTGGTATTTGATCGATTACTAATAATGTATATTTTCATTATGATCAGAAATTCTAAGATCCAAACATAACATAAATCGGGTGTTCACGTGCAATGCACGTGCATCTTGCTAGTTTGATTAAAAGTCGCCATACAGAACATGATTCACAACTTAGTGGTAGAAAAAGGAAGATGAACAATTTTCAGATTGTGTTAGGATTGATGGATTTGGATTTGAGTGATGGACCTGGAGGAAAGATTTTAAATGACTTTAAATTGGAGTCATTTGAGATCCACCATAATGATTGAAAGAAAAACTCAAAATGAGTTCCAACAGATATGTAATCCATTGCAACTCCAAACTATCCAAACAAGCTCAATGAACTTGTTATGAATCTCAAAATGACTTTCAAGTCCTTCAATCTAAACACATCCTAGGTTGTATTGATTGAAGGATATGCGATCTAAAGATTTCAAATCTCTAATGACGAACACATTGAACTTGTTTAGATGGTTCAAGTTACGATCCGTTTTAAATCTATTAGCATCCGATTTTAGCTATATCTTCTTCAATGAATATCGTGGATTTCAAATTCAAATAATATTGAAATTATTTGAATTTTTTAGCTCCAATTCCACCCATATGCAACCTAATTGGTTCATTTAATCCAATTCAAATTTCATCTAATTTCCTGAATGAAGTAGGTGGGTGGATGGATTGGGGTGGGTGTTATATGTAATATGACGACAAATGCCCGGGAATGTACATGTTTAAATATTTGAATGTATCTACCGTATTTAGATCAAAATCTCAAAGGAATATTTTCGTAATTCTCCTACTTTAGAATAATTCGATATCCCAGTAAGGACAATGACAATCAACTTATTTAGTGAACAACATAAATATAGAAGGGTTAATTACACTAAATACCCCTCCTATTTAGTGTATTTACAATCCAGTCCGCTTATTTTGATCACATAACTAGCTCCCTCTTATAATAAAACATTACAATCGCCCCCATCCTTAAAAAAACTGAGAGAATTTTCTAACATCATCAAAAGATATTTTCTAAATTTCCTATTTTGCCCTTAACAGGTAATTTTTCATATTAAAGAGAATGTAATTGTAATTTTCAATTTGGTCTTAAATAAATAATTTCATAAAGACTTTATTGACATCTTGATAATGAAGCATTTATGCCAATTCGATTATCTTTTAAAACATGAAACATATACCGAGTTTCGATTTATTTTAGGACCAATATTACAATTCAATTCCAATGAATCTAAATTAGTAAGTTACCAAAAATGTAACTTTTGACCAACGTCGTTAGTCAGAGGGGCCATAGATGTAAGGTTTTATTATAAGAGGTGGGTAAATGTAAGGTTTATTATAAGAGGGGGGTGTTTGTTATGGGCCTGGACTGTAACTGCACTAAATAAGAGGGGTAGTTAGTGTAATTAACCCAATATAGAATGACAACCAACATATTTGATGAACAGCATAAAAATACAATGAAAACCAACATATCTAATGAACAGCATAAACATACAGAAAACTTACCGAAAGAATTGCCCACCCAGTGGGCAAAAAAGCCAAGATACAAGCAAATATATCAGCGATGGAGAGTCCCGTAAGTGCAACAGCTACAGCTATGCCAGCTATTGCAACTAAAAACGCGATACCTTGGACAAACCGCAGCAGCAGCTGAAAATTGACTGATATCTTCTGACTAAAGGTAAATACCTGTGAAGTCCAAACATGAAACTTTGATTTTAATTGGGCTGACACAAGAAGCTACAGGGCCGGGTAGAAATTATAATAATTTGATATCAGACCTTGAAAAGAATTATAAGCACAGCAAATACTATCCATGAATACCCGTATACCTGAAATGGAAATATCATAGCAAAACGAATCAGTTCTCATATATCAACAGCTGACAAATACAACAAACGGGCCCTGTTGTGCATTTAAAAAGATTCGGGGCTGACTGATTGAACCACTCATTTGATTTATATAAGGAAAACTCATACAGTACATAGACCAAATGATAGAGTTTTCTTCGCATATGTATAGTTTACCAATTTTGGGTCATCAGTACATTATTGTCAACATCTGGCACTAGCATTATTACCTTGTATTTGTTAGACCTGAGAAATATTAATTTATGCATGTGTTGCATGCATCTATGTGCTTCTTACATTATTTGCACTCGTGGAAAAGGGAAGTAAATCAAATAGTTAACATTATAAGTTAACAGGTCACAAATGTGTTCTTTCACTATGCAGCCTTTGGAGATGGCAATATGCTCAACAACAGATTCTCAGAAAACAGTATAATATCACAAATTCCGGCAATATATTAAAATAAATGAAAACAAGATAGATTTAGAGGAGAGATTTGTACCGATAGTGATGTATTGGTTCCTTGCACATCTAACTTGTAGATAATACCAAACTGGAAGATGAAAAACCGCAGGCTTAGAATTGTTTCCATCACTCTCCCACTGAAGGTCCGAATATGAGACTGCACCAGACATAAAAAGTTATACATGATTGTGGGAGTTAAACAAGAACTCCACAAGCAAACCTATTACCACAGAAATGTTTCAATCCAATGAAAAACAGAGTAGAAGTGTAGAACACCCCCCCCCCCCCCCCCCCCCCCCGGGGGGGGCAACACACAAGAGCATCTCCAGTTCAGACTAGTATGGTAAGAGGAAAGTAACTTATGTTGCATATGCCACACCAAATTATATTTTATTTCAGGTGATGACGTCATGATATATTAAGAGAAATTTCACTTCACAAATCAGGTCATGTAAAACTCCAATTTTGTCTTGGGCACCCACAATCTTTCAAAATGCTCCAAGCTTTTACAACTACCTAAATAAATTAAAGCAAAACTATGAAGTGCCAATCCCGTTTAGCTAAAAACAATGTGAGGGTGAGTCACGGGCCGTACTTTGTTAACATGTGCTTATCAAGTCCAATTATTTAGAAAATAAAATACAAGTTTGTCATGAAAATTTAATAAAACTTCTAACTAAGATTGCAATTGCAGGAACCACATTATTCAATATCATGCCAAGATGCATAAGAGCAACAGAAAGAAGAATCTTCCTAACCAACCTAGTTCACTATAACAATATATTGCAAGAACTATTTTGAATCACGGGATAAGGTACAAAAAAGAACAATTACTTTCCTCTAGTGAATCAACAACGAACGACATCAAGGTCAAGAAACAAAAAACGAGCCGAGAGAATCAAACCATACCAGTTCTTCATCCCACCAAGCCTCCCAGCTTTCTTCTCCTTTAACTCCAATTCCACCTCTGTAAAGAAGCCAGTTTGTCCAATCCCGAAAATCCTCTACCGTCCTAATGATGACAAGAAAAATGCCTTGTTCTTGACCGAGACTGGGGAAGAGGTGGAAATACGAAAGAAAGATGGAAAAGAGAAAGAAACTTACTTCTGCCACTCAAATCCAGATGGATTAAACAAATATGGAGCATACAGCCAAGAGAGAGCTAGAAACCAACTGCTAACAGTGAGAAGAATATAGGCTAATGCACCGCCTTCGTTGTCCCCATATGCAAGGTATACGATCAACAGGAGCACAATTTCCATTCTGAAGAAATTAGAAAATGAAGCTGAGTACTCAGCCGTGCACACACATGCACACGAGAGAGAGAGAGAGAGAGAGAGAGAGAGAGAGAGAGAGAGAGACCCCTTAATAAAATGACTTCGTGCGTAAAGCCTATAATTTTCAGTAAACTTGATGTGACGAACCACGAATCCTCTACCGGTAGCTTGGTACTGCAAAAGGTTTTACCATGTAAGCAATCCCAATTATGAGATTTATCTTGTTAGGATGGAAGATCAATGAAACATACCCTTGCACCACCATGAAGAATTGTCCGACCAAAGTAATGTGTTTTTGTGCCCAATGAGAATGTGAAGAAGACTGTACAGAGCTGAAACTGCATCGTGACAAAACCGACTACAGCCTGGATGGAAAATGAAAAAGGGAAAAAGATACAAAGAAACAAATCAAAAGTTGAAACATTGAAGAACAATATTTACATCCGACAGAGATGAGGGTGGAGCTTCCAATCATTATTAGCATTATAACCAGTTTGCGAATTAAATATTTCTAAATCACACATGCATGGAACAGAAACATAGAATAATGGTGAAGGTTTAAGGGGAGGGGACAAGGATATTAAACAAAATAATAGGAATATGAATAACATATTGATCTAAGTCCATCCTAGTTCAAATAAAAGAAACAGACACAGAAAGGAACAGGAAACTTTTACTCATCACAACCTTTTTTTATAATAGAAACTTGGCTACCAGTACTTTCTGAAAACTATTGTTACAAACACAAAAAAGGAATTGAGAAGAGACGTACCCTAAGAAATCCCTGTTCCAAAATGAAGCCTAAAACCATTGGCACGGCTGTGAAGACACCAATCTGAAACAGAAACTGCGCATTCAAAGCTGCACTAAGAGCAGCATTCTGTAGTATGTCTGCTCTGTCTTGAATGGTTTCACCAACCCCAGATAATGCCTTGAAAAAAGTAATACAAATATTATAAGAGACTGGCCATAGGAATACTGTAATTAATGGATGCAGGAAAAACTAGAAATAATTTCCGGAGAATCATTTTCCCTTTGGCAATATCCTAAGATATATCAAAGCAGTTCAATATTCTTCTTTAAAGGGCATACCTTGGTTGAAGGGGTTACAGGAGGGATACACACGTTCTTTTTCTTTTAAGGTAGGAACAAATTATTTAAGAGAGGGGGAGTGGGGGGGATAATGCAATCCCTCATCATGTATAAACTACAATCCGACCTAATACAGAAATCGGGAAAAAAACATTGAATTTCGAAACATGAATGTATCTCCTTCACCTTGTTTTCTCTTTGATAGCAAATAAAGAGAAGGGATTGACTAGTCTTTCCCTTCTTGATACCAACAGGTAAAGATTAATGCATATAAGGCAACTCCGGAACAAATCGAAGGACTTCCGCCCAGATGAATATACAAGGCTTGTGAGCATAATTATTGAAAAATGGAAACTGATTTATCTCAGAGTATTAGGTCAGAAACTTACCAAATACACCCTCCCATAGAGAAAAGCATATACACACAGCACTGTCAGCTGCACATAGATTTGATCAAACTTGTTAGAATTCATCATGAAGCTTCCAAAAAGCCATGGTAGCAACGGCTGTAGAACAAGTGCGCACAAAACCTAAAACAAGAAAGTTGAAAACCATGTTCGATAACATGGAAAACTGACCATGGTACAAAAGTAGTATCCAACTGTCGTGAAGTAGAATGAAAGCATCCTGAAGAAATCAAGAAGCTGCCCAAGCCTGTAAATATCCCTGCTAAGAACTTGTTCACCATTTCCGCCAGCTACTTTTCCCTCAAAGACAGCAATCTGATTGAGCCCGACATCTCGTCCCTTGCCAACCTGTATAAATTCCATTAGCCGATCCCATCCCATATGTCATGTGCTTTAAGGGTTCCAAAAGTATACCTGGATATATTCATGGTGTGTCACATTTCCTTGGCGTAAAGTTGAGTTGAAACCTGCAATAGTTTTTAAAATGAATATTACAGCCCGCAGACAAGAGTAATATGCTTTAACTTGGTATAAATTCAATAAACAGGACAAGTTCAGAGAAGAGGATGCATGTTCAGAGTTTCGTACAAGATGTGCCTCAAAGGTAGAGTCGACGAAATTGGAAATCCTTGTGGATCATCAAATGAAAACAGCAATCGTTTTACTTTTCAGTCATCAAATATCAAACTATTCCATACCACGTTAAGAAACCAAAAAATAAAACATTGACTGCAAGAAATTTGTTGCGAGAATTGTATAGGTTGCAAAATCAAAGGATATTCATACCAAAAATATCATGTTTACCAAGAGTATACCTGAAAAGATATCTTCACTGATATTAATTATACGAGATGCCTTGCTGATCCCACCCCTTGTGATATGGAAAACTCTATCAAAAACATCTGGATGCCCATAATGCATACGAACCCTAACAATCACAAGGAAATCAGCATTGACGTGTGACATATCTCTTGAAAGAGAACACACTATTTTACACAAATACGTCATTCAATAGAAAGCATAACTCACTTCAATGGATTAGCAAGAACACGCTGACCAAGTGTGACAAAACTAGCTTCTTGATTAGACATGAAAGAGGCCAAAGAGGATACACTGCATTCGTAAGCTAAGAAGTTAGGTCCTGATAAAAGATATGGAGATTAAAAATGCACACATCACTTCAAAGTACCTTCCAGTAAATACATGCTCCCTGACACCAAGAATGGTAGGGGGACGTAATCCATGATCACAGTGGAACTCTTCAAGAAGATTTCTCATCTTCAATGCTTCCTCAAAATAATTATCCTGAGGGAAGTGAAAATAGCCAAAGATGAAACAGGTAAACAGAACTCCCTGTGCCTTTCCACATGCATATGAACAAAAAGTAGCCAGGTATTCATCATAGTCCCACATGAATACCCTCTTACACAGTGGGGAACATCTTATACTTAGTTTAGCTTTCTGCAGTTGTCCACATCTGCTGCATAATAGATGTTCTTTTCATAGCAAATACAAATATAGTCTAACCAAATATATCATAGAAAAGACAAATTAACATGTCATGGTTTTTAGCAATGTATATAGCACACAAAGGAGGCTATGAACCCAGGTTGATAGAAGTTTCAATCGTTGAAAAACGGGGATAGCATTGTTTTCACTCAAATTTGTGCATTGCTCTTTCACAGAAAACAAATCTATCAAAAATGTGACAGGAGACAACATCACACACACACCAAAGGAAAAGGAATGGGAAGCGGGGACAAGGTAGAGTCCTAAGCTTCTCTGTAGATGCAAGGAAGAGATGCAGCAGAAATATCCCAGCCATCATACATTACTGAGATTGAAGAAACCAAGTTCAGCCATATTCTTATCCTCCAGTAGTTCATCTTATTTTATTAGTCCATACATACTGACTACCTAGCAAAACCTGAACTTTTTCAACAGCGCCCTATATTGAAAAAATCTTAAATTTGAGAGAAATTAACACCAGAATAATGGCATAATGGTAATAAATCAGTAACTGAGCCCTCGAATGCTAACCTGATTCATGTCAATTGTCTGCACAGCATTTCCGCGGGTAAAGATTACAGCATGATTCTGATTTTCAGGTTTCCCTTCACCAATTTTAGGGTTCCCAGGTAGCTTTATTGAATAGATTTCCTGCAATTTTTTGAAGACTAATTTTCAAAATTTAGGAACAACAAACACATTATACATAAACAAGTTCTTGCACTAACTATAAAACAAGAAATGCAAAACCCATATATTTCATCAAATAGATATTCATCTACAGGGTGAAAAATGAACAAATAGTGAAGACAATGAGTAGGACCCAAAAGAATTGCATCTCAATCATAAAGTAGAAAGACCTGCACCTTTTGGTTGACAACGGTAAGTATATTGCATTAGTAGCAATACAGGATTATATGGTAAAATAAGAATAGAGACAAAAGACTGAACTTAACCATATTGAATTCAGACGAACAGCAAGCTTTATTCACAGTGGATTGATAGCAAACGAAACAAAATAAGATAACCAACTCCTTTCTAATGAAAGATTGGTTGTTATGTAACAATACAAGTACTAGTAAGCAAGATCATCGTTATTAACCCTTTATCAAGTTTTTCCGGCAAACAAAAATATATATTCTCGGACTTCATATATTGCTATAGGAATAGCAGGAATAAAAATTTAAACGAATACTCACCCTCGTACTGCCTTCTCATTTCAAAAATGCACAGAATAACAAATCCGGGAAAGAAAGGTAAGAATAGTGACTAATCTTTCACACCAAACCATAAAACAAGCATTATAAAACAAAAGTAGAATTTGATTGGTGGGCCTGAGAACTTCAAGGGAAAAAAAAAATAGACCTTATCTTTTCCGTTGATATCAGCCTTCACAAGTTTTGAGAAATATTCAGTGTGCACTTTGCCATCCTTCAGAGTTTCAACCACGTCAATGAAAGCAACTCGAAGAGCTTCATTTCTATGTAGAAAATAAATAACAGAAGATGAGAATCATAAGAAAAGCTTTTTAATTTCAAGAAATCATAGCATCTAAGATCAATACATTGATCCCTTTGTCAAATTGCAATGAGAACTCTCTATCAATTTCAAGAAATTATAGCATCTAACATCATACGTCACTAATTCTTTGACTCCAGAGTGGAAGTTTTAGAGCTAACTATGTCGGTATATGTATACGTTGTAATTCCGTGAAATTATAGAAAGCTATTATTTTGAACAAGATTATTAGTGTAGAAATATTTTCTCTAAATTAAAATGTACTAACATCTAAACTAACTATAAAATTCCATAGAAACATAGGAGGTTAATCATGGCATTCAATTTGAAATGGAGGACATCATATAACTAGAGAACCTTTGCATTAACAGAGCAATATCCGCAGCCTCGGGCTTGCGCTCTTCTTTCTGCTTTCCATAGATCTGACATGTAACAACATATGTGAACTTTAGATCTACTTGAGATCTTGCTTCTGGAGACAACTCAAAACCTTGAACATCAGTTTGTTCATTACTGACGATACCAGCTTCTACATCTGAAATTAACCATGGATTATAATAAATAGGCATAACAAGGAAGAATCAAGAAAATTGCTATTTATTAGATAGCTAACCTCCAACTGACATCTGTTCCAGATAAGCTTGGAGCATCAGAGCTTTCCTGTAGTACATCATTCCCCGAACTGCTTCCAGTAAGGCAATGAGTAATCAGGGAATAATAAATAGAAAAAAAAGCAATGCTTCAAATTTATGTGCTTCAAAACTATGAAAATCTAGGTTTTGACAGAGCACTCATTCATGTTTCCCATGAGCGCAAACCTACATAATTAACAGGTATGGTATATTTCTTCCTGCCACTGAAACAACTATCTGATCAAACTGAGATGACTAAGTTACAGTTCTTGTCATTCTTGAGAGTTTTGTACCTGGCTCCCCCTTGATTCTGGAGAAAGCAACATAAAATGCAAAGCACAAACCTTACACTTGACTACTTGAGAAAGCGTGAATCAAATAAATTTCTGCAACTTAGACAGCATTAAATGCTTATACAGCTCAGAATTATGCTACACCAAATGACCTATTCTTCAGTACAACTACTGTCCACTATCAGCATAACATTATGGAATTATTGAGAAATATTTTAATCCTGTACTTTTTAGGATTGAGGAATGATGCTATGGCATAGCAATGTATTACACGTTGACATATGGACACCTTTCTTTATATATAGCTCGCCAGAGAGGGAAAAAACCTTAAAGAAAAAAGTTTACACAATTTAAACATAGTCCATACACATGAATCATTACAAACACATAACAATGTAATCTGGAATGTGACTATTATACCAGCAGATGCATGACTAGCGTGTAACATTAAGCCGTTAAATGACGAGGTGGGATGCAGAACAAACTCTTGAAGACTCACCTGTCCTGGCCAAAGTTTGTCCTCGATAAGAAGCCCAAAACCGCAGTTCAAGGATATGAGTAGGATTATCACTAAGATCTAACTCCGATGAGCTCTCATCGCGTCCGATCCGAGAAAGGAAATTTTTCCATTCATCTGTATTATAAAATGAAAAGAAAATCTTCAATAAAATGAAAATTAAGTGTCGTAGGATTTCAATAAAGCATTACAATTATATCACGTTCAACAATGGGGAACAAGAACGAGGCACAATCAAAACTGTAGAACACAAAAGATAGCATAAATGATTGTAAGGAGTAAAAAATTGAACTAAAAAATTCCAAATTTACATCACATAAATAACTGAATCAATATAGCAGTATCAATTTTACGAGTCCAAGGATGAGAACATCCACAAAGAAAAGGGTAAATAAGTACAGTATCTTTCAAGAAATACATCTTTCGACAGTATTCTTTGGAAGAGTCATATATTAAGCTTTCCGAAAAAATCACAAACATTAGACCAAGACATACAAACACAGATCTGATAGGATACTTCAGGAGCTAAAAGTCAATCCGCTGAATTAAATAAAGCATCTTAAATTCAGAACAGGGCTGTATGCAATCCACCGATGAGCACATATGCATGGAAAAGGGTGAAAAGGTACATTTTGAAGAAAGGTATTTTCTCAAAAAGAGTGGGAGAATACAAAATTTCAGGAAAACAAGAATCACCAAAAATTGACCATATAAAGTACTTTGGGAGCTCAAAGCCAACCCAGCGGAATGAAAAGAGACGTCTTAAATCCAGAACTGGTTTAGGGGGCAGAACAGAAGTGAGAAGTTCAGTGGGCGTATGAAAGGATAAGAGACTAAATGATCAAATAATAGATATCCAGAAGAATTCAAAATTTTGCATCTAGATAACATCTTTATGCAAATAAATTGACTAATAAAAAGGTACAGGTACCTTCCACAGAAGTTGAGGTCAAACAGCATATACTACCATCTATAATTTAGCTAAGAATTTTCCATAAAGGTTCGGAATCGTAAACTCACATCATAAAAAATCTAAAATTTTGGTTGAGAGACGAGCACAAAACTGAAGGACAAAGGCCTTAATGAGCCACAGATAGGACTGAAGAAAGAAACGATGCAAAGTACATTGATTTTTTGCTGAAAACAGATTAGGATTGGATAATGAGGCATCATACGGCCCTTGGTTATATGCATAGTTGAACAACACAGCCATCAATACCATACACTTAAATTCATGTGAAATTTCTACAACTACAATATTGCGCGAATGATAGGCTTAAGAGATTTCGAAAGGAATATTTTGATATATTCAGCAGAGAAACATATGAAATATTCTGTATTCTATAAAACTAAAAGCTGAACAGCTGCATCATTCTAAATATGGCTGGAGGTACCTGGATATATCTTCTGGAGGTAAAACAAAGTTGAAATGCCATCTTCATTTTTCTTAAGGAGTTCAGCCATGCTGTAAAGAACAATCTCGGAGTAATATGGAGTGAACACACTGCACAAAAAACTAGGAGTATTACATACATATCCAATATTAGTTATTAGTTCAAAACGACTAAAGTCAAGAAGAGGCAACTACCTAAAAGATAACATTTCTTTCACGGGCTTAGCTACTGGCATCTCCATAAAAAGGGAATTAGTGAAAAACTCTAGCCGCCTTCTAGCCTCAAGATTCTTGGGGATACTTGCAGCGGACTCTTTGATGGTGAGGAGCGAATACAATCGATTGACTTGTGCTTTCTAGAAATGTTTTAAGTACTTCAGCTCTTAGACGAATAGAAGGTTTGAGAGGACAAATAGACAACGGATGTAAAAGACATACCAAATCGGCATCTTTAGGCCACTTCAATTTCTGAAAAAGACGACCTTCAGACCTTGCCTTTGACAGCATATTCCATGTCTCGTAATTATCTCTGCACATAATTCAATTAGATTCAAGATGGTACTCGAAAAAGAGAGTAAAACAAAATACCAACAACTTCAACAAACCTCATGTTGATTGATAGGATATCAATTCGCATAACATCATAAAGATCTAAAATAGCTTTAACAGCACCAGTTTCGAGTTCAGGTGTTTGATCCTTTTTCTGCATAGACAACCATCCAAGCAAGTTGACAATAGGATATTCAATATAATCCTTTCACATCACCACAAAGAAGACATTTGCTGTGGACAATACTAAGGTTCATAAACTTATTCATAATTAATGATTCCTAAAAGTAGTGAGATCAGACTATAACTTCCAGTAGGCTGTAACCTAAGCTTCCATTACAAGTTTCTAGAGTAACATTAAGTCTGAAAATAGATTATGAATTCTGCCAAACGATCTTGGAGCTCGTTATGCAGTTTACGGGTGAAAGCACCATCTAAGCCACAAGTCTAGGCATATTCCGCAGTAAATAAATAGACTCAGTTAAAACCATATTTTTTAATCAATTAACTAGATCCCTACCAGTGTATCAAGAATGGAGAAAATTTCTCCCCACGATCCAAGACCTCTCGGGGATGGACACCCTCACACCATCATAAAAAATCAAGTTGTGTACGAGTGGGAATCACAAGTCCCATTTCGTTGAGTCGTTGGGATATTAATTCTGTACGTATTCTATATGAAAATTTAGCAGTCAAGAACTGACTAATAATTGATCACGAATAATCACGACTAAATTCCCAAATAGTTGTTTCTCACATGAGCTTTCATTCATCATTTTTTATCCCAGTCATTGACCTGACATCCCGCATTGAACATTAGATACAGTTCTCCAACCAGGAGTTTGCAAACAATTAATGGACTTTCTTTTTGTTATCAGTTGTGAAAATATCGACATCACACTATAGATTCCTTTCTCGGGTCAAAGTGCATAATAACAAAAGATACTGCAAACCTAACTCTACCACCAGCCCATGCCCCATATCCTAAAATAGAAAATAAGTCGCAGAAGAGAATCTTTTGAGAGAACTAAAAATGCAAATCAGCATATAAAACATGTAGGGTGAATTAAACTAGAAAGAGAAGGGGACCAGCCAACCCAAGGGCAAAGAATGGATAGCATCAAATTTCAAAAAAGTACAGGCTGTTCAAGGTCGAATTCATTTACTACGAACCAGTATTCCCAGGAGCGCGGTAATTTTCTGAATTACAAGCGGCAGTTTATTCAGCTGAAAGTCAACGTGAATACTCCTGTTCACTATGCTCCCTCGAATGTCTTCGTATATTCTTTCAACCCTGGCATGTTTCAGAATTGCTTTTAATGACTACATGATGGTATCTGAAAGCCACCAGATACAGACGAACCTGGAACGTACCATTGTTTTCCTTCATTATTTCCTTCGTCATCCAAAATTGCTGTAAGGATAAGTTTGACAGCAAAAAAGCACTCCTCAACAGCATATTTCATGTAATCATCCCTCGCAACTCTATCCCAAAGATCTTCTTGTGACTCTTTATACTCTACAGCCATATCTCGTGCATGGAATATCTGCATACAGAGAGAAGGAAAAAGATAAGATATATATCACATAAATACCAAAAGGCATCTAAATGAACAAAATTAATCTCATATGCTAACCTTGCTAGCTAGAAGAAAAAGTGGCCACTGGACAAGGGGAAGAGTCCCTGAATTTTTAGGCATTTGAAGCAACTCCATTTCCCTACACATTGAAGAAAATCAACAATATTCAGAAGGAAATTGAAGCAGTCGAAAATAAATATCCAGCAATAGATGATGCAACGGCTGGAATAGTAAAACTCACAAATCGTTGATATAATCTTCCTCCCTTAGATTCTTTATGATTTCATTCCAAAAAGGAGCAAATCGAGCGGCATCGAGTTTGTTCTTTTCCAAATCCTTCAACATGAACAAAACATGTTCATTTCATAGAAAGAAAAAAAGAGAAACAAAGCTGGATAATTTCATCAACTGTGTAACTTTAGGCCACATAAAATAACATCTACATTCCTAAAATAATACGCATTTCACAATCAACCAAGACGAAGATTTTCAGAAGCCAACAGTAATAAGTTTGTTAATTCACAAATTTTTTATTCAGCTTTGGAATAAACATTTCATTTGCTTATTTCTTAGCTTCTTCAATTTCACCAATTGAATTATATGTACGAATGAAGGTTTAAACAGATTGTTCCTGTTTCCAAATGGTATCTTATGCTTTAAACTTGACTTTAGACCAATTCAGTTTAGGTTCCTGTAACAGCGAAGAAGAGTCATAAAAATGCTTGGCTTGGTACCATTTATCCAGCCTTATAAGCTGCAACAAACTCAAGTTTGTGGGTCCAACGAAGTAACGATAGGCATATTTGCATGAAATTTGTTCTCATGGGCAGGAGGGGGTTAAGGGAAAAAGGATCAGCAACATGGTTTACACACTTAGCAAGAACGGAAAGGCCTTAGATGTAAACCACATCCTCGCGCGGGCGCGCCACAGCTGGTGCCTCATAACCACCCCCAAAATGTATTAGAGAACGAAAAGAAATGAGCTACATAGAGAGCAAATAGACAACGCATTCCAATAAAAACTCTTGTTCCTCACAGGATTAGACGAAATCCAAATAAATTGATTTCTTGATTTACATCTCTATGCACATTTGTAATAAGTTTGGTCTTTGTTGGATAACTATAGGTATAAATTTGTCATGCTTTATTAATGTGGCAGCTCAGATTGATGATAGCAGCGGATACATGACAAATGCAGGTCTGAAAAAGGGTATTTACAAGAGCACAGCTGCATGATGGCATTAGAGAAACTACTGATGGTGTGTGAAGGAAATTCTTTCAAGATACTCATAGCTTAGAACCTAATCTGGGAAGAATACTCAATATGGATTGATGATAGCAGCGGATACGTGGTAAATGCAGGCCTAAGAAATGGTGTTTACAAAAGCACAGCTGCATGATGGCATTGGAGAAATTACTGAAGATGTATGAAGGAAATGCTTTCAAGATACTCATAGTTAACCAATTCATTGTCAAAATACTCAACAAAATTGCTACACAGCTCAAATTTCAATCTGCATTTAAATTGAAGGATTTTGTTATGCATATTAAATCCATAAAAGTTTCTCAAGAAATGACAATCAAGGATTTCAAAATATCATGAACACAATTTTTTTGTTTTCCAAGCAATGGAATTAAAAAGTATTGATTAATATCCAAGTATTTCAAATCATTCCAAGCTCAATTCATTTCTCATATCCAAATTCTTCAATGTGAGATCATTCTGTGATGGCAAAGATAGTCATATGCAATGTGCTTTATTGTCTTGTTTTCTTTTCTTTTCTCACATCGATGAAAAATCTGACGTGCCAGTTTAGTTAAACAAAAAATGCGTCTCGTTTTCCATGAGGTAAGTCGAACTAACCTGATCAAATGACTGGTTAGAACCCCTGCAAGACAAAGGTTTTATTTAATTTCAACAATAAAGCAACTTAGCAGAGTACTAATAGTTCTTCAATTCATTTTATTGTTCTATTAGCCATGTGAGAATTCAGGCTGAAAAGAGAGAACCTGTTTGGAAGTGGTACGTGCAGAGTTTTCATGAAAGCCGCAGGAAACTTCTCAAAAAGTTGATGAACAGCTTCTAGAGATCTAATCTGAAAATCAAGTTAAAGCAATTTGATCGTTGAAGAGTTAAAACAAGGAGAACCATAAGTAATTCATCCATATACTCAGTTAAGGAAATTTGTATAAGTAAAGAAATCAATAAAATACGTTCCATTTAAAAAAATGTAAATATGTATGCATACACATAAATACAGAAAGGAATTTTTGTGGAAAATTAGAAATGTGCGACAAAATTTGTCACCTCTCCGAGACGATCTCTAGCACCCAGCAGGAAACCCCATATAGCAGATATAACGGTGTAGAAAATATGGATATCTAAGAGATAAATCTGCAGCACAATGTAAAGGACAAGAGGTAAGACAAAAACTAAGCAACCCCTTTCAGCATAAAATCTTCCTCACGGCATCATAAGATCGCCCCTTTCTCAAGTGATCATGGTTGAACTGACTAACATGCAATTGAATTGGCCATTCTCTTTGCCCCAATTAGGACCGGCACAAATCAATCATGTTGTAGCAGGTGGCATATATACTTAATCCTTTAATATACGAGATTCTAGAGGTGCCTTTACATTCACAAGGCCAAGCTACTTAGACATTTTAAGCACCAAATGATGTTGCAAAAATTTAGACGCTTCTCAACAAGGTTTCTTCGAGATCAAGGGGACAACAATAGACACTCAAAGTCCAATCAATGGCAAATGCATAAGGTCCAGCCAGTAATACATCAATTTTCTAATAAAACTTCCTACTGCATAACAAAAATTCATCAACGATAACTAACGAACATCGGATATGCATGCCTTTTCTTATGTATCAGGGAACAAGATTCACGAGAAAAAATAAGAATTGATAAATAACAGAGAGATGGTTGAAAATTATTTGTTGCTAGAGGCCCAGTAAGATCCAAATCTACGATGGTAAAGTGCTGAGCCGAAAGATAAGAAGGGCACGTAATCAGAAGAAAAGGAATATTTAATATAAGAACTTTTACGTCTTAACTTGATCATACACATAAACCGGTGCTAATATTAGCCTCACAAGGCTGTAAATAGTATAATAAGCAGTCACACCGGAAAATTTATGAGGACAAAAGATGAACAGAATACTATGACCACCCAAAGAAACCTAGTCAAAAGTTCCCCAAAGGCCATCAAAAAAGTACTCTGAGACCATAAGCCGCTGTCTTGACTGTAATTTACACATCAGAATAGTAGCCTAATCAACAACCGAGAAGGAAAAGAGTCACTAAAAACTGTCATCTTAAAATCGTAAACTAGCCAAGCAATTGTAATATACAACCCAATAGACTGAGACTCAAAAGCAAGAAAAAGGAAAAAAGACGAGGAATAAATTATTACAAGTGGGAAAAAAAATTATACTTACACACAGCACAGGGGCCCATAAGCTTAGTACCGTCAAAGCGTTATGGTTATCTACAAACGAGAAACAGCAATTTATCAATAGAAATCAAAGCACAGGTGTCGAAAAATGTAAAGGATAGTACATTGGAATTCAGTTTAGAACTAAACCAACTAAAGAACATCCTTATCAGAAATCAACGAGTAATATCCAGAAATCCTAAACAGAACAATAAATACTCCTACCTCAAAAGAGCCAGGAGAAAATGAAATTATTATCTCCAAGCAACATTACCAGTGAAAATAACCACTAAAGACAAACATTATTCTTTCTAAAAGATGCTTAAGATTCACATAAACGGGCAAGGACTGCCACAACATTTTCTTCAGTCCCAAAAAAAAAGTTTGTTCCTTTTACCTGTCTTCATGAAAGGTAATACAACTATGGACCACAGATTTAAATCTATTTTGCAAGATAATAGGCAATTCATTTCCACATCAATAAAATGCAACTACAACACGACAATGGCCAAATTCCAACTGCATCATTAGTAATTAAATTTTGGCTTACTTTTTGACACAAAATCATGCCAAGAATATTCCGTGATATCCATGCGTACTATTAACCTCGTTGGTCTCACTAAGGGCCTAATCTGCAATATGAAGCGCAAAAGCATTTTGAAAATAAACACCTAATTAGCTCATCTCAGACAAGGCAACTGTAAGCAGCGTGTAACATATTTGAGATATAAAGTCAAACACTTGCCAGTAGGAAATATGCAAAGGCATATTTGCATCCGAGTATAACAAGCCAGAAGACCATGTATCTGCATTTCATCGACAAGAACTAGAAAAGTTCAAATTTCCTTCAAAATCAGAATGTACTGAACACATTTATTAATAATAGAGTGATACATTGAATCTCTAATAGCATACAAAATAGTATTGTACTTATATATTTGCACTATACTAATTATTTAGAAGCTACTTAAATCTATGTAAGTTGTATTTCTGATAATTCATCCACTCATTCTGTGGAAAATGGTATTAGAAAAATTGTGGTTCTTGGTAGGAAATCTTCTATTTCACTTTTTTAATCTAAGAAGTAATAGCATGGTATACTAATTAGCTTCTTCGGGGTGAAAAGTAGGTTGAAATAATGTATGTTTGACAATTCGTCTTTTTGAATTTAGAAATGAACAAAACAAACAGTAAATTTGTTTGGGAATATACACCTGTATTTAGAAAAAAAATATATGAACTTTCAATTTGCAAGAAGATACAATTTCATAAACAATTTTTTACCCCTGAAATTTACCGCATTTATCCCATTTGTGGGGAATGACTTTTGTGGAAAGTTAATCCCCAGAGAGAAAATATAAAGTAGATCCCTACAACTTTTAACACAATCCAAATGAAAAGGAATACATGAGTAACATCCCCGAATTTTCCTATATTTCCTGGTAACTAAACCAAAATTTCAGTGACAGCAGAATTTTATATGGGGCGTAACCTACTTCATAATATTACTTTTTGCCAGTTAATGAACTACACCCCTTTTGTGAAAAGAAAACACTAAGAAAATTAATGCTTGATATAAATTATAAGGAAAACAAAAAGGAGAAGAGGAAGCCTAAAGGAGAAAGATGTAAAGTTAAGGAAACAAAATCTGCGGATTACTTCATGAAATCTGAAGCTCTTTCATACATGCCCCGGCCAACATAATAATGTTCCTAAAACACATGAGATCAAAAGTTAATGAACAAAATAATCAAGGCAAATAACTGAAAATTCTTCGTTCAATGCAAACATTCAGTACAATAAGTGAACCTGGTGCATCCACTTAATAAAACGAATCAGGGACCAACTTTCACACCGATTTGACAGACGATGACATGCCGGTATGCGCATCAAGAAACTCAAAAAGAACTTTGCACCCGCATAGATAGAAATAATTATGACATAGATTCTATAGACAACCGAACGGGTGTTCGCAGTACTCTGCTCCTGAAGAGCTCTCCTGCAATTCACAAAACTAACAATAAATTACAGTGTTCAATTAATAGAACAGCTGATAAGCATGACAGAAAAATGAAAGATGTAGCAATAGAAATGGAAGTGTCATGAAGAGTAGCATGTACATACACATAAAGGAAACATATGAAAACTGAAGTCAACGTATAGAAAAGAAAACGGAGAAAGATTCTTGTAACAGCCATGCGCCTTAAGGTAGAGTACGCCCCATACATCATTACGATATCCAATACACCTAAAAGACCAAAAAAAATCTTTAGAAAAAATCATAAATAAGTAAAGTGGCCTTTAGTAAATACAATTCTAAAATAACCACAAAAGCCAAAAATATAAGTATATATTACTCTCCAAGAACTTCATCAGAAAATATGTTGGTCCAATACTAAGAACTTCGCGGATGGTCTTCGAGTTAACTTGGTCATTATTGAACGCTACTATGGTAAGTCCCTGATGAAGAGAAAAAACATTAAAAAAATGTTTAAATAGAGAAAGAAATGAAGAGCCAAAGTGTAACAGCAGATTGGGTCATTCACTAAATCATATTCTTTCATAGTGTCCACAAGAGTCTTAAGAGGCCACGTTAAACAACAAGCGAGTCATGTTAACCAACAAAAACTCACAGTGATTTAGTTATTGTTATATGGGAAAGCTATAAACATATCGCAATATGTTTCAAACTTTGATAATCCTTATGGCCACTAATTCTTTCAAACGTGCATGCCTAGTACATATTTTGGGGTTTACAAGGAAATATGGTCCTACAAATGCATGCATTGTTGTGATAAAAAGGCACAGTATCTATGGAACAAACTCTATGTAAGCACTTAATTGTGGTGCGTGGAGTTCCCTGTCCTTCCCTAGAAGAGCTTCAGTACTATCCTTCATTCGCACATCTGTGAAGCACTTTTCAGTAAAAATATTTACATACTCAAGTTACTGCCATGTGGAGTACACCATGACTTTGCACGTTAGCTTATAACATTAACTTACATCAATTTTTACCATAAATCGTACACAATCAAGCATTCTATGGAAAATAAGCACATGAAGAATCTTTAACATATGCCTTTGCTTGAATTTGAATACCTGAAATAATATCAGAAGGAACATCCACAGACGATGAAAACTGTGATAAAGATGAAAAAATGTTCTATGCTCAACAAATGATGTCTTTCCGCAACGTTTGCCTCCAGTGGACTTCAGAACATTCTGCAAAAACCACTAGTCAAACCTATATATATCATGCTAAAATAAGAAAACATAACTGCAGTTTATAAGAGACAACTGGGAACAAGAAAGTCAAGTTGATACCTAATCTATAAAGTTATATCACAGCAAATTTTTATTTTTTAATTTTAGCTGATTTTCTGGAAATTTAATTAAAAGAATAGTATTGAAAACAGAATGTCTTTTGGAAACCCTAGATTTTATGCCATCAAATTTCTTTGTTCCAACTGATCACCCACTGAATGTTAGAGCATGAAGCTTGATAGTATGATTTAAACAAGTGAGATCGAGACTGATAACTAACAACTCTTCGCAATTTACATCTCAACACTGAAAGTCACAGTATGTGAAAAACATAACACATGATTACAAGAGAGAAGGTCAATAAACTAAACGGTCAACTTTGAGTAAACTGAATAGATGGTCTGTTCATTTTTTGTTCTTTTATTCCACATAAATAAAGGTTACAGAGAGCAGACTGGAGCGACAGAAAAAGAAAGAACCGCGTCTTCCTTGGAACTTCAGCAATAATACAAAAACACTAATACATGAAATGTGGATTGAAGTGTGTATAAGGATACCAACAACATTGTATAAGTTTGCTTCTCTTGGAAAACAATAGAAAAATGCACAAAGGCTTGCATTTGGAAATCTTTTCTCGTGCAAGATACTGGATAAAAATGTCACCGAGTAAACTCTCATAGATAAATAAACAGCCAATTGCAAAGTCCAGTTTTCTTGTTATATGCTAATACTCATCTATTCATTGTCTATCGAAGTTATCAACATGTTAATTATCTTATAAGCAATTGACCAACATGTCTAACAAATGTGTCTAGTTTTCTCCAAGAGAAGTAACATTCAGTGGAATAGGTGTTTAAAAAGAATGCTTGCTTCAATTCTTTCTTCTCCAAAGTTATCTACAAATTGAGCATCTTATAAGTGAGTCAACATGAGTAAAGCAAACACACCAGCTAACTTTTCTGAATGTCCATGATTCAGTCAAAGATTTTTGGACAGGAGCTCTCAAAGACAGCTTAAGTGCTAAATCATGTTTCCAAGAGTTTAGCCAACAGTCAAATAAGATGCATGTCCTTATAATGTGAAAATAGTCAACGAAAGCCTATGCCACTAACTTGTTTCCAGACAACAAGGAAGAAGAACTTCACATACCTTTGACCGTGGTGGTGGTTTTAAGAAAAAGGGTGAGCTCTTGCGCCATGGCCAACTGAGTTCAAAGCAGTGCAGTGACCTTAAAAAAGAAACAAGTTTATTCTCACAATTAGAAGAATTTGTGGACAATGCCAAAATAAGAAAATGCTTATGCAAAAGAACATATAAATTAGAAAGCAATAAATCACTTCAAAGATTTTTTTTAATACAAAAGCTTACCAAAAATATTCATTAAAGTCATCATAATTTCTCCAGGCCGAATGAGGTGCTCGCCCATTATCATTGTTTCCAGCTTCCTTAAGATGAAGGATTTAAAGTTCATTAATAAGATATATAATCTTAATTTCTAGGGATAGATATGGAAATCATAGCAGAATCACCAAGTACAATTATGACTTCCGCTGCTCATAGATATGAGCAATGTAGTTTTTTTTTTTCACAACAAAGCCATACTGTCTAGAGCAAGAAAAGGAATATGAAGTAAATACTTGGACATACCGCACAAATAACATCATAAAGAGGGCGTATAACTTGGTCCATAAAAGATACACCAAACTCAGAAACACAACTGTTAGCTGGCTGTGCGACCTGTTGCCGTAACATTTCTTCCAGTTCCCTTCCCATCTGTTCAACAACACATTGATTGAGAACAGGAAATCAGGGTCTATTCAGGGCTTTAGATAAAACATGGACAAAAAAGGGAATAATAGGAGCTACACCAGAAAACTGACAGAAGGCATTTTACTACTCCCCTTCCCCAAAAAACATGTACAAAAATGTTTGGAAAATTTAAGCAACAGTAATAATTCGTTATCCAACAAATGTTTGATTCCGTCCACAATCCACAACCTTTCCGTAACAAATTTTAAACATGTATCTCTCCACGAAAAATAGAAGCAATAAAAGCTGGAAATATTGAAGGTATCAAATGTCTGCTATGGAAAGAAAAGATTCATGTCGCAACGGAAAAAATAATCAAAGGTTTTGCGATTGAAATCTTCTCAACCGCAAGTAAAAGAAAAAAAATGGAAAAATCAAGGAAATAAAAGCATTCAAGGTAAGCCACAAAAAATCAGAATTACAATTATCCAAATGTTCTGAGCTACTATAATCATAAATCAAACCGAACAGCCAAGTTGACCTACATGATGAAATATGTAGCATAAGCATTCTGGGAGAAATCGAACATTTGCAGCTTCCCCCCATATTAAGAAGTACAACGAAATGAATAACAACTTCTTCTCTTTGCTAGCACCCTCCAGACTGCAAAATACAGACTGTTAAAAGGACTGAAACTGTAGTTTCATCAAAACAACTTTGCACAGACAAGAAACTATGGTCAACTCCATATGTACAGTTTGGATAAAGTAAACATACTTGCTCCACACGGGTAAGATCCCCAAATAGTTACACCACTTGATGTAGTTGTCAAGGGCCTTTGAAAATACCCTCTGTACAGCAGCCTCATCCAATATCTGGGGCAAAATCATATGCAACACAAAGATGCAATTCATTCAAATTGTAATAAAATAAGAGTCAACACGCTTAGCAGTAAGCAAATGGCGCATTCGGGGGATATTAAGCAGTTCCCTTGTTGAGTAAAGGCAAAAGAAGAAGCAAATGAAACCCCAGAGCTTCTGATATCAAGCAGACAGATCGACAACATCATCATAGTTACTTCTTCAATTTCATTATACTTCCAGATTCTTATATTACGAAGATATAGGAAAGCCTAAATAATAATGAATTTTGATTGCCAATCTCAGAATTCCCAATAGCTAGGGTACGTAATGTGGCGTTGCAACCTACCTATCTGTAACACACTAGGGTTTAGCTAGTTGTAGTAACTTTAAACAAAACGATAGTTTTTTACTTCATCCACAACCAAGCAGCACATTTTTAAAAAGCACATAACACACTAGGGTTTAGCTAGTTGTTGTAACTTTAAACAAAACGATAGTTTTTTACTTCATCCACAATCAAGCAGCACATTTTTAAAAAGCACCTACACACTCATAAACACTCCAATTAATATCATAGTCCAAATCAATGGAAAACCTTCGCAGAATATCCAGAACAATCAGTAGACAGAACAACCAGCCTGTGCAGATACAGCCCTAAGTACACAAACAGCTGCGAGGGAAGTCCCTACAGCTGAAGTAGAATTACTGCAATTTTGGAGTTTTTATTACCCAGCATAAATAGTACAGAGTATTGGTTACACTTTCTTCATGATATCATTTGTCGATTCAAAGGAAAATTGAATATCATAAACAATATTCTATTATTCCACCAGCAACACAAAGGAGGGTTACTGTAATCTCCACCGCCCCATCCCTGTTTTTACAGTAACATTATTACACAAAGACATTAATTAAATCTTACAAGCACAAGTACATGCATTGCAATAAAAGCATTCAATCGGTGTTAGACCTACCGGCTCAGGGTCCTCAGGAATACGAAGCCGGCTTTGCTCATTTGCAAGGAGGTGAACAACATGTTCACGCTGATTGGAGACATTATCTTTCTGCAAAACCAACCATTAAATATTAAACCCATGGGTGAACAACCAAAAACACTAAAAATAGATAGGTCATTCTTTCAGTAGTTACACCAAGACCTCCGTACCACAATGGAAAAAGTAAAATAAATAGCAGAAAAATTTTCAATCCTTCCAAAAAAATTTTTTTTATGATAATTAAAACTCACATTTCCTTCTAGATCTCTATTCGATATTGTCAAGAAGCAAGCAAGAGACAGGTAAATATTCCTTACAGTTTCTTGTCATGTAGAATATATCCTCAACTGGATGATATGGCACAGTGGTTAGAATGCTCAGGTATTCTATGAACTTTATTGGGGTTTAAATCCTTTATCATTCCAATTTCATGAATTGCTTGATTAATTATCAAAAAACTAGTGTTGATTAAATGTGAGGAAGATATGTCTATAGTCAAAATGAATTTTAATAATAAACAAAGAGAGAATACAGGGAAGAAACAAGAACACGTCAAATCACAAAAATAAGTTACATATAATCTGTTTGGCAATCTCTGAACCTTCCTGAAAGGTAGATCCGTAAATAAACCTAAAACCTTGCACCACAGGGAGGCAAGGAATGTAACTTTCTGCCAAAATGCAACTACAGTCGAGTAATAGTCCCTAATGATATGTACATTCTGTTCGACCGCAATACAACAATCGACAGCAAAAACAGCTGAAAACAAAAACCTTAAAAATCGACCTAGAAGAACCATTCAGACTTTGATCTCCCCATTTAGGGGTACATTACATGCCAGATAGAAAAACAAAGAGAACAAAAAACAATCACTACAGTATAAGCAAAGAGTTTCAGACTAATCCTGAAAAAGACAATAAACTAAAAAAGATTTATATAGATAACTGAGCTAGAAGAAGACGTGATCTTTCTAAAATCAATGGAAGCATGAGAGCAGTCGCAAAAAAAAAATAAAAAAATTAAAGGCTAGATGTGGGACTTGTTGGGACAGGCCATTAAGAAACAAAGAAAGTTCCAAATCTTCACCTTAGTTTCCTGAATTGTTTGTCCCAAATTTGGGAAATTAACACATCAAAGGTCAGAAGAAACCTTCTAAGTTTTAACTGATATTCTTCTATGACATAATCCTGGTGATTTAGGGGCGTTGGAGCGCCAAAAGACTTATTTCCCAAAACCGCTGGTACTGGGAGAGGCGCCAGTCCACATCACCTCGAGGCCTTTCTTGGGTACCCGCTATTACATTAAATTTGGCGCATTTTTTAATTCTCTATGTTTTCTTTTTAATCTCCTATAGGCAATTGAATTTAAAATTACATTTGATCATTTTCCAACTTATTTAATTAAGATCCCCAACAAGTTTTGCTTTTCCGGATTTAAGATGTGCACATTCTAATGCCTTAATCCTACATGTGTATCTTAGTTTAATCAAATGCACCAAGATTTACTGTTTGCTTTCCACATAACATGTACAAGATATATTTGAGCTTTCATATAAGTTACTTCTCAAGCTAGGACAGTAACAAAAAACATGACAAGAAGATCTTGCGGGAAAAAAAATACAATGTGCAGGAAAGAGAATAAACATCTGTAAAACCAACACCAAGTGCCAGCTAACCTGAAAGCCAAAAGTATATTGCAAAAAGTCAAACATATCTAAACTCCTTGTATCTGGCGCAGAAAAAGTTCCCGGCAATTTTGGAAGCTCCCTGAAGTACTTCAAAGAAGAAGCTGCTGCTCGTACCTGGTTTTAAATTAACAACTCAAGACCATCTGAATACCAAGAAACGGAGAAGAAAATGTTAGAAATAGAACCAGATCACCTCAGGAAAAGACACAATAGGATTTGTCAGAGTAGGAGCATCCAGCGGGATTATATTATAGGGAATCAAATCTTCTGTCATTGCTGCATCCGACTCCATCACACGTTTCATCTGACGAAGGAAGTGACCACAAGGAAACGATGTCAAAACAAATGCTCAAATAACAAAGGAGGCAGTGCATCGAAAAGAGATAGGGAGAGGAATACATAATACAAGTATGTCAGTGTAAGCAGTTGACTGAAGGATGAATGCATAAAAAAGTTAGGAAGGACTTTGGTGTTCAGTCCGCTAAGCCCAAGACAAGTTTCACAAAACTATATATTTAAAATTAAAATAAAAAAGGAGATGACCCCCCCACCCCCCAAAAAAAAAACACACACACAGACCCCCAGGTCCTCAAGCGCACAATGGAAAAAAAGTACATACAAGAAGCCTAAAGGACTAGCAGTGACAATAACCTCCTCCAAACGAATGAAAGAAATATTATAATTGCTTAACACTGCTTAAAACTGATTATACTGCTACATGGTGTAATGATCTTTTTCACCAGAAACCTCATCGCATTGGTGAAGACTTGCAAACCACAACCCCCTATTGCAGTATTTCAAGTAGATATTCCAACTGTGCCTCACTTTGGGGATAAACTATGGAAGCCACATCCCAATCTCAGACAAATATCCATCCATTTATAGCATCATTTCAAGTTTCACCATAAAATTATCTGTATACTAAAAATTTCATACTATTGGAAGCATGCTTAACAATTCTACGATCACAAAAGGTCAAGTACTAAATCCCGTAGAAGAATTCACATGCAAACAAACAACAAGAATATTATGGAAATATATGAAACCTCCTCAGGAATTAATCTTTCAGCTTCTTCAGGAGAAACATCCTTGGTCAGCTGCTCTAAGACATTCCCAAGTACTTTAAGAGTTGCCAAAACTCTTTTCCTTGTCTTTGTTGTACGCTCCAGTCTAACAACAATACGATAACAATTGTCAAGCTCAAGCAAAAGAATTGAAGGTCAAAACATAGAAGTACAACACAGAATTTGTTATAAAGAGAACCTATTGACAAGAACAATAAAACTGGACAGATAAATGTACTGTTTAATTTTGGAAAAAGTACAGAAGAAAAAGACCAGCCTACAAGTAACAAGTATGTAGCAATTTACTAGAAAAACAAAGAAGGACCTAGTTTGTGAACATACTCTCCAAGGTTACCAGTGAAGACACCCGATTCCCTCAACTTCATCTCCTCTTCTCGCAGCTTGTCCACATTATGCTTCTGTCTGTACAGTTTATAAAATTCTCGTAAGCGAGCAATATCCTGGCTTCTGTCTATGCTTCCACCCTCTCTCTTAGCCAGCTTTTGCTGAAATAATTTATAAAATGCGAAAAAGAAGAATATTGTAAATAAGAGAAAAATTTGCACAAGACAACTAAAGATAGACGTCAAAAGAAATATTTGTAATAGGATATTGACATTTTTTAACAACTCTTTTCAAAAGCGTGTCGAGTTTTTCAAAATGTTCATGTAAGTATGCGCATGAGCTAGCAAATTATCTCCATTGCACCATGGAAAGCACTGTATGAGTTCAGCTCTGGTTCCAAAATTACAATAACATTTCATGCCCAAAGGTACCTTGATGACAGACATTAACCCAGTCTTGAACTGCAATACACCCCTTCCCTCACTATTTGGATCCAGGTTTTGAGCCAATGAATAAGCATGTTCACATACTGCAATAATAAGAAAAACAAAAGATCATAGCTTTAGGATAGCAGACAAAGAAACAGGCAGCCACCCTGACCAAAACCATCCAGCAATAATAAAAGAGCTTCAGGGCTGCATGAAAGATGCTCATCTCTCTCTTGACTTCTATAAGGTCTTTTTATGGCATCAGGTTCTCATAAACTAACAGTCTATCCAAGACTTTGCACAGTGACGCATCAGAGGACTTTTCGAAGATCAATTTATGTCAGCAGGCTTAACATAATCTGAGCAGTTACCATTCAAATCTTGGGTTTCTACTTTGTCTTCAATGTAAAGTTTCTCATGTATAGTCGTCAGACATCTTTGGGGGGGAGCCAGTCGTTTAAAATAAGATTCTCTACTGATGCAAATCACTTTTTGTAATGACAATCAGCTTTCCAATCAAAACTTGAATTATGTACCATTTTATCAAAGTAATTTCTCCAATTCAGAAATAAAATAACAAAGTTTGGTAACTTATTGTTAACAAGCTTAGATCACCTAGTATTGACCGAATCACCAACAAAACCAAATGCAGAGCTCTTTGAGTGTGCAATCTACTTCCAGTCCGTTTCAATACAGCACTCTAGCCTTTTTTCATTACCTGATCTTACCATAGTCTAAGTTTGGCCTCTCTCATGCATTGTCTTTCTCAAGCATAGTCATACTGCAATTTTTCAAATTTTTCCTTGGACAAGGAATTCTTGGCACAAAAGTGGATGGGTTTAACGCCTCTTTCCACCCTCCAGGAGGATGGTTATTCTGAGAGGGATTTCAAGTGATGCTGTATTCTGAAGCGTACCTCATACATACAAAAAAGCAGCAGGCAGTTTTTGTCATTTGACATCCATTTCACATTAACTTAGTATTTTTTATCAGCTTCTAAGGACTTTGATACTAATGTTTGAAAATATGAGCTTCGTGGTCAGCTAATAGGCTATTTAACTGAAAATTTTAACATGATTAGCAATCTGATGCAGGTCCTTAAAGTGATACTCTGTCCGTCCATCCAAAAACCAATGGTCTAGTTTGACCCTACATAATTCTTAAGAAAACAAGTAAAAAAGAGTGTAATTTATTTATTTTTTTAAACTACATTATTTCCCTTAAAAGTAGTGCTTGATAAATAGTGGTGTCACATCACTATTCTGAGGATAATTTACGGGAAATTTTCATTTACAGAAACAGAGTCATATTTGTGATGTACTAAAAGTCAACCAATAAAGTCGAACATAGGGAGTACTAAAGTTTGAGACTTATTCTAGCGCGATTAGGCTTGTGAGTGAGAATCTGATTACGTAAGCGCACAATCAAGTAGGGCAATACTCCCACATCAGTTGATTTGTCTTCAATTGTTTGAATGGATAACAATGTCTAGAAGGCAAAGGTTATGTTTGGCTATTTTTTTGTGAGATGGGATTTCATTTTCTGGTGATCCTGAAAATGAAAACCCACGCTCAACCCCATTTGCTCCAAAAAAAGAAAATACTCACTCTCATTTTCTACTACACATTCTTCTATACAAACATCCATTATTACACCTTTTCAATCATATCACATTATCTCATCACTAATCACTTTATCCTCACTATCAAATTTATTCTCATCTTACTTTCTAAGTAACTCAATCATTTTCTACATCAAATCCCAGTAAAATATCATCTTTATATCACTCAAAACCACATCCAACCATTTTTTCAAAATACACCAAACAGACCACAAAATTCAACATTCTCATACGAATACCGATAATTCACATTCCAATTCAAAATCCTATACTTGAAAATACAACCAACCATAACGTAAGTTTTCTGGGCATCGCATAAAAAATTTGAGGCACTAGGCAGGTGGCCAGCATTGTTGATTATCCTACCAGCATAAAGAAGTTGCTAATATATCAACTTGAGATGTTTTAAGGGGAATGGATTCTAACTACTTTACTGTGTCCGTCAAACATAAGCATTCTCATCTAACTACTTTACGAAGTCATCAAAAATCAACTTATAAAATAAGCAAACCAGAAAATAATAGGAAACAAAGAACATCACATACATATTCTAGAAATGTTAGGATCGTCGTCTTGAATTTCATCTGCAGCCCTCAGAATGTCATCTATGTCCCTGTTACCAAGCGAGGATGGAACATTTGCAGCAAGCCCCGAATCAGGCCGTCCATACAAATCCCCACCAGCTCGTCTGCCGCGTAGTGCTGCACGAACCAACCGCTCCCACAAGTCCTCCACTCGAGACATCTCCTAAAAGGTGTAAAATAAAAAGGAAAACATTATAAAGTTAATCAAAATTCATGTAAGCACAAAATTTCCACTAAAGTAATCGGTACCAAACGTCAAGCCTCTCTCTGAAGAAATTCTACTTGTTAATAAAACAAACTCCAAGAGTACAATGGAACAATACTAACTGTGAATACAAATTATACTACAAACGACAAACAATTGCATAAATTTTCCTATACAGATAAATATAGAGGTACAACTGAACATAAAATAACTTAACCATATTCAATTGCTAAATACTAGTATTAATTGAAAATTCAGCACAGCATTTTATCCTGTGTACTCCCTAGCATCATATGCGAAAACCAAACTTATTGTCAGAACCAAAGAGATTATCTACTTCCACTTGTTAATCAATTTCCGGAATCTTCCTCCAATCAACACAACAAAGACTAGTCCAAACTCAAAACCAAATAATCTACAAAACAGGATTACAATTACCCAAAATTAACGTCAAAAGATCGAATATACGAACACAAATATATATATATATATAAAAAAAAACCGTGAAATCTGGCTCACCGAACAGAAGATCTCGCCGGAAGCTCACCGGAATATCAACAAACGCTTCTCCTTATATAATTACACCTATAGAAATGCGTCAATTTTACGAGGAAAAGATAAACCCTAGATAATTTGAGCTGAAGGTTTGTGAAATGGATCGTTTCAAAATATAGACTAAAAAGAGAATAAAAGAAAAGATTGTAATAAAGCTGAGATAGACGGGGGTGGGGGTGGGGGTGGGGGTGGGGTGAGGGGAGGGGGCGTAAAATGGGAGGGACTTGGCACGAATCTAGGATTAAATCCTCTCCAGGTCCTTTCGTGCAGTTAAAACTTTTTCAATTGAACTCGTTGTGTTTGGGCGGATGCAAAATTGCTAAAGGGGTGATCGTGGTGCGGTTTTGATTTATTTTATTTTTTTGGGGGGCTAATTTGAAACCTAATTATAGGGTTTTTTGTAGAGAGGTCTCAAATTGTTAAGTTGAAAAATAAAATCAAGTGTGTAGTTTTGAATGGTTTAGTGAAATTTGCAATTTTTAACTAACAAGAAAAAAAAATGAGTCAAACAAAATTAGGAATACCTATTTCAAGATATTAGCAAAATATAGTAAATCTTTTTAACATTGTTTACCTAAAATGTGGCAATATATTTTATATAGATAAAATTTTAACACAAAGCACTAAACTAAACAAACTATATTACATAATCAAAAACTTTATAAAAAAGTTGAAAATATTGGACAAAGTCGTCTTATTATTATTAAAAAAAAAACTAAAATACATCCGTCATCAAATTGATTTGGCGGTGCAATTTTGTATAGAAATCTAAACCGTAATTTATATAAAAATTTAACAAAAATGATTTGGTGCGATTCGATTTGAACAGTTTTACAAGACTATTGCACAACCCAATAACTCGTGCTCCAGGAATTTTCTCAATTGACTTGCTTGCGATTCTAATTGAAATCGCATGGAACTGCAGAGGAGGGGGCTGACCGGGTAGCCCGTAGTGTACGCGGATGGAGTTTTTGAATTTTCGGGTAGGACCGGGCAGTGACACGGATAAGAAATTTATAAGTGGGCCCGTGGATATGTATTTGTGTATTTCCATTACATTGCTCAGCAAATGGGTTTTGGAAATGACCCATATATTTTGCATTTTGGTCCATGAGGTTTGGGTTTGCTTCATTTTGCGCCTCAAAGTTTGGAGTGTGTCAATTTGCACGAAATGTAAGGCCATCTTTGGATCTTGTGTTTCCATAAATAACAAAAAATAAAGAATGTGTTCTTCCATATTTTTCTTGTTAGGATTCAAGATTTTAAATGTACAAGCAAACAAGTTCAATGTATGAAACAAAACATAATTCAGTAGTGTTGTTAGCTTTGCTGTTAAAATGTAATATAAATTTGATATATTTCAAAATTATTAACTATCTACTTTTGAAAAAATATGGTTGAGAAAAAGAGTGAAGATGGATTAAGTGATGAGATTTGATTCCGAATAAAAACAACATTGACTAACAAGGTTTAGTCAACTTGTACAAACTCATAAAAACATGAGTGCTCCCTCTAGACAAATATTAACTGTAAATTAGTAAGAACAATCACACCTGCACACGCTACTAATATGTGTAACTTGCATATCAGTCATTTTATATTTGAAATTAAAATAACTTACTGACTAACATGTGAAATTCCATTTAACATCTGGAGTTTCGGCCAACTGTCAAAACATGGTAAATGATAGTAATATACTTCATTCAAAAAACAACTTCTGGTAACTACGCGAAAATGCCCCTCACACTTTGTGTTGGATTTCACATTCTCTCCACGAATCCACCACCCTAAGCACCACAATCGCCTTTGTGGCTCTTTACCGTCATCGCTGAACTTTGCTTAATTCTAAAGGAGTGGTAATTGTAATGTTTACATTTGATAAGGTGGTATTTGTAATGGTTATATATAATAGCTATTGTAAGATGCGTATATGCGTAAGTTATCTATTCAAAAATCAATTAGTAAATTACGTATAATACCCTATAAGTTCTTATAACTATAGAACATAACATAAATATTACGACCCCCCCCCCCCCCCCCCACACCCCAAATATACTCTCAACGTCACAATCCCCTCTTGTAAGTTCATAAACTTACGCTTAAATCCCTCAAGGTATTTTGGTTGTCATTAATGTACGAAACTTTGAAAAAGGATATTTTTGAAAATTAACCAAGAACTATATGATGAAATCAGCATTTTGCTAATCGTAAATGTAGTTGTACATGTCAGTCAGTAAGATAATTATTAGGGGTGTACACGGTCGGGTACGGGCGGTTTTAGAAAAAAAATTAACCCGACCCGACATGTGCGGGTTGACAAAATATCAAACCGAAAACGCATAATTATCTTTTCAAACTGAGTGGTTCGGGTCGGTCGGATTTAATGTTTTAGCGGGCGGGTTGGCGGGTTATCAAATTATAGTTATAATTTTTACAACTTAATTTTAGTTATAACTAGTAAGTAAGAAATTAAATATTATACTTGTTGTACAACTAAAAAAAATTGAGTTGGTGAGAAATACACAAATAAGTGGTGTTATTAAATAAAATTCATATTATCATGATTTCTAATGAGTGAAAAACTCTAAAATATTAATAAATTAATATTTTTTATAAATTTATCATCAAAATATACATATACATATAAATCTTTTGTTCAAATCAAATAAAAACAAGTGTTCAAATGAGTCAATTTGTTTGTTCAAATAAAAAATAAAGTATGTTACATGAATATGCATAAACCACTCTTATTAGAGAGTATATATGCATATATAGTTTTCAAAGTTTAGTATTAATCTTTAACTATATATACTTATACTTATAATATAAATGATTAGCGGTCGGGTTGCGGGTTACAATTATTAAACCCACCACCCGACCCGAAAGTGGCGGGTTGCAATATTTTCAACCCACCACTATTATTTAATAATTTTAAACCGGCGGTTTTTCGGCGGAATCGGCTCGGGTTGAGCGGTTCGGGCGGGTTGGGTGGGTTTATGTACACCCCTAATAATTATAATTTCAACTATAAAAGGTCGATAAGTGTAATTACACGTATTAGTTGTGGCCTTGTGGGTTAGGCATAATTATCCCAATTAGTAAAACATCACCACAAACAACTAGGGGTGAGCATTGGTTTCGAAAAACCGCACCAAACCGCACCGTTTTTTGTCAAATTTCTAAGCAAATCGTGGTTTAAAATTTAAATGAAAATCGCACCCCTATGCGGTTTGGTTTCAAAATTAGTGTTAAAAAAAACGAACCGAACCGCCACCGCCTATATATATATGTGTATATTATTCTTTTTTAATTTGAATTTTTAATAGGTTTTACTCGTAATAGTATTCATATTTGTAGTTTTATTTAATATTTGTTATTGAATTGATATGGTTATATCCTTTACAAGATTAATAATATATTCAATCAACATTTGTGCTTGAAACTTTTAGAGTGATAATATCTTATGATATTTTTGTGTTATATTTTTTTTATATAATAGACACTTGAAGATTTTTGATGAAAAAAAGTATTATAGATTATATTTATAACATTTGTTTTATTTAACTATCACATTATTTGTAATAGCAATGTCGCGTTAGATTACCTATTGTTTTATAACTTTATAATATACTTTACAATATCCTTTTGCAGATTTTAGTGCACAAATTTTAATAAACAAACAATTGCAACATGTCATTTTTTGTATTACTTGTTTATATACAAATTTCTTGTACTATTTTTCATGCAAGCTAGATGAAGACATTTTCTTATAGATGAGTGTGTTCTTATTTGATAAAATATATATACATTAGTAAAATATGTATATATTATAATTATACTCGGTGTAAAACAAATATTTAAATTAATATACTAGTATTTTTTCATGTTCTAAACGTATGATACACTTATATATTAATATGTGATGACATTAGTGTATTTTTTAATGATTCATGGAATTTAATTTTGATAAATATTTTCTAGACAAGTATTTTCTTAGTTATCAATTATCATTATCTTTTTATTAATTAGTTTAACAAAAAATATTGCAAATTTATTTAGTTTTAAAATGTAAAAGATCTTGAAAAACCGCCAAACCGCACCGAACCGCACCGCAATTTAAAATTTTATTTCCTCCAAACCGCATTTGAAAATTTGATTTGAAATTAATAAAAAAAACCGCAAAACCGAACCGCGATCACCCCTACAAACAACCATAATCACGTTATGCATCAAAATAACATATATATTTTTTAATTTATCCTTTATTTTACTATTCATAATAGAAACACGAAATGAAAGTTAAGGTCCTGTTTGTTTGTGTTTTCAATCTCCTTTTTCCATTTTCATCTGAAAAAAAAACATACACTTTTAATTGAAAATATTCTCATTTTCACTCTTGTTTTTACGTTCCTAATAAATTTCAATCATTTCTTTAAAATTACATTTCACATCACTTATCTTACATTTCCTTTTTATCACTTTTATCTCTCATCTTCTTTCAATTTTTTAAATCTCTCTCTCTTTTCTCCTTAAAAAGTTTTTAAACATTTTTCTCTCCACTCTCTTCTCATCAACGTTGTCACTCCCCTCCTTTAAATTTTAAAACATTTCTCCCTTCTCTCTCTCCTCTCCTTTAAATTTTTAAAATATCATCAATTTTCACCATCAAATCCAACATTATTCATCCGATCAGTACTTTTCAATCATTTCACACATTACACTCACCAATTTCAACCATTTTTATAAACACAACCAAACACACCTACTTTTTTTTTTTTTACTTTTCTCACACACATCAAAAAATTCATTCTCTCATACATTTTAAAAAATGACGGTTGAAAATGATATGAAAATACATCCAAACAGAGCCTAAGATTTGTAACGCGATTCCGCATAAATGCACTAAATATGGAGAATGGTAGGCTAAACTTATTTTCAATATATTAGCGATTACAAAGTGATAAATTTTATTTTGAAAATAAACTCTTAATATAGTTTAGTAAAATAAAACTACAAAACTCATAAAATAATAGTAATTCAATAAATAAGATGAACAAATATAACAGATTTGTTACCAAGAGGTATTCATGGTTTTTTGAAACTACGTCATACTGACCGTACTACATTGTACCGAAATAAATACTTTTTTACTAAAAAATATAGATTTTGGTACGAGCCGATACCCTACCATTTATTTTGGTATAATTTTGATTTTAGAAAATTCATACCGGTAAAAATCATATGGGACTGAATATTGTATATATGTAATTATGCATCGTATTATTTGTATTATATGCACGTGATTCTATTAAAGAAATCTTAGAACTTATAGGTACATATATACTAGAAATCAATTAATTACCGAAACTTGTGTAGAGATGTGTGATACTTTCAGAAATATAAAATTAAAGAAACATATTAAAATTAAAGAAACCCATTAAAATTTAAGTAAATTGACATCACTATTTGCATGGTCTGGATTATATCTTCGAGTTCATTCCAACTATTATATAGAGCTTAGATGCTTATCATTTTAATTTTTATTTAGTTTGACAAATATTTTAAACTTTATTATGTAATAAGTAACTTGCGACTATCTTTCTCAAGAGAAAGAGAACATAATATCAAATCATAAATTTATCGATTTTCATCCATTAAGTTTTTGATTCTTCTATTGCAAAAATAAATATTTTTATTTGTTTTCTTCTATGCAAAAAATTACAAAAGAAGCATGTATTAAGATGAGAGATGAACTTTATTCTATTTTAGTGTACTGTAAAGACAATTTTTCATGAGATTTTTTGGCATAAAAAATGGACATAATAATATGTAGATAAATTGTGTGATCTATAAAATAAATACCGCAACATTGTAACGTCCTGCACTGAAACCGTATGATACCAAAAACAATGGTATCAGTTCCAAAATGCCCAATTTTGGTGTTTGTTATCCCAAAACAGCAATTGTTCATATAATATAAATTCTAAAATACCATAAAAACCAACTGTATGCATATCCCTTTTTGTTACGATCTCTCAACTTATTTGCCACTACGCAAAGTGAACTTATGAGCTAACATCTTGTAAGATATTTTAAGAAGCCTAAAAGCCAATTCGAATCTTCTATTGCAAACACTGGTACAATCTCTTATTGCACTTCACATGTGAATGACACATGTATAAAATATTTATGAATGACGTGTATAAAATATTTTTTTAAAATATAAATTTATTATTGATTCTATACACTTGTCGGGCAGATATGAAATGCAACACGAGATTCTAACACTATTTTGAAATAGAAGATCTAGTGCGCCTAAAAGCTCACCCAATCATCCTCTTAATGATTGTTAAGAAATCTTGAAACTCTAAAATTCTCGATGCACATCCTAAGTACTCTCACCGCATTAACACTTGTGATAGTCACAAAACTTGAAGCTCCTAAAAGTAACACCTTTCCCAAGAGAAAAGTGCAAGACAGTGATTCTCAGGAAGAAGTTCAATAATACACTTGCAGCCCGAAAACGCTGCCCTATACATACATAATTAAAAGGGTACAACAGCATATTACGAGGTTAATCAACATGAAAGTAATATTTGCATGTAGAATTGGGATAAATAGCTAATCCTGCCTCAATCACCTTACTACTCCTTGTTCCTTGAGGATCTATCTTTCCTATGACCACCAAGAATACGAGAAATCTGCAGACCTCTACTGAACGCTTGGTTGAACAACATTCGGGTTTGGAATTCGGACACAAATGGAAACCATGCAAGAAACGCCACGGGTGTAAACAAAAGCAAACCCATAATAATTTCGTACCCACGAGCTAGAGTTCGAACTGATCCCCAGAACCCAAAATTGTGAACAATCGGCTTACATGCTTGTGCAATCTGTAGACAAAAATATTGTTGAGCTTCTTGCATTATATTAACAAGCGTAAATTACATATACACTCCATAAGTGACATCCTAATTACAAAAAATACCCTCAATTTTGAGAAATTATAACAATCCTTGTTAGTAGAAGCATATTATTGTACCAATATATTTTCAAGTTATGACAAGGGCTGTTGCTCGCAGAAATCAGGGAATTCATGGTAATAAATGAGGGAGGTGCATGTAATTATCCCAAAAAAGAAAAGCAGTTCTGTAATTTCAGCCATGTTTTTTGTGTTATTACAGAATCTCGGGGGGTTTGTTGTAATTACCCAAGAAATGAGGGGAATGCATGTAATTATCCCAACAAAAAAAAAGTAGATTACTTCACCCCCGTTTTTCGTGTCTTCGTAATTTGCAAAACTTATGGGGGTTCGTGGTAATACTTAATAAACGAGGGAATGTGCATGTAATTATTCCAAAAAGAATGAAAAGTGGTAAAAAGGTGGCAAATAATGTTACTGACCAGAAGTAAACCCCATCCAGTAGGCATGAAGGCGAGTATGCAAACCACAATATCTCGGGGTGTCATGTGGGCGATGGCAATCAAAATAGCAAGGACAGAGATGAATGTGACAAAGATTAAACCTTTGATAAGCCGGAAAACAAGCTGGAAATTCGCACTGAATTTCCTCCGTCCAACAGAAATTGTCTGAAGAAGAAAAAAGCAAATAAAATCATGAAATTCCAACATAACACGTTTTCGTTCTCTCTTTTTTTTTTTTTTTTTTTCAAGTTACCAAAACTTCAAAATTATTAACAATGTGTAAGACTGATAGTTCCAATCATTTCTTAGAGGGGTGTAACATTTAATGACACTTTTATCACCTACCTGTTCTCTTCCATTCCAGTTAACGTAGCAAAAGAGTGAATAGAAACAAACATGTGTATTATACTATTATTCAATCCGAAAGAATAATTTTGGAGTTTTTGGAAAGATTTATCCTTACCTTCATGACAAAGAGAATTAGAAAGATCACCAGCCATGACATGCCATACACCTGCAACCGACGTAAGAATTTGTTAATAACTTCAAAAAAAATCTACGTTAACCTCAAAATGGTGAAGTGACATACCAAAATACTTTTGGTCTTCCTTGTGATGTGCAAGTGATAGACAAGCCCATATTGGTATATGAAAAACCGAAGGGCCAATATAATCTCAGCAATGATGCCACGTTTCCCAGAATGACGAAGATGATCTTGCTCTTCTTCCCACCATGATTCCCAGCTTTTCTCTGGAGGAACACCGATGCCTCCTCGGTTACTAATCCACTTGTTCCAATCAGTCCAATCATCTACTATCTTTTGCCATTCAAAACCCGAAGGGTTGAAGAGGAAGGGAGCAAAGAGCCAGGTGCCCACCATAAACCACATTGATACGGTGATTAAGATATATCCAACGAGACCTCTATAGGATTGACCAAAAATTTGATAAACAAGAAGCAATATCATTAGCTCAAGCCCCTTAACAAAGTGGCTACGAGAGTATAACCGATAGTTATCGGCAAATTTGGCATGGAAAACCACAAATCCACGACCCGTGGCCCTATATTTTGCGCCTCCGTGGAGTAATGTCCTTCCATAATAATGCGTCTTTGTTCCGAGTGAAAAGGTGAAAAACACTGGTGCAAGTTGTAATTGCATAAGTATAAATTCACTTAATGCAGTTCGAAAACCTTTTTCCAGTCCAATTTCCATCATCATAGGGAGAGCCATGAGAAACCCAATTTGCACGAATGACTGAGAGGCAAGAGCAACTTCAAGAGGCTTATTTTGTCGAGTTCCTGGAAGGGTACTTAGCCCTTTTTCAAGGCCACTAAGAACAAGATAAAGACGGCCATAAAGGAATATATACACGATAATTACAGTAATCTGTCAGAAGAGCACAAAAGAAAGGTCAGACGGTCTCACAAGTAATTCAAAAGCAACTATTAGACCATTGTTGTGAAGTGGATTTATGAGCAAAAGAAGGAGCAGATTACGTGCTTAAGAGAGAATAAAGGAGGTGGGAATGGATGGTGTGAAGAAGGGCTGATTACTTGCTATTTCCTTATTTTAGAATTGCTGTCATGGTAGGAGTCTTAATTATGTTATTTGTCATTATGTTAATTTGTTATTTCCTTTTTCATTGTGAGTAGTTTTGAGTGGGAGCCTTTAATTGTGGTAACTGCTGTTGAGTAAGCAGATTATATATATGTTGTTTCAGTATGTAATCCTCATTCAGAAAATATTGGAATTTTCTGCTTATGCTTGGGCAAGAACTTGTTTCTTGAAGTTTGGTTTTTATTTTTGTTCTTTGAATTTACGTTCTAACAACCATACATCCCTGTAACAGGATATTTCATGGCCCAAGTGGGTTGTGAACCATTGTATGAGAACATAATCATGTTGAATAATGATATCCTCATATATCTACCAGTTCATAACCCACTTGGGTAATTACCCAAATAGGTAGGATCTCATGAGCCATGAGTAACATACCAAGGTACTGACATAAAAACCGATTGTGGTGAAGTAGCATGATAGCATTCGGAAGAAGTCGAAACGGTGCCCCAGCCTATACAAATCACGACTCATGGTTTGTTCTCCATTACCATTGGCAATTTTTGCCTCAAACAGAGAAATCTGGTTAAGACCGACATCCCTTCCTTTACCAACTTGTATGTATTCATGATGGGTAACGTTGCCTTCACGAAGTGTAGAATTAAAGCCTGTATTTAAAGTTAAATCAAATATAGAAAATCATTTCATTACCATCCATAGAAAGAAAGTTCAAAGAGTTTAAACACTACCCTATGATGAACATACCAGCAAATATGTCCTCACTCAGGTTGACAACCTTGGAGGCTTTGCTCACCCCACCTCTAGTAAGGTGAAATATTCTATCAAAAACATCCGGATGACCATAATGAAACCGAACCCTGCACGAAGGAGGATGAGAACCACAAGACACTCACTACTTTAACTTCAAGTAATGATGGGTGAGTGAGAAGTCTAATAAGAGTGGAACACTAAAAGAATAAAAAGGATGCACAAGAAAAATCAATTTCACCAAACCGATTTACATATGCAAAAAAATGTACTGAGTGGAAAGGGAGGATGACACAAATCAGAAAACTTACTTCAGCGGATTCGCCAACAATCTCTGACCAATAGTAACAAAACTTGTCTCTTGATTTGACATAAACCAAGCAAGAGAAGAAACACTGCATCAAATAGTAAGATAATAGTGGAACTTCATTATGACAATAGTTGATGAATGCATTTTTAGCCAGAAAATTCTAATATGACCGAATGCACATACCTTCCAGTAAAAATATGTTCCCTCAAACCAAGTATTGATGGGTGCCTCACATCATGCCTCTTAAGAAATTCTTGAAGTAAGTTTCTCATTTTCAAAGCTTCTTCCATGTAATTATCCTACAAAATTGGATATTCATGTCAGGACTCAGAAAAAATGAGTTAAAGCCAAATAAGAACAAAAATATTATACCTGATTCATATCAATTGTTTGTAAGCCTTCTCCACGTGTAAAAATAATGGCATGATTCTGATTTTCAGGTTTCCCTTCACCCAAGATAGCAGGGCCTGGAAGTTTTATACGATAGACAACCTGCCAATGGGAATTTTCCCATGTCATACTTTTTAGGAAACTTCATCATGCAAGAGCAACAGACTAAAAGCAAAAGCTAAGCTGCCATGAAAAAAAACGAAGTGAAGAAAATAATTGAAGTCTTTGTAATGAATCAGCCTCTAATGTCATTTTCCATTAATTGTGCCTACATGATTAGTGTAGATAAAATAGCTACAATTGTGTTGCTTCATAGCAAGAGGCAGAGTGCCAGGGCACTAGTAATTTCTCATGCACCCCTGGTTAGAACTATTCCGAAATATTCTTCGAATATTCAAGAAAATTGCCATGATAAGTCAACAGCTAATGTTTCTTAAATTCCAAACAGCCTACTAGTCCACTTACAACAAGTGACTTCTATTTCATTTCCCTTTTACCTGGTCCAGATTCTGTCCTGGCTCTGAAGAATTTGACTTTGGTAGAGCAGCCTTCACAAGAGTGGAATAGTACACCTTATCATTGACCTTTTTGGACTTATCTTTACTTGGTGGTTCAACTTCATCAATATACGCTACTCGAAGAGATGGATACCTGTTCAAAGAAATACATTATTAGGTGATCAATACCAAAAAAGAAAAAAAGAAAGAAAATCCTTATAGCTCAATGATTCTTACGTTGCCATAAGTCTCAAAATATCTTGAGCACGCTGATCTCCAGATCGTTTTTGAATACCGTATAACTGACATGATACGACATACGTAAACTTCATATCCGATACTGCCTGACATTGTGTCCATAGTGATCTCTCTCCCTTCATCTGATCCTCATTTAACTCAATGGCCTTATAGCCTTCCATTAAATCTGTTTAAATGGTAATAGATAACTTCTTGCACTACAATAATTTATACTGAAATATAGACGTGCTAGCAGTTATAAGGATGTGATCATTCAAAAAAGGGTATAAGATAGAGTACCATCATCCTTGGCCATATCGAGGAAGGCTTGAAGTTCGAGGGCTTTGCGGTAATACATCATTCCCCTTACTGTCACAATTTAGATTGTCTCAGCCAGTGTTAAGGAAAAGAAAATACATGGCAAATGAACTGGAGAAACTACACATCACAGATTGGCAAGAATTTTATTTAGGGATAATTACACTCACACCCCCTCAATAATGGGATAATTACAAAAACCTCCCCTCACTAATTGATAATTACAAAAACCTCCCCTCCACCCATTTTCGGCCAGATTTGCCTACCCAAAAAGGTCAAATGACCTTTTCGCCCCTCCACTTTCGAAAAAAGTAACAAAATTAGAACTATAACTTTATGTGAGGACTAAATTACCCTTCTACTTAAAATATTAAAAGATATTGTATTTTTTATTTAATTTTTCTACTCAACTATATATATATATATATCACAGACACACATCCATAGAACCCACATATAACACACACACATATTATATATATATATATATATATATATATATATAATCTCACACACACATCACAGACACATCCCACACACATCCCACAGACACACAAAAACACACGCACACACTGCACACCGGCCGACCGGCGTCGGCAGGGTCGTAGAAATCTCTGGGGCTGGGGGCGAGGCGACGCGGGTGGCAGGAGGGGGTATATATATATATATAATCTCACACACACATCACAGACACATCCCACATAACACACACATCACACAGACACACAAAAACACACGCACAGAGGGTGGGGGAGAGGCGACGCGGGTAGCAGGAGGGGGTGCGGGGGCGGGGGAGAGCGGATATAAGGTGGAGGAGGAGGAAGAGGAGGACGAAGAAGAAGAAGAAGATTTTTACAATTTTTTTTTAATTATTCTGTTATTTTTATGAAAAATAAATCTCCATTTATTTTTTATTATTGTTATTTTTTATTTTTGAATTTAAAAATAAAATTGGTGATTCGATTAGTTTGATAATTTATCAATTATAATTAATCTCAATAAGTCGATGATTTTTAAAATTAGTTATGTATATTTTATTGAAATTAATTAAATAAATTCAAATAGAATATATATATATATATTTTATGAATATAATAACTAAATTAACAAAAAATTTAATTAAATATGTTAGTGATTGTTAATTTATTCAAATAATAAAAGATATTAAATATTTTTATTATTTTATTTAAAGAGTAAAAGATATTTAATTTTTTCATTATTTTATTTTCAAATTGATTGTTAATTTTTTTAAAGAGTAAAAACTATTTAACTATCCAAAATCAATTAAATGCTTTCTATTTTTTATTTCAAAATTAATTCTTGATATTTATTAGTTTCATTTAGTTGAAATAATTAAAATAAGGTAATTAAAATTATTAACAAACTTTAATCAAATTCAACAATAAACATAACATCAACACCCCCTGAAAAGTAGATATATATTACATATACCTCCCTGGGGGTATATTGGACATTCAAAATTTCCGGACTTTTTGGTCCAGGCTGGACCAGGGGTATTTTGTGGAAAGTCAAAAAGATTTTTGATGACGTCATCAAAAATCTGCCCGAAAAAATTGGCAGGGGGTGCCCGTGTAATCCAAAACATAATCGAGGGGAGGTTTTTGTAATTATCAATTAGTGAGGGGAGGTTTGTGTAATTACCCCATTATTGAAGGGGTGTGAGTGTAATTATCCCTTTTATTTATTCATACCAGTTCTTGTCAATGTCTGGCCCCTATATGATGCCCAAAGTCGTAGTTGTTCTTCCAATTCATCAGATCCCCTAAGTTCTTCTTCATTGAAACACTTGACACGCTCCAGAAAGTTGTTCCATTCATCTAAATGATTTTAGTTGTAAGAATTGATGGAGAAGGAGAAATGCGATGTACATGTAACACCAAAGCACAAACCTGGGTAAATTTTCTGCAAGTAAAAGAGAATGGAAACACCATCTTCATTTGGCACTTCCAGCTCAGGCAATGAGAAGAGAACCTCCTCCGTGTAATATGGAGTCAAAACACTGAGTAAGAAAAGTATCTAAGTTAATTTCAGAAAGAAAGAAAAAAAGAAATGAGAGTGCATAATGCTTTCAGATTGGAGAGAGTAATCACAGACATAGTCACCAGCTAATGGTGTAACTAAGAACAATTAGGCTCATGAAATTTTGTACTCTACCGTAAAATCTAACCAGGCTACTTGAAAAACTGATATGACTCAATTTCAGGGAAAAGACAGGAGAACATTTTATGCAGCCATAAATCTAGACATAGATCACAAACGAGGTATGGTTTAGTTTTAAATCAATATATTCAGCATTAAATAATTTAATTCAAATTACCATCAAACACGAATGCAAGTCTCATCCAGTAGGAGCACTACTTCAAAGTCTGGAATTTCCCTAAGATAGCATTGGGCCATTATCTCACTCAAAAAGTTGTATCCAAAGCTCACATGCCAGCTGATTATGTTTTGGGAAAACATAATATGGCTCAAGTCATCAGAAAATGTGACTTATACAGAGAATTTGTTCAACTAAGTTCCATCATTTCAAATTTCCGGCCACACATAAAAATGAAATGAAAAGCAAGGTACAAAAGGACTCACGAAAAAGATAGCATATTCCGGACTTTAGGAGCTAAAGGCATGTCCATAAACAAAGAATTGGAGAAGAAGGACATGCGCCTTCTAGCTTCAAGGTTCGATGGCACATCCATAGCAGATTCCTTCACCGTCAGCAACAAATACAACCTTTTGATCTGAGCAAAGGAAAGAATGAAAATGTTGAATCAGTGCATATGCAAAAAACTTCAGTTGGAAAATTATTGCTCAGACCCGGTTTGTGAATTGCTAACGTACGGCCAAACCAGTTTCATGCTAAAATTTCCGTTTTAGTTGTAGAGACATTTTGATTTTTCGATTACCTTCTCTTTCCAAGCTTCTGATTCAGGAGTTGGAAACTTGATGGCTCCAGCTGATGCAAATAACTGATATTGTTGATCAAGAGGGACCATTCCTTCATGTCCAGATCCACCATGAATAGAATCCAATAAGCTGTTCACAGAAATTACACTGAAATAAGAACACTCCTCTCCATCTAGGCCTTAAAGGACGACATATTGGCATGAAAAAGAAACATTACTTAGATATGTGATCTTCCATCATTATATCTCGAGTCACAACTTCCAGCATATCTTGGAAAAGGATGACAACTTGATCCCTGTCCTCCTGCTTATTCTCTAGCTGCGGAAATTGCCAATTCAAATTTTTAAGGGAGGAAAAAAGGACAATCAACATATGTAACAGCTAAAAGAGAAAAGTACCGACCAAGTATTTTACAAGCTTAACGAAGTGATCATAAAGACTTGGAAGAGCATTCAGCTTGTATTCGGTTGATAAGTCATCCTCTTCTATATGCTTGTCAACTTCAGAAAAAATGTATTCAATAACCCTGACAAACATATAGGACAATTAAAGAAAGTGAAGAAAAAGTGGTAGAGGTCTATTGCAAGCAGTAAAAAAATGCTTACTCTTTCTCCCTATTGCCATGAACTAAAAATTTAACAATGTTCCGAAATGAAGCATAGCACTCGCAGACAGCAGAATACATATAGTCATCGGCTTTAATCCTCTTTTTCAGCTCGCTGTCTTTACCATTACTATCTTTAGCCATATCCACTGCAATTGGGATCTGTTTGATTAAACAAAATCAGCAGAGCCACAGAGAGTTAAAATCAAATGTTAAACTAATCACTTCTATCACTATAACTCTTAACTCTCACATCAGACTTTATCTTCATACTTACTGGAATCCTCAATCACAAGAATATCATATTTTCCACCTTAAACAATAAAGTAATACACACTCAAAGGTGAATTTAAATGGGTTGATGTCCTTCATATATTCCCCAATTAGCCCGGAAGGATGCTCATTCGTTCAAAAAAATCCCGTTGCTTGACTGTTTGATTCTTAGCACCAAGGAAACTAAGTATTACTCCCTCTTGCCTTAAATGCCTTGTATATAAGACTTTTATACAAAATAAGGGAGTCAAAGAAAAGAAAGATCTCTTTGGGATGACTAATTGATGTGCAGCGGAATGACGGACGATCCGAGAATGATCCGAGGATGAGTGATACGGGACCGGGACCGTTGCAAGTTTACGTGAGACGTAAGCATCGGGGTGGCACCAGCGGATAGTCAAGCATATTTATGTAATCAAAGTTAATTATTAAGTCTTGTCTAGTAATTATGTCCAAGTTATTTATTGAGTCTTGTTCCAAAGTTATTCATTAGTTATTTATTGAGTCTTGTCTAGTAACTATGTCCAAGTATTATTGAGTCAATGTTTTGGTTATTGGAAGAGTCAGGCTGAAACATTTTATAATGAGGTTGGGTTGCATGAAGATGATTATGAATTTATAATATTGGAAGCTGCGGCTTTTTGGGGCAGGAACTCCTTGTTCTTGTTGATTGTAATTTTCTCATTTATCCTTACAAAATTATCATTCGACACTAACAGAGAAAAAGAAACAACAACTATGCATCACAACAGAAATATCTAATTTAAAAGGAAATCAAACTGTCAAAAGGGAACCTTGCTGGCAAGCAAAAATGGAGGCCATTGTATTAGCTCCAAATCACGATCAGCCCAATATGGAACAAGCAGCAGATCCATTTCCCTACAAACGGAAGCAAGTTGAGCAATCAAATACTAGAAAATATAGTATCTTTTTTACCTTTTTGAACCCAAATCAAATGAGAAAGAAGAAGGAAGCGACCAATGGCTGACTTAACAAGCACACTGAGGATTACCTATTACTTATAAGATCCTCCTCCCTGAAACTTGTGATTATTTTGTTCCACAACTGAGCAAATCTTGCAGCCTCTTTCTCCTTACTGGATGGGATCTGGGACAACGATATTCACACATAAAAATCATTTTATTTAGTTTTCATAAATTACTCCATACATCAGCAAAATGAAAAGGAACCGAATAATAGTTACCACTTCAAACTTGCGGGAAAAGGTAGCCTTCAGTCCTTTCTTTTTCATTGGCTCATTTTTTTCCACTGGGATTAAACAGGCATTACAAGCTCCAGGCAATGATTGAAATCGTGATCTAAGCATTCCCAGCGTCCGAATCTGAAACAAACAGTTCAACACTCTTGTAACAAAAAGTCTAGCACTCTTTCTAGCATATATGCATATTGTTTCAATTTCTGAGAAATTACTTGCTCTTATAAAAGAATGTTCCAGACTCTGTTTATGTAATTCAATAATGCCAAACATTCATTTTTCCTTGAAAGAAACAAAAGTCAAGTAATTACTATGCAGTGAAGGAATGCATATAGTTTCATTCATATCTAAAATACTTTCACTTCATTTTTCACCATATCCTGGAAATGAACAAATTAACTATCCAGATTGAGATTTCTTGGAATATCTTAACAAAACATCTCGACTGATTGAACAATGCTCCAGAAATTGACAAAAGGAAGCAGACATATAAGCGACTACAGTTAGTGTCCTGGTTAATATCAAGTAAGAGAAGTTCAGCTGACCTCTCCAAGTCGACGAAATGCACCATATATGCCTCCAAACAGTGTAGAAAATATAGCATACCAGATCTGGGCATCCATGAAATAAACCTATAACAAAAAAAATTTAATTATATTTCTAGAAAAATGGAAAAGTAAATGCTATGCAGCTAAGTTAAAACGGCAACCCCCCGCCTAAGGAAAAGGAAATTCTAAAAGTAATTCATACAAGAATAACTGGTGCCCAAAGTGCAACGACAACACCAATATTGTCCCCCCGCCTAAGGAAAAGGAAATTTTAAAAGTAATTCATACAAGAATAACTGGTGCCCAGAGTGCAACGACAACACCAATATTGTTCCTAGCTGCAAACAGAAAAAATGGAAACTCAATAAATACAAAGCAATGTAAAGTGTTTCTGCGTGTGTACTTGTAAGTTCCTCAAAGATAATTGTATCTTCAGATCATTACATGCTGATTACCTTGGGGGAAAAATTCATGCCACTGGTAATTTGATACATGAACGCTCATGATGGTTTTTGTTGGGCTCACCAAGGGCCTTATCTGCAATGTAAAGGATTGGGCAGTGAAATGACAATAAAAAACAGGGAAATTAAATACGAGAAAGACAATCACATGCCATAAACAATATAGAGTTTAACAGACAAACAGAGAATTTCCTCCCTTGAACTTATAAAAATGACCCTCATCCTTTGGTGAATGGGCCATGCTCAAAGCCTAACCAGAAACGAAGTACACTATACCACTAGAAATTTTCATCTGTAAATACAATCGATTGGCACCCGGATAGTTGGTCATCTTTTACAGACATTGGTAGTTTGGTACACAGATTCAATACAAGGATCAACAGAATGGGTTAGGGAGGCACCTCGATGTAAAAACTAAAAGCCAACTTTGTGACAATGAGAAGCACCCAGAATATTGTATACCTGAGAAACCAATAAGGTAGTTATATATCAATTAAGATGATTTTGAAAAACCAAATAGATTCTGTTTTTCAAAATATGTCATACTTGAAGAGAGAAAATGTACTTTCATGCATTCCCCTTCCAACATAGAGCCGAGGCTGGAAGACATAAAAATAGAAACAAGGAAATATTATCTAAATTCTCATTGATCAAAATGGTACTTATTAAAAAAAGCTCGCTGCATACCTGTGACCACCACATCATTAGCATCACAATTTTATAATTGGATCTTTCAAGGAACCGACGAATGAAGGGAAATAGAAATAACAAGGCAGCTAGCAAATTTGGGGATAAGTAGATAGCAACAGCCAAGATAAATAATGAATGGGAACTTGAGCCATTGCCAAACCAACTTTTGATAGTTTGAGCAAACCCAGAAGGATTCTCCCATGCATAAGCATAGGTAACAGGGAGGATAACCACCCAAGCAGCAGCAGAAACAACCTTTAGAATGTATCTTAACTTGACATGGAAGGACATGCTCCGTCTAGATTTCCAACTCAGGATTACATCAAGGGATGCTGCAATGAATATGAAGATCAACATCACAAGAAAAAACAAAATACAAGTTTTGGTATATCCAAATCTGCATCACATGAATAGAAATCAGTAACATGCATTTCAACATCCAAAACAGGGCCACAATGAAGAGTAAAATCCTGGTCAACTCCTATACTCCAGGTTATATTCCTCATCGTCATAATATTATTGAAATGTTACCAAAGTATGCAACTATACATATGTACCCAAGTCAAAATAATCCAAAAGTAATCCATTTTGACATCCAAAAACCATTGGACAGTTTATGCAATTCCCAAAAGGAAAAAGAAAAGAAACTGTAGTCTTTTATTGGATATAAGACAATTTTGCTTTGATTCTTTCCCACAGTCTTTAATTATTGATAGGATAAAACTGAGATTACTCAAACTTAGTTCAGCTTGCAGAAATCAGTATACTCATCAACATCATAAAGGTAAGTTAGAACTAGATACTAAGAAAAAACCTTCAAAAATAGAAATGAAATATAATTGTGCTATCGCACTAAGAAATGAAGAAGTCAAAACATACCTTGTCCAAGTTTCATTATTGCCGCAGTTATGAAGACAGTCAACACTTTCATGAAAACATTAAGTTGAAATACTGAAATTGGCTGTCCCGAGCCATGCCAAGCAAGAATGATCATAGCCTACACAGATGACAGTGGTTTCCGATGTCAACATCAGAGCATAAAACAAATGTATGTAGGGAAATGTCCGCATGAAATTATGAAATTATAAAGAAGCCACCTGCAGGCACAATATGAAGAAACTCCACATTCTGTCAAAGCTTCTGAAGATATGCCAATATGATCGGATTTCAACAAAATTAACTTTTCCAACCCAGCGATCTTTTGTAGGCCTAGCATCCTAAATTTCAAAGAAAATCAAAGTCAGATATGTTAGAAAGGACAACTATATTCAAGGATGTGCTTGAAAAGACATGTTTATAAGACAATGTGAATCAACTAGTCAAGTGCTAATGATGACTGTGAAAGGCTTCTAAATAACCAAATATGGGGAATGATGGAGGTGAAGTGTGTGAGGCTAGAGCTTATATAGGGATTTAATCAGGGACAAAAGCTGGTTTCTTGGGCTAGTAGCAAAATAGATGAAGTGCAGGGAGCAACAATAGTGAATTCTATAGTGCTACAGGAGCCTGGCAAACTCAAACTCTTCAAAAAAAAAAATTATATTAGATGACCAATGATTATCAAACCGGAAAAGAAGAAATAGCTGTGAAATTGGTACTATAATATTAAGTAAATGTGATGCCAAAGTATCTAATCTTCATCTGTTTGTGCAATTTAAGCCTTCAGTCCCAAATTGTATCCCAATATGCCAAAGTCAAACACTCCAACCCATGTTTAGATTAAGATAAAAATCCTAGTATCATGCTTACTCCGTCCTTTTCACCACGAAGTTGATCCACAGGCTTACAGAAAAAATCAGCATCAGCACGCATGGGCCAACCTAAACGAAAACAATCTACAGACCTGCATTTTTTATAAAAAATAATAAAAAGTAAAAAATATAATCGATAAACATATATTTCAAATAATTGGTCTTATATTACCAAAAATACTCATTCAGATCGTCATAATTTCTCCATTGGGAGTGTTTTGATAATCCTTTTCTGCTCCTCGCAGCTTCCTGAATACCCAAAAGATTAACTTGACTTGAGCTAACGCCTAGGTGAATAACATTTTACATAATGAGAGAAAATGGAAGATATTCAACTAATATGCAGGCAATACCCGAGCAATCACTACATAAATTGGAGTGACAACTTTCTCCAGGAAAGCCTCTTCTTCTCCTCCATAAGCAGGCTTCACATTTTCACCGGTCATTGGACTGACATTTCCAGCGAGCATACCATAAAGTTCAAAAGCCATCTGATAAGATAATAACCCAAAACGATTACTAGAATCAAAATATGAAATTATTATTTTCTCACCAACACACACAACTGAATATCACTCTCCACATTCAAACATTAAAGAAGAGAAAATAATTCCCACAGAAAGAAATAATCGCAAGTTAACAATTCTGTGGTATCATAACCATTGAATTTGGAGGAGAGTGTCCGCATTGTGCAACCCTAATCTATCAAGAAAGATATTCATTTACTCAAACCACTCAAATCAAATAGAAACCAAAAGATAGTTGATATATATAGATAACTGTTGAGCATTTTTCATATTTGTCAGACATTTAGCAACAAAAGGATATTCAAGGAAAAGTGAAACAATGTGGTAGATCATGTTTTCGCAAAGCATAATATCAAACTCGAAGCCAATCAATCATTTATATCATCTGTAATCCTGCCTGGTTGTTAAAAGAAATAGACATCTGAAAGCATACATGATGATAGATGTAGCAGAGGCACTCTGGCATGAATCTCAAATTGGCAGCTTCTCCCCATATAAGAAGATAAAGACCCATATACAACAATTTCCGTTGTTGCACTTCCTGTTGTATAGTGGGTAACCTTCAATTGAATAAAAGTAAAAGTTCAGCAACCTATTTACGAGTAGATATGAAATAGAAAATCAGTGTATAGATGACAGCTTTTGATTAGAAACTTGCCACAGGCTACTTTTGCGATCCAAGTACTTGCACCATTTCTTGTAGTTCTTGAAAATCTTCTTCATCACTTCATCTAGAGCACGCTCATCCAACTAAACCATATATTTAACGAAGTGGTTAGTGTTTCATGGAAAATAAGATAAAACTGATTGACTACAACCCCTCCCCACAAGAAAGAAAAGAAGATACCAATTAGTAAATATAAATTAAATTATATTATAACTGAATCTTGGACATATACAAACAAAAATATAGGTTTCTATTGCGAGGGATGCCCTGATACTATCTGTAGGCAGTGTTTCTCCATGTATATTGCATTGTGAAAGAGTGCAGAAGCCAAACCTTGGGTTGTTGATCTGGTTTTGGAAACTGTCGTATGTGCACATTTGCAAGTAGCAAAATCAAATGCTCCCTTTGATTTGCCACGCTATCTTTCTACAAAATAATAACAGATACAAGTAAGAAAAAAAAATTTAAGTAAAAATGGAAGAGATAGTAGCCAAATTAAGCTATTTCACCTGAAAACCAAACATAGCTTGAAGCCAATCAAGGAGATCTTCGTCGTTTTTCTTCTTGTAATCCTTAGGCCAAGGGAGTCCTCTGGTATTCCTAAGTGCATGTACAGCAGCTTGAATCTGTAAATTAAGATCATCCCACAGAACATTATAAAAGTAAAATTATCAAAGAGAAAAAAATGAAAATAAATGGAGACTGATTATTTTGATGTAGACCTCTGGATATTTCATTATTGCCTGATTTGCACTATCAGGATCAAGAGGGAGAATGTTATAAGGGACATAGATTTCTGTCTTCTCCGCAACTTTATCGTGAGTTTCCAATATCTGTGCCAGTAAAATTCACTAAGAAACATTCATGCGCAAGATGTTGCGTAAAAAATTTAGCTTCTGCTTATTGTTGTTCAAGTTGCGGGGGGGAGGGGGGGGGAAGAAAAAAGAACATGCAAATTAAATGAAAACAGTTGTTCATATTTACCTCACGATCAACTTCCACAGATTGTGTCTGATTAACTGCTTTCAAAACCTCAAAGAGAACATTAGCTGTTTGGTATGCTTTTGTCAGCTGTGCCCTGAATATTTCACAAGTACAAAGAATAGCAAATGTTAGTGTTAGTGTTAGCACTCCATTATTTGACAACACCAGCACCATCAAAGAGGGAAATAAATGTTAAAAACTCACCGATCAGCTTTATCAGCAGCATTTTGCAAAGCTTGGATATATTTTTTGTAGTAATGCTGATAAAAGCTCTGCATTTCACGTGCATCGCTTTTTTTCACTCTTCCCATTAAAGTAGGGTCATTTTCCTGAAACAAATCATGTCAAAAACAATATGGAAACAACATACGCGACATTCAATTCCCTCAAGAAAACCCATTATCTAGTCAGCACCACCCAGGCACTGCAAGTAGTGGACTCTTTGTAGAATAGAAAATTGTTACTTATACTGAATTTGATGGCAAATTATGCTTCATCAAGTGAACAGAAGGTTAATGCACTAAGAAATCATTAGTATACAACCTGAAAATGTTATCACACTTACCCTCTCAAGACGTTGCAAAAGAGACGTTTTAAATTGACGAACACCACGTCCACTTGAAGTGGGATCCAACTTATGAGCCTTCTCAAAAGCATAAAACCTACCTGCATAAGTTAACCATTGATGATGAAGAATCTTTAAAACACATGGAAAAATGAACACTTACCTATTCACAAAGTAAAGACTGGTCAAATGTACAGAACGAAATTCTGCAACAATACAAAAAATGATGTGTCCTATTTTTTTTTTATATATATGCAGACACCAAATAAGCAGAATTTATTAGCAGCTACGCTCAAATTACTTGTATGAGCACAAAGAAAATGCACATATATGGGACATTATACTTTTTGTTTAGCAATAAAAAAGGAAATACTCAATAGTCAAGAGAATGCTCATTAGACACTACAATTCAGTCATCACCAACCTAATTTTCGAAGCCTAAAGTATTAATAATGTAAATAATGTGAAACTACTATTTGCTTCTCTCGTCTCATACAGCAAACAGAAAATATGAACATATACAAAATATAATCACACATACACAAAGATGTCTACGACAGTATATGTACTCATTGACTTTGTACATCTGTATGCTTATATACAAACATAAAATTATTTGAGGCTTACATAGGTAAGCGACACGTGGGTTGCTGGGCTCCACTTCATTGGCAACACGAAGAATGGGGGCAATTTCCACCAGAGATGAAGGCACAACTTCACTATCAAAGGCAGCCTCCCCAAGGTTCCCCACCGTCTGGGTGCGCGTAATCCGCCGCTGCAGCTGCGCATTCTGCTGCGACGGTCCTCCTCTCGATGACATCTGGCTTTGTATCCTCCTTCCTCACCAAGTATGTCGAAAAGTAGATACCTCTACAAAAAATTAAACTCAATATAGCCTTCGTCCAACTGCAGTTAAATGTATTACTATGCGAAAAAGCAATTTGTTACATCAACATGGCAAAGCAATTGCCACTATTATCACCCCAAAACAAAAGGAAATCTTGAAAATCAGTTCATGCAGTACATAGATCTTGTCACTAAAATGTGTAAGTTACAGTAGAAAAAGATAAATAGTTCAAATCCACTTTCTTACCTTTTTCGAACAACCCGAAAAACGGCAATAATTTTAAAAATCCTAAGTTTTGTTAAACTCAAAAAGAAATAATCCCATAAAACGGAATACAATTATTCAGTAATATGTAACATTAACATTTGATCATCATTTTAGAATATAACACCATTCTAGCTTCTCTCTCTCTCTCTCTCTCTCTCTCTCTCTCTTCATGTTTTTTGCACAAAACGAGTACCGGAACACACTAAAACCCCTCAAGACACAGATTAAAGGAAAAAGTAACAAAAATGCATATCAGAAATTACCAGTACATATCGAATGAATATTTCAAGGATGCCAACACACACCTGTACATTAACAGAAACAAGATAAAATCATAAAACAAAAATGCATCAGTATTAACAGTCACTAACTTCACTTCAAACATAATAAACAAACACACACGCACACACACACAAATACAGAAATACACACACATATACACACACACAAAAAAACGCAAAAAACTCGGAAATCTCAAAATTTTCTGCATTTCTCGCTTACTTCTTGAGATGACTCTTGAACTGCAGAGATTGTGCGAAGCGGAGAGAGAGCTAAAAATCGCAATGCAGCAACCCTAAGAGAGAGAGAGAGAGAAAATGGCAGTGGTATGGAGGTGGTGCTGTGGCTTTAAGCTACTTAGCAAAAAAAGGAAGAGAGAGAGAGAGAGAGAGAAAAAGTAGAGAGAGAGAGAGAGGGAATACGGAGGCAACGGAAAAGTTAATCAAAAATTTGGATTAATGTGAAAGAGAGTGCTCATGTGGGGCTCTATACTGTCGAGTCACGTATTCCATATATGCCCCTGGTTTTTAGTGGTAATTACGAGGCTGCCCACTGTGGGTTAATTTACTGGGAAAAGCCAAAAAGGGTGGTGGAATTTCCCGGAGTATTTTAAGATGGACGGGGTCCAATAGAGTCGATTCGTCAAGCATAGTTGGATGTGGGTGTTTTAGATGTGTTTTAGTATTTTGTATCTCTGCATTCAATATGATTGAACCTGGTGTACCTTGGGGGAAATTCCATGCTGCCAAATTGGGTAATAACCAGTGTATTTGTCAACCACTGGATATGTACATAATGATATCATAAAGTGAAATAATCACCTTGTATGTATGATCCAGCGGTTTAAAACTCACTTTGACACATACCCACTTGGGTAGCATCTCATTTCCCGTATCTTAGAATTATTGGGCCGAGTTGAACAAATATTTTTGAATTTTTTCAAATCTTTTATTGAACTTTGACAAATTGTGATTCGTTAATTCAATTAATTTTGAATGGACGTTAATTGAGTCGAGTTCAAATAGGCTGGTATTTTTACAATTTTTTAACTAATTGACCTTAATTCAAATTGAGTTTCTATATCAAACGGTTCAAACGAGGCTTTAACAATCATCTTTGAGGCCATTTTCGAACAATTTAAGTTACCTTTCATCATAGAATTTGGGCAAGGGAAAAGAAAACCAACTTAACATATATTCCTTGGGCATAAATAATAGTAATGCTAGTATTATTTTTATCTTTCCAAATCGAAATTTGATGCATTATCATTTGACTTAGTTAATTTATTTGATAAATTTATTATGTTTTGTTATTGATTTGACACCATAAAGATTCGCATTGTGTTAGTTTACATTGTATTCACAACAAAGTAAATAGAAACTGAGGCAAATTGGAAATATGATCAAATAATTTTTTCTACTGGACGCAACATAAGGATACTACTACTAGTTGTAATATTATGTGAAGACTAATATAATAATATATATCACTATATAATTTATTTATTTCTGTTCTTTAGAGTCAAAATACTTGATTCAAGTTTCGCAATTATCATCAAATAATATTTTATATAAGTATCAAATCATATTAATTTAATTTTAAAAATATAATGCATGATTGTTAAACTAAGTAAAATAGATTTTAAAAATAAATTATTGACAACTATCATTAACAAAAGAAATAGATAGAAAAAAAAAGATTATTTGAATTTAGATTATGATGGTAATTAACTTATTTTGAATTTTTAAATTCAATTATTTGAGATAAAGATGTAACTATATTTATCCACATTCAACTTAAGAAAATATTTGATAATCACTTATGTTGCACAATTGAGTTGAATTAGACTTCCACATATGCGTTTATTTTGACAGCTTCAAAGACTGGTTTTTTCTTATAGATAGATACCTTATCAAAACTTTTATTTTTGTGAGCAAGACAAAGGTAATAAGAAAAACGTTAGAAAATTATTTCAAAAAAAAAAGTTAAAAAAGAAAAAAAAATCGTTATGAAATGTAAATATATGATTATGTAGTAACAAAATGACAAATAGGGTATATTTTGTCAAGTTTTAAAATCTTATTATTAGGAACAATTTGAAAAGAAAATGATAAAATATTATCTATATAGCAAACTATGTCATGAAGAAAGGTTGTGAGTACATGAATATCTCAATAAGCGATGATAATATTTTTCATAAATATAAAGCATTTATGTGTAAAAGATCAATATAAATCAATGATCAAGTAAACATGTACAATGTATTTTAAAAATTAGAAAAAAAAGTTATAATGTGACTATATCCAATTAGTTAAATCATATTGGAATCAGAATAAATTACGATTGTATATAGCTTTAACAATAAAAGAATCGGAGGGATAATATCACAAACTCTTTATGAAAGATCGCATGACTTATAAAAATCTCAAATTCTTTTTTTTTTTTTCGTTAAAGAAAATCTCAAATTCTAGTAAATAATTTGGAAGGTTTTGTTACTATTTTTTTAATAGATTGATTACATGATACATGTTATGTACATAATAAAATTGAAATAAAATACAACTAACTAACAATTATTATAATTGCTTATATAAAAAAATCTAATACTATTACATTCAACTAATAATTACTAGAGAAATGCACATACGTTTTTTTTGTAATGATAGAATTCAAAACTTTTAATATCTTGGGGCACAAGCTTGGCCAATGAATCAAACTTCATTTGCGGAAGATTTTGTTATAGTGTCATATAAAGTGGATTCCCCATAATATTCACTACATAAAATATTGTAATTATAATAAAACTCATGCTAGGAACTTATAAGAATGGCATATATTATGATATGTATTGAACATTTTTTTAAATTGAGCCTATCACGTGCAAGGAAAAGTCTATGCTTAGGCTAAATGCAATTTTTCTAGTGTTGATCGCTCTCACACAATAAAATATATTGTGTATGATTTCCACACACATTTATATAAAAAAAATAAATATAAAATACACACTCGAACTATTAGATTCAGTCTAAATATAATCATCCATAGCGCAATTGTGCATAATAAGATGGGGCTAAGTATGTCGAAAAGGTGCGAGGTAAAACTCAAGTGCACTCATGTAAAAAAAGCGACAACAAGGGCATTTTCGACTTCACACGCAAAAAAAGCAGTAGATTCTCTTGTTTTACGTAGGGTCGAAAAGGTTGAAAGGTTTGCAATTTGCAGCATGAATGTCCACATTTGGGTATAAACAAAAAGTGGGGGCTAATTTGGGAATCACAATATCCACAGACATTCGGCATTTTGCCTGCCGTTATGACGCCGTTAATGTACCGTTAATAAAATAATAATAACGGGAAATTAATCCCTAGTATTAATGTCCTCTAAACCTCGGATATTTGTCGGTTTATTTTACTCCCTTTTTCTCCCTTTGTCGATCTCCGATCGGACGCCCACAAAAGCAATTTGTCTGTAGCCACGTGCGGCTGTAGTTACAGCTCATCAATCTTTATTTATTTTTTTATTTGCCCTTTGAATTTTTTATGAACTTGCACCGAACAACTAGGAGTAAATGAATCTTTATAATTCTTATATATATATATATATGTATATACACATATATCTATACTGTAATATAAGGTGAGAGAGGTATTGAGTAACTATTTTGGGTTATCAAATTTTGGTAAAATTTTTATCCACTCAAAATTTGACAATTGTCCCAAATAATTTCTATTTTTCCTCTAAATTTTTTTTTTTGGAACAATTTTTTTTTTTATTCCTCTAAATTTTTTTTCTCTTCTCTCACATTATTTTTATATATCATGTTTATTTTCCTTTTATCTGTCATACCTTTTTTTCCCCATTATATCTTCTTTATGTTTTATTTATTTGATTTTGATACAAAAATTGACTTTAACTAAAATATTTTTTTTTTTTATTATTTTGCACACGCAACGAGTGTGCGACATTTACTAGTATATATAATGAATCTATAGTGGACTGGAAAACGTATTGTTCAATATTGTTTGAATTCTTATTGAACTTATAAAATTATAGGGAAAATCGTACTTTTGGTCCCATAACTTTGGTTTTTTAATTTTGGTCCCATTTGTTACGGATTCTCACATTATATCATATAACTTTTAATTTTTCTCACATTTGGTCCTATTGAAAGATTCCATCCAATATTTAACGGTCAACTCTGTTGATCAATATTTTGACCGAAGTTTTCAGGCACAATTCATGCATGAATGCACTCACACATCAATTATATTCAATATCACGATGTTTTTAATCAATATCACGTGCATTGATGCACGAATTGTGCCCGAAAACTTAGGTCAAAATATTGACTAATGGAGTTGACCATTAAATAATGGACGAAATCCTTCAATGAGACCAAATATGAGAAAAATTGAAAGTTATGAGATATAATGTGAGAATCCGTAATGAATAGGACCAAAAGATTAATTTTCCCTAAAATTATATTTGACTAGCCAAACGAATTTAAGTTAAATCTGAGATGAAATAACCTCGTGTGGGTTGATTTATTTATATTTATATATTTAATCATTTTTAACTAATCAATTTTAAATCTTACTGGAGATTAATTGAGGTTCCACTTTTTTTTTTGCACATCAAACAATCAAATTCGAATGAATTTTTGGCGTTGAAGTTCGAATATATATAGTAGTATGCTTCGTTTTTTAACCTTACAAGTATGAAGTAGCCATATGATCTTTCAAATAATGGGGTAAATAGATAAAATCCAAAAACTTTATGGACAAAATAATTAGGAGATTCAGTTGTAATTTTTTTTAATGTTACCTATTAGTAGTGATACATGTATTTAATTTATGTTGTATGAAAACTAGAAAATACTCTTAGTTTCTTATTTTTCTTTTTTTCAAAAACTCTTAGGGCCTGTTTGTTTGTGTTTTCAAACTACTTTTTCTATTTTCATTTTCATCTGAAAATAAAAATACATATTTTACACTGTTTTTAATTGAAAATATTCTTATTTTCAATCTCGTTTTTACGTTTCCAATAAATTTCAATCATTTATTTAAAATAACATTTCACACAACTCATCTCACAATTTCTTTTTTATTACTTTTCTCTCTCATCTCATTTCAATTTTTTAAACCTTTCTCTCTCCTTTCCCTTACATTTTTATATTAAATACTATTCATCTAATAATTACTTTTCAACCATTTCACACATCATAATCACCAATTTCAATCATTTTTAAAAATACAACCAAACACACCTACTTTTTTAACTTTTCTGACAAAAATGACTGTTGAAAATGAAATGAAAACATATCCAATTCTATACACTTTTGATTCTTTTGAACGTAATGCCAGAATATCCTCACTTAAAAGGAAATTGTTTATTTTTATTTAAAACTTAAAAGTGTACTAAAAGTATTTAAAATATTAATTGAACACAATATGAATCGAATATGTAAATAGTAATAACTTACATAATTCTTAATAAATAGCTATCTCTACATTGCTTTGTAATAATTAATTAAACATGTAAATACACATAAAAAGTACCTTTTTATCATGTGAGCTACTGTGATGATAATATTTAATAAACCTTGTTTTTGCATTGAATCAAATCTTTCTTACTTCAATCCTACGTTTTGTCTATGTGGAATTCTCTAATTGCAAGTATTTATTCTCATTTCCACTAACATGTTTTAAGCAATTGATCTCTTCATAAAAAACTATAAAATAAATCACCAAATGTAATCTAACCTAAGTAGACATCCTAAATTTCAGTTTAGATCATCTGAACATATCCGTGCAACCCTTCTTATTAAACGTATACATATGCGTGATAAATGCGTATACGAGTGGTTATGATGTATTGAGAGAAAATTCAAAATTTTCTTCACAACACATGACTTTCTCTCACCACATTTGAACGACTCGTGTGTACACTTGTCGCACATTTACATGTGTAACTGGAAATGTCACACAATTAGTGTTACGGAAGGTTTGATTGGCCTAAATTTCATCTGATCTAGACATATCATTCCGAAAGAAACAATGTGTATTTTTCAACATCAGCACATTGTTATGTATAATGATTTAACAAAAATTCTTAATCAGAACACAAGAATTCCAACGAAGCACAAAAAACAAAGTTATCTTAGACTCGAAGTTTTCATTACACGGAGGAAAACGCACGAACTAAACACACGCTTACCATAGGGATGCATTTTGCCAGAAGAAAAGAAACCACGACTTTCCATCTCTCACCACACATTCTAATTAAACCACCATTTCATTAACATCAAACGACATGGTACTACTACTACTACCCACATTTTTACTCAAACTTGTTCTTGTACCAAAACACACCCTTATCGGTAGTCCCCTCGTCCGGCTCGACGTACAAACATTCCCTTGCCTCCCTCCACATAGCCTTGTAAAACGGTGTTCCATCGAACTGATAATAATGTCCCAATATCGGTTTGATCGCTTTAGTCGCCTCCATTGCATGGTAATGAGGCATAGTTGAGATGAGGTGGTGTGCCACGTGTGTATCGGTGATGTTATGGAAGACCTTGTTCAACACGCCGTAATCTCTATCAACAGTCGCCAATGCTCCCCTCAGCCAATCCCACTCAGACGAATCATAATGTGGCAATGTCGGGTGAGTGTGTTGCAAGTACGTGATCAACACGAGGAAACCGTTCACGATGAGCAATGGTACCCCGTATACACAAATAACTCAAGTCAGCCCTTTGGCCAGGGCTGCACGGTAAAGCAGGTATGATGCAGCAATGACACCTGCATCAGAAATGTAGATTTGAAGTCTCTCACGATCGTTGTATATCGGGCCGTATGGGTCGAAGTGGCACGCAAAGCGATCATAAGGCCGGCCCGATAAGTTGAAGGCCAAATAGAGAGGCCACCCGAGAGTAAGGGTGACAACAAGAGACATGACCTGACCGGGTGGATTGTTCAAGTATTTGGAGAACCATGGCATTTTAGTTTTAGGCTTCGGGACAAAGACTTCATCACACTCGAGGGATCCTGTGTTGGAATGGTGACGACGGTGACTATATTTCCATGAGAAATAAGGGACGAAAAGAGCTGAGTGGAGGATTAAACCAACCGTGTCGTTGACCCATTGGTAATCGCTAAACGCATGGTGACCACACTCGTGGGCTATAATCCACACCCCGTGCAAACGCAACCTTGAAAGATCCAATAAACGGGCCACGCGAGGTAGCAGAAGGGGACGGGAAGGACATGGAAGTAAGAGGTAGCAATGTAGTAGATAAGGGAAACAAAAAAGAGGTCGTAAAATACGTATGAGAAGGAGCGAGTAAGCGATCAGTTGAAGCAGTGGGGTGGGATGGCCTTTTTAATGTCACCAAGTGTGAAAGGAGGTTTCGAGTAAGGCACCCTTTGGATGTTGTTGTTCTTCTTCTGTTCGTCTTTGGTTGTTGGAACAGACATCCGGCCACCGGCTCCCATTTTGTTGAACGGTTCAAACCTGGTTCAGAGGAGCTGCAGAACATATACATAAGTGAGTTAATCTACATCAAGATACACAATTTTCATTGAGAATTAATTGACAAATTGGAAAAGAATCTATAATAAGAATTTTAAGCCTCAAGTTCTCAATAGAAAAGATAGCAGCCAAGAAAGTAAATCAATGTGTCGAGCGTTATCGGAGCATAAAATGTTCATACATAACCAATAGGTGAAAGTTGTGTTTACAGCAACAGACTACTTTTCTAATGTTTGTGGCGTAACCACGTAAGGAAGCTCTCGTGAGTGCGATTTGAACTATTGATTTACCTAAGACAATCAAAGTTGCAGGAGATCCCAATTCCTACACCTCCTTAAATAGAAAATAACCATAAGAATGCAGGTACAGAGCAAAGCATAAAACCTCAATAAAAACATTGTTTTCATTATAATTCTTTTGTTTGTTTTCAATTTTTGGTGAAATTGTTATCAGTTCATGAAAAACAACAGTAAATAGGATGCAAAAGTACCCATGAAAGTTCCATTTATCATATTAAAACCAAAATATTCATCAAAACAGAGACGGAGCCCAGGGGCTGGTGCGGGCACCCGCGCCCTCAACTTTGAGAAAATTATTTTTTTGTCCTCTAAACTTTTGAAATTTGACAATTTTGCCCCACAAAAATCCAAAAATATCAACTTTTACCCCTTTTTTTTGTATTCGCCCCCGAACCCCAAATCCTGGCTCCCTTACTGTCTATATCATTCCATTTCATTTACCATTAATATATAAACAAAGAGAAACTAAAGTAAATAGATATATAGTTGTTATATATATAGTTACAGATTCTCTTCCAGCATTTTGCATGCAGACAAATACAGCTCATAAACACACAATAATCTGGTTCAATTTGCATAAAATCAACAAAAATGACCCCAAAATTGAAATTTTTTAGAGAAATATATAAACAAAGAGAAACTAAAGTAAATAGATATATAGTTGTTATATATATAGTTACAGATTCTCTTCCAGCATTTTGCATGCAGACAAATACAGCTCATAAACACACAATAATCTGGTTCAATTTGCATAAAATCAACAAAAATGACCCCAAAATTGAATTTTTTTAGAAAACAAGGCAATATATTCCACAAATCCATTGATTATCTGGTAATGCTGCTTAACAAATAAGCTGAAACTTCATCAACATTAAATATTGTTCTGATTTGCCTCAAATTTAAAGGAAATTTTTTTTAAAAAAAAAGAAGATATATGCATGTTTCTCTTTATATATATACACACATATGACATATACATATATATACACGAAGATGAAAATGAAAATGCTCATGAATATTACCTGAAAAATTGCAAATGTGATTATCTGAAATCACTTCTGCAGAAGCTCCTAATTAAATCTGTAATAAATTTTAATTTATTTCATTTTATTGCTAATAAAATGTTTGCAGCAGAAGTAGTTTGAGTCTGGTTCATATATAGAACTCTCTCTGACCAAAGGTGGGTCCCACTAAGATCCACCTTTCATGAGGTCTCGTAAACGTGTATCCACGTGTCGCGAAATCATTGGCTCACATGGAACATCATATCTTGTGCAGGGTCACGGTGACTCCTGGTATTGGACTCCAAACAATTTCCACCCCCCACATGTATATACCCATAATAAATATACATGTGGGATATATATGGGTATACATGTGGGGTCCAAGTCCAACATCATATATATATTTGACGGTAAAAATTATCCCGGAAGTCCAACGCAGGGAGCCACTAATTACCATCCTCTTGTGCATGCGTACAGTCACTAGGGTGTTTTTGGAATAATGGGAGTGTTTACAAACTCTAAATAAAAGTGTTTTTGAGCTTTTGGCTTAAAAAAAGCAATATTGTAGTATTTGCAAATTGAGTTTTTGCTTCTGATTCTCTAAAATTAAGCTCTCAGAAGTCAAAACCTCCAAGTTGGGTAGGAGGTGCTTTTTGGTGCTTTTTAAATTCTTACAATTAAAAAAAAAATTAGTGACAATTTTATCTTTGACAATATTTCTATATTCCCAAATTAACCCCATCAAATTTTTTTAAAAACAAACTTACGATTAAATTTCAGGGGAGCAGAAACTTGAAAGAAACGTAAAATCCATCTCTTTTCTCTATGGTTAATTATATTTTACTAGTTGGAATATTGCTAAAATCAAGAGATATATCAGCCAAGAGCTCTAAAAAAATCTGAAAAAGTAAGAGTGATTTTAAAGCACATGTCTATTAATTATTATTCATATGAACTTTGACAAAGTAAGTAATTTGAGCCCCTTACCCGGGCATCTTTAACTTCCCTTCATCTTTTTCTTCGTTTTTATATAAATTCTTTTACTTAATCTCATGTTTTAGTTCTTTCTTGTACATAAATCTTGCATTTATCTTCTATTTTTTCTCGTTTAATTATTTTGTTATTATCATTCTGTAATCTACTTGTCCCAAGTAATCAATATTATTTCATAAACATATGTTTTTAGAGTATTTTGTTAAGAAAAAAGATTAGGAACATAAATGTGAAAAAAATATAATTTTTATATTATTTTAAGGGCAATATTGTACTTTCTGCAAAAAAAACTAATTGATTATCATTTTTATTTGCAAACACTCTCTGCAACTTTTTTCCACTTTCAGCTTCAGTTTGCAAACACTACCCACTTCTACTTCTCAAGTGATTCTTCTTATTTTTCACTAAAATTCACTTCTCTAGAAGCAGTAGAGTTTGCAAGCACGGGATGGCTAAAGTTGAATACGGATGGCAGTTATTTTACTGAATCGAAAAATGCAGCAGCGGGAGGTGTAATTCGGGATCATTATGGCAATTGGTGTCTCGGGTTTAGTTGGAATTTAGGGGCTCATACCATTAATGAAGCCGAGTTACTAGCCCTTCGTGAGGGACTTAAAATAGCATGGGAAAGAAGAATCAGAAGAATTGAAGTAGAAATGGATTCAGAGATCACACTCAAGCTTATTCAAACGGCGAATGCTTCGATCCACCCATTAGGAAATATTATTGAAGACTGTCGGAAACTACTCCGTATGCCGTGGGAGCTAGAATTCCGACACATCAAGAGAGGAAGAAATATGTGCGCCGATGCATTGGCAAAAATGGGCCACAAGATTCATGGGTTTCAATTGTGGCAGGAGCCCCCTGAAGAAGTTGAAGAGGTTTTGATGGAAGAAATGTAATCTGTCTCTGTTTCCCTTATATCCACCAAAAAAAAAAAAAAAAGAGTTTGCAAGCACTCCCAATATATTATTGGCAGTGATGTTGCTCTGCAGGCGGAGAACAGGCGCGCATTGTGATTCAGGGGATTGGGAGCGAAATGACGAAAATGGGTTTGCATGTGGAGGAAAGAGGACAAAGATGGGGGGCAAAAAGGGAAAGTCGAAAGAGTTGCGCCGCACGTGACTGTCGTCCTCGATTTTCGTGTGACCACTTGGACATTGGGGAATTTATTATTAAAATTTTGTTTTGTTTTATAATTAAATATATATATTATTCTATTATATTCTGTATCTTTTTTTTTGTTTTTTTAATCTCCTGGTCTGAAATTAATCTTTCACTTCTTCTCTTTCCTTTTGTCTTACACTTTGCCCTTTTATATTTTTCGTTTTATCGTTTGTCTTTATTTTAATGTTTTAAAGATTCTTTTAAGCATTTATTGGTTATTGAGGGTGGAATTTCCATCACCAAGTAAAACCTTTTCTTCTTTTTTTTTTTAACAAAAAAATATTTGGACAAGTTCATGTTATGATCGCCTAGACCCTCGGGTGACATCTCGCTGCAGAAAAAGGTTTTTAAAATTTTATAAAATATTCACCCAAATTAAACCTAGAATTTTATGCATTATTAAATTTACATCATATAAACTTACCACCATATTAAATATTATAATTCAATCCATATTAAAATTCTACCTTGAATTTTTGGTTGAACTCGTTCGCTCAATTCCTCCTAGCACACGCCTAATTCTACTTTCTCTTAATCCGGGTTGTTTTCCTTAGCACTCCAATTGTCGTGCCTCTAATGTGTATACACACCTTGAACGTTTCTCTCGATTGTTGTTATTGTGCTAGCAACTAACTACAACGGTTGAGGCTGATGTGTTTCGGGTGGTGGAATATATGGAAGTGTCTACTTGTGTATTAACACAGGAACTAAGTATAAACTCTAAAAAAAATTGATGGGGATTTTTGACAATTGCAAGCAACAATGAAAATTGGAATTTTCAATTTCTCTCTTGAAATTGTTGTGTGTGTGTGTTGGTTGAAAATTTCACCCTATTTATGGGGAGGAATTTCAAACACCCCTCTTAGTTGGAAGAGGCTTTGGAGTCATTAATTCCTTATCTCATTAGGATTAAAACTCTCCCTTCCTTCTAAGTTAATCCCTTTCCAACCAAAAATAGAAGTCCTAGTTATCTTTTATAAAATCTTCCACCAAAATTTCTAATCTTTTATTTCCCTATTTAAATTGTCTCGCAACAATTTTATATCAACTCTTTATTTAATTTAATTAATCCAAATGACCAATAAAATTTAAACTATCAAGATTTATTAATTGGGTTTTCATTAAATAAATCCCTTGGGCTTAACCCATTAATTGATTAATCTCATGATTAATTAAAAAATCTCTAATTAATTAAGTTCTACACTTAATTAAAGTATTCCATAATCCAACCTAAGTTGCGCACTAAATTCTTCTCTCTTGATATTAAATCATGGGTGGATTAGAATCTAAGTACCACGGCAAACAGGTATGGTTGGTGTGAGAATTGGCATACAACCTTTACTGAAATCATAAATTTTATCTGGCAGGTACATAATGAAACGGTGCATGAAGATATCATTGTGAAACCGAATATCAACTGGAAAAATCTTCGTCATAGAATTTCAGAAGCGAACAAGTCCCGAGACAGCCATGTAGATGACCCCGACGACCACCTTCAAGTGGGTTGGAAGAAGCCTCCTTCAGATCATGTCAAAATTAATGTGGATGCGGCTATTTCTCGTGAGAGCAGCAACTTCACCCGTAAAACTGGTATTGGGGGTGCAATCAGGGATCATGAAGGCAAATGGCTTAATGGTTTTAGCTTAGATATCACAGCAGATTCTAGTCTGCAGGCGGAGTTGCGAGCCATTCATCAGTGAATGTCGTTAGCTTGGAACATGGGCAAAGGGAACATCATTGTGGAGACCGATTGTTGGGAGGCGGTAACTGACATAAAAGATGCTACTCGTCGTCACCGATACTGGAACACCATAAGTGAGATCCGTCTTTTACTTCAAAGACAATGGCACGTGAATCTTCAATGCATTTGGCGGGAAACAAATAAAGTGGCCGACTCGCTAGCTAAATTCGGGCTTAATAACGATAGGAGTATGCAACCGATTCCAAATGAGGATACAAATATTTGGCTAGAGTTGGATAGAATGGAGACCTTGTGGTCTCCAAAAAAGACTATGCACCCGGGTTTGTCGGGTCAATAGTGTTGGGGTATCCCCCTTCTTCCCAGAATAAAAAAAAAATTAAAAAATCTCTAATTAATTAAGTTCTACACTTAATTAAAGTATTCCATAATTAATTAAATTTAGCATTTAGATAATTCCTTTTTAGTCTTCTACAAAGACTAATTAAAACACATAACTAAAAAACTTTTCCAAGTAAGTGTGTGACCCCTCAGGTGCATTTAAAAACCAGTAGTAGTACCATATTCCAAATGGCTCAGTAATCTATTAATTATAACAATTAATTATTATACCAAATAATTAATTGGGTTATGAAATAATCACCACTTAATTCATAACTCCTACAGACTTAGTTTGATATCCAGTAACATCGACTCAACCCCTAGACTTGAATAATTTCAAGTAGACATTTCCAGATCACGATAGTAGCATATGTCTCATCCTTCTGTCAAATCTCCCTATTAAATTTAGGACCTGGTTATCAGTCGAAATCTAATTAATTTAATCATATGACTATTTCTTTAGTAAATGATAACTTTGTCAATTGAGCAAGGACTTGTCCCTCTTCTCATTGACCGACTCTGGCCAAAGATTCCTAAATTATTGAGATTTTTTTTTTGTTTTTTGGAATTTAAGTTATATTTAGGAAACTGGGAATCTGAATTTGCACTTGAAATTCAAAAATTTTCTCACAATTTCCTTTTTTTGGGGGTTCAAATTTCGGTTAACCTTTATGGTTCAATTTCGGTGAACCAAAATTTCGATTTGGTTCTATTATAACCGAATGAACAGCCTTAATTTTTTCCCCATAAATAGCTGTCTATTTTTTTTTTATGTTTCGTTGAAATCACTCGAACAGATTTTAGATTGTTTTAGGGTTGAACCAAAATCATCAATAAACTCAATGATCAATTCAGTGATTCACAGTTTCGTGTCTCTTAAAAACTAATTTTCAGCTATTTTTTCGTGGAAGATTCAAGCCCTGAATGGATGACATGTTGTTTCCTTTTTTTCGATTTTCCGAGACTTTTTCATAAAAAATGCATATATATTTGGCATCTCGTAATAATATTCCAAAGGAATGTTACACACAATTTTCCTAAAAAATTCTCAAATTTCTTTGAAAAATGGATTTTTCTCATCAGAATTTTTAACATTTTCACAGAATTAACATAATTAAACCAAACACAGCCCATTAATATCCAGTAATTCGGTACCTTTTCCAAGATAAACAAGAAAACCAAAAATCACAAAGCTAAACAAACTTTTTCATGAAAGAAAAGCATTAAAATTCAAAACATAACCTAAATAACACCTAAAAGCCATAACAAAGATCAAATCACATACTAAAAACTCACAACCAAAAATACTTTTACAGCCCCGACTTGCGCAATTCCTCCTCTCCATGCGCAAAGTGGCACCTCTCTCCAAAAGTGCAGGATCCTTTACTAAATTTCTCGCACAGTTTGGTTTTATAGTTGCTAGCGGGTCCCGCAGACATCCCCGGGTTTCTCATAGGTGGGCCCGACGCCGCACCCACACTCACTATAAGTTCTCGAACCATTTGACTAGCCTGTTTGATCTGGTCAAATGTACCCTCAAGTTCAATATTCCTTAAATTAGGGTCCGACTCATGATCTCTTACAGAAAGCTTCGCTCCCGTCACCCGACAAATTTGCTTTGAGTTGACCCCAGCTTTCCCAATAACGGGTCCTGCCATAGAAGCATCAATACTGATCTTAGCAGTAGCAGAGGCTCCAAATCCGCCCACCATTCCAAGATTGGGTGGGGTCGGTTCAAAACGGACCCCACCACCGCCATATCTACCTGACACTTGTCCCATAACACGAGGGTCATCATGTGATGGCTTGTTAAGCTCCCACTCACCGTGTGCAAAACGACATTTGTCACCAAATTTGCACCCTTCTGCTGTTTTGTATTTGCTGCATAAACGACTTTTGGCAACCGGAGAGGGTCCTTCTGGAAAAGCTATTGGATTTCGAGGGGCAGATGGAAGGGCTGGATTGTTACCCAGAATTTGAGTGACAGCCTTGATGCCACCAGGGACGTAATGCAAGAAGTGGCATCCCTCACCAAACGGACACCCAGAAGCACTGCAAGTTGACGTAAGATCAATACTTGAACAAAAGAATGTTCCATGACATGATACATATTCAAAATTAAATAAAAAAAGCTAAAAATAATGCAAGATCCACCCACATCCATCAAAGAGAAGACAAAGAATTACTCCAACTAAAGTATACCTACTTTTACCCCCAATGAATAGACATGTTAATTATGGACAACGAAGTGCTCATGAACGACCAAGCGAAGATAATACAAGGGCTAGGGCTTGTAGTGGAATATACAAAAGAACCAAATATCTTATTTAATTTATTGGGCTAGTTTACCTAAACGTGTATTCAAGGCCAAGAGGTCCCAGTTTGTATTGGTAAAACAAACATAATATATTGGACTAGACCAAGCATTAGTAAAGTGATTTTGCTAATACATGGGTTCGATCTTTTTTGACTTTCTTGAAACCTGCAGGTTGGAAGTACTTGTAGCAACTTGTTATAATCGAGATAAGATGCGAAACGTTCATTTTGTGTAGGTGGCTTCCATGTAGTATGCAGTGGAAGTGGTAAATTTCTCAGATGGTAGAGGAGGTTTTGATAGCATACCACATGGTCAGCCCACCTTCAAGAAACGTAACATTTCACACCTTATCTCGACCAGAATAGTAAGAAAAATGTTAATTATACTTGGCAAAAGCATCTCTTCCAACCTACTTCTTTCAAGGAAGTTAAAAGACTTAGAATACGGTGTATTAGCGAAATTCCTGAACCAATTTCAGTGCCCTTTTTGACAGAATTCTGCACAAGTATACAAACACGAAAGAGGTCTAAATATGATAGTAACAGGGATGCCGGAACTGCCGTTTCTTCTGAATGGGAAGAGCTACCCATAGTAGGCCACTCTTAATTCAACAGTGTCCATTAATTAGCTGAGAAGCTCATTCATACAGATGGCACCAAAATCTGCACCAGAATACAATCTTTTAAATTGCCTATTATCCAAGCAATTGCCAAGCCTTCCCATTTAGTAATTTTATATCACTCCACGCACAAGTGGTTAATTTCAGTAAGAGTGCATTCATCCATTTCCATTGAACAGCCATCATTATCAATTAACGAAGAGTACGACCTGTTTCAGAACCTTAGATTTCCAATTCATTAGTCCAAATATTGATATTCTTCCTGGTAACAGGAGAAATATCTAGATGCCAATTTACAGTCAACACCAATATATGAAATTTGCACTTATAATGTTGATTTTAGATAGGTTTAGATTAGAACCTGAAAAATTTTGTGCATGGCTTCAATTTGCTCCCTATACCATTTGTAAAGGACTCCATTTCTGTTGCACAAATTAATAGTCTTCCTTAGTTATAAATTTATCTGAGTTATTAATCTGCAAACTTCTAAAATACCTCACATCCATATGTTACCATAAACAAAAAAAGTGTGTAATTCAAGAAAAATAGACATCTGGAATGAAGACACTATCAAACACCACTCCCCCCAGACCAACACCGATTATAAAAGTAGATGTTTAAGGCTTTTATTGAGGAAAGTCAAAGATTCCTACGAATGATGTATAACATTAAAAAAACTGCATTTCGGGACCATGACGAACCTATTAGCTACTAATGCATTATTTGCGACAATAATTTCCCCCAATGGCAAACTATGCCAAGGAAACCCATTATAATGTACTGTATACATATTACCCTAACTAGTACAATCAATTGGTAAATCTAGCATGCTCACATACAAGCGGTCCATGATTGTTTAAACATTAGAACTCACATTCCAAACTTACACAATATCTATCCACTTACATGATCTCAAAAGATACAAATACAAGTGAAGTACACTAATGCACGGAAAAATAATGCTAGACCAAGTCCAATGGTCCTAGTGTCTATCCCTCTCACTCAATAAAGTGTATTATGTGTGGACCCCACACACACTTGGGTATGGGTTGTTCTATGCTGGGCCAAGACCATTGTCTCGGCCCAGCTTTGGCCGTTGGATCACCAAATGGGGGGGGGGGGGTCATTTAGCAATTTAACCCCCCCCCCCTTGTTGATCCAACGGCCAAAGCTGGACGTCCCTTGGGTATACAGTTGTCCCACATCGGTTCATGTAACAGGAACTGTAACACAAATGTTATAACAAAAGATTTCATATGCAGTAGGGGTGTTCGCGAACCGCCAAAACCCATTCGAACCAAAAAATTCTGTTCGGTTTCGGTTCGTTTAACCAAAAATCGATTTTTTTAATTTTTTTTATATAGTAATATAGACCAAAAACTATAAAAGTGTGTTTTGTAGTAAAAACTTATTAAGGAAAACAAGAAAATGAAATAAATTTAGCCATAATTAAAATCCAATTATTTATTTACATCTAATTTTAATTTTTCTTATTTTTTCCCATAAATTCGGTTTGACCGAAAATCGAACCGAACCGAAAAGTGCGATTTTTAACGGTAAAAAACTTTTACAGTTCAGTTTTCGGTCCGAAATTTTGAAGAGTCTAGAACCCAACCGATAAACACCCCTACATCTCAGCAACGCGAGTGTAACAATACGTATTAATAAAGAAAAACAAAAGCAATTAACAAACCCTAGATTTCCCGAATTGAAAGCACGTAAGATAAATATATAAGCAAAACCAAAAGACCTTGCTTAGATTTCTTGAATCCACCATTGCCATTGACGCCACCCTCGGCTCTGCCTCTCTTTCTCGCGCCACCAAACTCCATCTCCAGATTCACTTCTTCAATCAAGAATAAAACTACAAAAACTTCTGGAAGTGGAAAAAACTGAAATTGAAATCAAACTAAGGAAAGTTTGAGAACCAAAAATGGCAACTTCCAAGAGGAAATTAAATCAAAAATTGCAAAATTGAAGGATTAAACCCTAGAGAGAGAGAAAGATATGGAAACTGGAAAGAGGGATTTAATTGCAGTTCACAATTCTTCCCACGTGCGCTTGCAATTTGCAATTATATATATATACTATATATAAGTATCGTCGTCAGTCGTCACGATTCACCGCCTTCGATTTTGATGGGCCATTGAGGATTGAGCTTTTGGGCTAAACTAAAGAATGGGCTTTCATAATATGGGTTAAAAATTTTGCAGAAAGAAAAAATTTAAAAACTTTTACGCTTCCACTTTTACATAAAATGATTTTGAGTTCAATTTCAAATTGTCACAAATTGCAACTTTTTTCTCTTATTTAAAATTTTATAGGGTCTGTATTGGCCATAATTAAAAACCATCGGCCCGAATTCATCGGGTCAGGATATCCCCTTCATCTAGAATTTTGAAAAAAAGAAGACAAAACCTCTAAAACTCCTATTGTACCAATATAATATGTGTACGTACATATAATTAAAAATTAATATAATATGTATTCAGAACTACAAATAGATCTGTTACGTTTTACATGGAAAGATCAAGATTTTCTGGAATTGAGACTAAATTAAAGCAAAAAAAAAAAAGGGGAAAACATGAAGAAGGAAAGTTTGAAAATAAAGGAAAAAGGGAAAATAAGAAAAGAAGGAAAGTTTTACTGGTAAGTCACCTTTCGATCATGTGACCGTCATGGATGTGTCTGTATGACTGTATCATCCTTTTCTTTTCTTATTTTCCCTTTTTCCTTTATTTTCTAACTTTCCTTCTTTCATGTTTTTCCTTTTTTGTTTTTGCTTTAATTTTAGTCTTAATTCTAGCAAATTTTGGTCTTGCCATGTAGAATTTAACAGATCTGTTTGTAGCTCCATTAAAGAAATATGGCAGTTTTACACATGGCTTCCATCTATCGCTTGAAATAGAAGATGGAACACTATTTTGGAATAGATGAGCGTTGTTTCTCTGATTGCAAATTATCAAACTCAACCTACCAAACTCACACAAGTTAGAATAATAGTTTAATTTTTGTTAAATTTTCACTAGTCTGTACATATTAGGGTTAAAATTTTGACATACACCAATCTGAACACGATCAACTTATTACCAAAATATAAATGAGATCTAAATTTACAATCTCAAATAAATTCACCAAAATTTTAAGGTTTCTCAAATTTTACAATGCCCAATAAACTTCTGAAACCTTTTATATCCTAAACATGAGAGCTAAAAATTTCAATACCAGCTCAAAAGCTACTTCCATAAAATCAGCTACACATTAGCAACAGAATTATCCATGCTAAACACTTTATCCTAAAAGCTAGTTTGCTTATAACTTTCAGCTTTGTCAAAACTAAACTATCTACATGCCAAAAGTTTCATCATAAGCTAAAATCGGTTTCTGATATAACTCACAAGACGCTTCTCTTACGCTTGCTGTTCCAATTCAAAACGGCGCCATCGCCAACTTTAGTCAAGTCGGAATTCTGCACAAAACGGCCATAATTCCTAGACAACTTTTTAACAGCTGCTGCTTGTTGAGAATAATTTTGAACTGCTGCTGATTGGCTAATATCATTACCGGCTGGCTCTGCTTTTGCTTGAGTGCAAGTTGCATCAGAAAATGGATTCCTGTGTGACATAATTTCTTCCCCCTTCGGTACTAAATTCTTCATAAGCTGTAATCCATGAGCCAGCTTATCAGCTTTTGAGATAGCTTATCTTAAACCCATAACAGAAAACAATAAATGGTTTTGTGTAATGGGGTATGGGAAAAGAAAAATTCACGACATTTCAACTCGAAGGATTAAGAAATCAATTGTGGCCTATAAATCTATACTTACTAATAAACTTAAGTGATTATATTAAAATTCATGAAGCATATAGTTTGTACTCAACTAATAACATAATGCTCAAATACATAAAAGCAAATGATTTTTTTTGATAATAATGCACCTCCCAATCACTGAAGTCAAGTCTGAAGATGAATTGGTGGCTTTTAGCTACTCCACTCTTAATTTCTTCTGCACTTGGACCATTGCTAGGGACTGGAATGGGAAAAAAACATCATAATTATGTATTAGTAGCATTCAAGAACCTGTAAAAATGATGAGACGAAGATTATTTACATAAGACTTTAAGTTTGAGACATACCAACAATTTCAGAGCCACTCTCATCTACATCTAAACAAACTCTCCCGTCTTTTACCAAGAAAGAAAGAGCAAACAAATTCTCAACTGTCTGAGCAAAAGAATTTCTGTTCAACAACAGATTTTCAACTTTAACTTTTCTCGCCTTCTTTAATATCTCAAACATCGCATGCAAGTTTCTATCGGTGTCTGTCACAACATCAGCAGTTTTTCCAAGCTGTTACAATAAAAGAATATGAAGAGATAAAGTAAGTATCAATCGAAAAGGCTAAAGAACAACAAATATGCCAAGCAATTACATATTACTAAAATAGTTTACAGCATTAAAGACATAAAATGAATTATAAAAGATAACTATTGCTTCACATATTTATTTTTATCTCACCTCTTTGGGCCGAGCACTCCCTATTGACCTTGAACGTTTTGCACGAACGGTTAACTTTCGTTGTTTAATCTCATTATTCATAGGTCCAATCCTAAAGGAACAGAAAGTCAATCAAACAAGACAATATCAACAAAATCTAATATACACATTTGGAGATGAAACATATGAAAAACACTCACATGGTCTTGCACCCTGATCCATTCATGAAAATTGGTGAAACAATAATGCCAATATTTCGCCACAAAATATTTGGTGAATTCCCTGAATCCCCCTTCATGACTTTTTTTAGCCCAAATTCTCTGATCAAAGAAGAAACAAACTCAGCCGGGGTAATTCCTCCTCCGGTATGTGTTTTAACAGAGGCCATTAAAGTGCTGGTTAGGCCGAGCAAAGCCTCAGCATCCGCTACCTGCTCCCTCGGCTTGTTTACTGAAATTTCATATATTTATTCATTAATTTAATCAAAACATACTAAAATATGCAAGATTCTAGTGCCAATCGACTCAAAATTTGTTGTGATATGTACGTAAACTATATTTATGGGGAAAATTCAGGGCTAGGTTTATGTTCATAATTTTGATATTCATTGTATTTTATAGCTCTTTCGTTAATAGTGAAATTCTCTCTCTTCTGCATTTGCCAAACCATGTAAATTCTTGTGGTGTTTAATTCTTTATGCTTTTATTATCGTATTTGTTCTAGCAAAATTCTAAAACATGTAGTTAAAAGATCTGAACAAATATGCCTAGATAGAACATTATATTCTTCATGAAGAGAGCTTGCAATGTCATTATCATTGAAGTTCTCCAAAATTTTGGATATAGAAACAGAGCATCTTCGGATCTATGCTAAAATAACTGCTTGTAAACACGCACACATACACACACAGAGTGCGAGAGAATTATAGCAACAATACCATGTTGATGCATGTTTTCGACTTCGTTCATAATCGCCATAAACTTATCAGAATTCGCATTAGCAATGTCATCTTTTCCCTCTGCACCAAGAAAAAATCAAAAGAAATCAAGAAAACTGGTATAAATCTTCAAAAACAAGAAGAAAATCATCAGTATAATATAAAGCCAGAAATACACACACACATATATATATATGCACAAACGCGCGCGCGCACACACACACACACACACACACATATATATATATATATGCACACACGCACACATGTATATACACACACACGCACACATGTATATACACACGCACACGCACACGCACACGCACACATATATATACACACACGCGTATATTATAAGCTACCATTGATGCGGTTCTCGATTTCGCGGTAATGCGAACGAATGTTTCGACGCTTTGAGACAGGGTCATTATCCTGAGTGGACTCGTTCGATTCGTCGATAACAGTTGAGTCTTCGTCTCCATTCTCACTCACTCGATCCATCTTCAACTTCGCCTCCATCGTTGTATGTATATGTATGTATATGCGTCTGTGTGTGGAGAAAAATCAGAAGTTTGAAAGGCTCTGTACTTTTGGTTTTTGGAGAGATTTGAAAGGGTTTTGGTTTTTGTACCGAAGAAAGTGGGAGGGCAATTTGGAAAGCCAATTTTTCCCTCTCTTTTGAAATATTACCGGGAATCTTGTGGCGGCAATAGTTTAATAACTTTGATCTAATCATCAATCAATCAAGAAATAAAAGTGTACAAAAAAAAAAGGTAACTCTAAATAAAATTTAATCTGAATTTCTTAAATTAAATTTTTAGTAAATATTATAGATATAAGGAAAAATAGGATACAAGGGAGATATAAAAATGATTAAAAAATAAAATATAAGAAGACAAATACATGGAAAATTTATGATTTTATGGATCATGTGATTATTACTACGTTGCATTACCAAAACACATGATGCGACATTATAACAGTTATGAATCATGATATATGAAAATTTATGATTTTATGGATCATGTGATTATTACTACGTTGCATTACCAAATCACATGATGCGACATTATAACAGTTATGAATCATGATATATGAACACTTAATTTACATAATAAATTTTACTTTATGTCATGCCAAAACTTTTTAACATACCAAAAAGAAAAAAAAAATTATGTAAGTCTCTCTTAGTCACATGTAATATAGATTAGTGAAATTAACTGTATTTTCAAGCGTATCAAATACAATATGAGTAATAGGTGATTGGTTATTGTAAACATGTCAATTAAATTACCAAACTATTCCTATATAACATGAAATTTACCGTATCAAAGACATGATCCGCATGCTTGGAACTGGCCAAGCGATCATAACTAAAATGGGTAATTCTATGACTGACGAAGTCCAATGGACATTGGACCGAGTGTGTATTATGTGTCTATCTTTTTTACACAAGTGTATGTGAGGACCGTACACAATACACTTTATTGTGTGAGAGAGATAGATACTAAGACAATTGGACCCAGTATAAATTTTACCTAACTAAAACCTAACGACGAACCATGATCGTAGCTTGCAGTTACCGATGATAATATTGTATTTTACACCTTTTTGCATACTTCTCTTTTTTTGGATTCGGTCCGTTTTCGAGTGAACTTTATTCCACATTATGCTTTGAGTTGTATTGTTTGTGTGTCTCGGGTCTAGATCATTATTTGATCTAAAAGATCGGAGAAAAATCAAGAAAACACTCACAAAAGGTGGATACCACAGTATTCCATCATGATACCGCGGGCATCCATGAGTTAAGCGGCTGTTTCAGGATTGAATAGTGATGCCTCAACATCTCAGAACACAGACAACAATATGTATATATATATACACACGTTTTAGAGCACATTTTGAGGGTTCTCCACTTTTAACACAACACATCTTGAGAGAAAAGGAAGGAGGAAGAATAGAAAACCACATAACAAGGAAAAAGCTTGAATACCCCAATTTTGTCTACAAAACCAGAGAATTCAAGCAACCACGAGGAATCCAAGATCGTCATAGGGAGTTTTTTATTTATTTATTTCCTCTTAGATTAGTTTTTTGAACATGTCTTTCAAGGATTTTGTTTATTCTCTATTTCCAAGCATGAAGCCAAACTATGAATTATCTTATTTAAATTCGTGTTTTTGATTATTTCTTGGCATGCTGTGTTTTCAATTTGTTGTGTTTAATGCTTATTAGATCATAATCACCACTTGTTCGATTTAACTTTTAACTTAGATTCCGGGAGGATATAGGTTAATATAGATTGAGCAATTGAATATCACACCGTAGAATTGACTATGAATAGATTCGATTTAACTTAGATTTCGGGAGGATATAGGTTAATATAGATTGAGCAATTGAATATCACACCGTAGAACTGACTATGAATAGATTCGATTCTTTTGTGTAGCCTTCAGTTAACAGGAAAATCTCATAAATTGAATAATACATGTTTGTCAATCGAATTCTCATATAGGAATATAAAAAAATTGTTAATGAATACAGACGCACTATACCAAGGGATTGAATAGTGTATTTTAGGAGTTTCCGCCATAGCATACAAGTATAATAATTGAACGATATGTTTCATAATCGATAACGAGTAATTTGGGTGGATCACAAACCTTGGTTATTTCTCACCTTGGATTTTTAATCTCTACGTGCTTATATTCCTTTAATTTTCTTTAGTTTAATTAAACAACCACACCTTAATTATTTGATTTAACTTAGAATTCTGTAATGCAATAGTTTTAATACTTAAATACGTTGTCTTTTGAATATGATAATTCGGACTTAAAAATCTACTATATTGTGTGCACTTGCTTAGGATTTTTGCGCGTCAACCACTTACTTTGCTGCATACTAATAAGTAGTACAGTATGACTGTTGGATATTTGTACACTATATAGATCACAATAAATAAAATAGCCAATATTTAGGTGGTTACGAACAGTACTAAAAGAAAAAAAATGCAAGAGAGAATATACATAAATAACTAGTACTTTCAATATTCATTGGTGAAGGCCGAAGGGAGATTAAGGGTTGTTCTAATGGTCTCAGCCCAGCTCAGCCGTTGGATGCCCCCAATAGGGGGGGGAATCATTTAGCAATTTAACCCCCCCCCCCATGTGGGGGATCCAACGGCTGTCGACCATCATAGAATTTCCCGGAGATTAAAGAACTAGAAATGTTGGTGAAGGGAGATTAAAGAACTAGAAATGAAATATTTAAAGGGAATTGATGAAGGTACTCCATATAGATAAAAATGCCCTTTAAGCTATTAAAGTAATTCTTATCCTTTTCTTTAACAAATTAGTTTTATACCACTTTTATAACTAAATATAGAATAAGTATTGAAAATTTTATAGTTCATAATTTTAAATTTTACAAGTGAAGTAATGTAAATAATAAGTAAAAAAAATATTCGGAGATATGACTAAAACTTTTACTAATTTATTTAGAACCAAATTAGGATAGATGCTATTTTATTTTGGATAAAATTGACAATTATTATTTCATTAAATTTACAAAAAATAAAATTAGTTATTATTTTAGGTGGACATATTGAGTCCACCAATACTAACTCGGTGTAATATGATATGACGATTATTTGTACTTTTTTGATGGTTTTTAGGCCTTCAATGTTATATTAATTTTCAAAATTCAAAAAAGAAATTCTGATATTTACTATGGAGCAAATGAGCAATACATATCATTTAACGAGTTCGATAAAATCATATCAGGATTTGAATATTCATGGCAAGATAATTAGTCTTATTGCACAAATAAAAAATTGGTATATTTATTTCCAAAATAATGTTTGACAAAAAACGCAATTTTATTTGATATTATTTTCACAAAAAATAATTAAAAAATATTTTTTAAAAAGTTTATTTAGAATGGATTATTTAGTTCACCTTTTGATATTAATAAGAATTCTATATGATACATTGAGGGGCATTATAGTCAACTTAGTTAATTTGAAAATGATGTGGAGTGCCTTTAACAAAATGTGAAGTGTATTTATCAACTCCCATATTAAAATCTAATGTGCCTTATAATAACATAAAAAATCTTTGCCACTGGTATAGACAATGCCAAAATTGTGAAATTCTTAAATAAGAACTTTGTATAACAGTGTAACATTCGTGACCTAAGGCTTGTTAGACTAGTGGTATCAGCTTCCACTTTCATGTGAGAGATTCTGCATTCAATTTCAGGTTGTTACAAGTTCTGACTTTACTCTACTTATTTATGATCTTATAGGGTTTGTATGACTCATGATTAAAAACTATTTGCCCGGGTTTGTCTGGTCAAAGTATCTCCCTTTTTTAGAATTTTAAAAAACTATAAAGAGAAAAAAATCCAAAGGATAAGGTGAGGCGAGATATGACAAGTTTTTATGAAAAAACTTAGAACGACTACACGCTAATTATTAACAATCTAAAGACATCGACATGATTCTATCACAATTTTTTGAAATACTATCATGTGAATATAAATAAATTACTATAGGTATATATAAAGAAATGCAAATATATAAATTGTAGAAAATTGTTGCGACTACGCACCATTTGAACTTTATAAATTAAGAGTTATAAAGTTTATGCCAAGTGTTATTAGATTTCAATTCATATATAGATATTTGTACGTTGAAAAAGTGTTGGACATCTCATTAATTGGGTTTAAAATTTCCTTTTCGTAGCTTATAGCCTTATACATGGATATGCCGAATTTCATGTTCAACACAAAGGCATGTCAAATCCAACGACGTGTTTGGTGTTCAATACAATACGTGATGATTTTAGAAGTATTAATACATCACATACACACATATTATAAAACATTGTAAAGTAAAAATATCTCAATTCCAAATAATGACTATCAATCCTACCTTCTAAGATGCTAGTTGCCTAGTTTGATTGTGGCAAGGTTTCCACCTTGTGCACTTTTTTCCCAAAAAAGATAGAAAATGAAATCTCAATCATATTTTTTTGGTAGACATCTCAATTCATATAATATTTTTAAAATATCTCAATTCGTATAAATATCATGTAAATATAAATTAATATAAGTATATATTAAAGATATGGGATAATTGCATCAACCTCCCCTGAACTATAGATAATTGGCATCCACACCCCTCACTTTTTGAATACTGGCATGGACCTCCCTTTCTTCAATTTTTCAATTAAATTTATTAACTAAAGACTAAAATGCCCTTTATTGTTAGAGCTAAAAATGTTGAATTAGACTTGATTATTTGATGCATTTTTTTCTAAGAAGTATCATTAACTGGCATTTTAATAAAATATAAAGCATAATCATCCAAAAAAAATAAAAAAATTAGAGATATATGTCTAAAACTCTTATACCATAAATTAATAATAAAAACCCTCGAATATTCTTATTCTTAAGTTGAAATTTAATAAATGTACAATGAAAAATTAACTTATGAATATTGTATAAATAAACTACAAATTAATGAAAAAGTATAACTCAACATGTAGCAAACCTATATATATTTATATATATATATATATATATATATGTATGTATGTATGAATTTCACTTAACTGAATGAAAAGAAAAACCCAAATATCACTATAAATCCTTAATTCCGAATATGAAATTATATTAAATACAATATAAAAAAGTACTTGAGTCAATATTGCTATAGAAATAAAAAGTGAGGTAACAAATAAAAAAAACACAATTAAAATAGAAAATATTTTCCATGATGAACTATTCACGAAATTAGGAAATATTCTTTTTAAATATATAATTTAAGGTATAAGGATTTTAGAGATATTTCTAAATTTTTTTTAAATATTTTATTACGAAGTAATTTGATAATATTTTGACAATTTTTTATTCAATTAAACCTTTTTAGTTAAAATGTGAAGGGTAAAATCAGGGGCGGATCTACATTGTAGGAGGGGGGTGGGGGGTGGGGGGTTGGGGCACTGAATTTTTAATTTTATTTTTTATTATATACATATTTTTTAATTTTGATTTATAAATTACATTAATACCCCCACTCAATTTCAATTTCCATTTGTCCTACCCAATTACCACTCCTCTCTCTTTCTCTCACTCTTGAGTCTTGGCCTCTCCCACTTCTACCTATAAAATTTGTAAAATTTGTAATTTTGCCCCTCTTAAAATTTTAAAATTATCACTACTACCTATAAGGCTATAACATTTGTAATTTTGCCCCCCCTCAGAAATGACAAAAATAACCCCCTCTATTACTCAAAAATATTTAGTATGTCATTTGACCTTTTTAATCTATTTTTCAATTCCCAAATTTTCACTTTTTCCCTCCTTCGTCACACATTTCTTCAACTAAAACAAAGGGAAAAATAAAAATTTTAGGCTTATGAATATGATAATTCTAGTTCCTTATTATATTTTTTCCCATAAATATAGCGTACAGTACTGCCCATTTGAATCCTTCGTCTATGTCCCTGCTTCTATTCTTGGCCACCAGTGGTAAATTGTGCCTCCACTGATCCAATTTTCTGGATCTGCCACTAGGTATACTAGTCTTTAATTTGTAAAGTTTAGGAAAAGTTGAAGGAGGGGAGGTTCTTGCCAATATATTAAATATGAGGGGGCGTGGATGCCAAATACCTATAGTTCAGGGGAAGAGAATGCAATTTTTCCTTAAAGATATAAATCGTAAAAAATTGTCCGGACTATGTGCCACTTTATAAATTAAGAGTTGTGAAGTTTAGGTGATATTATTAGATTTCAATTAAGGGAAAATTACATTGACTACCCATGAGATATTGCCTAATTACGGTTTACATCCCCTAATTCAAAATATTACATCTAACATCCTGTAGTTTAATATATTGATGTAAGGTTGGATGAAATAGGTAAAATGACATATATGCCCTTACAAAATGTTAAAGATTAACATAAAAAAATGGAAAAAAGAATTAAATTGTGAAAGACTATCTTACCCCTTTACACCTATCAAATTTGCTCAAAATGCCTAAACCCTTAAAGACATATTATATATATACACACACACACACACACATAAAAAAACCCGGTAAACTCCTAATTAAGTCTTAGCAATCGGAAATTGAAAACTGAAATTGACAAAGAGAAATTGAAACTTTTCGATCGGAACTTGAAATTAAGGTGGCAGTCAGCGGTTTGCGACGGGGAGGAGACGGTGATGGGAGGTAGAGGGCTATGGAGGAGATTGGTGTCGGACTCTGATGCGGAGATGGGCGATGGTGATTTGTGGCCTTGGGAGGTGGTGTTGTTCGGCGGGTGGTGGTGTCGGCCATGGCTGTGAAGGAATTGGGGAAGAAGACACTGTTTTCTTCCCCTTTTTCCATTTTTTTTGGTTTAAATATTTAATTAATTTATTTATATTTACAAAATTAGAATAATTCCTAATTTATTTGAAATTCTAAAAAAATATAAAAAATAAGTGAAATAAAGGATTAAATATTTATTTCTATATTATATGTATATTTTTGAATTATTTATATATAGATATTCAAATAATTGAAATATTTTCAAATACTATTAAAATTATAACTCAAATATTGAAACATTACATACAACATCTATATTTTTACAAAATATTACAAATAACACCAAAAGGGTATAATTGTCCAAAAAATTAGGGTTTTCAGGTTCAAAAAAAATTCCCGCCAAAATAAGAGGTATTTTCGGAAGTTCACAAAATTTTTAACGGCGCCGTACTAAAAATCTAATGGAAGGTGCCTATTGTTGGACGGAAAAAAATTGCAGGATGTTAGATGTAATATTTTGAACTAGAGGATGTAAATCGTAATTAGACAATACCTTAGGGATACCCAATGTAATTTTCCCTTTCAATTAATATACCGATATTTATACTTTGGAAAAGTGTTGGACGTCTAGTTAATTAGGTAAAAAATTTCCTTTTATAGCTGATAGCCTTATACATGGATACGCCAAATTTCATGTTCCACACAAATACATGTCAAATTCAACGACGTGTTTCATGTTCAACACAATACGTGACGATTTTAATGATTTTAAAAGTATTGATATTTGATACCTCACATGCACACATATTATAAAACATTGTATCAGTGAAAATATCTCTTTTTTTTCTCTTCATATAATATTAATTACAAATATAGATATACATATACATATAGATATATAGACTTACAAAAGAGAAAATGAAAAAGAAAAGAGTGATGAGCCAAACAAGTACATAGCAACAAAATTAAAATTAAAGAAAAAATGCTTTCCCAGATTTCAGCATCACTCTCTCACTCTTCCTCTTCTCTCACCGCCACCACCGCCTTCTCTTTCCGCCCCTCTTTCAGACCCAAATTCCGATTCTACCCCTTCAAACCCTTCTTTTCATCGAAACGACAATCCTCCACCGTCGTTTCAATGGATTCAAATTCTCCCGCCGCCGCTGCCGCCGCCGTTGACTCCATTTCCGACGATTTGAAGAATCAGACGTTGGACAATAACGGCGGCGACAACTTAGGTCATGATCGTGTTAATAATGGTGGTAATAATGATAATCTTCGTCAAATTAGGGCTAAATTGAAGCTGGAAGAACTGAAATGGGACCACTCATTTGTGCGTGAGCTGCCTGGTGATCCGAGAACTGATACAATTCCACGAGAGGTTTGATTTATTTGATGATTTGTTACTCTTATGTTGTGTTTGATTATTTGCTCTAAAAATTTCAATTTATGGTGCCTGATTTAAGTGCTATTTCACTTCATATATATATATATATATCTGAAATTGGAGGTTATTATGCTGCTGATGTATTTGCTAATTACTCACTGAAAAATTATTTATATGGATGCTTAGGTTTTTTTTGGGTATTTTTTTAGCTTTTCGAGTTGTGTTATTAATGAAGGCGGATTGTACTTATGAGTTATGACCAAATATATGTTTAAAGCCGGACTTAAATTGATTATGACAATGGTTTGAGCGACCCTGCAGTCGTTTTTAGGGGACGGGGCCATAATTTGGGATTCGAGGGGGCGAATACTAAAAAAAAAGAAGGGTCAAAATTTGATATCTCAGATATCAAAAGTTTATAGGGGCAAAAAAATAATTTTTTCAAAGTTGAGGGGGGTGGGTGCCCCTATCAGCTCCCCCCTTGCTCCGTCTGGTACTGGTTATAAACGTTAAAATCACCCAACTATATACTCTTTTAGTTGGGATGTTTAAGATGTCTGAGACTTTTATGCTGAGTATCCATTTATTATTAGTTTGCTGCTATAACGTGACTCATGGCACTTTTGCAGGTCTTGCATTCTTGCTATACGAAAGTGTCTCCATCAGCTCAGGTTGATGATCCTCAACTTGTTGCATGGTCTGATTCAGTTGGAGAATTGCTTGATTTAGATCCTAAAGAGTAAGTTGCGTGATTATATGCATTAATGTCTATAACTTCATTGGTTATGCACTTATGCTAGTTGTTCCATATAAGCTATGGTTCTTCACTAATGACCGACTTAACATTTTTATGCCAATTTTTTTGAAATCTCAGATTCGAAAGGCCTGATTTTCCACTCATATTCTCTGGGGCATCACTTTTAGCTGGAGCGTGAGTTTTATTTCCTTATCAATATTATTGTTTTTCCTTTTGCTATGTTATTCACTTGTTATGACTCTTTGTACTTAACCCTTGTAGGATGCCTTATGCTCAATGTTATGGAGGGCACCAATTTGGAATGTGGGCTGGGCAGTTGGGTGATGGTAGGGCAATTACTCTAGGGGAGGTTCTTAATTCGAAGTCCCAGAGGTGGGAGTTGCAGCTTAAGGGTGCTGGAAGAACCCCGTACAGTCGGTTTGCTGATGGACTTGCTGTCTTACGCAGTAGTATTAGGGAATTCCTATGCAGTGAAGCAATTCACAGTCTAGGAATCCCAACAACACGGGCGCTATGTCTAGTGACAACTGGAAAATATGTTACTAGAGACATGTTCTATGAGTACATCTTTCTAGCCTATCTATAAATCACCAGTTTATGTTTCATATTTTAATAAATGGTTAAATTACATGCACCCCCCCCCCCCCCCGTATGAGACCTGATTACGAAAAATGCCCCGAGGTTTAAAAAATTGCCATAGCTTCCTGTCAGGAAAAGTAGATTGGGATTCACCCCCTGTCACATCGCACCCATGTCAGTACAAGAAGATTACAATTTCACCTCTGACAGGGAGTGTGATGGAGTGTGCTGATAATTTGCAAAACCTCTAGCAGTGTGCATGTAATTATCCTTTAATCAATCATATGATAGTTTCGGTTAAGTAACAATATCATGTGATACTTATCCATTGTGGGACTTGTGATCCTGCAACTTTCTTCCGCCACTTTTTCTGTATCTTTATTAATTTGATTTTGACTAATTTTCTGAATGAAAGTGTTAATTCAAAATGGAACTTCAAATTTTGGAGAACTGCATACGTTACAGGGATTTATCTTAAATGGTAGTAAATTATAAGTTCAACATCTGACTATGGGTTCATTTGCTTGCAGTGGAAATCCAAAGGACGAACCAGGTGCTATTGTTTGCAGAGTTGCTCAGTCTTTTCTTCGTTTTGGTTCATATCAATTACATGCTTCTAGAGGGAAGGAAGATCTTGCCCTTGTTCGCAGTTTGGCTGACTATGCCATTAGACATCACTTTCCCCATTTAGAGAACCTTAGCAAAAGTGACACTTTATCATTCAGCATTGGTGAAGGGGATGCTTCAGTTGTGGATTTAACTTCTAACAAGTATGCAGGTAAATAATCAATTTGAGGAATTGATTCAGCTCATATTATGTGCCTCACCCTCACCCATGTCACTGATTCACTGGAGCAGCTTGTTTATGTTCAATTTATTTGACGCCGTGTTTAATTGAGATAAGTTCTATATTTTATGAGCTAATGTCTAACTTTACGAATTTCTTCATGAGCTGATGTCCCGATCCGGGCGGTACGTTGTCGAAATTTGTAACTATTGATGTGTCATGTCTGGTAGCAATTATATATTTTTCGTGTTTACCTGTCCCTTTATTTATTGTATTTGTATTTTTTAACGATCTTTGAATGTGACTGTGCCGTGTGGTGGAATTTTAGAATCAGCAGGTTAGTGATTGTAACCAGAATGTAATACACACAGTTGTCTGCTAATGGGTGATGTTTCACTGTACTCAAATCCGTTCTTTTTTTGGCCTAGAAGTCTTGTCTGATTTATTACTCCTATTCAGCAAATTCTTAATATGGTCTACTGCTAATGAGTTTGCAAGTTTTTTTCTCATAATTATTTTGCCACAAGGGGATTAAGTTAATCAGACATTTCGTGGTACATGATGCTCTGCGTCTCACTTGTCTGAAAGCTCTGCTTATGTCTCCTTTTCCTGTTTTGACTCAACTTTTTTGGGAATGACTACCAAATTGATTTATTTGTTTATGGTACATTGGTAACAACTATCAGCTTGGGTCGTGGAAGTTGCGGAGCGTACGGCTTCCTTAGTTGCAAAGTGGCAGGGTGTTGGTTTTACCCATGGAGTGCTGAACACAGACAACATGAGTGTGTTGGGACTCACCATTGATTATGGCCCGTTTGGTTTCTTGGACGCTTTTGATCCCCATTTCACTCCAAATACCACTGATCTTCCAGGCAGAAGATACTGTTTTGCAAATCAACCTGATATTGGCTTATGGAATATTGCCCAGTTCGCCACCACTCTTTCTGCTGCCCAGTTGATAAATGACAAGGAGGCAGAGTATGCCATGGAGAGGTATTCTTAATCTGCTTATTTATTTATTTTATTATGTTTGTAAGAATCTAGGTTGATTTCCCTTGACACATCTCGTTGACTTGTTAGATATGGAACAAAGTTTATGGATGAGTATCAAGCTATAATGACCAAAAAACTTGGTCTGCCGAAGTACAATAAGGTGTTGATTAGTGAACTTCTTAAAAACATGGCTGTTGATAAAGTTGACTACACAAATTTCTTTCGCTTGCTTTCAAACATCAAAGCTGACCCTACCATTCAAGAAGACGAACTATTGATTCCTCTGAAGGCTGTTCTGTTGGACATCGGCAAGGAGCGCAAGGATGCTTGGACTAGCTGGGTCAAATCCTACATACAAGAGGTATAATAAATTTTCTTTATGTTTATTTTTCTAATTTTAGTTTCCATATTAGTTAAGTTTTGCACCACACAATATATCTATAAAGAGGATGGTCATTAGTACATATAGTCAATTTTTGGCATAATTACATGCGCATCCCTCACTTATTGGGAACTTACCACGAGCCCCATAATGTGTTGCAAATTACCACGATCCGAACAACTTGAAAAGCAGGGTAAAGCTGGAGGTGAAATTGTAATATGGGAATGGGAAGTTTTTTTTATCAAACCTGGGGTGTTTTTGGTAATTCGGATCTAACTCACAGGGTGACTGTGTAATTTACTCTTAATTTTTCCACGACATGATATATGTTCTTGATATCCAATGAATTTCGCGTCTCGCTAGTTTTAGTTCATGGGCGTCATTTCTTCTTTTTCACCGGGAGACTATTCTTTATCCAAGGACTTGTCTACACCAAGAATCTTGAAACCAAACAGTGAATATCATGCCATGTCAGCAGCAGTTGGGCCCACATCGTCCGGACATGGCATGATATTCACCATTTGCTGTTGACACTCGATGTATGATAGTGTTTTTCCTTTTTAGTTGAATCCTATCTGGAAGCTTCCGAAATTCTCGATCTTCTCTACATTCGCTCACATTTTCTTCTCATGTACTTCAGCTCTCTGCTAGTGGTGTTTCTGATGAGGAGAGGAAAACTTCAATGGACTCCGTAAATCCAAAGTACATCCTTAGAAACTATTTATGCCAAAGTGCCATAGATGCAGCAGAACAAGGAGACTTTGAAGAGGTTTGCCGGGTATTGAAGGTAATGTCAAGGCCATATGATGAGCAACCCGGGATGGAAAAGTATGCTCGCTTGCCACCCGCCTGGGCTTATCGTCCAGGTGTGTGCATGCTTTCTTGTTCTTCTTGAGTTTATCTATACGTTTAGCAAACACGAGGGAGAGAGAAATACGGTATGTACATAAATAGCAAAATTGTGCTGTTTTTGCTATGTATTAACTTGTAGAAGATGTACTAAAAGATGTCGCCTTCCACATTTACATTTTGGTTGTATTTCTCTTTAGGGCATAGAATTATGGGGGCGGATATGTAGTTTTGTTATGATGCACAATTATTAGCTTGTTATTTACCAAAAAAAAACAATTAATAGCTTGTCACGATTCTCAGTCTTTTTGGCTATGTTTGGTTATGTTTTTGGATGGTGTTTTGGTGAGAATTATTGGTGAGAAATTTATGGGATGCATGCATATTCGAGGAGATTGTGTTTGGTTTTATTTTGGGAGTTAGTTTTCGGGTGTTTTTTTAGGTGAGATAGTATTTGGTTTTGTTTCCAGAGGAAATAAAAGTTGAGAGAGGAGATAGACAAAAGTAGGGGACAATAACTAGGCTTCAGATTTTTAAATAAATACTCATTGTGTTTTTTTTGAACAAAAAAAGTAACATATTTTTTGCCCAAAATCGTGTTAACCAAATACAATTGGGCCAAAATTTTAGTCCAAATTGGATTTGGAAACATATCTAAACATAGCCTTTTGTTTTTTTTGATAAATAAATTTAATTCCATGAAACAATATGTGGGAAAACTCTCAATTACAACCAAAACTACACTAACCTTGGCATTACAACATCCAACAAAGGAAGAAACTACATCGGGGAGCAAAACACGAGCACAAAAAATAAAATAAGGTAAAAAAGTAGGAAAACAACTCAACCTTGTTCCTGACACAGAGGAGGACTGAGCTAGCTTTCTTGAAAAACATAGCCTTTATATCTTAGATTTTGATGATCTCAATGTTAGCAAAAAAATTTCTCTAATTTGCAATGATACAGTATTGGAGGAAATTGAAATCATGAAGATTTAATGATGTTATAAAATGAATTGGTGATATTATTTTGTATGGTCTAACGATTCACAATCGAGAGTACGGTAGTACATATGTGTTTGATTTGTGCCGTTTGGACAAAAAATGAGAAAATGTGTTTGTTGGGGATAGAAAAAGATCCATTTTCAATAAAAGAAAAAAAGCAACATAGAAAGATTTAAGTGATGTGTTTTATACGTAATTGAGCTATTTTATTCATTTAATGTAAAATGTTTATACACTTGCTATTTCTTTAAGAAATCCTACATAATTGGGTTGAAGAATCTGGTGAGGCGGGAGCGTATTTTTTAGTGGATGGGTGTCACGCTTGGAGTGGTTTGTACTCTTTGTAGAACTAGTATAATGTTCGTGCGTTACACATTAGTGCATAATTCTTTTCATATTATTACACATTATTAGGAATATTACGTTAAGGATTAATCGAGGGCATTTTAGACATTGTCATTTCTATTTGAGTGTTGGGGTTTTCTCAAAACTCAGGGGTACATTTAATTTCTAAAAACATCAGGGTGAATCTATAATTACGTCAATAATCGAGGATGATAAATGTTATTTACCCTTATTTTGTATCAACTTGTGTTCTTCAGCAATTCCTTCTGGTTCAGGGGGACTGCATATATTTATGTATATTTTTTTTGGTTATAAAAAAAGAGTAGTGTACCATCTATACTTTCGTTAACACGAAGAATTAAGATTTTTTGAACGAATATTATTTTTGTGAGAGATTTATTGGACCAAATTCCAATATATTCACAATTAATTTAGAGAAATTTTAATGGCATATGTAATCGTTAACTTGGGGGAAGATGGGCATCTTTCATTACTCACTATTCACTAATCTTGTCGAAAAGTGTAGGATTATGAAAGATTAATTGCTTTCGCTATTCATTTATTTCGTAAGGAGTGGAGGGTTTTATATGAAATAAATATTACTATTTTCAATTATAATTGCATTTATAATTAATAAGAAGGATAGAAGTGTTAATTCACAATTAAAAAAAAAACTTAATTATTTAAACTTTTCGTATAATATAAATATAGATTGGTGACATTTTGCTGAATTTGGTCGGTTGGATCGATGAACATATTTAGCGATTTGTCTTCGTCCTCCTTAAGTAAAACTGTAGCGTTTTCAGTGCCACGTGACGAGTCCTTTTTTTGCCAATAAATAAGATCCAATAATTTTTTTCTTTTCAGTATTGAGTCCTTGATCATATGTTCTAGTTAAAATTGAAATGTATAATTTCCATGTTCATGACCACACGAAATCTTCTATTTCAAATCGGACACTTGGATTTTTATGCTAATTAATTAGTTGGACTTATATAGGAGTAAAAGGTTATGCCAGAAAAAGCATAAGAAATAAAGAGGAAAAGAATAATCGTGAATATAAATATGCAATATTAATATATTGAGCAGAGGTGGCAAAATTGTTATGGAAATATGGGTCCAACCCGACCCAATAAGTTTTGACTTGGATTGGGTTTTATTGATCCAAATTTGATCTATGTTAAGTCCAGTTCGAAATTGGGTCTAAATTGTTCAAACTTTCAAGTTCTAACCCCCTTTTGTTTTTTAATTTATAAATAATTTGAATATCACTCCGTGTTATCAACTTTCAATTTAATTTGAAAGATTCTGAATTTAATTTCAAATGGTCAAAATTTATGATCTTTTATCTTTATTTAAAATTTCATAAAATCAGTGTTATTCATAATTAGAAACTATCATCCTGTTGGGTCCTTCACCTAGAAATAAAAAAAAAAACTTAATTACTCATCTAATAAAATCTTAATATCATAAAATAAAATAAAATTTTTAACAATAAATACTAAATAGTTGGTAAGAAAGGACCATTTTTCCTCAAAAGGTCGTGCGTTCGATTTCCTCTGCCGATGTAAAGGGTGTATTGATCGGCATTCTATAAGTATTTTTATAAGTAATCTATGGTTCTAGAGAAATGTCTTGGCCCTGATAGGTGACCGGAGGCGTGCGTCCCTACATAAATTTTAATTCAACAACCAAAAAAAAAAAAAAAGAGAAAAGGGCAAAATGGAAAATAAAAGAAACTGATAGATAGATAATCGCAATTTCAATCTCCTGTCATCCGAGTCCCGACCGTCGGCCGTCACCAACCACCACGACCGCCGCCGTTCAACCCACGCCGCCGACCACCGATTTCCTTTGCACATTAACTTCGCAGCAACAGGTATTAAGAAATGAATGGATTCTTGGTGTATTTGTGTGTCAGTGTGTGTATATATAAGATTTGAAATAGAAGGGGCCTGAAAACTTTGGTTGAAATTGATTAAGTGGAAACACTGATTGAATATATATATATATATATATATATATATATAAATTGAAAGTTATTTACTGAAAATTTGAAACGAAAGGGGCTTTTGAAAATGTTTATATGAAACATGACAAAATTTAAGAATGAGTAAGCCAGTATAATATAATGTTGTTATTTCTTTTGCTGAAAAAAAGGGTTCCATTAGTGGGTTTTGAATGGTCAATCTCTGAAATTTGTTAATTTAATTTCTTTATATGCATAATTTTTGTTCTATGAATTATATTTTGATGTATTGCATTATATATATATATATATATGGCATTTGTTCTAGGGAAACATTTGTTACAGTCATCTCTTGTTTTTTATGAAATGTCTGATGTATGTGAGTATTGATTCATTTCAATCTGACCAATTGGTATTCTAAAGGAGCAAAAAATGAAGTTCTGATATGAAGGAACATCGTTCTTTATTTCGTTTCATTTCCTTTTTAAGTTGCTCCGATTTATTACTACGTTAATATGGCCTTTCGCTTAATTCCCTTTATATCTCTATTATGTAGCAGAGGATCTTATCGGTGTACTTGTATTAGTGTATATTCATACAATGTTTACATGTGAAATGCATTGGGATCTTTCTTCCCGTTGCTCAATATGAACGTGGATTACTATTTTAATTCGTGCATATATCTATGTCTGCGTTGTACAATCGAGAACTTATTGAGTTCAGTTGGATGATTTGAAAGTGTCGGTCTTTCTTGTATTTTCATATCCATATAACTTATAGCTAAATATAACTTCTAAAGATTATTTAGCATTCAGGAGATGAGAGTTCCACGAAGCCTTGAGATTTGGAAAATGGGCGTTGTAAATTACTTGGATGCCCTAAAGCTGCAAGAGAAACTAGCATCCGATAGAAAAATACACAAAATTACCGATACCCTTTTGTCCCTACAACATCCACCAACATACACACTTGGCAAAAGGCGAACTGATCACAATGTATTAGTCTCTGAGGCCGAACTCAAATCAATGGGTGCCGAGCTTCACTACACACAACGGGGAGGTGATGTCACTTTCCACGGTCCTCACCAAGCTATTTTGTATCCCATTATTTCTTTAAGGGATATCGGATTAGGTGCTAGAAAGTATGTTGAAAATCTTGAATTGACAATGATCGAGTTGGCATCTCTGTACGGTGTTAAAGCTTGTCCCGGGGAAAAGGGCGAAACGGGCGTTTGGGTTGGTGGGAGAAAGATCGGTGCGATTGGGGTTCGTATTTCTTCTGGTATTACGTCCCATGGTTTGGCGTTTAATATCAATCCCGATTTAAACTATTTCAAGCATATTGTGCCGTGTGGGATTGCTGATAAAGAAGTGACATCTTTGCAGAGAGAGGTTGAAGATGTGCTTCCTTCTGAAGAAGTTATTCACGAGGAGTTGGTTTCATGTTTTGTAAGAATATTTGGGTACACTAATGTTGTTTGGAAAGATGGTTCGTTTTTGTCATCAGATTAGTCTTGAAAAAAATACTTGTACACTTATTCTTTTTCTTCAAGATAATAAATTATAGAAACAATTGCATTTAGTTGTACTTTTTTGGGGAGATGATATTGGCTCTCCAAAAATTACTATTGGAGCTCCATTTTTCATTGTTTTTGTCAAGAAATTTTTATTGAATAGTGGAGTGCCAATAACACATTTGGAGTGGTAATATCAATTACCTTTTTGACAACGATTAATGGAGTTTAATCCATAATTAACGATTAATATCATGATTAAGTTGAGTAAAGGAGGATGCTTAATTTGTAGTCTTGTTTAATCTTTGAAGATAACCTTGAACTGAAAGATTAATGGTAGTTAAATCAAATGTGAATAGTTGCTTTCAATAATAAGGATCACTTCATATGGATGAGGAACATTACTTCTTCTTTGACTCCGTGTTTTAAGTTATATAAATTGTGATAGAGAATTATTGCACAAAAATATTTTAGAATTTTTTTATTAACTTGTTGATTTACGTTAGATAAATCTAAGGATGACACTATAAAAAGTATATATATGAAAATAATCTATACGTTACGAGGGTATTTTAGGTAAAACATAAAAAAAGACAAAATTTCGCATGTTTTTACACGGTCGTACTCGTACCTATCACGTCATGATTAGAACTCACTCGAAACTAAATTTGTACATGTTTTATACGAATGATTGACTTCAATGATCAACTACTTAAACAGTTAAACATTCTCACCTTCGATATGTCATATCTTTTCGTACAAACCAACTTTTCTCTGTTCCTTATTGGACTTTAAACATTCTATTATTAACTATCGAAGGGTCTCCATTAAATTGGCCGTCATTCTATTTATAAAAACCAGGTTCACCCATGGCGAAAATATTTTAGTATCAGTCTGGTTTCCGTCTTCTTCGTGCGATCGAGACCTATTACGACTCCGATCTCCCTTGACTAGTCAAAGTTGACCTACATTTGATTATTATCAATTACACTTTTGAAATTCATTTGATAAAATGTTTTAGTCCTAATCTAAACCTCTCCTTGTTTAAATACTTTTTAGAGAAAATTACACGTGCTCCCCCTCATTTTAGTGTGAAATTATCGAAATCCCTCTGACTTTTTCAAAATTATATAAAATTCCCTTCATGTTAAGATATAAAAACAATTACACCCCCTGTATATTTAAAACTTCTTACAATTTCAACCCTGTAAACTTAACAAATAGAACTTTTGAGGGGCCTTGTTGTAATTTATCAAAAGTCGGGGGTGACTTTGGTAATTAACACTATAATGAGGGGTTGTGCATGTAATTCGCCCTACTTTTTAACACACTAACACATGTTTTGTCATGCAAAAGCACGAGATACAACCAATGAAATCACGCGTTCCATACAAAATATAAAAATCCTCCCATTTATAAATAGCAATATATCTCCATTTTCATTCATCAAAATCAAGAAGCCAAAAAAAAAAAAAAAAAAAAAACCAATGAAAAACAATCAGAAAATAACCTTTTTTCATATCTTAGTTTTCCCCATTTTTCTGCATTTGAGTACTACTTCAGCTCTGTATTTTGCTCATGAAATAGAGAATGGAGGAAAAATGGAGTCAAGAAAGCTGATGGTTTATGTAAATTCCATTCCTGTGAGTGAAGAGAGAGAAACGGTGGAGAGAGAGAAAGAGATGGTAAATGGGCTAATGAAAAAGCCTCCAAGTTCTTCAAATCCTACTCAGAATAAATGATTTTGATTTGTGAAAGAGAGATTAAAATGTATTTCTCTTATCATATTGGCCATTTTTCTATGTTTTTGTCATGAAGAAAGTACTTTTAGAGCAATGTTTTAGCATTATGTGGATCTCATTTGCTTAAAAGGGTTCAAAAGAAAGCATAATTTCTAAAGATTTTATGCAAAGATTCTTTGTGTTTGCAAAAAAAACTCGCCGTCTCGACATAATTATAATTATCTGTATATAAATGATGAACTAATTTTAAATCTCATAATGTGGACGATCGTGATCTACATGAAACTACAACTCGTTTTATAAACCTAGTACACATGTTAATTCCCGATTCCGGCAAATGATTTGACGATGTAACGTCCGTTTTTCCGGGTTGAGTTTGATTAATAGATTTAGAAATAAAAATTTCAAACATGTAATAACAAATGTATTAAATTTGTTTGGTATATTTCGTACATGGTGGATTTCAAATCAAATGAGCTATTTTTCCAATCATTTCAATGTATCAAAGTTATTTAAAACCCTTCTAAATCATTCGTCCAATTCCAAATGATTAGTACGATCTAACTTTATATTTGCCAAACGTAACAATTCTTGAAAATTGACGAGCACGCAAACAAATGAACCCTAGTGGTTAGGGATGGGTTATTTTTGGCGCAATGGGTTAAATCATTAGTCCGTTCTTGTTGTGAATAATTGCATAATCAATGTCGGAAATATTTTCGACTCTAGATTTTCTCTTGATCATTCTCCTACGGTAGAAGGAGATTTTGAAGAAGAGGAAGTTCAACCCCAAGAACTTCCACATCAACTTGAATCAATTGCAACTAGTAAGCCAAAGAGGACAAGTTGTTATTAAGCCCCTTTGCGTTTATGTTTTAGGTTCATTTATCGCTTGATTTTGTCACTTGTGTGTTTAATTCGTGCATTAAGTGATTTCAGGCCTTAAATGGATACAATCGAAGAACGGGCTGAAAAAGGACGTATAAAACAAGTTTAGGCCAAGATGTTTCACACCTCTACGACCAAACAAGCAAGAAACAAGCTGGAGTTAGCCAAAATCATATTTTAGTACCATTTCCGCACACCTGGGCGCCAAATCAGAAACATCTCCACGTTGGAACGCCATTTGGATAAATAGAGACCGAATTTGATGACGTGTCCTTCTACAAAGTTTTAGATCTATGTCTTATCTTTACATGGGGACTTGAATCATCCAATTCGGAGGTCTGTGGAGACGTGTATCGAATATATCCCTGCGCTGGAAAATACGAAAGTGGCAGCTCCCATTCTTAGTAGGTGGAAAACAAGAGAATCTCACATTCTTGATAGGAGGAAAGTAAGAGAATGGTAGGTGGAAAACAAGAGAATGGTAGTTCACATTCTTGGTAGATGGAAAGCAAGAGAATGGTAGGTGTGGAAGCACATGTTCTTCTATAAAAGGAGGATTGGATGCCATCCTACAAACACACTATGAAAACACATTCCCCATTGGGGGAGCCTATCATCATCTTCAATAGATAGTTATGAAGATTATCAAGAACCTTTGAAGGTGAAGAAATCAAGAAGCATGGAAGAGATGAAGATCGAAGTTCAACCATAAAAAATACGAGGGAGTTCTTATATTTAGATTTGTTTTTGTCTATGAATATGAATCTTAATTTAAGTTCCTATCTTTTATCTTTTATGATGAAATAGATTCTTCGAACTAAGACCATATTGAGGCTTAATTATGATAATTGAGATATAAATTGTGTTTTTCATATTAATTCTATTGTTGCTTTGTGTCTTGATCTTGTTTGAATGCATCATATGCTTAGCTACCATATGCATGATTTATTGCTTAAATTATTCATTCGAGAGAAGGTAATTTAAGGCGCAAAAATGATCATCACATAATCCGTAAAAAATAGGGAATTGCCCCTAGAGATAGGTAGAGATTCCCGGGTGCAGTTAGCCGGATTAATCCGGGGAAATTCTAGAACTTGAATGCATGATTCTCGGATAGACATATCTAGAGAACTCAATTAATCATAGGATTATTACAGCCGAGACATCGGGTAGTAATTATTTAAGGTTTTTTCCACCAAAACAACATTAATCTAATAATATGAGAACATGTTTGTAATGAAAATTGATTAATTTTTGCCAACACATGTGTCTTAGTGGCTCTCTTCCATAGCTATCTTGATTTCGACATCTTGTTTCTTATATCTTACTTCCATAATATTTTAGTTAATTCTTGTTTTAGTTTAAGTTCTTCAATTGCTTTAAAATCATAAACTAAAATACAAGTTTGAGGTTCGACAACCCGGACTTTATTGTCACTTTATTACTACACACGACCAGTCCACTTGCTGTTTAATGTAAGGATTTTTCGTGTCAAGTTTTTGGCGCCGTTGCCGGGGACTTGTTTAATTTTAGTTTTTGATAAGTTTTAAGTATTTATTTTATTTATTAATTTTTTATTATTATTTTTATTTTTTTCTTACACTCTTAGCTCGCATGGCTAGAAATTTTCTAGATATGACCCTTCCGGAGAATCAATTATGGCTGCAAAGCGTCATTCAATTCGCAAAGGATAGCAATTTTCATATGACACTACCGGAGAATCAATTATGGCTGCAAAACGTCATTGAAGCTACACAAGGGTTCTTTCCACAACATTAAGTTCCTACTCCGGAGGAACAACTTGATAACACCATTGGAGAGCTTTTATGGTGCGTATAATCAAACTCAAGCAACTAACTATCTGAGAAAGTACTCTTGCTTGGTAAATTGGGCACAATTGTTGCATAATTGGTTATATGATAATTGAGGGTGTTGACATTTCTAAGAGAGACCGAGAGAAATTGATGTAGGAGATTTTAATTTCGATACATCTAATTTTTTGATTTGTCTTTACACCGATGTTTTTGATTTTATAATAACAATTACAACTACTGCACCAGAAATTAGGAGGCATAATATGAAAATGCAATCCTATCTACACAAATTCAGTAATTCAAAATGCATAATCCTTGGCCCAATAAGGTTTTTGGATTCTTCACTTCGGCCCAAGTCTTCATTACATCCAGATATTTTGATGAGATGGTTTGATTTGGAACATATAGGATTGTCCTCCTTGATTCTCGCATAATGTGATCATTGACAAAAAGCTTAATACATTTCACCATGTGTTTGCGTCAAAATGTGTATCGTTTAGCTCATCGCAAAACCAATGGTTTTTTTTTTTTAGTCCAAATGCGAAATTGACAAAAAATGGCCAAATGAACATATATATCGAAATTGCTCATGGAGAAGACTCATGATGCACAATCCCAAGACACAATTTTTCTTAACAGATTTTTCATAAGCTAAAATCACATTTTATATGTACTTGAAAAGTTCCATGCCTATATACTGTACTATTATGCTAATTTGAGCTAAGCTCAAGCCAAAAAGAGGCGAAGAAAATTCTCGGCATGGAGATTTTCAGAGATAGAAAATTGAGGAGGCTTTGTTTGACTCAGTATCTGACGTTTTGGCAATACAAAACGTACTCCGTTTGCGCTTAGCGCCACTGTGGCAGAACGGGAATACAAAAAGTACCCTGTTGTTGGTAATATGCTTGACGAGGCCTATATTTGCAGTGGGGGTCTTCTATCACAAAGGAACATTTAAGATTGTTTTGGTGACCCCGTTTGACAAGAAGATTGAAGATTTTGGAAATTCGCCAATGTGGAATTTGTTGAATTGTGGTGAAGAAATGACTCATTTTCCTTTGATAATGAAAGAGCAATTTGTCCCACATAGGAAGAATTTTGTAAAGGGCCATCCTTTTTCCTATAAAAGGGGATCCACCCTTTAGAATTATAGCTTTTTTGGCCATTTTCTTTTCTCCTCTATAGTTTTTTACAAACACGTACTTTTATATATTCATTGGTGTTCTTTAACTTCAAGTAGCCAAATAGTGTAGATATTGTGCTATTAGAATTTGTCGAGGAGATTGGGTTTTAAGCGCGACCGTTGTGACGCCTCCAATCTTTCTTGGGAATTAAATCTAGTGTGGTTTTCTAGTACAATATTTTCCTCGCTATTTCTATATTTGGTGGAATATGACTCTGAGTTCCACCAACACAGGAAATTCTATATTTTACTCACACAAACACAGGAAATTCTAATATACACACTGTATAAGACTTAGTTGCATGCACCAAGACACATCAAAAAATAAAAAACACACGAAAAATTCTTATTAACATCTTTTATTGTTTTTTATTGTATCTTGGTGCGTGCAACTGAGTCCCACACCTGATGCATATAAGAATTTTCTCACGAACACTAGCTAACATAAATTATACACACACTTGACCTGTAATTTTATGCCAGATCGAGTTTAATGATTCAATTATGAATTTTGTGTCTATCTCTATCACATAAATGTGTATAAAAATCACATACAATATAACTTACTGATAGATATAGACACTAGAGTCATTGCCGTCGGTCTAGCATAGATTTTCCCCACACTCGACACCTTACACGCGACAAAATCTACAAAACCCAATCACCACTACACATAATATATTTTACTGAGAGATATAGACACCGTCGGTCTAGCATGGATTTTCCCCACACTTGACATCTTACACTCTACAGAATCTACAAAACCCAATCAACACTACACACAATATAACTTAAGATATAGACATACACTCACCTTACACTCTACAGAATCTACAAAACCAAATCAACAAAAAATCTCTTCACCTTTCCCTGTTACATCTCTTCTCTAATCTCTCTCTCTCTCTCATCTCTGCTATAACTCATTTCAAATTAAAGCTCCGTTTTCATCTTTCTTGATCTGGGTTTTTTTGTTATCCAATCCAAGATCACATTTTTTTTTTCTTCTCACCGGTGAATATTACTACTTTTAACTTTTTCAGCTTCTTAATGAAATCTGTAAATTCAATATTAATCTGGGCTTTGTAGTATGGATTCAGTCTATTGACGATCTTGGTGAGTCTAATTTACTGTTTTTTGTTTTTTTAATTCTTGAATGTTATGGCTATTTGTAGTGCCTCTAGATGATGGATCTGTCTTTTAATTCGTTTGATTGGTTATTGCAAATTTTTATTTTTTTTTATCTTTATTTTTTTTTAGAATGAAAATTTATGTCCTACTCTCAATTATACTGTGGAATATCATTTAAAGTATAAGTTTAGCTTGAATTAAACATTTATGTTTTTGTGCTTGGGTTTCTATTTGTATGCTTATATGACTGTGTTTATTTGCGGGGAAAATTTCATTTATGATTCTGTGGACTTTGCACATTTTAGATTTAGTCCCATTGAAATTTTAGTGGCACTTTTGGTCCGATACGACTGAAAAAGTTGCACTTTTGGTCCAACGGTAAACAAAAATAAACATGGATGGAAATAGACGAGAGTCATACACGCGCTGTTATTTTAGAAAATACAAAAGACGGTGCGTGTAAGACACTCGCATGTTTCGTCTATTTTTTATGGCTGAGACAAAAAATGCAACTGAAATTCCAATGAAACTAGATATGGAATGGGCGAAGTCCTACTGGACCAAAAGTGAAATTTTCCCTTTCTTTCTGTTGTAGATTGTGTATAAATAGTTTATTCAAGTAATCTAATATGAATTAGTATTCTTAGGTGTTATAGGATGAAAAAATATAAGTGATTACTCCATCCAGCTTCGTTTGTAAGTTGCGTTTCATGGTTCGTTCTTTTTAGGTGTCCTTTATTGTAATGTGAATATGTTCATAAGCAAATTTTCCAGAAGATTGAAAATTGAAATCGCACCGATGCTTTGTTGAGAATTATGTATTAACTTCCAAATGGCGATCTTTCAGGGAGTATAACTTTGTTTTATGGACATTCATCAGATTCCAGAGTGTTTTCTGGTCTGAAAAAAATGTGATGATATGTGAGATGCTTGCTACATTTCCAGTCGAAACTTTTAGCTGCTTGTGCATAGATAAGTATACGTCTTTGATACCACTGGGACTGGCGTATCTCATGGTTTATTTGTTGTTTACACCTTTTTACTGAGTTTTTCCATAAATCTAGCGCACATCCATAGATCTGTATTTTGCGAATGGCGTCGAATGAAATTTGCATTCGAAGAGCTTCTATTACTTTCTTTGCAAGCTGAGAATTAAAGATACCCAACTTTGAACCATGGGATAATACTTGCTCTCATGTTTCATAGTATTATTATTTATTGTCAAGGTTCTCCGAATTCAATGTTTATCTTAGTCATGATAGTAGTGCTTTTTCATCTATTCCATGCACGGTAGCTGCATCTGCCTTTGCTCGGCATAGAAAGATCATGTGTCTTCGTTTGATAATATTCTAGAGCAAAGATAATCGTTGCAGGGAGTTCTAGTCCAGACTGGTCGAGTGAATTACACTTGTCATGTGATTGATATTACACTAGTGTTGCAGTTGGTTGTGTGACATAACCTGATGCTATAAATCCTTGTGCTTTTCCCCCCACAGAATTGTCGTTTTATATTCGTTAGTTACTATTAACATCAATTTTTGTGATTTTGCTTGGCAGAAAAATCAATAACTTGTTTGATATCTCAAGGTTTAAGAATATAACAATGGGAAGGGTCAAAGCAAAAGGAAAGAAGCTATCTATGACTATGAATAACCATGACGATCAAGGGAGTGGTGAGGAAGAAAGAATCCCTACACAGAAGAGAAGGGGAAGACCACAAAAACCACTTAAAGATGATATAGATGATGATGAAGCTCAAAAAATCGAGGACGAAGACAGCGAAGACGTGAAAAATAAAAGTTTGACACAAAATGCGAAAAAACGAAAACGAAATGTCCAAGTGAAGGAGAAAGTTGATTTGGTGAAAGAAGAGAATGCAAATGGGATTAGATTAAGCTCTGAGGAGACGAATAGATCGAACGGGTTCAGACAAAATGGAAATAGGCGAAAGAATAAACCTCGTAGAGCTGCTGAAGCAGTTGTTGAGTGCAACTGAGAGCTTAGTCTATCTTTTCCTTGTGTTGTTCTTGCATTATTTGCTTCTCAATTTTTTGCATCATTGTATTTGGAATTCAATTTGTTGTTTTTGGGTTTGGTGATCATACTTGTATTGATCTTCAATGTTGCCATAATTTGTAAGACATCAGAATCCCTTGTGGTGACAATGATATATTTTTTGATATTCAGATGATTGTTTTATTATTATTATTATTATTAATAATTGGTTCGTGAATTTTAATGAGAAAACTGCAAGAAAAGTCTTTATTGTATTTTGAAATTTTTGCAATTTGAAATATTCTATACGTATTATATTTATATCTTTGTATCTGTATCAGTACATTATAGTCTCGAAGCTATAAGCAATGGATGATCTGTAGAAAACATATTATATTATGAAGAAAAAATATATGATGCCATTAATAACAGAATTTTCTAAGATTACGGCCATTATAGTAACACACTTGTCACGTATCTATGCATGTAACAGAAGATTTGAATTGATTTGTATGGTAAGATATCTACGAAATACGAATACAAAATAGCTTTGATCCAGCAATAAAGGAAAATCAAGCATGATGACTAGGACATATATATAGATTTTAAAGCGGAAACACAAAAATATTATCACAGTATAATATAATCGTGACAACAATTAATTGTCATCAATAAGAAATATGCGAGTATAATATTGGATTATTGGTAAATTTCACACGTCGTACTTTGTTGTTGGTAGTTACCCCTTTATTTAATATATTCGCAACTCCATTCCATTTATCATCAAAAAGTTTGTTTGGAAATGGTTTTCTTTAGTTTTACATCTCTGAAGGCGGATAACCTACTTGGTTGGTTTGCGGTTTTTATAATTCTATGCCTAATGATAATAGCTATATATTTTATCATCAGGCGAAGAAGAAGAGAAGAGAAGGAAATTGAAACGAAAACGGTGGTGGAACAGGAAGCATGATTGATTTCCTTAATTTCAGAATGCTTTTAGTCAGTCAATTATACTAAAATTTGTGTGACAAAAATAGTCTAGTTTTACAATAAATGATGATTTCATCTAATACAAGTATATGCATCTCGATAATCCTTTGATAACCTTGTAATATGTTACTCTGTTAATTAAAAGATTATTATTATTTATTTATTGATAGTTTCGGATTCTCGCTTATCATATTAACCAGTTCTTTCATCCTAGCTCCTTTCCAAAAAAAATAAAAATAATCTCATATTCTACACTAATCTGATTATCTATATGGTCCTTATTTGTCCTTGTCAAATGACAAAAGGGATGAATTTTCTTACCGGTTTATATATAATATTAGGGTAAATTATATAAACGAGACCCTGTTATGAAAAACATTTCGAATTTTGAAAAATTACTATAATTTTTCGTGTCAATACAAACATACAATAATTTCATATTATTCTATCTAGCTTGATTTGAATGTTGCATTTCATGGTTCGTTCTTTTTAGGTGTCCTTTATTGTAATGTGAATGTGTTCATAAGCAAACTCTCTCAATACTCCAGAGGATTGAAATTGAAATCGCCTAGATGCTTTGTCGAGAATTATGTATTAACTTCCAAATAGCGATCTTTCAGTGAGTATAGCTTTGTTTTATGAGACATTCAACAGATTCCAGAGTGTTTTTCTGGTCTGAAAAAAATGTGATGATATTTGAGTTGAGATGTTTGCTACGTTTCCAGTCGAAACGTTTAGTTGCTTGTGCATAGATGATCAGGGACGGAGCCAGGATTTTTAGGGGGGGGGGCGAGATTGTTGTGATATAACTATACATTTTTTTTTGCCAAATAGACGAAGGATTCAAGGGGGGTGCCCCCCGCGGTACGGTACGGTATATTTATGGAGAGAAATCTAATAAGGAATTAGGTACAATTACAATAAATATGAATAGTATAGAGGATAATTATGTCATTGATGATGGGTTTTTTGTGGAGAAACAAATCAAAAGAAAGAGAAAAGAGGTGGTATCATCTTTGGCCTTTTGAAGAGGTGGTATTATCTTTGGCCTTTGGAAGAGGTGGTATCATCTTTGGCCTTTGAAAGCTCATAAGAGCTTTGCCCTTTGAAAAAAAGGTTGATGACCCCTATGGTTGTAAGGGTTGTTTAGATGCCTAGGGGGCAAATGGGCTCCTATAAATAAGAGCTCTCTTGCTCATTTCTAGACACATCAACCAAAGAGAGCAAGAAAGAGTAGAGCATAAGAGTGAATATAGTTGAGATATATACACTCTCAATCTCTTGTAATCGTTTTTTCTCTCATATAAATAAAATCTCTCTAGCATAGGTCCGTGGACGTAGGCAATTTGCCGAACCACGTAAATCGTTGTCTTGTTTTCTAGCGTTCATTTTTTCACTTTTAAGTTCGTTTATGCGCGTTGATTCCTAACAACTGGTATCAGAGCACGGGTTATAGCGAAAGCTATCCGTGCGGAATCAATGGCGTCTGAAGATAGAAAAGTGAATATAGACAAGTTCGATGGTAAAGATTTCGGATTCTGGCGAACACAGATGGAGGATTATCTGTACCAGAAGAAACTCCATCAACCGTTGTCGGGGAAGAAGCCTGAAAAGATATCAGACGAGGATTGGGAATTATTGGATAGGCAAGCCCTAGGTGTTATTCGATTGACGTTATCAAGAAACGTAATGTTTAACATTCTAGATCAAACTACGACGGCGGGTTTGATGAAGGCGTTATCCAATATGTATGAGAAGCCATCCGCGTCGAATAAAGTCTACTTGATGAGATGTTTATTCAACTTGAAGATGACGGAGGGAGGATTGGTGACCAATCATATCAACGAGTTCAACGTGATCATCACTCAGTTGAGCTCGGTTGATATTAATTTTGATGATGAGGTAAGGGCTTTAATTATATTGTCTTCTTTGCCGGAAAGTTGGAGTGCGACGGTAACTGCTGTGAGTAGTTCGTCTGGCCAAAGAAAGTTGAAGCTTGAGGAGATTCGGGATCTGATTCTAAGCGAGGATATTCGCCGGAAAGAATCAGGAGAACTCACATCTGCTGCATTGAGTGCGGAAAGCAAGGGGAGAAGTGTTCAACGGGGTGGTCAGAAAGGCAAAGGTCGATCCAAGTCCAAGGGGCGAGGGAAGTCAAAACCGCGCAAGGGTGATGATTGCTGGGGCTGCGGTAAGAAAGGCCATTTCAAGAGGGACTGTCCAGAAAAGACGGGACAAAATCACAACCGGGAACATCAACAAGCAAACGCAGCAACAGACGATGTCGGAGACGCTTTGGTTTGTTGTGTTGACAGTCCAGTTGACCAATGGGTACTGGACTCAAGTGCGTCGTTTCACGCTACTTCCTGTAAAAATTATCTTACAAATTATACTTCTGGAAAATTTGGAAAGGTATTTCATGCAGATGATGAACCCTTAGAAATTATTGGTAAGGGAGATGTCACGATAACGACGGCACAGGGGATGCAGTTGAAACTGCAGAATGTCAGACATGTCCCGGGGCTGAGGAAAAATTTGATCTCAATGGGTCAAATTGATAGTGATGGTTACACCACAATGTTTGGTGGTGGTTCTTGGAAAATCACCAAAGGAAATTTGGTGGTGGCTCGTGGTAAAAAGTCGGGGACTTTGTACACCACAGAAATCAATAGGGACTCGTTAGCTGCAGTCGAGGCCACAGAAGACGTGCATCTATGGCATAGGCGACTTGGGCATATGAGTGAGAAGGGAATGAAAATCATGGCATCCAAGGGAAAGCTACCAATCTCAAAGACGGTTGAATTGGGTCTTTGCGAAGACTGTGTACTTGGGAAGCAGAAAAAGGTGAGCTTCTCCAAGACGGGAAGAGAACCGAAGGCAGAGAAATTGGAGCTTGTGCATACCGATGTATGGGGACCGGCACCCGTACAGTCGCTTGGAGGGTCGAGATACTATGTCACCTTCATTGATGATTCCACAAGAAAGGTATGGGTTTATTTTTTGAAAAATAAGTCTGATGTGTTTAATACCTTTAGGAAGTGGAAGGCAGAAGTCGAGAATGAAACAGGGTTGAAACTGAAGAGTTTGAGGTCGGATAATGGCGGGGAGTATGACAGCCAAGAATTCAAAGACTATTGTGCAGAGAATGGGATCAAGATGATGAAGACCATTCCAGGGACTCCGCAACAAAATGGGATTGCAGAGCGGATGAATAGAACTTTGAAGGAACGAGCTAGGAGCATGAGGCTCTACTCCGGGTTGCCAAAGATGTTTTGGGCTGATGCAGTAAGCACGGCAGCTTATCTCATCAACCGGGGACCTTCAGTACCGTTAGACTTCAAAATACCGGAAGAGGTTTGGTCTGGAAAGGAGGTAAATTTATCGCATTTGAAAATTTTCGGTTGTTTATCCTATGTCTTGCTAAGCTCTGATGATAGGGATAAGTTGGATCCAAAAGCACAGAAGTGCATTTTTATTGGTTATGGTGGAGATAGTTTTGGATACAGGTTCTGGGATTACCAAAACAACAAAATCATAAGGCATAAAGATGTTACGTTCAACGAGAAGGTGCTTTACAAGAATAGACTTGGGACAGAGACTGATGATAATGAAAAACCAAAGGCGATATTGGAAGAGATCACTGAGGATGAGGTTGCATGAAATGGAGCTGAAAATAGGATTGAGGAAGATCCGGAGACTCCACAACCTACCTTGAGGAGATCGAGTAGAACTCCTAAACCAAACACGAGGTATTCCCCTTCCCTACACTATTTACTTTTGACAGATTCGGGAGAGCCGGAATCGTACAAAGAGGCAATGAGTGTAGGAGATTCTCTCAAGTGGGAGCTAGCCATGAAAGATGAGATGAGCTCGCTTGATACAAATAAGACTTGGAGGTTGACCAAGTTACCGGAGGGGAAAAGAGCTTTGCAGAACAAGTGGATATTCCGGGTAAAAGATGAGCCAGATGGTAGTAAAAGGTACAAGGCGAGACTGGTAGTCAAAGGGTTCCAACAGAAGGAAGGGATTGACTACACTGAGATATTTTCGCCGGTTGTCAAGTTAACTACTATAAGGATGGTTCTAAGCATTGTTGCTGCAGAGGATTTACATCTTGAACAATTAGATGTAAAAACGGCATTCCTTCATGGGGATTTGGAGGAGGATATATACATGGCTCAACCGGAAGGTTTTTGGTAAGTAGAAAAGAAAACCTTGTATGCAAGCTAGAGAAAAGCTTGTATGGTTTGAAACAAGCTCCGAGACAGTGGTACAAAAGGTTTGACACGTTCATGGATAGTAATGCATTTACTAGATGTCAAATGGATCATTGTTGTTATTTTAAAAGATTTAAAGATTGCTACATTATTTTATTGTTGTATGTCGATGACATGTTAGTTGCAGGGACTAATATGGGAGAAATCAAAAAGCTGAAACAACAATTGGCGAGTGAGTTTGAAATGAAGGATTTGGGGGCTGCAAATACAATTCTCGGGATGAGAATTATTCGAGATAGGTCGAGTGGGAGCCTCAAGCTGATTCAGGAAAGGTACATACATAAGGTGCTTGATAGATTTGCTATCACTGATGCAAAGTCTAGAAGCACTCCTTTGGGGAGTCAATTCAAATTAAGCAAGGAACAATCACCTAAATCTGACGAGGAGCGAGAAAAGATGGCAAAGGTTCCATATGCCTCTGCCATTGGAAGTCTGATGTACGCAATGGTGTGTACAAGGCCGGATATAGCTCATGCAGTGGGAGTCGTGAGTAGATTTATGGCTAATCCGGGATTACAACATTGGGAAGCAGTGAAGTGGCTACTGAGGTATTTGAAAGGCACATCGGATATGTGTTTGAATTTTAAAACTAGTAGTATCACTTTAGAGGGCTTTGTGGATGCTGACTTAGGTGGTGATCAAGATGGTCGGAAGAGCACATCGGGCTATATTTACACTTTGGGTGGCACAGCAATCAGTTGGATGTCAAGGCTACAAAAATGTGTAGCACTTTCTACAACCGAAGCCGAGTACATAGCTATTTCAGAAGCTGGAAAAGAGATGATTTGGTTGAAGAATTTTCTGAAGGAAATTGACAAGGAGCAACGGGATTGTGCACTTTATAGTGATAGTCAAAGTGCCATTTGTTTGGCAAAGAATCCGGTGTTTCACTCAAGGACGAAACATATTCAATTGAAGTATCATCATATTCGAGAGATGATAGATGATAAGACTTTGGAATTGAAAAAGATTTTGGGTGCAAAGAATCCGGCAGACATGTTGACAAAGGGGGTTACCACCGAGAAACTGAGGTTTTGCATGGCCTCAGTGGGCCTCGAGTTTCTGTGAAGAGGAGGCCGACTTTTGCTAGAGAGAGAGTGCATTAAATTGGAGGGAGAAGAGATTGTGTCTTCAACTTTGAGTTTGATCTCCAAGTGGGAGATTGATGGGTTTTTTGTGGAGAAACAAATCAAAAGAAAGAGAAAAGAGGTGGTATCATCTTTGGCCTTTGGAAGAGGTGGTATTATCTTTGGCCTTTGGAAGAGGTGGTATCATCTTTGGCCTTTGAAAGCTCATAAGAGCTTTGCCCTTTGAAAAAAAGGTTGATGACCCCTATGGTTGTAAGGGTTGTTTAGATGCCTAGGGGGCAAATGGGCTCCTATAAATAAGAGCTCTCTTGCTCATTTCTAGACACATCAACCAAAGAGAGCAAGAAAGAGTAGAGCATAAGAGTGAATATAGTTGAGATATATACACTCTCAATCTCTTGTAATCGTTTTTTCTCTCATATAAATAAAATCTCTCTAGCATAGGTCCGTGGACGTAGGCAATTTGCCGAACCACGTAAATCGTTGTCTTGTTTTCTAGCGTTCATTTTTTCACTTTTAAGTTCGTTTATGCGCGTTGATTCCTAACAATTGAGGGGGGGGGGGGTGCAAAAATAGATATTTTGAAAATTTTATGGGTAGTAATGAAAAAAAAAATTGAGGGGGGCGGTGGCATCCTCCAGCCCCTCCCGGCTCCGTCCCTGTAGATGATAAGTATACATCTTTGATATCTATGGCGTATCTCATGGTTTATTCGTTGTTTACATCTTTTTACTGAGTTTTCTCCATGATTCTTAGCCCAATTCTATAGATCCGTATATTGCCTACAAAGTTGATTGAAGCTTGAATTCGAATAGCTTCGTTAAAGTGTGATTTTGTAACTTTTCCTGCTAACTGAGAAATAAAGATTTCGAATTTTAATCTATAGGATAATACTTGCTCTCATGTTTCATAGTATTATTATTTATTGTCAAGGTGCTCACAAATTCAACATTTATCTTAGTCATCATTGTAGTGCTTTTTCATCTATTCCATGCACGGTAGCTGCATCTGCCTTTGCTCGGCATAGAAAGATCATGTGTCTTCGTTTGATAATATTCTAGAGCAAAGATAATCGTTGCAGGGAGTTCTAGTCCAGACTGGTCGAGTGAATTACACTTGTCATGTGATTGTTATTACACTAGTGTTGCAGTTGGTTGTGTGACATAACCTGATGCTATAAATCCTTGTGCTTTTCTCCCCACAGAATTGTCGTTTTATATTCGTTAGTTACTATTAACATCAATTTTTGTGATTTTGCTTGGCAGAAAAATCAATAACTTGTTTGATATCTCAAGGTTTAAGAATATAACAATGGGAAGGGTCAAAGCAAAAGGAAAGAAGCTATCTTTGACTATGAATAACCATGACGATCAAGGGAGTGGTGAGGAAGAAAGAATCCCTACACAGAAGAGAAGGGGAAGACCACAAAAACCACTTAAAGATGATATAGATGATGATGAAGCTCAAAAAATCGAGGATGAAGACAGCGAAGACGTGAAAAATAAAAGTTTGACACAAAATGTGAAAAAACGAAAACGAAATGTCCAAGTGAAGGAGAAAGTTGATTTGGTGAAAGAAGAGAATGCAAATGGGATTAGATTAAGCTCTGAGGAGACGAATAGATCGAACGGGTTCAGACAAAATGGAAATAGGCGAAAGAATAAACCTCGTAGAGCTGCTGAAGCAGTTGTTGAGTGCAACTGAGAGCTTTAGTCTATCTTTTCCTTGTGTTGTTCTTGCATTATTTGCTTCTCATTTTTTTGCATCATTGTATTTGGAATTCAATTTGTTACTTTTGGATTTGGTGATCATACTTGTATTGATCTTCAATGTTGCCATAATTTGTAAGACATCAGTATCCCTTGTGGTGACAATGATATATTTTTTGATATTCAGATGATTGTTTTATTATTATTATTAATAATAATTGGTTCGTGAATTTTAATGAGAAAACTGCAAGAAAAGTCTTTATTGTATTTTGCAATTTGAAATATTCTATACGTATTATATTTATATCTTTGTATCTGTATCAGTACATTATAGTCTCGAAGCTATAAGCAATGGATGAAAAAATATATGATGCCATTAATAACAGAATTTTCTGAGATTACGGCTATTATAGTAACACACTTGTCACGCATCTGTGCATATAACAGAAGATTTGAATTGATTTGTATGGTAAGATATCTACGAAATACGAATATTAAATAGCTTTGATCCAGCAATAAAGGAAAATCAAGCATGATGACTAGGACATATATATAGATTTTAAAGCGGAAACACAAAAATATTATCACAGTATAATATAATCGTGACAACAATTAATTGTCATCAATAAGAAATATGCGAGTATAATATTGGATTATTGGTAAATTTCACACGTCGTACTTAGTTGTTGGTATAAACGTTTGTTAAGTTACCCCTTTATTTAATATATTCGCAACTCCATTCCATTTATCATCAAAAAGTTTGTTTGGAAATGGTTTTCTTTAGTTTTACATCTCTGAAGGCGGATAACCTACTTGGTTGGTTTGCGGTTTTTATAATTCTATGCCTAATGATAATAGCTATATATTTTATCATCAGGCGAAGAAGAAGAGAAGAGAAGGAAATTGAAACGAAAACGGTGGTGGAACAGGAAGCATGATTGATTTCCTTAATTTCAGAATGCTTTTAGTCAGTCAGTTATACTAAAATTTGTGTGACAAAAATAGTCTAGTTTTACAATAAATGATGATTTCATCTAATACAAGTATATGCATCTCGATAATCCTTTGATAACCTTGTAATATGTTACTCTGTTAATTAAAAGATTATTATTATTTATTTATTGATAGTTTCGGATTCTCGCTTATCATATTAACCAGTTCTTTCATCCTAGCTCCTTTCCAAAAAAAAAAAAAAAAAAATCTCATATTCTACACTAATCTGATTATCTATATGGTCCTTATTTGTCCTTGTCAAATGACAAAAGGGATGAATTTTCTTACCGGTTTATATATAATATTAGGGTAAATTATATAAACGAGACCCTGTTATGAAAAACATTTCGAATTTTGAAAAATTACTATAATTTTTCGTGTCAATACAAACATACAATAATTTCATATTATTCTATCTAGCTTGATTTGAATGTTGCATTTCATGGTTCGTTCTTTTTAGGTGTCCTTTATTGTAATGTGAATGTGTTCATAAGCAAACTCTCTCAATACTCCAGAGGATTGAAATTGAAATCGCCTAGATGCTTTGTCGAGAATTATGTATTAACTTCCAAATAGCGATCTTTCAGTGAGTATAGCTTTGTTTTATGAGACATTCAACAGATTCCAGAGTGTTTTCTGGTCTGAAAAAAATGTGATGATATTTGAGTTGAGATGTTTGCTACGTTTCCAGTCGAAACGTTTAGTTGCTTGTGCATAGATGATCAGGGACGGAGCCAGGATTTTTAGCGGGGGGGCGAGATTGTTGTGATATAACTATACATTTTTTTTTTGCCAAATAGACGAAGGATTCAAGGGGGGTGCCCCCCGCGGTACGGTACGCTATATTTATGGAGAGAAATCTAATAAGGAACTAGGTACAATTACAATAAATATGAATAATATAGAGGATAATTATGTCATTGAGGAGGGGGTGCAAAAATAGATATTTTGAAAATTTTATGGGTAGTAATGAAAAAAAAAATTTGAGGGGGGGCAAAACTGGATATTTTGAAAATTTTATAGGTAGTAATAATAATAATAAAAATTTGAGGGGGGCGGTGGCATCCTCCACCCCCCCCCCCGGCTCCGTCCCTGTAGATGATAAGTATACATCTTTGATATCTATGGCGTATCTCATGGTTTATTCGTTGTTTACATCTTTTTACTGGGTTTTCTCCATGATTCTTAGCCCAATTCTATAGATCCGTATATTGCCTACAAAGTTGATTGAAGCTTGAATTCGAATAGCTTCGTTAAAGTGTGATTTTGTAACTTTTCCTGCTAACTGAGAAATAAAGATTTCGAATTTTAATCTATAGGATAATACTTGCTCTCATGTTTCGTAGTACTAGTAAAATGCATGCGCAACATTTGTTTTAGTTTTTAGCATGGGACTTCGTATAATATAGCAATAAGCTATAGGCATATATAAATAAACAAAGTTTATAGTTGTAAGATAAAAAATTGTAATTTATAAAAAAATTCATGTTAATGGAATATTTTTAAATTTAGTTTATTTAATAACATAAATATTTAGCTTTTGTTTTATGTTTGTATTATTATTAGAAAAACATTTAACTTGATAGCCAACGTGAAATCAAACTATACTGAAGAATATTGATCAAAGAATAATATATGGTATGTTCTAACTTGATTAAAATATTACACAATTCAATTAAATCACTTATAAATATTGTTCTTTTACATAATAATATCTCACTTGAAAGATTTTAATCTCTATGATAGGGAAAATTTCATTTCTAGTTTTGTAGGACTTCACCAATTTTAGATTTAGTCCCATTGAAATTTATCAGTTGCACTTTTGGTCTCATAGGACTCAAAAAGTTGCACTTTGGTCGCAACTGACAAAGAATGGATGGGGAAAAAAGGCAAGTGTCATACATGCACCATTATCTCAGATGAATTTTGTGACAGTGCATGTATGACACTTGTCATTGTCCATCCATTTTTTTACGGATGAGACCAAAAGTATTATTCCAGTCTTATGAGACCAAAATGCAATTGAAATTTCAATTGAACTAAATCTGAAATGGGCAAAATCCTATGGAACCAAAATTAAAGTTTTCTCTTCCATTATATATCATAGGTAATAAAACGATTCAAATACTTAAGAGAAGACATGATTTAGTTGTCATTAATTGTTTTTGATTTATTCTTGCACCAACTACTTGCATTCTTATTATTGTTAGATTTTTGATTGATTTTCTTCCTAATTATTTGTTCTTATAATTTGCAGTTTAATAGTAATTTATTGAATCATTTTGTAAATCCTCATTTTTTCGCTATGGTAACTTTTCTTAATCATCCCATTAATTTAGTTTTTGTTGAAATCTTGTTTGCATTTAAATTATGGCGCAATCCTATAGTTTTCATGAATTTAGGATTTTCATGTTTCTTTTTCTCATATATATACACCATGTAGACATTTGTGAATAAACTTTTTTTATAGATCTTTAATTCTAAAAAGAATTTAATTGCATTAAAGTATTTGGAACATTTAATTTTAATTAAGAAAAACCAATTCTTTTCATTAAGCTAATATGAGATTACTAAATATTATATACATCGTTATTTTTTTTTACATCAAAATGTTAATATAAATTATATTCGCCGTGTCATCTACTACTTAATATCATTATATAAATATTTAATGATTCACATCATTCATACATGAGTAGACATAAAACACGTGTTTTGAGTTGTCACTCTTCTAAAATTTGTAGAAAAGTTTTTTAAGAAATAAACGTTGAAGGTACTAACTAAACATTGGAAAAAAATTGGTTCCAAAAAAGTGCCGGAGAAATACATAAAATCAATTACTACTATGTAAACTTATATATATATATATATATTAATCATTATCACAGTATTATTAAATAATATCCAATTAAAAATTGCATATGCAAAATTACTTATGACTTATGAGTAAATACAATAAACAACATGACTCATGATTTCTTATAGTAGTGCATATAATGAACGACATTAATGTCTTTAAGAGGCTAGTATAAATCAATAATAAATCCGAACAATTTATTTACTTAGTTCATCTTGTTTTTGTTTCCTAACATAATATTCATATATACATGATTATTTTATTTTAATCTCCATAAAAAAATACAAATCATCTCCTATCATTCATACTTTCATAATAACTATAGACTAAATAGAGTAAATACATGAAGAAAGAAGAGCAACTGAAATAAACCAACATCCTATAAATGTCATATCTATACATTAAAGAAAAAATTGGGACTCGTGTGCACAATATGCACACGACACCTATGAACCCTTATATCTATTCTCACATGATAGTAGAAGTTTATAAATACTCAAGAGCCACTTAAATCTTAAATAAGCACAAAACAGTAATGATGTACAACAATTTTTTAAAATTTGAGCTTGGTATTATAGTGTTCACGAATCAAACACAAATCAAATTCTAATAATCTCTTAGAGCCTACTATATATTAATGTATTATGATTATTGTTCAACATTCTTAATTCCCGGACCTCCTAAGAACCACAACCTTATTTGCTATTAGAATATGCCCTGAACTTTTTTGGTAATCAACTAAACACATAAGTCCATCTTATGTAATATTTACATCAATGGAAAAATCAAACTTTTGTGTAGGATTTCATACCATATATAAAAAAATTTGATATTTTATCATCTTTGGCTATGGATAGCAGCTTGAATTGCATCCTGCAGTTCTTCGTTTGATCTATAACTTTTTATAGTAGGAGCAACATTTCCACTTGCAATCAAAAGCCAACTATTTTTAGCAAAAGCACTCATTGAAGTTGGAGTTGAGATGAATTCATGATTCTTAATTTTCAGTTTCAAGTTCCTCAAAAACAAATCATTGTGCTGGAATTCAAAATCTATTCTCTTATTCCTCACAAAACTTAAAAATGGTTTAACCAATCTCATGCACCTCTTGCCAATACATCCTTCGGCGAATTTGAATATCCTTCTCTGCCCCTGTTCATGATCTTCACCGCTTATTTCTATTTTGTCAATTAAAATGGGACATTCTTCTTGGAACAAAGGAATAACTTATTTAAAAGTGAATTAAAATTTTTATATTTCTCATTAAACCAAAAAAATTATTTGGTCTAAAGAAAAGTTGGTGGGAATACATAAAATTATATATATGTGTGTGTATATACATATCAATCATTTTCACAAAAATATTAAATAATATTTAATTAAGAAAATGAGATATAAAATTATGTATGAATAAATACAATGAACAACATGGCTCATTTAATTTATTGTAATATTGTATCCAATGAACAACTTCATGAAATGGACATTGAAAGCTTATTTCTCATGTTAATTAACAATATATTGGAAATATATATATATATATATATATATTTGTGTAATTTTTTTTTTGGTGGGTGTGATGGGGTTCTCGAGTTATATAGACTATAATGGATCTAGTGGAAAAGCCTATGACATTAACGAATAAGCAAGGCTTATGTTTTCAAAAGGCTAGATTAGATTTAACTATAAATATAAGCAATTTATTTATAATAATCTTTTTTTTAGCATAATATTCACATAGGATATTTTAGTCACTACAAAAAAGTTACGGAATGTAAATCATCCCATAACATTCACAGTTTTATTATTATTATTATTATTATTATTATTATTATTATTATAATAGATAAAGTTTTTTCTTTCTTTTGCTAATATTATTCAATGTTTGTGTCCTCTTCTTAAACTCCATTTTATCCTTGCATATTGTTTACCTATTTATGCTTTAAAATATATCTGCATCTGCCTTTTGATCGTTTCGAAATTTTTAAACACCTACAGGTGATGATGAACTCAATTCTATAAGTTGAAGTGAACTTTTAATAAACCTAGAAATAGGCTTTATCTGAAGCATAGATCATAGAGATACTAACCCCCATTCAGATTGAAATCGTGCAACCCTTAATCGAGCTGAGAGCTCTAGTAGCGCGCGGTTCAGAACTTCCTGTTCAGAAAGAATCTAAATCAACTAACATATATCTACCTGATCAGACCTAGACGACCTGCCTGACTTAGATCAGGGTGATCTAGATAGAGAAGAGAGGTCACAATTATAAGGACCTAATAAAAGAACTTGCTTTACTGCTCATCATTATACTTAGAGATTAATATTCTATTCTAACTATGCGATTGGGATTCTTTAAATGAAGACCGACATGATTGACTACCTGCTAGATTTCTACGCTTTATTAAGCACACAAGATCCTCTATTACAAAATGGTATTGCATCTCTTATTGCATTTATTTTATGCATGACAAGTGTAATTTTTTTTTCTTTAAATATATAATTGATTTAAATTTTGTACACTTGTCATGTACAAAAGTGAATGCAATAGGAGATGCACTATCATTTGTAATAGAGGATCCAGATTACTTATTAAGGGCAAATGAAAGATGTGGTTAGCTTTCCCCTGCCCGAGCTATACATAAATATAGCCCGCGATACAATGTGCCTTAACGGATTTTTTTATGGTGGACCAGGAGTAACGCTCCTTGTGTCTATCTCTTTCACATACTGAGGTGTACTGTGTGTGGACCCCACAAATAGTTGTGTAAAAGAGATAGATATTATGGTATACCTTGAAGTAACACTCCCGATGTACCATAGAATTATCCGTGCTTTAACTATCACCTAATGCCTTTTGTTTTGTGGCACGCTTCGCCATTCTTTATTCGATGAGGGAAATTCCCACATCTATTTTTCACAATTCTCTCTTTTTTACTTAAAAAAAAGAGAATGGGGTAGGGGTAGTCTCCAACTCAGAATAAAAAAATCAAAATACCCAACTCTAAATCAGAATTAAAAAAATCAAAATAACAAGTTGCCCCACAAATTTCAAGAAAATTAAAAGCTGGTTTATTAATAGGAACAATAACGTACTCACAATTCAAACGCATCACACAGAACATTGAAACACTAATCGTAAGAGAAACAAAAGGAGACATGAACTGATTTGCATAATGGGAAGAAATCATTTAAAGCCTTGAAGAAGATCCCTTAGAGTGATGGATGGCAATATGGTTATAACTTATATGCATAGGGTCAGAAAATCATCCAATATTTCTGTTGTGCATTGCCTTATGAAAATCTTGCATGCCTCCTTATACATCCCATTATTGAATTTCTCCTTTCCAACCTCTTTCTCAATCCTCGTCATTTCCTGCTCGACCACTCTCCCAAATAACTCCTGATTCACCACTCTCGGGGCGCCTCTAAACTTAGGAGACGAACCACATACTTTAGATTCTCCTTTCCCGTCGACGCCTTCTCACTTCACCGACTATGCACACTTGTATGTTCCAATAGTTGGTCAGTTTGTTGTTTAAAACTGTATAGTGGAGTAACCAAAATGAGGATGGAATATATATATATAGAGAAGAGGTGTGTGAATGAACCATAATGTGAGTTGAATGGTTCATATTCACAAGGCTCATTCTGTTTAATGATAAATACCACCTAACATATACATTGAACAATCTTCAATTGATAATACTAACAATTATTTTTCTTTTATAATAATAATTTATTAATATAGGGTCATTTTTGTTTCATCAACATTTGCACACTGAGTGCCCTTTCCACTGCCCGGGCCACCTGCTCAAGTTTTAAAAAGTTCAGTTAACAATGTATTTGTCATTTAAGGCTATCAAAATTTCAATTATCTTCAACACGCAAAGTGTAATATCTATGCCCAGGTTTTTGTAGCAATACATATTCAAATTTGTACATTGGAATGTTTTTCAAACAGCCATTAAGAGTGTCAAAAAATAATTAATTACAAGTGCATGCATGATGACAATAATGTATCTTGTTTTCAATATTTTATTTAATATTGTAGGATAAATATTAGAATAGAGTTATTTTGGCCCTAACCCAAAAGGTGTAAATCATGTAAATCACCCCAACTCATTCACACTTTTAGAATAGATATAGATATAGATTATTATTTATTGTCAAGGTGCTCACAAATTCAACATTTATCTTAGTCATCATTGTAGTGCTTTTTCATCTATTCCATTCGCGGTCGCTGCATCTGCATTTGCTCGGCATAGAAAGATCACATATCTTAGTTTGATAATATTCTAGAGCAAAGATAATCGTTGCAGGGAGTTCTAGTCCAGACTGGTCGAGTGAATTACACTTGTCATCTGATTGTTATTATACTAGTGTTGCAGTTGGTTGTGTGACTTAACCTGATGCTATAAACCCTTGTGCTTTCCCCCCAACAAATTTGTTGTTTATATTCCTTAGCTACTATTAACATCATTTTTTGTGATTTTGCTTGGCAGAAAAATCAATAACTTGTTTGATATCTCGAGGTTTAAGAATATCTATGACTAACCATGACGATCAAGGGAGTGGTGAGGAAGAAAGAATCCCTACACAGAAGAGAAGGGGAAGACCACAAAAACCACTTAAAGAGGATATAGATGATGTTGAAGCTCAAAAAATCGAGGATGAAGACAGCGAAGACATGAAAAATAAAAGTTTGACACAAAATGCGAAAAAACGAAAACGAAATGTCCAAGTGAAGGAGAAAGTTGATTTGGTGAAAGAAGAGAATGCAAATGGGATTAGATTAAGCTCTGAGGAGACGAATAGATCGAACGGGTTCAGACAAAATGGGAATAGACGAAAGAATAAACCTCGTCGAGCTACTGAAGCAGTTGTTGAGTGCAACTGAGAGCTTAGTCTATCTTTTCCTTGTGTTGTTCTTGCATTATTTGCTTCTCATTTTTTTGCATCATTGTATTTGGAATTCAATTTGTTGTTTTTGGATTTGGTGATCATACTTGTATTGATCTTCAATGTTGCCATAATTTGTAAGACATCAGTATCCCTTGTGGTGACAATGATATTTTTTTGATGTTCGGATGATTGGTGTAATAATAATAATAATAATAATAATTGGTAAGTAAATTTTATTGAGAAAACTGCAAGAAAGGTCCTTTTTTTTCCCTTATACTACAAATTTTAGATTTTTTTTCTTCTTCTTGTGGGTTCTATTCAAATCCAAGATCCAGAGGTAGCAAAGGAATTATGGCTATCAAATAAAGATAGCTACCAATTAGTTAAGAAATTATTAATGCATATGTCATTGATTAACTGTCACTTTTTCTCACCTTCCATATGCTTTAAGGAATCATCACAACTATTTCATTTGAAATGATTTAATCATGAAACCCTCACCAACTTTAAGATGAGAAGAAAAAAGGGGTGCAAATGCATTGAGTCAAATCGAATAACATATTGTTCAGATTTGTTTGAATTTTTATCGAACTTAAAAAAAAAAATTTGTGTTTGTGCATGATTTGGTTGCAAAATGAAATTGAATTCCAATGAGCATTAATGGAGTTGAATACGAGTTGGGCTCGAGTATTTTGATATTTATATTGATAATTATCACTTTTTAACTAGTCGAGTCCAATTCGAATGGAAGCTCAAACTTTATCGAACAATATTTTTTTTGTTCAAAACAAACTTTTAATAATCGATACTGAATTAAGTATAAGTGTATTGATTTGTTTTTCAATGCTAGCTACCATTAGTATATAACATTTTTCAACAATTATAAATGATAATGGCCTAAGGGGCCTTAGTTAAAATGTAACTGAGAAGGGGGGAATCTATTTCATGAAAAAATAACTAAATACGAGTGACGTAAATCTCTGTTAGTTAATACCCGTATAATACAAATATATATTTATATATAATTGAAAAATAGTTTTGTTTTTCGTATACATTCTGAACTTAATGAGTTAATAATCGTACTTTTGAGTTGAACCGTTTAGTACACGTGTGTTTTACATATCCCGTATGATACTTGTCGAATAACATTCCGATTTTGAATTTTTTTTATCTTTTATTTAAAAATTTAAAAATTATAATTAATTTTTATAAGCACTAATTGAATATTATCCAATTGAAAAAAATGAACCTTAATAATTTATTAAGATAGTAATTATTATCAAATAGTGACTCTTATATATTATTACGTATTAATTAAATGAATGCTAGCTATATATCTTACGAATTTATATAAAATAAATTATATTTTTACCCTCGAATAATTCATTTATATTAGTATTATATTCGTACATTTACGAATTCATTTATTTCCCGTTTCCATCTCTTCTGTCGATATGTTCACTATAAATTTCCCTTATTTAACTAACTAGGGCCCAAACTCCAAAGGTTGTTAGAACTTAGAAGTCCAGACCTGTAAGCCCATTTTGTCCTCAATAGTCATGCGAGCTGTGTGAAATGCGAATTGAAGAAAATGGCGCGCGGGAGAAAGGCCTTAGAACTCCGGCGGGGCTTTAATGGCCGTCTCTGTGTGTGTTTGCATACAACAGGAAGCACCGATATGACGCAGAAAGTCGCAATTTCTCGAATAGAGTACGTTCACTCATCATATCCAGTCTCATATTTGAATCTATATTGTATATGTTTTGTATGTATATCTAGGTTCGTTGAATTGTTTTGGTTTAGCTTTCCGTGATTCGATTTTTAGGTTAGTTTTTTGAATTTATGTTTGGTTTTTATGTTGCCGATCGGCAGAATCGTTGCAGATAGCTATGAAGAGTTGAAACATCAATAGAATTGAACATCTTATTGTTAAAAATAGCTTAGAGAATCGCATTATCAGTTTTCAGAATTTGAATCCATATTGTATATGTTTTGTATGTCTATTTAGATTCGTTGAATTGTTTTGGTTTAGCTTCATGTGATTCGATTTTTCGGTTATTTGTTGAATTTATGTTTGGTTTTTATGTTGGCGAAATTTCTCTCAAAATTCATCGCAGTTAATTAGAAAGAGTTGAAACATCAACAGAATTGAACATCTTATTGTTGAAAATTGGTTAGAGAATCGCATATCAGTTTACAGAATTTGAATCTATCTTGTATATGTTTTGTATGTCTATCTATGTTCGTTGAATTGTTTTGGTTTAGCTTCATGTGATTTGATTTTTCGGTTATTTATTGAATTTCTTTTTGTTTTTATGTTGGCGAACGCCAGAAGCTTCGCAGATAGCTATGAAGAGTTGAAATATCAACAGAATTGAACTTTTTATTGTTGAAAGTAGCTTATAGAATTTGAATATCAGTTTTCAGAAATTGAAGGTTCTTGAACCCTAGAAATTGAGGGAGATGAGATGAAACTACATAATTGCTAAAGTAGACTTGATATTGTAGTGTTGCACTATGGTTTCCATATATTATTCTTGATAAAATGCTTGAAAGCCTCTACATAAAGTCGCAATTTCTCGAATAGAGTACGTTTACTCGCATTCAATTTCATTTTTGAATCTGTCTTGTATATGTTTTGAATTGTTTGTCTATCTAAGTTCGTTGAATTGTTTCGGTTTAGCTTTCCGTGATTTGATTTTTCGGTTATTTGTTGAATTTATATTTTGTTTTTGTGTTGGCGAACGCCAGAATCTTCGCAGATAACTATGAAGAGTCGAAACATCAACAGAAATGAACATCTTATTGTTGAAATTAGGTTCGCTGAATTGTTTTGGTTTAGCTTTCTGTGATTTGATTTTTAGGTTATTTATTGAATTTATGTTGGTGAAATCTCCATCGGAATTCTTCGCAGATAAGTAGAAAGAGTTGAAACATCAACAGAATTGAACATCTTATTGTTGAGAATAGCTTAGAGTTTGCATATCAGTTTTCAGAAGTTGAAGGTTCTTGAACCCTAGAAATTGAGGGGAGATGAGATGAAACTACTGAATTGCTAAAGTAGGCTAGATAGTTTTGTAGTGTTGCACAACAGTTTCCATATATTATTCTTGATAAAAGGCTTGAAAGCCTCTACATAATGCATATTGCTATACTATACAAAGAAGTTAATTGACGAGCTCTTCCTTCATTGCCAGGGAGAGAGCACCTAGGCTACCTCTAGTACCCACTGTCACCCCAGGCATGGCCACAGCTCTGCTTCCCACAAATCCACCTTTCCTGACAACAATTTTTCCATACTTAACTTTTCCTCCCTCACCCTCATATATATGCCCAAAGAGCAAGGCTTCTCTCCCCACAGACCCATACTCTTCTATTTCCATCAATTCAGGATTTAGTACAGCACCCATGCTGTCCACATAGACCCCTCTGTCCCAAGCAACTTCTGAACCCATGAGGTTCATCCATATGTTGAAGAGAAACGACCCGCCTGTCATGTCCATGAAATATTCTCCAACTAGTGTCCTTATTGCCTGCCAAGTCGTGTCCATGAATATTCCGGTACTCCAAATGGGTTCATTTTGGCCTTCTTTTTTCTTCCCTACTAAAATCCATTTACTCAAAGCACAAAGTAATCCGGCTAGGATGCCTGAGCAAAGCCAAAAGAGTGGAAGCAAGAATTGCATCTGTGTTTTGGTTATCTTGTTCAGGTAGAAGATGAAGTTCATTGGAGCGAAGATTACCAACCCCATCAGAAAATAAGGCAGAAATGTCTGTAGAAACGGTTGAGCAGACATCATCCACAAGGTTACATACCAAGGCCTTGCCAGTGTCACTTCATCGACAATTTTTTTCTCCAGTGTAGCTGCCATTGGGCAGCCTGAAAGGTCAACTTTGACATCAGACTGATTCAAGAAAGTCCTCCAAGCCTCTGGAAGTGGCTTCTTGTTTCGGAGGTTTTGGCATATCGCGTACACTACTGAACGACCATGATCCATTGATGCACTCTGATTGCATGAGGTAGCTCTGATGACATCCAGTTTGTTACATCTGAGAAATGGGTTAAACTCTAGATTGTCTGATTCCTCTTTGGTGAGCACTTGGTCAATCGTAATCTCTCCCACGTCAAAGTGTGAAAATTCAGTTTCATCCCATGGCTTGGTACAGTCAAGTGCAATCTCACGTGTCATTTCATCATCAGGAACTGGTCGTATTTGCAGTTGAAGGACATAGTGTACTCTGTCTGGAGAATTCACCCGTCTTTGAAAATCGTCCTCGAGGAAAAGTGGAGGACGCTTGTCACTCTCATCTCTTGGGATTGCACCTGTTTCTGGTGGAAGTATACCCATTGGCTCCACTTTACCATTGTCCTCACCAAACTTCTTATCAAAGGGCCTCAATTTGAATTTGACATACATTTCTTGTCCGTCTTTGAACCTGAACAACCTGCAAATGTTTGAGTAATAATGAAGCTCGGTATAAGAGTCTGCTCGCCTTAAAGAGCTCCACATTGCATCTCGAATGTGTGGAGCATGCTTCACATGCTCTTCTCGTGCTGCAGCTCCGCACACAAGCCAAGTGGCGAAGTCGCCTATACTTCGTGCATGAAATGCATTACCCGTCTTCAAGGTCAAATCGAGCAGGGGAGATTTTTCATCGGTGGTGTTTGAAAGGATTCTTATTGCTGCACCACGGGGGTCCAGCCGTGCGTCATCATCTGAGCTTAAACAATTACTGTGGCGCATGACGATGGAGTAATTCTTCCCTGGGGAAAAGATGAGATGATCTGGCAAACCTGGTAGGTGATCATAAATCCTTAGAAATCCCTTGCCAGCGGCCCCAATCCTGTGGAAGTATCTCGAATTTACTTTGAGTGTCGAGCCTGCCAAATTGGCAGCAAGATTTCCCAGTACCTTCTTGTATTTCATGTCCATCTCCTCTATCCTGTCATCAAAAGAGTGCATGGTGTTCGTAACCATAACTGGCGTTGGAGAGCCAACAAAAACACCACCCCTCTGGAGAACTGTATTTGCAGGAGCAACTGAAAGTGCACCAAGAATTACATCTTTCTCAAGGACAGAACCAGGGAGGACTAGGCCTTGACTCCCTACTACTGAATTGTCTTGTATTTCGATTTTCCCTGAAATGTAGCCACTTGAGGTGTAATAGCCAGGTATAATGCGGCTAAAATCCCCTAAATGCACACCATCAGCAAGTGAAACAAGTTCTGGGTCTGACACAGGATTGATGGCTCGGATGGAGCAATGTTGCCCAACTTTGGCTCCCATTTGACGTAAATACGAACAGAAAGCTTCTGTTCCAGAAAGATACTTGGCGAATCTTACGTGACAGGCAGTCACAATCCTGTGGATAAACCAAGTTTTGATAGGTGTTCTGGACATATCTCCTTTTCTTGCTATATAGGATTTGAGTAAGCAAGTGAAGCAACTGAGAATAAGGCCATAAGTAGTGTAGGCCATGGCTATGGAGATGGCAAAACTAATTGGGTTTGAAGGGGCAGTGTTAAATATCACTGTGTATGCAACAATGGTGTAAGGGAACCAATGAAAGGCTCCAGATACACAAATAAATGCGAAGTGCTGCATGGTTGGAGGCTTTTGCAATATCCATAGGTAGATGAAATAAGACATTGCTGCTGATAAGCTGCCAAGACAACCAATAGCATAGATGCCAAATAAGTGAATGATGGGCGTATAGTTCTCGCAATTTTTTCCAACGATTTGCTGTACGATTTTACCCTGTGGTCATTAGAGAAGCAGGAAAGCAAAAGATCAGTGCATGTCTCTCTAAATATTGGCTTGCACTCGTGCTAATATGCTACCCATTAATCTTTCAAGCACCAATGAAGCTATGTATACATTCCAAATACATAACTGTTTTTGCGAGATTGTGAGAGCCGAACACTTCAAAAGATGATATCATATTTAAGTTTGATACAAAAAGCGATATCTGTTCTGTTACTAATTCTTTATTTTCTAAGACATTCTATAGTGCAAAGTGAACTAGTGAATTGCTGAGCATGTTACTTCCGTAAAACTGACTCCCGCTCTGACTTATTTCAAATTTCAAATATGTCATAATTATTCTCTTTCAGGTCTGATATTACTGAACAAATATGCATTAGGAGATGTTTGTGGAACAAGCGTGAGGATAGTTCAATGATGATGTAAGAATATTGAAAAGATGTTCCACGAAAACCTAACCGTTTTTAGTAAAGAACAGGGTAAAATGCATTTCCTACATTGCAGGGAAGAAGTGAAAGTAAATAATTTGTTTGCAGACAATAAATATTGACGTTTTCTATGACTAACCTTTTGCAAATCATCCACATCGAAAGTTGTTGCCTCTTTCTTTCCTTCTCCACCAGAACTCAGAGCAAGTACTTCATCTCCATCTTCCACGACTACACCCCTCTGCAGCAAAGCATATGGTCCCACTGAAGATCGTGGACCGATTTTGATGGGGCAGAAACTCAAAACACCATTTTTCACTTCATGGCTTTGTACTAATGCTCCTTCTGCAAGTACAGCTTCTTCCCCAATTGAAACTAAATATGGATCAGTGATGTCAATAGTGTCAACTAATGCAGAGGACGCAATCTTAGCTCCTAGCATCCTGAACCAGTAGTTGATATATACAGTGCCTTTGAGATGAACTGCTAGAACTTTTGAAGAAATCTCTTGAGCCTTGTAAAGTGCCCACCACTTAACAAATTCGGCAGACCAGATTGAAACCTCCGGATCCAAGGCATAGTTAGGCTGTAAAAATGGAGTGCCCAAGAAAGCTATGCAAATGCAAGTGGAGAAAATGCATAACATCCAAGAAAGAGGGGCACACACCAAAGTAATCAAGTACCCGAACCAGGAACCTCTCATCGTGTGGCCAGTAGGCATCCAATATGTAAAGGTGGAGACTGAGAGATAAGCTGGAAACATCAACAAGAAGGAAACATAAGCAAGCGCCACAAATTGCAATAACCAAATTCCCAGCTTATGAGATGAAGTAGCCTCAATAACAGTTACTGCTGCTGCTGCTGCTTTTGATATCTTGTTTGTAGAGTTTGGCAAACCGGTGACTGATTGAGGACGGGACTTCTTTAATAGACTTTCTGCAAAATTTGCCAAGTCATCAATGCATGTTGCTGTAAAAATATCAATTGCGCCAACAGGAACTCCAAGAAAATCTGAAAGCTTTTGAGCAGCGCGAACCACACCAATAGAATCAACTCCATAATATACAAGACTTTCAGTGGTGGAGATAGTGGCAATAGCAATTCCAGTCATTTGAGAGAGCAGCTCCAATAAGAAGTTTATTATGTCTTTCTTAGATATATTGGAATGTGCTGGAGGGTGGTGAGTGGTTATGGCTTGAGGTTCTGATGCACTTTCCTTGGAGTGGATCAACAACTTTTCTCCTGTAATTAGCTGATCAACAATATCCAGAGTTCCATCAGAAAACTTTTTAAGACATTCAAATCTCTTGATTTTTCCTGATGTTGTCTTACTAATGGTCCTTGGTTTTATCAGAACAATGGAAGCCAACATAATCCCATGTTCTTCTGCAACACAAGTCTGGATCTGTCTAATAGCTTCTTTCAGATTGGATTTAACTTCTCTAACCTCTGCAATAATCACCAATCCAACCTGATCAGAAAATTCAGGAACTGGTATCCCTTTTGATAAAAGTACTTCCATTGGAACACCAATTGCAGCACAACAGCCCGGGCGTATAAGTTCACATGAGTTTTCAACTGTTTTCTCGACATCTGAAGAATATATATTCCTTCCGGCAACAATGATGAGATCTTTCATCCTGCCCGTGATGAATAAGTTTCCATCAATAATTCGCCCCAAGTCTCCAGTTCGTATGTATGTCTTGCCAGGATGAGTAGTTAGCTCATTTCTGAACGTCTTTTGGCTCGACTCTTCCATATTCCAGTACCCAACTCCAGCACTTGAACTACTAATCCAAACTTCCCCTTCTTTTTCACTTTTTTCATGTTCCTCGCCACTTTCTGGATCAACAATTTTGATATGGACATCGGCATCATCATCTTGATTAATGTAGCCGCAGCACACCCTATCTTGCCAATCAACCAATATCTCTTTACCTTCTCCATATGCGCTACATACATAAACACAGTTTTCTGCTAATCCATAACCAGGAGCCATTACCGCTTGAGATAGTCCAAATGGTTGAGTCAACTCAAGAAACTTTCTCATGGTTGTTGCCCTGATCGGTTCAGCAGCAAACATGAGAAAAACCATGGAGGACAAATCAAAATTTTGTGCTTTTTTAGTCTCTAGCCTACGAACAAGGAGTTCAAAGGCGAAATTGGGGCCAGCACTATGAGTCGCATGATATGTGCTTATAGTTTGCAGCCATAAGAGTGGATTCTTGATAAATGTTAATGGAGAAAATAAAATTGCTGATCCACCACTAACCAAACTTGTAAAGAGTCCCCCGATGAGTCCCATGTCATGATACTGAGGTAGCCAACTTACTAGCACAGTATTTGATGTACTCTTGTATCTTCTTCTCATCATCTTCACATTGTGGATAAGCCCACCATGAGTTATCATGACTCCTTTGGGGTCACCTGTCGAACCTGATGTAAACTGGAGAAAGCACAAATCATTCACCGAAGGTTCATAACTATCAACTGTATGACTGCGAGGGGAGGACATTTTGGACTTTTTCACCCAAGAGTCTGTGTGCAACCATGGCAAATCAGGCCAACGTGGTGATAATTTGCTGTTTCTTTTGAGGGATAACAGGTTTCGAGCAGAAGCTGCCTTAACCGTTATGTGATAGCTAACTGTTGATAGAATGGCAACTGCATTGCATGCTTTGGCGATTGTAGAAACATGAAGAAGTGCTTGTCCACCTCTTTGAGATGGATCGGGTGGAATTGCAGGAACTGGTATGACTCCAGCTCTCAGACACCCAAAAAACGCATCAACAAACTCTAAACCAGGTAGATAGACCAAGAGAACCCTATCACCGGTCTTGATGGTTGGGTTTTGACTTGTCAACAGTTTTTCAGAAATTTCAGAAGCATTTGAGTGGAGCTCTTTGTATGTTCTCTGTGCAACAACATGTCCCTTATCATTGATCCATGTATATAGCGTCTTGCTCTGGGTGACACTATGAGTTCCCCAATATCTCAAGAATGCATCAAGCGAGGAAAGATCTGGAAACTGGACTCCAGGTGACTCATCCAATTGCCTAGAAACTGAGCTTCCATAATTTGGTCTCAATGTTAATAGTCTCTGCAGAAGCATACAACCAAATTCACAAAATTAACATTTTGTTTAAATATGAGATTAATGTTTATATACAAATACCAAAGCTATGCACGTTTAATGAAACATGCAGTATGAATTTTTCGTTACCTTAACATATGGGTAGCTTGGTTCAGGGTTATCATTTGAGAAATGTCTCTTGACTAGCTCAAAGGAATAATTGGAGTTCCTCTCTGTTAGCTCAAATGCCATTAGCCCACCAACAAAGTAAGTGTTTTGTTGACCCTGCAGTAGAAACTCCAGCTTATCATAAAACCCATCCTTCATATCTGTTTTGCAATATATGAATATAGTCAGAAACGAAACGTAAATAAATCCTGTGAACTTTCTATTTACTTGTAGTTTAGCAAACCTCTACTCTTCACATGAGGAAAGTATTTGAATTTTCTTTGTAAAATCACTTTCTCGATTTCACCTCCCATTCTTCTAGCTGCATCCATCGCAAGCTCAACGACCTTGGTTCCCTGGATATCAGCAGAGTTCCCATATGACCAAAATAGGTAAATATTTGTATCCGCATAAAATCTCTGCATTGCAACAGGATTTCCTATAGTTGCAGGGTCATCCATAAACTCATCAAAATAATAAAAACCCTTTGGAATGCGCTCCAATCCCTTTATCTTCAAGACAGTGGTATAGTAGTCAATAGTTTGCACTTTACTGAACAACTCTTTTTCCAGCTCACTTGTGTCCATACGGTCACTCGCAGTTTCTGCGCGGAGAAATCAATTAGATACTATGGAGGCAAAGAAGAAAAAGTCTTGAAATTTTTGTTGTTTAATGAAATGTAACGGACCTGCTGTGTCCAACAAAGGTGATCTATATGTCTTCCCATTGGTAAAAGGAAAAGCTCCAGATATAATGATTTTATCAAAATCCCGGTTTTGTATTTCGCCGTTCTCTGTTTTAAATTGAACTTTGATTCCAGACAAATCACGTTTAACCGATAGTACTTGTGTGTTGCAACAGGCTTTTATTGGCAGCATTTCACTGAGCTTTTTCCAGAGACTCATGTAACCGCCTTTGAACCGGCGAATTTTCCCAGCCATTGATGTCCTGGTGAACTCATGAATGTAAGCATAAGGCATGTCTTGCACATATCCATATCCTGACGCAGTGTATCCATATATTACTGATTTAGGGACTGAGGGAAAGCCTTGACTGTTGAGATATTCAGGAGCCAAATCTGGAGCAAGTTCACTCACAGCATGTACTCCAATCCGACCAGAGGCTTTAGCCTTATCCTGCAGAAAGAGGGCATCAATATAAGTGATTGAGTAGCTGCTACACACACACACGTAAATATATTTTATACCCGATTACTGACCTGGAGTTTGAGTGTAAGAGAGATCGCGGATACATAATCTTCTACCAAATTCATTTCACTGAGAGCTCCGGTTGAACTGTCAATAAGGGCAAATTTATGGGTGTCCATTTCCTCAGTTTCTACTCCAACCTCCCTGGCCAAGTGAAAAATAGAAGGTGCACTGTTTGCTGCAAGAACTTGACCTCCCAAATCATATATCCTTCCTGTAAGTAGAAATTAGAGGTATTTGGATTTTATTATCTTTCAACTTGGGAGTATAAAAAATTTCATTCACCAAATGCAAGGAATTTATAAGTATGAGAGATTCCAATTATTTGTAACAACCTTCATACTTAGTTCACTCTAGCATTATCTTTTGCTTTGTGGTAAAAACACAACTCACATTGAAAGTATTTATAAACACAAGATTATATATTTCATGTGACACATATATATACCTTCAATTTCAACTGATTCGCACATGCCACCAGGATATTGATGTTTTTCAAGTACTGTTACATCGGAGTACCCCAGTTTGCACAGTGCATAGGCAGCAGAGAGTCCACTCGGGCCAGCTCCAACTACTGCAATCCTTGTTTGTGGAGGAAAGCAGGGGTGCAGCTTCGAGAATTGATCATCTATCGATAATTCATCCATCGTTTACCAGGTATGTTGCTCTGTAGGTAATTTAAATATAACCATTTAGTTCAGTAATATGTGAAAAAGAAATGAGCAATCATTTACATCATTCCCGTTCCAAGATTAATACGAGCCGAAGGAAGCATGCAGATAAGTTCCTTAATTTTAATGACATGCACTCCCCTCACTTGTTGGGTAATTACAACGACTCCTTGAGGTTTTGCAAATTACGAATACATCCTGCGACGGATCCACTTAAAAGCAGTGAGTGAAATTGTGATATGCTTTTACTAAAAGAGGAGTTTATGGTAATTTTTCAAACCACGGAGATGCAGCATGCGTTCGTTGAGAGCGAGATGCTCGAAAAATGGGAGATATAGTGCCTGGAGACTAGCTTTACATTAAGAAAGACTACTCGGGGAGAACTAGAGTTGTCAAGTTCAAGTACAGTGCGGATGCCCTCTTGAAATGTTTTTCGTAATTAGGGTCTCACGCATGAGGTGTCTATGTGATTTATGCTTAATTTTGTTGGATGAAATACAAAGTAAAAGAAGAAAAACTGCCTAAGAATGTTATAGGAGCTAAGAAACTTAATCCTGTAGTTCAAATTAGTTGGTATACAACTTGAGACCAAATTCATTACAATAAATAATTAGTGATGAAACAAGAAATCGCTCACATTTGCTCAGGATAAGTTTGCAGAGGGAAACGGATTGAGCAATGGTGTGTTATAATATGAGAAAACTGCCACACTTAAGATAAAGTAGCTGGATAATAGTGCAATCTTTAGTGAATTTACTTGAAATTGGTGAAGGGCATGCGGGTCATGTCGGGCCGGGTTGTGTCGTGTCGTGTCCGGGACAGATTCTTGGAGAAAGAGATAAAAGATACAATGGGTACTTTTGAACTAGGCTTGGAGATAGATACTACAACCCAACATGTTTATATATAGCGGAGCTAATGCATGCATAGAACTTTGACAGATAGTGACATACAATTTCTTTTTCCTTTCCCTTTTTATTGTGGCTGAATGTTGACAATTCTAACTTTTTATTTCAAAGTTGTCATTATTTAAATTAATTATCACATGATTTTGGAGCTTGTTGAATTAGTGTAGACACGTGGCCGGCCGCGGTTGGACATTAACAAAAAGAAGACATATTTCCCGTTTCCCTAGTCTTCTCTCCCCAACTTTGACAAGGTCTTACAATAAATGCTTTACGGGGAAGATTATGACAACGTTAACAACCTTGGAGAATATTCAGCCTTTGAGAATATTACAGGATGCAAAACACGGGTAAGATTGGATTTTACGCGAAAACTTGAGTAGAAAAATACGGCTTTTGTCCGGTATAAGGTTTCAATCGCTATATATGAATAGATTTACATTTTCTAATAAGAGTAAATTTCATAAACACCCCTCTCGTATAGGGGTGAAAGATGAACCAAACTATTCGATACTCGACTCGAGCTCGATTGATAAAAGCCTATTTGAGCTCGATTCGTTAATATATCAAACCAAGTTTGAACAATTTTTTGTGTTTGATAACTGTTGAAGCTCGGCTCGATTAGTAAAATATAATAAAAACATTACAAAAAAATCGAACTACTCGAGCTCAATCCGTGTTCGACTCAATTAAAGCTCATTTGAGCTCGACTCGATTAATGATCAAACAAGTTCAAACGCAAACTTTGAAGTTTGATTATATTTCAAACAAATTTAAACAATATCTCGTTTGATTCGACTCGACTTATTTACACCCCTACTCTCGTAATCTAACGAAAAATACTTTGAAATTTGAGAAATTATCATGGCTTCCCTTATCAGCAAAATCAAATGAAAATGTTGCCCTCTGCCTTTTCGAGTTGTCAGATCATGACAGGGGGTGTCTAGGTAATTTGCAAAAACTCAGGGTACTCATAATAATTACACAATAAGTGATAATGACTCAATAAAGAGGGAGTGTGCACGTATTTATCCTTTCTAATAAATGGTGGAAGATTTAATGATGCTGGGCTGTCAATTCTTAGATTTTTTTTTTTTTGAAGAAGTCAATTCTTAGATTAAGATCTCGGATATTTGAATGGGGATATTCGTGAAAATGAAACTGAATAATAGAAGTGATAATCATTTTCATTTGGCCGTCTCAATGGACTCTTGTACTATGAGTAATTACCCTGTCCATTTTAACTCTTGTGCAATAAAATTAAGATATAGTAGAGGCATATCCTATCCTAGATGCAGCATCTTCATCCAAACACTTTTTAATAATCACAGATAGATTAATTAGTCCTCTGTATGGAACGTTGTTTGATTCACTCCCAATTATGTCTTTCTAATCTCATGTTATAAAAATTTCCATAATTTCTCTTTCACTTTCTTGGCAATTCAAAGTGACTCTCGTACTCCGAATCTTGGTATAATAATAATTAGGCAAAATTCCTGAAGACCCTTCAAATATATTTTTGTGTCCGAGAAAATCCATGATAATAATTTTAATCTAAAATACCCATTCTACATACTTTTCATTTGGAAAAACCTGTCCAAATACCTAACAGATGAGATTATCAATCTCTCGGGCTAAATTACCCTTTTAAGTTAAAAACTAATCAATTCATTTGTTTACTACAGATTTTTTTGTTGGATTTTCAAATTGATAAATTGTATAACACAACATGAATTTTACCTTTTAACTGTTATTTTAATATATATATATATATATATATTAGTTTAACATATTAATTGTTCTAATACTTTCCTCTGAAGATTCGAAAATTTGAAACTTTAAAATTATCAATAATAGCAGATATCAATTAAATTTTTTTTTTAAATAGATGGTCATGCAAAAATACAGTTAGTTGATTCTTAACCTACAATTTAGTCAATAAATTTATTTTCTCCAATTTTTGGGTATTTTTGAATGAAAATATGATGGAATGAATCTTTTGGACACAAAAACATTATTATGGATTATTGATAATAAAAAAATTATTATTGATTTTTGAATATAACAATTTATCTTAAGGGGTTCTCAGTTATTTTCCTAGTAATATGTGTGTAAGATGAACTTCTATGTGGGTGATGTTATACAGATCATTGCAATTGATACGAGACTTTGAGTTCTGAATCTTTTTTAGTAAGTTGAAAGTAACTCTTGACTCTTAAATTCTGGTATAATCATAACTATGGGTGTATGACATATTCTATGTGGATCCAATCAGGGATTGAGCGAGGGGGCTGGTGGTTGCGCCCCGCCCCCCCTCCCCCCCCCAAAACTTTGAGATAATCATTTTTTCACCCTATAATTTTTTCATTTTTGGAATTTCGCCCTAAAGTTTAAAAATATCAAATTTTACCCCTCTTTTTTAATATTCGGCCCCCAACCAAAATTCCTGGCTCCGTCCTTGGATCTAATCATATGACTTATTGCATTTGTTGTGGGTTTTTGAGTTAGGTTCAAATTGGTTCCACCTTGGTTTTAGGTTGGATCCAACTTGGTTTCAAGTTAGTTCCAATTTGGTTTCAACTTGGATCCCACACAATCTTTAATGATATGCATATTTGCTTCATAGCATGTGTATTGTGTGTACTTACATGGTTGAGAGTTGGAACTTGGGAACATGTTGATGGAAATGGCTTGAAAACTTGATTTAAGTTCATCTTGGGTCTTTTTATAAGAACCATTTAGAACCAATCCAACCCAACCCGAATCGAATTCATATTGGAACCACACTTTTGGATCTATCTCAAACCCAACCCACCTCGAACCCAATCCAACCCAATCAACTTATTTGACACCTCTAAATTGAAATATGATACAAATTATCACACTAAGGTGACATATTATCAAACCTAACATAATTGTTGACTTGAGTACACCATCCAATAAATAAACCGTGTGAAATATTGAAGGAATTGACCCGAAATTTAAACGTCAACATAGCATTATATTGAGTATTGACTTCTGTAAGGTAACGTTGGTCAAGTACTTAAGTCCAAGTTCTTGAATACACCTTTTCAGAATCTGTACTTTGAAAGGTGGTTAGCCAGTCAGAAGTTGATTTCATATCAACGTTCTGTTCCATTTACTTGATCAAGTCTAGTTAATGGGACATTCTAGAATAATAATAATGCTTAATGATTAGTTTAAGTAGAAAACTTTAAGTCGTCGCTACCTCAAAATCTTGCCCCATTTGTCAAACACGTACTTCATTTGATTACGAATATTGACTTTAAACACACTTTAACCAAAATACTTGGTTATGTCATTGGTTTTAGATTAATTGAAAGTTTTTTTTTTCATACACAAAGCTCGAACTTGATTGTGGGAACTGCATTTAAGGAGATTTTACGTATACCACGTTCAGGGAATTTTGTGTACATATGAGTTTAGATTCGAAACTTTTGCTTAATCGAGTAGAACAAATTTTATTCAAGTCAAAGCATAATGGTAAAATACTCGCATGCTATATAATCACTATAATATAATATAGTAGACCTGTGTGGAGGTCTGGGTTGGGCGTCTTTCTTTATTATTTATTAGACTTGGGATGATTGACTTAGCATATTAAAGTTGGTCAGTTCTGAAGACATTTATCTAAAATTAATTGAAGAGTAATATTTTAAAACGTTACCCAATGTTTGTTAGTTTAGTGGTATCAGTTTCTACTTTCATTTGGGAGGCCATGAGTTCAATTTCAGTCTATCACAAATTGTGATTTCTCTCATCTTATTTGGAGTTTTATAGGGATTGTATGGCCATCATTAAAAACTATCGGTCCGGATTTGTCGAGTCAGGATATCTTTTCGTCTAGAATTAAAAAAAATTAAATGTTAAATTAAATAAATTGAAATGATAGAAACATCATCATTAGTTAGAGTCTTATCATGCTATTTGATGTTTTGCAGTTTATAAGATGCCTTAGAATTTTTGATAAATATTTTAGGAGAGCGATTTATAAACTTTCTAAAGATGTAGGAGCATATAAGCTCCATAAAATAAGTTGAGAAATTTTAACTTATTTCTTAACATCTTAAGATATCTCCTAAATTTGATCATCTTAATTACAAAGTTATCATTACTAATATCTTATAAGTTTTATAGTTTATTTTACCCTAGCGGTTGAAGAATTTATTTAAATTAAGATCCAACTTTATAAGCTCTTTTAAAACATCTTATAAAATGTAAAAAAATTATAAGATATTTTAAATAAGCTTAGCGGCCCAGCTAAACACTCTCCTAGATCCAGATGACCTATGATTGGTTCATTTTGCATCCAACTAAAACTAAAAAATTATTTTTAAATAAAATGCTGAAAAATATATGTAATAAAAGAATCTGAAAATCGTAAATAACTTCATAAATTAACTAATTAAGTGGTATTAATATGTTGGACCTGATTCGGATCCAGTCCGTACCATTTGAAGTTTGGACCGACTTGTTGAATTTATTTCGATCTAATTTACTTGGATCCGTCAATCCCGGTCCAGCCCACCCAAAAATTCTAGTCTGAACTCTGAACTTAATTGGACCAAATCCAAATTATTATATATATAATAAAAAAGAAAAATTCTATATACCAACGTTTCTATACCAAATTTTTTTAACTCTTGATTTGGTAAGAAATTATAATAATTACTTGACTTTAATGTGTTTAGTCAATCAATATTTTCTAAATCAAGTGGAGGTGAAAAAATGGTAGTATGAAAACGGTGGTAACTTTACTTAATAAATAAATCATGTCTATCTAATCGCTACATACACTTCATAGAGAGTGATTAGTTGGGGTTGACCAAATCAGACGAGTCTTTTATAATTTCAGCATTTCGTTCTAAAAAGCAAAATCACATAACGAGCAACAAGAAAGGTAAAATAAAGCACGAGATTGGTACAAATTTAAGAGCAAAAAACGCTTACCTTTGAAGACTAAAATATGTACTTTAAGTAATTGCAGGCTACGAAAACTGCAGAAATGCAAATGCATCTCCTCTCCCGAATTAAGCTGAGGAATTTGATAAAACTGTAGTGTAATATATGCATGAAATAAATTGGAACTTTGTCTAAAGTTGTCATTGTGAGAGATTGAATAGCACATAATAACACAGATTTTACTGCAGACAGGTGGCCATGCATTTGCCAAATGTACGTATGCATGGAGGCAAGAATGCAGTTACGTACGTTACAGACCTGGAAGTTATTATATTTTTCGGCCTTCATCACTTTAATGCACACCAATCTTATTATATAATAAATATATATTTTTTATGACAATATGTTTTTGGATATTCGGACAATATATATATATATATATATATAAAATGACATTTTATCTTTATCTCAAAGTATACATGTTTAGTATATAAAGTATAAACTCAAGAAATTATAGTCAAATATGCATGCCAAGTTACAAATTTACAATTGCGGGAATGTATGATATAATTTGAGATGAAGTATCACTTTAAAATAAAAGATTCCAACATATAAATCTTATGAATGGTGTCTTAGACATTACAAAAGAGATTAGAGGTTCGAGAGAGAATAAAAATATAATGTATGCAAGATTTACATGGTTTGAAATATTACTGATTCACGAATACTCAAAGTCAAGAATAAAAGCTTTGTTAGCCAGATTGATTGTGGGCTAGAATTTTCTTTACTTCAACGTATAACACTCTTTTAACTTATTTGTATGTGGCATGTGGCCGCTTCACAATTAAACCCTCCAAATTGTTTTCCTTTATGTACACGTGTGTTCGTGCTTTTACCTTTCTCGTGTGGGAAAAATGCATTTTTAGTCTCATAAGTTGGGCCAAGTGCAATTTTGGTCCCAATATTATGGAAATCACCACATTGCATTTCATGTCTTCAAAAAATGTGCAATTTTAGTCGCAAGCACCAATTTTCGTTAGTTTTTAGACGAAAATAGCGCGTGCTTCTCATGTGCACCTTTAATTCGCTTTTGGGACCAAAATTGTACAAAAGTATAAGTTATAGGACCAAAATTGCACACGATTTTCAGTTTGATTTTTTTTTAAGTAATTATGTATTCTCCTAGTTTTGTTTTCTTTTATGTTATTTTCTTTCTTTTTCTTTTAATTCAATTTCCTTTTGTTTTGTCCAAATATGATAAAATAAATAAATAACACCAAGTCACAATAATTTTAATTTTTATTGAAATGGTACTAATTATTCTATTAATTAGTTATGCCATGATATAGATTATAAAAATAAATAAACAAACATATTTAAAGACAAACACAATATTTGCATACCATTTGTAGAAATAAGATCTCATATTATATTATTATGGATGTTACCCTACACGATTCACGACTTTTTAAATGGAAATGAATAAACTTGGATCATGTGCAATTTTAGTCCAATATCATGGGACATAAATTGCACGATTAACCATGCATGCGACAAACAGGTGCTATTTTCGTCCAAGAACTAACGGATGTTAGACTTGAGACCAAAATTGCACATGTTTTTGAAGATATAGGATGCAATATGGTGATCGTCATAATATTGGGATAAAAATTGCATATAGCCTAAGTTATGGACTGAAAATGCATTTTCCCTTCTCTTGCTAAGCTCTCCGAGTGCAACTTGTTGGGTGATACTGTTAGAATAGTGCCCTGTGAGCCAATCCTAGATAGGCTTTATTTATCTATTCTTGTAGTAAACAATTTCGTTTTACATTATATTAATAAAAGGCATTTCTTCATCCTATGTTTATATCGTTATAACTGTATGATGAAGTCCCTAGAATTCACACATAGCTATGGGGCTTGATATCTCATTGGATGGATATCATAAAACAAGTTTCTAAGGCTGTGATTTCTAAATACTGTCCAAGTCATAGAATTATCAAGATGGGACATTGATAATTCGGATAGACTTGCGCCTATGATGCACACTCTTAATTGGAGAATGTCTCGTTTTATGGACATTAGTGTAGTTGACACAAATGCACATACGCGGGTGCTTGTTGAGAACAAGTTCACTGATTACCCTGACTGAAACTTCCTAAATTGGAATTATTTCTATATATGTCGAATTAGGAGTTTCTTAATCACGATAGTGCAAGATTAATTCTTTGACTTGAGTCATCACAGTAATCTTGTGTATTGACTTACTGCACTTTGACTCCTGTGCCAGTTCTTTTACAAGGACACATATGGACTGGTGATTGGGTGTAGTGACTCGTATATGGAGGTTGGTGTTGACAACAAAGGATCCATCACTTGTCTAGATGAACAAGTGAATTTCCTATATAATTCTAAGTGATTTGACTGAGTCAGTCCTTGGCCAAGGCAAGTAAGTAATTAATTAAGAAATGAGTTTCTTGAATTAATTAATCACTAGTCAAACACACTCGAATTATTAAGATTGAATTTATAAGGATCTCGACCAATAAGATTCCTCGATCCTTAATTCAATTGGGAAATTAGTTGATGGAAGAATCTCACTTGCATGGAATGCGCGATTGGAAAGGTTCACTTTGAATCGCCTACATCTAGGTCTTCAAGATAAGTAGCTAGAAACTTTTCTTTGATTTATGGGTATCTTATATTTAATGGAGATTAAATAATAAGATGGTTAATTAAAAGTGTTTAATTAATCGAGACAATTTAATTGTCCAAACTAAATCATAAAGGTTATGAACCCATTACTAGTATGTTGGTGAACCTAAAGGGTCACACACAATACTCGGACAAATCCATTTCTTAACTAGGGAAATTTAATTCAAAGTAGTTGAGCTAATATATTAATTAATTAGATTAATTAATTAAGACTTTTATTTATTCAAGTATTGGATAAATAAATTAGTTAAGTTGATAAGATCAATTTAATTAAGCTTAAGTCAAGAAAGCATTTATTTAATTGGAAGTGACTTTTAATTAATCTAGTATGGTGGATTAATTATTAAAAGACTATTTTATTAAGCCTTGGTCGAAAATTTGGTGGAGGAAAATAATTAAAGAGTTTTAATTAATTTTCTTCTAGAAGGAAATAAGATTTCTTGGAGAGAAAGGAAACTAATTAAAATAGAAGAGTTCTATTTAGAAATTAATTAGTCTTCTATTCCTACATGGAAAAGGATTAATGTATAAGAGTTCTACATGGAAAAGAATTGCAAGAACCTAGTCCTATATATAGGACATGTAGAGAACGAAAATAATATGATGACTTTTGAAGCCAAAATTTTTTGTTCCTCTTGCATAGAAAATCGTTTCTCTCTCTCCTTCATATAGTGTTCTTGAGTTCTTGATTATTCATCAAGATCTTGAATTCAAGAATTCATCCAAAATACTTAGAGAAGTAATTTTTGCTTTCACCTTAATCCCATACACTATTCCTTAGAGTTAGAATAAACGTTTATAGATCAACCTAGCTAAAGATTATAAACGAGTGGGTATCCGGGGTGTGGATCAACTTTAGAGGAGAAACACTTGGGTCTCTGAAGTGAATCAAGAATCCGATCAAAGACGTTTTTGGTGGAGGAATTCGAAATCTACATCAAAGGGAAAAACGAAGGAGTTGATTCAAGGAACGAGAAGCAAGCTAGGGAGCTTACGTTAAGGAAGAAGAAACTCTTCGATTTTTACGAAAAATCGAATAAGGTAAGATCTTCTTTATTAAAGCTTTAAATAACAAATCAAAGATGCGCAAGCCTATGATACGTGATAAGCCCGTAGGATTAATAAACTCGCATGTTTAAATCCTAGAAACTAAAATTTTAATTTTCCGCTGTGCTTAGTCGGGCTACATGTATATTTCCCAACAGTGGTATCAGAGCCAAGGCTCGCGCATCGGAATGCATGATCCGTTTAATTTTAATCGTTACATGTGATGCACGTTTAAAATTATTAAATTCATGAATTTTATTGATTTGGGGATTTTCATAAAAACTATTATTTTCAATTTTTTAAAGGATGTTTAAATTTGGAGAATATATATTTTATATATGTGAGGTGAACATGAATTGCAATTGAGAATTGCGCATATTCATTACCTAATTTACGTGCACAGTAGCTATGTGTGTGCATGTGTATGTGCAGCCGTATTGGTAATATGATTTGCAATTGACAAATTGGTCATTCTTTAACACCCCACTCACGTAGATCTTTCAAAATATGAAATACATGGCATGTGCATGGGGATGTGCATGTGAACATTCATGCAACCTATCAAGTGAATTTGTGGCTTTGCATGTTTGACGTGTGAACAGTAATTAGAGGAATAAGAATTGTATTCTGATTCTTTCTTTTATACATAGCATAATGGTTTTGGAAACCAATTAGTTTCGGTCGAAGCATTAATTAATAAAGAGGTTGACCGAAAAGTTGTAATTTGAGTTTTGCTACCATGCACCCGTGCTTTTACGTGATGGAGTATAGATTTGGAATCTATATGTGATCGTGTAGGATAATGGGTCTCCGACCCGTTTTTTCTTGGAGAAAATTTTAAGTTTTATTGAGAAATCCCGAATTGATTTAATTTATGAGGAATATTTTGTAAATTAAGAATTTACATATGCTTTCATGAGTTGATATGCATGATGGAATTTTGAGGCCATTAGAATTGTACAAGCATGTTTACTTTTCGTTATTTATTATTAGCCTTGTCGGCGTTCGATCCTTGATGGCTCTAGATAGGATCGATTTAGATATGGCCCAAAATATCCATGTTATATTTTATGTATGAGATGCATGATTTAATGTATGAGATGCATGATTCTATGTATTAGATACATGTTTTTTAGGTTATGCTTATCTTTTATATTTCCTTTCATGTGTTGTTGGGCATGTTTAGGATAGAGACTTAGATAAGATAATCGAAGCGATGAGACCTTTTCATAATATACTAAAATCCCTTACTTATTAGATAAGTTTATAAAATCTTAATGATTTTAATTTTAAGTTAATATGGGATAAAATTAAACGGGGTTTAATATTCCATGCCTACCATCAAAAGTAATAGCATGTCGGTGCTACTTATGTAGATTAGTCGACCATTGCAAGTGGGACTTTCTATAATGAGAAAGCCGTGATTATTACTAAGCATAGAGATGCACATGGGTAATTTATCCTCTAAGTTGACCATTGCAAGTGGAACTTTTTGGGTGGGTTATTTAAATGTAGGTTTGATGGGTCTAACTTAACATAGGAGTAACATGGAGGCGCATAAAATTGAGGTCCATGTGAAACATGAGGTAAAAATAATTGAGGATTACTTGGGGATGTAATTGATAAGTGTTGTCTACCTTTTTAATTATTATGTATGTGTCCATAAAATTGGGGTATGTAATAATTAAATTGGACTTCAAACTCACTAAGAAAAAATTGTTTTTCTCGAATTCTTTAATGAGGGTTATTGAATTTGAATTAAATAGTGGGAGGTAATTTATGATTAAAAGACCTTAAAATCATATCTACACATAATGTATTAAACATCTTCTTAATCTCCGTTTCGCTTTAATTTGTAGATAACTAGATATCTAAGATGGCTAAGAACCCGCTTTCCACAATTCTCGACACAAACAAACTCACTGGACCCAACTATTCTGATTGGCTTAGAAACCTTAAGATAGTGCTCAACTCTGAGAATAGAGCCTATGTCTTGACTGATGCACCCCTCTCGACTCTACCCGAGGATGCTGAGGAGGAGGAAATCGAAACCCATAAGAGATGGTTAAACGATGACCTCCAAGCAAGGTGCACGATGCTTGCATCAATGTCGAATGAGTTGCAGAAGCAACACGAAAATATGGCAAGTGCTGCTGATATTTTCAAACACTTACAAGAGTTGTATGGTGAAAAGTCTAGGAGGGAAAGGTACTTAGTGTCTAAAGAGCTTTTTAGAGCTCGTATGACTGAGGGGTCAAATGTCCAAGAACATGTGCTTAAGATGATTGGGCTCATTGAGAAGCTCGCAAGTCTTGACATTTTTCTAGACAATGAACTCTCAGTGGACTTAGTACTTCAATCCTTGCCTAGCACATTCGATCAATTTGTGGTCAACTTTAACATGAACAGTCTGGAGGCGACCTTGCCTGACTTGTTAAGCATGTTAAGGACTGCAGAAGCCACCATCAAGAAGGACAAGCCAGTCCTACTTGTGAGTTCTGCCCATTCTAAGGCTAAAAAGCCAAAGAAAGGGAAAGGGAAAAGTTCCCAAAAGAACAAGAAGCTAAAAGCTAAAGGTGGGGTCAAGAAGGTTAAAGCTGATAAGAATAAGGGTGACTGTTTCCACTGCGGTAAACCAGGGCATTGGAAGAGGAACTGCAAGGAGTACCTTGCGACCCTAGGTGAGACCAAGGGTATGTTTTATGTTGAAGTTAACTTATCTGTTAACGATACTTCTTGGGTATTAGATACCGGTTGTGCATCACACCTTTGCAATAATTTGCAGGCGATGACAAGAAGTAGGATGCTAGGAAAGGATGAGATCGTTCTGAGACTTGGCAATGGAGCAAAAGTTGCTGCCACAGCGATAGGGACGGTCAACCTGGCATTAGGCGACGGCATTAGAATAGTTTTAAATAATTGTCTTTATGTTTCTAGTATAATAAAGAACATTATCTCCATTCCTGTTTTAGATGGAGAGGGTTTTGAGTTTTTAATAAAAGATGGAAAGTGTTCCATTATTAAAAATTGTTCTTTACTTTTTACTAGTACTTTGACGAATTGTTTATACACTGTTCAACCAATTAATTCCGTCTTTCACATTCAACATAGTAACAAAAGAAAACAAGATAACTTAAACAGTACACTAATGTGGCATGCTAGACTAGGACATATTTCCAAAGAAAGAATGCACAAATTGGCAAAGGAAGGTGTACTCGACCTTAAGGAAGAGGAAACCATGCCTGCTTGTGAATCTTGTCTTAAAGGAAAAATGACCAAGTCACCATTTGTAGGACAAGTAGAACGTGCCACCCATCTTTTGGATTTGATCCATTCGGATGTTTGTGGTCCTTTTAGTATAAGTACTAAAGGAAGGTGTACTTACTTCATTACTTTTACCGATGATTATTCACGGTACGGATATGTGTACCTTATGAAGCACAAATCTGAAGCTTTTGAAAAGTTCAAAGAGTTTAGGAATGAAGTAGAAAAACAACTAAGTCATAGTATTAAGACTCTTCGATCTGATCGGGGAGGAGAATACTTAAGTGACGAATTCCTTAGTTATCTTAAAGAGAATGGGATTCTCTCTCAGTGGACTCCGCCTGGAACACCACAATTGAATGGGGTGTCTGAGCGAAGGAATAGGACTTTATTGGATATGGTCCGTTCCATGATGAGTTTCACTGAAGTTCCTCCATCTTTCTGGGGTTATGCCTTAGAAACTGCGGCATATCTATTAAATAGATTGCCTTCCAAATCAGTGCCCAAAACGCCTTATGAGTTATGGCGTGGTAAACCGGCCTCATACAAATATCTTCGAGTATGGGGATGTTCAGCCTATGTGAAAAGGCTAGTGGGAGATAAGTTAGAGTCTAAGTCTAGCTTATGTAAATTTGTGGGGTACCCTAAAGAAACTGCGGGGTACTACTTCTATGATCCATCGGAACAAAAGGTGTTTGTTTCAAGGAATGCCATCTTCTTAGAGAAGGAGTTTCTATTAGATAGAAAGGGCGAGATCATAGAACTTGAAGAAGTTCAAGAACCACAAATTATCTCACAAACTTTGGAAACACAAACACAAGAAAACACTGAAATATCTAACACACAACCTCCGAGAAGATCCGAAAGGATCCGAGGGCCACCTGAGAGGTACGGTCTATTACTAGAAAGTAATAAGGAGGAGCTTCAAGTGGATGAAGATCCAAGAAGCTACAACGAAGCAATATGTGATATTGATTCTGGGAAGTGGCAAAGTGCCATGGAATCTGAAATGGACTCCATGTACTCCAACAAGGTATGGACCTTGGTAGATCCACCAGAGGGTATAGTACCCATTGGTTGTAAGTGGATCTATAAGCGAAAGCTTGGAGCAAATGGAGAGGTAGTGACCTACAAAGCTAGGCTAGTGGCAAAAGGTTACACTCAAAGAGAGGGTATCGACTATGAAGAAACCTTTTCGCCAGTAGCAATGCTTAAATCCATTAGGATTTTGCTTGCAATATCTGCTCATTATGATTATGAAATATGGCAGATGGATGTGAAAACCGCCTTCCTCAATGGAAACATAGAGGAAGAGATTTACATGAAACAACCAGAAGGTTTCATATCTAGTGGGAGTGAGCAAAAGGTTTGCAAACTCCAAAAGTCCATTTATGGACTAAAGCAAGCATCCCGAAGTTGGAACATCTGTTTTGATGAAACTATAAGGATGTATGGTTTCATTAAAAACGAAGATGAACCATGTGTGTACAAGAAAGTCAGTGGGAGTGCAGTGACATTCTTAGTACTTTATGTTGATGATATTCTACTCATTGGGAATGATGTAGGAATGATGCAATCGACTAAAGTATGGTTATTCACCAAATTCTCCATGAAAGACTTAGGAGATGCATCCTACATCTTAGGAATCAAAATCTATAGAGATAGATCAAGAAAGATGATAGGATTGTCTCAGTCAATGTACATAGACAAAATGCTAAAAAGGTTTAGTATGGAGGAATCAAAGAAAGGATTCTTGCCTATGAGTCATGGGATCCGGTATTCTCGATCCATGTGTCCTTCGACATCCCAGGAACGAGATAGGATGGCTCGCGTACCATATGCTTCTGCCATAGGAAGTATTATGTATGCAATGTTATGTACAAGGCCTGATGTGGCTCATGCATTAAGTGTAGTGAGTCGTTTTCAGTCCGACCCAGGTGAGTTGCACTGGGTAGCCGTGAAAACAATCCTTAAGTACTTGAGAAGGACTAAGGACTTGTTTTTGATATACGGCGGTGGAGAATTGAAACTAGAAGGGTTCACTGACTCTAGTTTCCAATCTGAGGTGGATGATTTGAAATCAATGTCGGGATTTGTATTCACCCTCAATGGTGGAGCAGTAAGTTGGAAGAGTTCCAAACAGAAAACTACTGCGGATTCCACAACCGAGGCTGAATACATAGCTGCATCTGATGCAGCAAAGGAAGCTGTTTGGATTAGGAACTTCATCCAAGGGTTGGGTGCAGTCCCTAGCATTGTCGATCCAGTACCTCTGTACTGTGACAATAATAGCGCCATTGCTCAAGCAAAGGAGCCGAGGTCTCATCAAAGATCCAAACACATAGAAAGGCGATACCATCTGATCCGAGAGATTGTTGGTAGAGGCGACGTACGCGTGGAAAGAGTCGACACAACGGAGAACATAGCGGATCCACTAACTAAGCCCTTGTCTCGTAATGTATTAGAAGGACATCTTGAGAAGATGGGTCTAAAATACCAAGGAGATTGGCTCTAGTGCAAGTGGGAGATTGTTAGAATAGTGCCCTGTGAGCCAATCCTAGATAGGCTTTATTTATCTATTCTTGTAGTAAACAATTTCGTTTTACATTATATTAATAAAAGGCATTTCTTCATCCTATGTTTATATCGTTATAACTGTATGATGAAGTCCCTAGAATTCACACATAGCTATGGGGCTTGATATCTCATTGGATGGATATCATAAAACAAGTTTCTAAGGCTGTGATTTCTAAATACTGTCCAAGTCATAGAATTATCAAGATGGGACATTGATAATTCGGATAGACTTGCGCCTATGATGCACACTCTTAATTGGAGAATGTCTCGTTTTATGGACATTAGTGTAGTTGACACAAATGCACATACGCGGGTGCTTGTTGAGAACAAGTTCACTGATTACCCTGACTGAAACTTCCTAAATTAGAATTATTTCTATATATGTCGAATTAGGAGTTTCTTAATCACGATAGTGCAAGATTAATTCTTTGACTTGAGTCATCACAGTAATCTTGTATATTGACTTACTGCACTTTGACTCCTGTGCCAGTTCTTTTACAAGGACACATATGGACTGGTGATTGGGTGTAGTGACTCGTATATGGAGGTTGGTGTTGACAACAAAGGATCCATCACTTGTCTAGATGAACAAGTGAATTTCCTATATAATTCTAAGTGATTTGACTGAGTCAGTCCTTGGCCAAGGCAAGTAAGTAATTAATTAAGAAATGAGTTTCTTGAATTAATTAATCACTAGTCAAACACACTCGAATTATTAAGATTGAATTTATAAGGATCTCGACCAATAAGATTCCTCGATCCTTAATTCAATTGGGAAATTAGTTGATGGAAGAATCTCACTTGCATGGAATGCGCGATTGGAAAGGTTCACTTTGAATCGCCTACATCTAGGTCTTCAAGATAAGTAGCTAGAAACTTTTCTTTGATTTATGGGTATCTTATATTTAATGGAGATTAAATAATAAGATGGTTAATTAAAAGTGTTTAATTAATCGAGACAATTTAATTGTCCAAACTAAATCATAAAGGTTATGAACCCATTACTAGTATGTTGGTGAACCTAAAGGGTCACACACAATACTCGGACAAATCCATTTCTTAACTAGGGAAATTTAATTCAAAGTAGTTGAGCTAATATATTAATTAATTAGATTAATTAATTAAGACTTTTATTTATTCAAGTATTGGATAAATAAATTAGTTAAGTTGATAAGATCAATTTAATTAAGCTTAAGTCAAGAAAGCATTTATTTAATTGGAAGTGACTTTTAATTAATCTAGTATGGTGGATTAATTATTAAAAGACTATTTTATTAAGCCTTGGTCGAAAATTTGGTGGAGGAAAATAATTAAAGAGTTTAATTAATTTTCTTCTAGAAGGAAATAAGATTTCTTGGAGAGAAAGGAAACTAATTAAAATAGAAGAGTTCTATTTAGAAATTAATTAGTCTTCTATTCCTACATGGAAAAGGATTAATGTATAAGAGTTCTACATGGAAAAGAATTGCAAGAACCTAGTCCTATATATAGGACATGTAGAGAACGAAAATAATATGATGACTTTTGAAGCCAAAATTTTTTGTTCCTCTTGCATAGAAAATCGTTTCTCTCTCTCCTTCATATAGTGTTCTTGAGTTCTTGATTATTCATCAAGATCTTGAATTCAAGAATTCATCCAAAATACTTAGAGAAGTAATTTTTGCTTTCACCTTAATCCCATACACTATTCCTTAGAGTTAGAATAAACGTTTATAGATCAACCTAGCTAAAGATTATAAACGAGTGGGTATCCGGGGTGTGGATCAACTTTAGAGGAGAAACACTTGGGTCTCTGAAGTGAATCAAGAATCCGATCAAAGACGTTTTTGGTGGAGGAATTCGAAATCTACATCAAAGGGAAAAACGAAGGAGTTGATTCAAGGAACGAGAAGCAAGCTAGGGAGCTTACGTTAAGGAAGAAGAAACTCTTCGATTTTTACGAAAAATCGAATAAGGTAAGATCTTCTTTATTAAAGCTTTAAATAACAAATCAAAGATGCGCAAGCCTATGATACGTGATAAGCCCGTAGGATTAATAAACTCGCATGTTTAAATCCTAGAAACTAAAATTTTAATTTTCCGCTGTGCTTAGTCGGGCTACATGTATATTTCCCAACAGATACTTGGTAGCTATCGGGAGTTCAACTCCCGGGAAATATCAGCCACAAACAGTGTTAAAACATTCGTGGGGTCCATAAAAAAATATATATTTTATTGAGTTAATACATTTTATGTAGTAGATAGGCTCCGGGAATTGGACTCCCAGAGCCACCAAGTATCATCCCAACTTGCTCCTCTATTTATAGGAACAAAACAAGCCTCTCTGTTGCAAATGTTGTAGCCAAATGTAAAAATAGCGGTCTAGATTATATCACGTCATCATAATATAAATTGTGTTGACATGGCATAATATAAATGTGTTGGTACACACTTTAGAGTATGAAGTACCTTTCTTTGGAGTTTTCCTAGGGAGTATTAATTATTTAATGGGTAAATTACGCCCAACCCCATGTGATCGACCTTATTATCCCTCCACCCCCTTGTGATAAAAAAAATTAACTAAAAATCCCCTTGTAATTTTTAAAATTTGTTTACTGCCTCTCTCTTATATTTTTACTTACAAAATTTTATATAAAGACTAAAATACCCTTGTCCTTTTAAAATATTTGCACAATCTTATTTTTCTTTTATTTTTATTTTTTATTTTTTATTTTTTTCCATTTTCATCATCTTCCCCAAAATTAAAACCCTAAATCCTAATACACAATTTTTCAATAATTTCAACCCTAACACATAACACCATAGCCACCATCTTCTCACCTCAACCATAATTGCCGTAGCTCGCCGCAACCACCACACCCCGTCCATTCCGCCACCGCCGCCACCCACCCTAATTCATCCTTTTTTAGTGGTCATTTATAGCAAAAGAAAATAGGCTTTTCCTTTTCTGCTCCACTCCGTCGCCCATGAACATCATCAATTGTTGACTAATCCACAAACTAGTTATCTGAATTTCCACAAACTAGTTATCTGAATTGAGTTAAATTCAATTTACACCCCTGTGATAGTCCTAATTATTCAAAAAACCCCTTGTGATACAAAAATACACATAACACCCTCCTATGAAAAAAATAAAGGTATACACCGCCTCCCTCGACTAATTTTGCCTACAAATTTTAATGTGAAGACAAAAATACCCTTGTACTTTGAAAATATTTACATATAGTGTATCATTTTATTTTATAATTATTTTTAATTTAATTTTTTATTTTCTTTTTTCCCCTTCTTCTTCCCCAACCACCTTCTCCCCAAAAACCTCCACCTCCAACCTCATATACACCACCACCACCATCTGCAAATCACACCACCACCACCACCTTCACCTCAACTTGCAAACCACCAACACCACCATGCCACCTTCACCTCAGACATGCAAATCGCTACCACCACCTTCACCTCCTATGCACCACCATCACCACCTGCAATATTGTGCCGCCACCAACAACCCACCATGCTGTATAACTCCGATGTAGCTTTTTTAAGGGGGGGGGGGGGGGAAGAGGTTCACAGATTTATTGCAAAGGGGGTCTATCCTAGATCCCCTTTGCAATACAGATTTATTTCAGAGGGAGAGAAATCTCTCCCCCTTTTCAATAACGCCACCAACAACCCACCATGCTGTATAACTCCGATGTAGCTTTTTTAAAGAGGGAGGGGGAGGGGGGGGAAGAGGTTCACAGATTTATTGCAAAGGGGGTCTATCCTAGATCCCCTTTGCAATACAGATTTATTTCAGAGGGAGAGAAATCTCTCCCCCTTTTCAATAACGCCACCAACAACCCACCATGCTGTATAACTCCGATGTAGCTTTTTTAGGGAGGGGGGGGGGAAGAGGTTCACAGATTTATTGCAAAGGGGGTCTATCCTAGATCCCCTTTGCAATACAGATTTATTTCAGAGGGAGAGAAATCTCTCCCCCTTTTCAATAACGCCACCAACAACCCACCATGCTGTATAACTCCGATGTAGCTTTTTTAAAGAGGGGGGAGGGGGGAAGAGGTTCACAGATTTATTGCAAAGGGGGTCTATCCTAGATCCCCTTTGCAATACAGATTTATTTCAGAGGGAGAGGCATCTCTCCCCTTTGCAATAAATCTATAAAGAGATTTATTGCAAAGGGGGATCTCTCCCCCTATTCAAATAGGCGACGGAATGAGAGAAGAATGGTGGTTGTGCGCTGGCAGCATAGACGAAGGATAGGCTGATGAAAGTTGACGGAGGTATACTTACATATACATATATATTTACGCACTATATATTATATATGTTTTTAAATTTTTTTAAATTAAAGTTGAAAACTATATGTAAAATTAAATAAATAAATAAATAGGTATTTAATATGAACCTTCACATTTTTACCTTATCAGATCAATGGTCTTAGATTAAGGGTATATTAGTCTTTTAAAGGTGAAAAAATTATAACAATTCGCAAATAGGGTGAGTGACGAGCGTAGGAGGTAGATTGTTTCTTTATTTTTTTCCTAGGGGGGTGTTTTGTGAATTTTTTTATCACAGGATATTTTTTGAATAATTAGGTTTATTATCACATGGGGATAAATGAGATTTTACTCTATCTGAATTTGATACCACTTCTGTTTTGTTACTAAACGTTTTGTGAACAATTAATTTATATGTATCGGAAACCTATGAAACAAAGCTTCTGCAAATATCCTTATGAAACAAATCAGGCTACACCACTCCACTTCGGCACTCCGCCACCGTCCAAGCTCGCCGCCACCACTGCTACACTCCACCATCGTTCGATTTCCACATTTTCAACCCCCACAAAATGCCGATTTGCAGAGCAGGCGGTGTGGGGATGCAATCACAGGTTTGGGGGGCTAAAATGGTTGGGCTTCGGTGGCGGTTTTGGGACTGAAATGGTGGGTTTTGGATGGTGGTTTGAAGGCTGAAATTATGGAGATGGTGGTGGTTTTGGGGCTGAAATGCTGAAGATAGTGGTGGGTTTGTGCGATGGTATGGTGATGAAGTGGCTGCGAAGTACGGATCGGTGTCACGGCGGCGACGGTTGCGGTGGCGGAGGAACGGTGGTGGTGGAGTGTTTTGTATTTGCAGAATTATACACACACATATATATATATATATATATATATATATAAAATGTTAATATATATTTTTAAACATCTTTGATAATTTCAAAATATTAAAAATAGTAAAAAAAATGTACATTTATATAAAAATTAAGTTATTTAATATGAACCGTTGATTTTAGTAGATCAGATCCGACGATTGTATGATTAGGGGCAAGTCAGTCTTTAATTGACATAAATCGGATAACTAATCTCATGACAGACGAGTGAAGCGCGTAGGGAGTTAAATTGCTTATTTAATTAATTCACAAGGGGTAACTTGACAATTTTTTTTCCATAGGGAGTGGAGTGATAACGAGATCGACCACAGAGTGTAATTTACCCATTATTTATTTATTAAGTATGATAAATAAGAGTGAAACTAATTTATTAAAAAGAAATCATTGTTTTTATAGAAAAGAATGTATATAAATTCTTTATATCATCTGGTCTTAGTTAGACTAATTAAATTAGTTACCCTATATCGTCAAGTGTAAATAAAAACTCAAGAGTTTTAATATTTTACTGTTTCCCAATTATATTTAGGGGTGTAAGCGAGTTGGATCGAGTCGAATTGAACAAAATGTTGTTCAAGCTTATTTGAATTACTATCGAGTTTCAAAATTTAAGCTTTAGCTTGGTTTAATTGGTAATCGGCCCGAGTTCAATCTAGCCTTAATTAAACTGAGCACGAATAGACCTTCAAACTTGTCAATACACAAATTGATGTTTAAGCCTGGTTAGATAAATTAACGAACTGAGATCAAATGAATTTTTACCAAATGATCTCGAATCGAGTAGAGAACAATTTGATTTGTTTTTTTTTAGTCCTATTTATTTCGAAAGAAGAAAAGATGGGTAAAGAGAGGTCAAAACTCAAAACATCACCCCAATATCAACGAATAATCATCCATCAACACATCAACTGTAACAATCATCAATGAAGTGGCAAAATGAAACTGAAACACTGAGTGAAAATTCAAAGATAATTCAATCAAACCCTGCATTATATATCTCCATCCCTCACAGTTCACAATCAAAAATAAATTGGTTGAATAATTAATTGATCATCAAATATAACTCATAATTCAAAAATTAAATAATTCTTTACTTCATCAATTTTAGAATGGAGCGACCCCAAATAGCCATACTTGGAGCAGGCATATTTGTCAGAACAGAATATATTCCAAGATTGGCTGAGATTTCTCATCTTTTCACTCTTAAAGCCATTTGGAGTCGATCTGAGGTACAAACATCCTCCCATCTTTTTTTTTTTTTTTGAATTATTATTTAAATGTGAAAAATAATTAGTGGGTTTTCACTCAAATTTCTGGGTTCTTATCTTTGATAAACATTTAAGGTGGGTGCGTGGAAATGCTTTGTGGCATGTTCTGGGTTATTGAAAAATTGTTTTTTTAAGGATACGGGTAGACAATGTTTATCCTTAGTCTGTTGCAATTTTAGTCACGTTTACAAATTCGCAAAATTAGTCTTATAGGATGCAACATTTCGCAATTTTGGTCTCATCTGTTCGAATTTCGCGTGTGCTAGTTAAATTTAATGTTGCAAGGGGTGACCAAACTAAAGGATTCCGTCCAAGTTTTAACGATTGCGACTAAAAATGCAACAAATTGCATCATATGAGACTACTTGTGCAAGTTTATAGATGCAACAAATGCTTTTTGCCATGTTCTGGGTTATTGAAAGATTGATTTAAGGATAAGGGAAGATTGCAATATTGATCCCTTGGGAATTGGGATAGGGTATGGTGTATTTTTAGTGCCGTTTGCAAACTCGCAAAATTAGTCTTGTAGGAGACTTTTGCAATTTTGGTCTCATTCATTTGAATTTCGCATGTGAAATGCAAGCGTTGTTAAATTAGTCCCCTTTACAAATTTACAAAATGAGTCTTATAGGGTGCAGTGTTTTGCAATTTTGGTCCCATTCGTTTGAATTTCGCATGTGAAATGCACATGCCGTATAATTTACAACTGATCGATCATGTGCAAGACACATGATCAAACTAATGATTTCCGTCCGTTTTTTAACGATTGACCCAAACAATGCAACGAATTGCATTATATGGGACTACTAGTGCAAGTTTATAAACATTGTGACTAAAAATTGCAAGAAGACCTATCGTATGAGGCTATTAATTGCAATGTTCTTGTAATTTCTGAAAATTTTGAACATTGGTTGTGATTGATTGTGCTAGAAATTTGAAATTGGGAATTTGTTTATAGGAATCAGCCAGAGGTGTAGTGGAAATTGCTAAAAAGTTCTTTCCAGAAGTTGAATGCAAATGGGGCAATGAAGGTCTTGATGAGATCATTAAGGATGATTCAATAATTGCTGTGCTTGTGGCTCTTGCTGCTCAATTTCAGGCATTTCTAAACTCCTCTTACTCTGTTTTTTTTCTGTTTGTGCTTTTGCTCTTCTTATGCGAGATAACAAATGGATATTGCTCTTTAACTTGTTATCTGGACTTATTATTGATGAGAGATAATAACATTTTAAGTAGCTTCTTCATCAATTGCATATTCTTGATATAATACATAATTGCATACTGGTCCCCTCGTATTTGCACAAAGGACCCTATAACATATCAATATGCACAACAACTACAAGATTCAGGTTTTATAACGGGTCAGGCCTATCCTGTCTGACGATCCGGCCCGACCCGACCCATTTATCTATCGTCCAACCATAGATCAGGTCCACGTGGCACGTACAAACCACGTATAGGTCATTGATCTGTATTCCTGAGCGAGCATTGTATTCTCGCTTGATATCTCAGCTCTCAAAGTACTTTGCTTATAAATATTGGGCTATCAGCAGTGTCGGTATATATGACCCTTCTAACTCTATATTCACCTTATTGAGCAGCGTTAGATATGATCCTTAAGCAAGCACGTACGCAGCTTGGTAGTTATTAGTTAACCAAGTGCAGTCCCGAAACATTATTATTAACTGGTTTGTTTGTTAACAAAACAAGATTGAGTTGGATCGTTTATCAATAAAACGACCTTAATCAACTACACGTCGTTAATGTCATGCTAAAAGACGTGATACTACTTGGTTCGACTGTACACTGAAGCCAAATTAATTATGCCCAAGGGTTGTCTTATTTCTACTTTCTACCAGGTATGTGGTGGTCATTCTTAGGAGCTCCTTAGGATTCGGGAACTCCGAATCCTGGTACAATCACAACTATCCATGTAATAGGACCCACCTATAGTCTTATGGATGATTGTGATTATACGGGAATTGGGTCCCGAGACCCCCTTATTCTTTTGTTGTGGAGGTTACAAGACTACAATGATCTAAATGTGGTAGATATTTACTTATGTGTTTCTACATTATCATTCGCACAAGTCAACTATTTCTTTTAGGTGGATTTGTCGTTGAGGCTGTTGAAGGGTGGAAAGCATGTTCTTCAAGGTAATTGAACGTATCAGTGTGAATTAAAAAAAGAAGACATTCTTTCAATATAACTGAATCTGAAATAGAAACTTTCACGTGAGTGACGGGAAACTGACACTCATCTTCTGTCGAATTGACGTATTTGTGAATTCTAATAATAATTTGAAGTTCTTGTTGTTCACATGTGACAAATAAATAATTCCTTTGTTTTTTGCACGTGTACGCGTTGCTTGGATTATGAAGAGAAACCAGCAGCAGCTTGTAAGTATAATCAGATTATACTTATGTGTATTTCTGAACTTTTATGCAAGAGATTAATAACTTTTTATATTTCCTGCATTAGAAAAATGTCATTAAGAAGATTCCAGTAATAAGTTGCAAAAGTGCATAAAATACGACCTTAAAATCGTTTTATATTTACTTGCCCGTCTAATTTATGCAGCCATTAGTGAGGTGGAAACTGCATTGTCATGCTACAATTCTCTTAACACCACCTTGCCTTATCAACCTATTTGGGCAGTTGCTGAGAATTACCGTTTTGAACGTGCTTTCGTGGAGGTAAAAATTACTTCTGCTTTTGGCTTATTACTTTACTTTATTTCTATGATGGCCCGTTATAAAGATTATTGTCCATTCACAGGGCACAAAGCTCATGGCTGATATTGGAAATATGGTTAATTTTCAAATCATTGTGGAAACTCCAATGAATAGTTCAAATCCATACTTCTCAAGCTCTTGGAGACACAATTTTACAGTGAGTACTGTTTCTATGAAATTTGATTACTTGTTCGTTTTTCAGAAAAATGAAACGAGATTTAGTGAATTAATTGCATACTGAATGTGCAGTGATTATTTGTGATTTACCATTTTTTCCTAGATTATATTAATTGAACTTGTGGTGAAAGTGAAACTTCTCTGTTTTGGTAGGGGGGTTACATTTTAGATGCGGCAGTACATTATGTTGCAGCATTGAGGATGGTGAGCTAGTCTTTTTCTTGAAATTCAATATATTTATGTGTGTCTGTTTGTGTGTGTGTGTGTGTATATATATGTATTATATTATATTATATTATATATATGAAAAAATTGCAATATTGGTCCCATAAGATAAGACATGTTGCAATTGTAGTCTCATTGTTTACAAACTTGCAAAAGTAGTCCTTGATGCATTGTTTTTGGTCTCATCCGTTATGTTTATCACTAATCACGTGTGAGACACGTTACCAAACTAACAGTTTGCATCCATTTTCTAATGGTTTGAACTAAAAATACCAAAAAAATAAAATGCATGCTATTGGATTAATTTAGCAAGATTGTAAATATTGAGTCTAAAATTACAACGGGCCTTATTTTACAGGACTAAAGTTGCAATTTTCCTGATATATATTATGTCTTGGAATTTCCCAATTTCCATAGGGTCTTAATGCTTTATTTGTATATACAAAGTAATTAAAAGAAAAAAGGTAGCAGAAAACAAAAAACGGAGCAAGTTAACATCCATCGACCCAAGAAATTAGTAATAACAAATAAATCTGTAAAATTTACAGGAAGCCTCCAATATTGAGATTAGTGATATTTTGGTGCTTTTGACACAAAACAGCTTGCAGGATGTGAGGTAACTTCAGTCTCAGCCCTGACTTCTCATGTAGATACAACTTTGCCTCCCCCAGATTGCATGTCTTCTGTAATGTGAGTTCCCAAATCATAATCTTGTTCTTTAAGTTGTTCTTTGTTATAAGTTGAACTTAAAAGAAGCTCTTTTTTCTACTTTTCTTGCCCACATTAAGTCAACTGGAGAATGGGTGTTCTGGAGTCTTAGTAACAGTCATATCAGCGAAAACACTAAAGGTATGAAGTAAAATGCCTCTTTTATACGTTCTAATGTGTTTTTTATGTAAAAGGCGGCATTTCTAATGTTTTGTCCTAGTAGTTATGCTGGAGAGTCGTGGGCTTAAAGGGAACCTTGCAAATCGATATACAAAAAAATGAAGATGAATTTGGATACTCGGTAACCCTTTTTAATGCTGACGGGCAAACCAAGAGTTCGAACTACCCCTTCAGTGGGGTGACTGAAGAGCTTAAGACGTTCTTCAATGATGTTTCGCGGGCTGCTCTGAAGGTTAGTGCAGATTTAGATGCTAAGGCTATGTATGGTTATATTTTTAGTGTGTTTTTAGAAAATTCTTCGGGAAATGTGTATGCGGGCGTTCGTGTGAAAATGATGTGATGTTGATTGTACTTTGTTATGAACATGTAAACATACATAGCGTTGTAGTTTGGTTCTTGTAGTTTGTATTGTTGATACTTATACTCCACTTTTTCGGCTTTTTCTTGCAGAAAGACGAGAACTTTAAAGCCGAGCTTCGCATTTCTTTTCTAGAAGGCGCCCGGGATTTAGCGGTCATAGATGCAATGCTTGAATCTGGGAAGAAGCAAGGAGCTCCCATCCAAGTGAAGAAGTTTTAGCTTCAAGTTACCAGTGTAGCTTGTTGCATGGGTGAGAACTCACAACTATGTACCATTTCTTGTTTAGTGGATACAAAATAAATGGGACGAAAACAATACGACATTTGTGTGTAATTTATTCGATAAAGTGAAAAGAATCGTCCCGGGTTTAATGGTCATTTTGTAAGAAATAAGTATGTTGATGAATGTAATATGATGGTGCTAAACTGCTAATACTGGGCAAGGAATGTGTGTTGGATAATGAAGTAGGCATCCATAGATGACAAATTAGCATGCACATGTACCTTGCTAGGTATAGTGCCCATGGCCCATGTGGTGACTCATTGATAGTCGGGAGGATTACTCTTTGTGTTTATCTATTTTACACACTAAGGTGTACTGTGTGTGGATTTCACACACACTTGTGTAAAAGAGACAGACATACAAGTACGTCTTGAAGTAAAACTCCTACACCATAAAATATCTCATGGTTTTAAGATAATCGTAATCATTAATTTTGCAGTGTCTATGTGGGCCCATTACTAGTTGGGCTCTACATTGATTATATCAATAGTTGTGGACTTTTTTATTATACATTCTCTTTAGCGATAATTACACTCACACTCATGTTAAAGATTTCTTACAATTGCACCCCTGTGTGTGTAACAATTCTTACAATTGCATTCCTTATAAACCTTACAAATAGATCCCATGAGGGGTTGTGTTTGTAATTATCAATTAGTGAGGGGAGATTTGTGTAATTAACCCATCATTGAGGGGTGTAAGTGTAATTATCCCTTCTCTTAAACGTTGTTTATGATGATTTCGGCCATACTTTGACCAGTGTAGGTGCGTCTTAGTATCTCTCTATCAAAGTAAAAAGTCTACAATGAAATAAAAATATTGCTTACCTAGTAACTGAAAAATTATAGGAGCTTATGTCAATGATGAAAAAACTGAATCATAGGCAAAGGATGATACAAAATTTTATACATTAGAACTCTCGTGCGACAGAAATTATAACTCTCAAGTGATAAATAATGCGTTAAATACTACCTAAAAATGATAAAAGCATAAGAGATATACTATTGTTGACTTTAGATTCGTTATTGGAACTTCACCTTGTCGAAAAAGATGATGATGAGAAAGGTCGTAAAAAATATCAAAATCCTAAGAAGATGTAGAGTTGAAAGTCGAATCAAGCGAAAGAAAGAGGGGAGAGAGGCATGCAAGGAAGAGGCTTTGGGGAGAAGAGGCAGTTGGGAGAAATTTATGAGGTTTTTTTAAGGTTGTGTTTGGATTGATGAATTTGGATACAAGACATAAACGAATTACTTCATATATAGAAAATTCTAATCATAACATAATTAGCCACAACCAAGAACATATGGAGAACAATCATACAACCGAGTTTCCTTTAATCATACCTATGGAAAAATACTCCAAGCCGCCTTTCTCCTTTTCTTCAACTCTCGAACCCTAATTTTTTTTCTGCTGATGATGGTTTGGTGAGACGGTTGCCTCCATCACCACTATTGTCAACACCATCATCGCGCCGGCTGAGTTGAAGCACCCTCCTTCAAATTATGTATCCCAATTTCAGATCTTACGAGACATGGATAGATTTAATGAGATAGAGGTGAATTTGACGAGATGAAGACGGACAATAAACAAAGTTTTAGGTAGTATTTTATATTTATATTTAGTTTTTATTTTCTCTCTCGAATGAGAGTTCGATTTCTCTCTTGAATTAGAGATTTTTTCTCTTGAATAAGAGTGTGGTCTTAAACACAAGAGTTTTCTTGTGTTTGTTTGTAAGTTTTTAAGATTTGTTATTTTCAAGAAATTTAATAGCTGGTGTTTCAAATGTTCTTATTACATCGTTGGAGTCGGTATGAATTGTATTATTTCAGATATAAAAGATCGATTTTTCATTAAAAAAGTTTCCTTTAATCATTATCCTCTCCCAATAAAATATGATCATTTAGGTGATTCTCAGCCAACCATGAGCATTAATTATTTTCGTGACATTCTATTTATTTGTGCATGATTCAACACAAGGACTCCATAGACAAGATATCACGAAATTGAGTAGCCAAGAACAACCTTTTCGTTTTTTTTAGATTAAAACAACTCTTTTTATAACTCATCTTAAATTAACTTTATAACTTGTTCAGAATTAGCAGAACCTCAAAATAATTAAAACAATAAAATAGGAAGAAAAAACAAAATTGGGCACCATAAGAGACAAAACTAGTAATAAGTGTATTGGTTTGCTTAGAGGGAACTATTCACGATACCCCCATCCCACATTCATTGAATCTAGACATTTTACAAACCTTTTCCTTAGGGCAATTTCGTCCAATAATTTTAACCTGAAAAACAAGCCAAGCTACTCGATACTTGACTTGAACTCGATAAAAGCTCGTTTGAGCTCGGTTCGTCAACGTATCAAATCAAGTTTGAACAACATTTTGTGTTTGAAAAATTTTGAAGCTCTGCTCGATTAGTTAAAATTGGTAAAAACATGTATAAAAAAGTCAAGCTACTAGAGCTCGACTCGTGTTTGGCTCGATTAAAGCTTGTTTGAGTTTGGTTCGATTAACAATCAAACAAGCTCAAACACAAATTTTGAAGCTTAATTGAAATTCAGACAAACTTGAACAATAACTCGTTCGACTCGATTCGATTCATTTATACCCTACTTTTAACATCCTAGGGTGTGGGATGAAATATGAAATGATTTATTAGTAGGAAGCAGGAACAATCGAGTGACCCATGATTAAAAACTATGAGTGCAAGTTTGTCGGGTCAGAATATCCCCCTTTGCCTAATTTTTTTTTAAAAAAACAAATTATAAAGAACAATAGAATCATCTAACAACTCGAGGGTGTATTTGGACGGAGAGATTTGAAAGTTATGAATTTTAAATTCATTAATAAATTTATTGAGTTTCGTTTGCAAGATTTTAAATTGTAATGAATTTCAAATTCATTGGTGCTCACTTTGAATTATTTCTCAGTCACTGTGCTGATTCCAAATCCACTGTTCAAATTCAAATAATTCAACCCAAACACAATCTAAGGTAACCGATTAGGGAATAATTGCTAGTAAAATTTGTTTGTTCCCTATAATTAGTGCGGGAGCTTGGTCAGGTTTATACTAGAGGCGATCCTAAATTATGGAAGGAATGCAATGAAAATATTTGTTTTTTAATGGAACGGTTACATCATTACGTCAAATATCGAATCAACAATCGTAATCAGTATTTTCCTATTACAAACTAGTAACAATGAGCTACAAACTAGAAACAAAGAACTACTATATAAATAGAGGAATAACCAACACATTTGGTGAGATTGAACTCATAACCTCTAATTCATGGGGCCTCAATCTTACCACTAGACTAAGACATCACACACAAAGGAATGCAATGAAAAATTACGTACTCAACGAGGGTGATTGTGATATCACAAATCGATTGTGCAATAGAATACGAAATGAATTCATAAATTATTACTAGGAACAATGAACTACTCCTAAAATGGAGACAATGGGAGAGAAGTTGCTAGCAAAGACCAATATGTGGATATTTAGCTTGCGAACCCCTCCCAGTCCCAGTAAGCTTGTCTTGTGCATGACAAATAGTCATATCCATTGAGCAAATCTAAATATTCTTCCTACTTCCTAGTTCAAAAAATCAAATAGGAGTGTTGACAGAGTTCAAGTCGACTCGAAATTCATATGCTTAACTTGATAGTTTTCAAATTGAGCCCGAATAGAAGGTCAAAGCTTGAATTTAAATTCAAGCAGAACATGGGCAAGAGTAGACTAACTTGTTATGGCTCGTGCTCAGTAAACATATATAAATATATATCATATATGAAAAGCAAATATGAAATTAATATATAAATAATTCCCAATTGCATGAAGAATAACAAGATTTAAAATTTGGAATAAGAATTCGTAAAGTCAATATCTTTTAATTCTAAAAATTTCCTTGATACAAAACACTATCTTCTATAAAAAAATTTAAAAAGTGAAATGCTCTAGAATATTCCCTAACTATAGTCCTAAAGGGTAGCTAAATTTTGTGTTTAAGAGGTTGTGTTTCTCATATTTCTAAACATAACTCAAAAGCAAATTTCTTGTAAATGTATAAATTCTTATTTATTTATTTTTTTGGTTACATGGGAAGTAAAACAAGACTAAATTCTTATTTGCAGTTCTAGATGCAATGCAAATGGATTTCAAAGCTAACAAGTGACGATGCGTTATAATTTCTTTTATTATTGTAGACAAAATTGGTGTTTTGACTTTGTGAATCTAAATTTTATGAAGTCATTAGAGCATGGATTATGTGAATTTTAAATGCTTTTGAGACTGCTATTTTCCTTTTTCAATTTATATATTAGATTTGCTTGATTACTTACAGATTTGAGAATAAATTTGTGCCGGTTCGGGCTCGGCTTGAAGTTCGTATTAATTTTCAAATCGAGAGCGAGCATGTGAAAGAAAGCTCGTACACATTTAAACCTCAGCAACAAAAGCTCGAATAATATCAAATCGAGCGAGAGTAGGGGTGTAAACGAGCCACATCGAACCGAACAAAATATTGTTCAAACTTGTTTGAAATACAATCGAGGTTCAAAGTTTGTGTTTGAGCTTGTTTGATTATTAATCGAGTCGAGCTCAAACGAGCTTTAATCGAGCCGAACACGAGTTGAGCTCGAGTAGTTTGATTTTTTGTACATGTTTTTATTATTATTTACTAATCGAGTCGAGCTCGAACCAAACTTCAAAACTTATCAAATACAAAAAGTTGTTCAAATTTGGTTTGATAAGTTAATGAACCGAGCTCAAATGAGTTTTTAGCAATAGAGCTCGCGTCCTAAGCGTGAGCTTGAGCAGACCCAATTTGCTCGGCTTGATTGACGAGCGTAAACTCAAGTATAAAGTCTTTTATAGAATTTAAAGTACACCAAAAGTATCAAAAGTAGTGCGATCTTTTTGAAAAGGGAAATAATGGCATATTATTGATCTTGTTGTAATTATCAAAAGGATACACATAATATTCCCACATTTTTTATGTGAAGAATATAGAGAATTAATGTACAAGGATATTATCCATAATTATTTCTTTTTTGGACCCGAATACTTATTTTGTCTATTAAAAAAAGAGTATAGCAAAATGGATAGGATCATGCTCCTAAACCTAATTATTAAAATTTTTTGAATGAATAAGTTATATATGTCATTAATATCAAATAATAATTTATAATCAACTGATAAGTATTACAAACACTAATAAGTAATAACTATTGTTAAAGTAAAAAAAGACCCACATGATGTCGGTGATGATAGAACCCAAAACCTTTAATATTTTAAGGTTTTAACTTCACCAGTAGAGCTAAGCTTATCGGCATCTAGTCTAATTGGAGTACTTTCAAATGAAATCATGTACTTATGAATTGTGAGCACTTTTACTCTTCAATTATTAAAAAAAAAAAAACAAGTACTATTTGGGTATTTGGGATCCCAACAAGGTTATTTTTATTTTTGAAAGAGTAAAATCTTGGTACGAGCACAATAGTTCATGTACGATATAATCAAATACGATTGTACTATGATGAGATTGTGAAGTTTTGATGTATATTTTAATTACAAATAGATAGATATGTCTATCGTAATTTGAATATCAAAATATCAATAAGATTTCTAGTACGACCAAAGAGTAAGCATTATTCGCCAAATCATGTAAATCTGACTTGTTTGTATTTGATTTTATTTGCAACATTGTTATATGGTTTGATCCATTCTCAGAATCCAAAAAACTCCTAACAATGACCATGTATATTATTTCAACATAACTTTTGTCACAACAAATTAAATAAAAGTACATTTCACTATTTTAAAATTTAATTATTTAAGAGAATCAACTTTAAACAAGCTTTATTAAAATATTTTATACTATCCAAAATTGAACTATTAAATCTTTTTATCCAATGAGCTTTTATGCCTTAGTAGATCATTTAAATAAATTAATTGCTATATATTAATAACTGAGCATAAACCACACCACTTTTTGCTTAATTAATTTATAATATAGATCCACTAAATCAATCTAAAAAGTAAAAATGACTTTTACAAAGCTATCAATTTTTAATTTTAAAATTGTGAGGGGCCAAAATGAGGAAAATGAAAAGTTAAATGCACAACTTGCGAAGCACAGGATTCCACCCTCTCTATTGTGAATCTTTTCCAGCCGCCTATTCATCTCTCGAATCGGCGTTTTTGACCATACGCACGGGCGAGCTAACTTCTCTCCTTTTATTTTCCTGCAGTTTTGACCTTTTTGAACTAAAATCGTGATTATCAGTTTCCAGTTTCCACACAATAAAATTAGTCGCATCAAATCTTGGCAAAGTAGTAGGCGGCGACAAAGCGAAGACACCTACTTGAAGGGGCTTTTCTTTGAGCGAGTCGGTCGGAAAAATTAGACTTTTCCGTCTAAGTTTAAAAATTAGTCACGTAAAGTTACCACCCCGAGAAATTAGGCGCATGATCGGATGAACGTCTCTTTTTAATTTCTCGTTTTTCATAGATAAAATAAGAGAAATTATTTTTAAGAAAATAGAAATATGAAAGAGGAAGTGTGTTTGAATGAATTTTTTTTATAGAAATAAGTATAATGATTAAGTATAATGTGATATGTTTTTTTTTGTAAGAATTTGTTTTTTGTTTTGAGAAATTGGTACGAATGAGTTTTATTTTTATAAGAATATTTAACATATTTAAGATAAACTCATCGATTAAGGCATAAAAAATTATACAAAATAGATCTTATTTCGTAGCCTACATCATTTCAAATAAAATGATGTAATTATTTTGATGATTATGTTAAAACATTGGAGGATAAAGTATTTTTAATTATTGGGTTAACTGTCTAATCATAATAGTAAAAATTTTGACTTTTTAAATTTTTTTTGAAAGAAATGCCAAATAATCTATTTTTTAAAGAAATTTGAATTTTTTTTTTGAAAAATTATGTGTAGTAACGATATTTTTGAAAGATATTAGACAAATAAATTTTTGATAAAAAAAAAAATAGTTTTCCATCCAATCGGGGCTGATTTTGACGTCTAAGTTTTAAAAATTAGTCAGTAAAGTTACCTCGATTATAGTTTTATTCATACTTTAGGGAATTGGATAAAAAAAAAGGAGAATTCCACCCTCACTCTCCCTCTCCTCTCTCTCTCTCTCTCTAGCGGGCCAGCGGCCGTACACACAGTCAGCCACAGATATATATATATATATATATATATATATTTTACATTTACACCAATGCCAACACAAATACATTTCTGATTTCCCTTAATTTTTAATTATTTTCTTTGTTTTTTTTTTTCCGATTTCATGTATTTTCTACCCCTTTTCGTGTGATAAATCCTGTAAAATCTCGATAGGGTTTTGGGGCGGACATAGAGATCAATTCTGATATGGCTGTCATGGAAGATATTGGAGTTGATATCAGGTCTGATTGATTTCTTTTATGGCACAAAAATCACAAATTTTTATTTGTAATTATCGTCTTTATTGAATTTTATTTCGTTTTTTGGTCGACAATTCTGTGTGTTGTGGGGGAAAAAAATTGAATTTTAATAGATTTCGAGTGGTGTAGTTTTTATGTAATTACTCTAGACCTAGCCTCATTTAAGAGATGTACGATATAAAGGTCATATATTGGTACGAGAGATTGTCAATTTATTGATTGCCTCATTGAATTTCAGGAATATTTAAATTAATTAGGTTTTGCTTGGAAATTCATGATGAAATGAAATATGTTGCATTTAATTAGTAGGATCGATGCATTACATATAGTGTATGTATTTGTATTTTAACTGAAGATTGGTTGGTTTTTGATTGAATTAATTGTGGGCGAGAAGTTTTTTTTATATTGTTGTTATTGCTCCTGATTAATCATTGGCAAAATTTGTGTGGGATTCATTAATGTGAAATTGGTAATGATAAATTATGCAACAGTTCGGATATCGAAGTTGATGACATAAGAGGTGATGATAATATAGAGGAGGAGAAAGATGTTAGTGATGAGGAAATCGAAGCAGAAGAATTGGAGAAACGGATGTGGAAGGACCGTGTTAAGCTCAAACGGATCAAAGAAAAGCAGAAGCTTGCAATACAGTTATCTGCAGAGAAGCAGAAAGCTAAATCCACCTCTGATCAGGCGCGTCGAAAAAAGATGGCCCGAGCACAAGATGGCATTTTAAAGTACATGTTAAAGCTCATGGAAGTCTGCAAGGCTCGTGGATTCGTGTACGGTATCATTCCCGAGAAGGGTAAGCCGGTTAGCGGTGCATCAGATAATATAAGAGCTTGGTGGAAAGAAAAGGTGAAATTTGACAAAAATGGCCCTGCGGCTATCAATAAGTACGAAGCGGAATGCCTCTCAAGGGCGGAGGGGATCGGTAATTGTAACGGTAATTCACAAAGTGTTCTTCAAGACTTGCAAGATGCGACTTTGGGGTCACTTTTGTCTTCATTGATGCAACATTGTGATCCACCTCAGAGGAAATATCCACTTGAAAAGGGTATTCCTCCACCGTGGTGGCCCACGGGGGACGAGGATTGGTGGATGAGATTAGGTTTACAAAAGGGTCAGCCTCCTCCATATAAGAAGCCTCATGATTTAAAAAAAATGTGGAAAGTTGGAGTGTTAAGTGGTGTTATAAAGCATATGTCGCCTGATATTGCAAAAATTAGGAGACTAGTTAGGCAGTCGAAGTGTTTGCAAGATAAGATGACTGCTAAAGAAAGCTCAATATGGTTAGGTGTGTTGAGCAGGGAGGAAGCTTTGATTAGGCAACCGAGCAGTGATAATGGTTCTTCGAGTATTAGTGAGGCGCCTTCAAAAGGTCGTGGAAATAAGAAGAAACCTTCTGTTGAGAGCGATAGTGATTATGATGTTGATAGGGTTGATAATGGTTTGGGATCTGTTTCATCTGCAGATAATAGGAAAAATGAATCTGCAGATGTAGTGCCTTTTGAGCCTCAACCAATCAAACACAAAGAAAAGAAAAGAAAACGCCAAAAGTTGAGTCTGGGTAAAGAATTACCAGTACCATCTCTGAATGAACATCCATCTGATGATCCAGAAGATATGGTGATGAATGTAAATCAAAACGACCTACAATTTGGTGGGTACTTGATGAATGAGGGTCATCCACAAAATGATGGAATAACGACAATGGGGCCACAGGAGAATAATGGTGAAGGCCAACCCGGTTTATTAAAATCTAATTTTAATGCTTCTGGCTCCTTCTCTTCGAATGCTGTCCTGATTAGGAGTGTATCTGCAGATAATGAACCCTTAAATTATGCAGTAGCTCAAAGTGCTCACCTGGCTCCATATGGTTCCCATGTGATTCAATCGCCACAAGATTCTCAGTTGAATAATAGGCCTCTAATTTCTAATTTGCATGAAAAGAATCAAATTTCGGGTTTGCATAACGGTCCCCACATTTCTGCGTGGCAACCTAGACCTCAAGATTCAACTCTTCCTCAGATATCTCAAAATTTGCATAATGGACCCGATTATCACTTATATAATCCAGCAATTCAAATTGGTTCGATTCATCAAGGACAGAAGTCTGAGGCAGCATTCAATGAGATGCAGTATATACCCGAAGGTTCTGGATCCCATTTACCAGTTGTACCTGGTAATGGAAACGATATAGCTACAGGAGATCATTTCCCAAATCAACTTGCGAAAGATGTATTTCAGCACGAGGCAGATAGGCCTTTGGACACGCAGTTTCCATCGCCTCTCAATAGCTTGTCACCTGATTTAGGTCCGTTTAGTCTTCCATTTGATGGGACGAGTTCGTTTTTCACTGGTGACTTCGACTTTGTTATTGATGATAAACCGGCTGATGACAATGACAATTTTGCTCATTGGATGGAGTACTTTGCATCGTAAGGTGATGTGGGCCCCGGTTCAGGTTCGTTGGCGAGTTATCTATCTCATAAGATGAAATTATATTCCTCTAGTAATTTTATCGCGATACCGTTATTATTGGGGATAGGAAAAGTTATCTAACCAAGGCAGATGAGTCTTTTCCTTTGCCAGTTTGCTGCTTTGTTCATCTTTCTGACTGCAAATTATGAACTTCTTGTTATTATCTTGTTTTTTTTCTTTCTTTTCTCTAGGCCATTCAGCTTTAAGCTTAATTAGCATTAATTATCATTCTTTGGGCTATGATTGGCCAGAACTTTTGTACTGTTGGATATCGCTGACTGTTACATGTATAATATGAAGTCATTTTTATTTTTTGGCCAATTGGTAATGTTTAAATATTGCCAGTTGACTTGAAATGGCCATGATTTAAATTTTTTTTTTAATTCAAGAAGGGGATACTCTAAATATCTAGCCCGTCAAACCCGGGTTGATAGTCATAATCCTGAGCCATAAAGACTCTATCTAGTTCCATAAAGGAGGGGACAAAAGAGGGGAGAGCCACAACTTGTGGCAGTCTGGTTTCGAACCCTAGACCTCTCACCAAGTGGGAGGTGGATACCACTAACAGGTCTTGAGTTGATTTAATTTCTTGTTGTTAGGCCACAAGAGAGCTTAAAAGCTTATAAACTTGGTAGCCTGTTTATTGCTGAATGAATTCACTGCAGAACTATTGAGATCATATTTTGTTGATGTTGCAATGTTTTAGTCAATACCTTTGACACTTTTTGATGAGCCTGAGCTGAGTTCTCTCTCTTCCTCTCTCTCTCTCTCTCTATATCTATATATATATATAAGGAAAATTACTGTATATATATCATATTATATACAGTAATTTAGTTTATATATCATATTAGTTTATAGGATAATTACTGTTAAATTTCATGCATTGAACCTAACCTTAGGTGCTTTCTAAGAGAGGCTAAGAATCAAATTATTTGGGTTTGTGGACAATTGACCTCATTACTGTTAATGGCACGTGATACAGAGGTTGCCTTTTTTTTTCTTTCTATTTTTATTTTATTGAGACACAATAAACTATTTTTTAGTATAATCACGATTATGAATGTGATGGAACTCTAATTCCATTGTCCTAGAAAGCGGAAAATTTGATGGAACTCTAATTCCATGTCATCTAAAAACTTGGTAGTTATTTTCATAAGACATTATTAGGACTGAGTAATATATTTAAGATCTCTTGAGTTACATAAAACGTGTGGGAAAATTTTACTTTTGGTCTTATAGGATTTTGTGCATTTCAGATTTAGTCCTATTGAAATTTCACTTGCACTTTTGGTCCCGGTCAAATTATAATCCATTCATTATTAATTTAGAAAGATATTAGTTAAAAGAGTATAAACTTTGTTGATGTGGAGGAGAGAGAGTCTGAGCGTGAAATTCTATGCTGGATCGAGACCATTGGTCTCGATCCAGTTTTTGGCCATAGGATCAACAATATTTGGGCCCCCCCCCCCTCGGTCCAGCATAGAATGGCTCAGTCTGAGCAGACCAAAAAACTTGCGTTGATAAAGAAGAGAGAGATTCACCAAGAAATTTTAATGAGGGACAAAATCTGGATCCTACCACTTTTAGAATAGTCGAGGTGGCATCTCCTAGGGCAGTTCTATGCCACACCGGTACCAAAGGTCCCGTTGTGGCATAGACCATTGAATCCCTCAAATAGGGGGGTTATTTACTAAAATACCCTCCATCCAATGGTCTATGCCACACCGGGACCATTGGTACCGGGTGTGACAGAATTTTCCCATCTACCAAATAGGAGTCGTAGCCCAAAATTTTTGGGATTGACCAAAAAAGGGTAAAATAGGGATTGTATGTGAATTTTCTCTGACATTAGGGAATGTGCTTTGGCATTATCACTAGCCTTTGAGCATATCTTGAGCAAAAACTCTATAAATACATGCAATCACTCTCTTCTCTAACTCATACTTCATCTTCTTCATGATTAAGCCATAAAATAAGGAAAAAAATGTCTCCACAAAAGGAAAATTTAGTTCTATTCCCATTCATGGGGCAAGGCCATATAATCCCTTTCTTATCACTAGCTCTCAAACTAGAGCAACAAAGAGGCTTCTCCATAACTTTTGTTAACAGTCCTCTCAACATCAAAAGACTCAGAAATAATCTCCCAAAATCCTCCAACATTAATCTAGTTGAAATCCCTTTTGACAGCGCCAAACACGGCCTTTCGCCAAACACCGAGACGCCGGAGGCTCTCCCTCCTCTGCTCTCCCTTATAGAATCCACCCCGGCCCTCAAACCTGCCTTCAGAACCCTTGTCGCCGAGCTCGTGGCCGGAGAGAAACCGCTTTGTGTTATATCAGACGTGTTTTTCTCTTGGTCTGTAGATGTTGCTCATGAATTTGGTATTTTTCATGCGATTTTCAACACCGGTGGAGGTTTTGGCATGGCAAGTTTGCATACGATGTGGCTGAATCTACCTCACTTGGAATCAAATTCAAACGCCACCGAGTTTTGGCTGCCTGGTTTTCCAGCAGGTTATAGGTTTAAACTTTAAAACTAAAAACCTGCCTAAACATTTACGGGCAGCCACAGAACCCTGGAAATTTGCGATTGAAATATCTCGAGACTGGAAAAAAACTGATGCAATGCTGTTTAACACTGTTGAAGAGATCGATCGCATTGGATTAACATATTTTCGAGAACAATTCTCAAATTGCTCAGTCGACATTGAATGTCGAAGCCCGCGGCACAGAAGAAGCCGAAGGTACAAACCAATGCATAGAATGGCTTAATTCGAAGCCAGAAAATTCAGTTCTTTACGTTGCGTTTGGCTCACAACACTCTCCTTCTGTAACAAAAATAATAGAATTAGCTAAAGCACTTGAATCCAGCGATGTGAATTTCATCTGGGTTTTTCGGCCGCAGTTAAGTTTTATTACAGACGATCATTTTACGAACGGAGACTATTTTCCAATGGGGTTTAAGGAGAGAATCAAGATGAGTAATAAGGGTTTATTGTTAAAAAAATGGGCACCCCCAGATGGAGATTTTATCTCATAAATCGATAGGCGTGTTCTTGAGTCACTGTGGGTGGAATTCGATAATCGAGGCTCTGAGCAATGGTGTGCCGATGATGTCATGGCCGATGGGGGCTGAGCAGCCTTTCAATGCAAAGTTGTTAGGAAAAGAACTGTGACTTTGCGTTGGGGTGGCTAATGGGGTTAGCTGCGAGGTGAAGTGCGAGGAAGTGGTGAAGAAGATTGAGTTGATGATGAAAGATGAACAAGGGGATGTGATGAGAGGGAAAGCGTGTAAGGTTAAGGAGATAATTGAAAACGCGAGTTTTGATGAGGAAGGGAATAAGGTGTCTTCAGCCAAAGCAATTGATGACTTTGTAACACGATTTTCCAAATGTGGAAGAAGCTAGGATCATTTTAATCATGGGAGAAATATTGAGTGCGTCGCACCTGAACTTGGATTAAAGTTTCGTTTCTGGCATGTATTTCGAGTTTATAAAACTTGGATATTTTATTTTTTTTGAAACTTTTTGCAAAGGTATCTGAAACGATACAAAAAAGTTGTAAAAATAAGAAAATAAGTTGAAAAATCATGAAATAACTAAAAATAGATTGCTTTTGTAATTTGGTGTGTATAAATTTTTTTGGCGAATCGTGTAAAAGAAATTTATAATATTATCAATATTGGAGTCTTTGTGTGACGTTTGATCACTATTACAATTAACTAATACGGTAATAGTTAGAGTTAACTATAATGAATATAGCACTTCAAAGAAGTAGACTATTCTATACTTATATTTAATTTATTGTATTGTAATAAATTATTATTAAGTTTGTAATAATGATATGAAACAAAAAATTCATCTACGAATATTTACAAATAAAAGTCTCGTTAGAATATTTGGAAATGTTAAGGTTGTGTTTGCTTTTGTTTTCAAGTCAATTTTGGCTAAAAACGTGTTTGATTCATTCTTTTTGGTCAAAATAGATGATTTTGGCCAAATAACTTGACAAACATTTTGATTGCCGTGCCTCCCCCCCACCCACACACGGTCCTACCCCTTTACTACTGCATTACATTTTCAAATTCTTGAAGTTTTTTCTGTTAGTGCTCTAAGGAATTACAAATTAATATGTTTACTATATCTTTTATCTTAAATCATGTTAATACTAATAATAATTATAAAAATAAATTAAATTAAATTAATTTATATATTACTTAATACCATTACTTATATATATATTGTCTGTATTACTTTGTATAAAGGAGGGCTTTAGAGATGGAAAGAGGCGGTCATTAATTTGTGTTGAGAATGTGACATAGAAGAGTTTAAGAGCGAGAAACTTTTGGGGTATAACATGTATGAGTATTAATTATATAAGTATGCTTATATATATAAGTACATATGTATACACGATCATATTCATATAATACACTCTCTTTTTGTACCAAATATATATATATATATATATATAAGTACCTTTATATATTAACAGAAAACTTTAATGTAATTATACAGGTAGCCAAATATACTCTTATATATATATGCATATATATATATAGCTATTTTTAATTACATCAACTACAATATATACACATTCATATATATTACAATCACTTAAAACTTATATTAGTATATATTTTGAACATTAACACATATTTTTCAGACAAAAACTTACATGATTTGACTGTTATATTAATTTTTGTCCCCTGTGAAAACATAATCAAATACAAAACCAAACACATTTTCATCAAAATACATATCTCCCAATAAATTTTGTCACCAAAAAGAGCCTCCAAAATAAAAACAAACACAGCCTAAAAGTTTCGATTGGAAACTAGCGAATATTTACAAATAAAAGTCTCATTAGAATATTTGGAAAGGTTAAAAGTTTCAACTTGAAATTAAAATGTTTAGCGAAAAATAAAGGAGAAAAGAAGTGTTTCGCAAGTCCATTCCAGTTACAAGAAGAAGCCTAGGATGCTAAATTATGGTCAGCAAAGTTAAATTTCCTATTCAAAAAAATAAGATTCCACTTTAATCATATGCTTTTCTATGGTAATTATGAATGGGATACTGTTAATACCCCTTCATAATTATGAATTCTTGTGACTAAAATTAAGTGGAATAAAGGTAGACGGATCACATGGTATAATATATATACATATATATTATGTCCTTTAATGTCAAGAGTCGTGTGTTTTTTTAACTTTAAAAAGATATATCTATCATTAAATAATGTATAATAATGTGTTTGTGTTTAATAATAATTTTTTGTACCCTAAAGTTGTTTCCTTATCTCTTTTATCACTATTTTTTTACCGAATAAGCTAAATATGCCCTTACCAATTTCAAGAGTCATGTGACTGTGCTCGCTTTAATGTCAAGAGACATTTTTGGTTTTACTCAGCAGACATTTTTTACTCAGCCGCCGTGTCCTTTAATGTCAAGAGTCGTGCTCACTTTAATGTCAAGAGACTTCGTGTACCTTTACCTTTAACTATATAATCACTATTTTACAAAGAATATAATTAAAGCTAAACCCAAACTGAACCCCCAAATCGCTATTCTAAGTCCCCAAACTGAACCCCCAAATCGCCAAAGCCCCAAATCTCAGTCTTCCCCAAAGCCACAAATTGCCAAAATCTTCAGCCTTCGCCGCCGGCATCTTTCGTGAGCAATACAACTGTGTTACAATCCGCGAGCGAGACAGAGGATAATTCATATAATAACCATGGAACGAGGTACAATTTCTAATAATGGACTTAGTTTCCTTTGTGAGGATATAATTTTTCATGTTATGGGAAGGCTATCAAGGGATGCATGCATTGTGGAGGCAGCCCGAATGGGTCTTTTATCAAAATATTTTCAACATTGTTGGTATTCCATCCCTACTCTTTTATTCGATATTAACCGTTTCGAACAAAGGGGTTATCATGGTTTAGATTTTATTCATTTTGTTAATCGCACTATACTTGAACATAATGAAAGTGTGGTTGAAACCTTGAGCTTTGAGTTACCAATGGGGGGTGAGGCATTGCATTGGATAAGGCAAGAGTGGGTGGCGTTTGGAATAGATCATTCTGTGCGTATACTGAAATTAGTCGGCCGGTTATCCACTTCACTCCCTAACGGCCTGTTTTTGTCACAAACTCTTGTTCAATTAAAATTATATCTACCAAACTATATTGTTAGGTGTGAAGATAGATATAATTTACGAAATCTAAAAAGACTCATATTGAAGCACATCGTGCTAAATGATAACACATTTTCTTCCCGCCTTGGAAAATGGTGTCCCGAGTTGAATGATTTGCAGTTATTCAATTGTGATTTTAGAGGACTAACAGAATTTGAGGAATATTTGCCTTCTGTAAAAATATTCAAAATGGCATTCAATCAGGCCCAAGGAAATGTGAATATAAAAGTACACTTCCCCAATGTAGATGTCCTTGTTATATTATTGAAACAAGACGAACAGGGTCCGGGGCATTTACAAGTATTGAGGCCGTTAGCTCGTTCTTTACAATGGATAGTACACCGTCATCGACACTACATCGGATCAACTTGCTCGACATACCGACTACTTCGAGAGGTTGTAAAAATGACGAAAGAATTGCTGTCCAGCGAACGAGCACGTGTCCCGGTTGATTTTGTTAGGGTATATCTATCTATCATTGTTTGGATAAGTGCAAATGCTTTTAAGAAGTTGTTTTGATTTTTTTTTTTTGAATTGTTTGTTTAGAGGTTGGCGCATGTGGAGTCTCTACATCGCATTATGGCAAGATACTTGTTTGTTAATATGCACCACCTAGAGATCAGGTGTTCGAAGCTGCTTAACAATCTTGCTGTCACATTGGTGCTCATCAGTAGATGTACAGGCTTGAATGAGCTTAAAGTCGATTTGGTGGTAATATTTTAAGTTTTATGGTTTGTCGCTTATTAGTTATTACATGGTTTATTAAACACGTTCTTTGTTTGGGTTTCTAAAATAAAATTGTAATTGACTTAACATGTGTAGGGTGTACCATGGGAAAACGCGGCCATTAGTGTATCCAACTACGTAAAGGATTGGAAGTTGCAAGCAATGGGATTGGAAGCATTGAATCATGTCACGATCTTCAACTTCTCGGGTTCTGATTGCGAGCTAAGCTACATTCTATACGTGTTGTCGCAAGCAACTGAGTTGGGTACACTAAATATCTATTGTGTTAATCAATTTTTTGATGATCCAATTGGTGTGTATAAGAGGGCATCAATTAGAGCGTATGAAGCTACCGCATCAAACAATGTGCAAATTCGTTTCATAAAAGGGGCTTACCCTAGAATAAGAGGAGAATGAAAATTGCACCGAGTCCAAGTGTTTGATGGTGTACACCAGGTGTTTGATTTAGTGACACAATTATGTATATATCTTGAAAGTATTTCAATTTCTCGAAAAAACGAAGGTGGCTCGAAGTATCAATTTGATCCAACATTTGTTTCCTTGTAGTGTCTGTGTCACTAATGGTATACATTTTTAGTGATAGTTTCAAGCCGACAGATTTTTTGCTAATTTTAAGATGAATTATTAGGCACATATATTTTGATAAAACTAGACACATATGGCTATCCACACATATATTTCACATAATCATGAGATGTCTAGAAAAAATCGATTTTGTATTCAAATTTAGCATCAAGATGACAGATTTTTTGCTAATTTTGAATACAAAACTGATTTATAAATTCTTATAAATTCTAAAAATGTTAATTTTCAATCAAAAAATCAGAGGTTTACTTCACTAGTTTTCTTGCTAAGTTTAATGATCAAGAGAGACCACCTTCGATCGCTAAATATACTTTCTCAAATAGCCCCAAAAGTATAATATCATCAACAAGAAAAGCGACCAAAAAATGAAAAGTTTGTTGTGGAAGGTAAAGATATGAGTAAATCTTCTTTTCCTAATATATAAACATATACATACACATACACATACACATACACATATACACATATACAAATATATATTTATAACCCCATTCACACACAAAAAGAAAATCCTCAAAGTCCACCCCCATAAATTCTCTTCCACATCAATGCACTCTTTAAGCGTATTTCTTTTTTAGCAAATTCGCACAGAAAGAGTGAATTTTTATATACTCTAAAAATGTTCATTTTCAATCAAAAAATCAGAGGTTTACTTCTACTAGTTTTCTTGCTAAGTTTAATGATCAAGAGAGACCACATTCGGTCGATAAACAGTCGCTAAATACAAAATAGAGACCGAATTATTTTATTTTATAATATAATTCGCAAATGACCACTTTCCATTTTTTTATTCTAATTTACAAAGTAGAGACCGAATTATTCGGTCTCTAATTAGCGACCGCATAATTCGGTCGCGGAATCGGTCTCTAAAATATAATTTTATATTCCGTCGCGGAATCGATCGCCAAATAATAATGAAAAATTGATGCTCATCTCGGTCGCTAAATCGGTAGCTAATTTGAAAATTAGAGACCGAATTATTCGGTCTCTAACTTAGGGGAGTAAATCAACCAATTAGCTACCGATTTAGAGACGGAAATCAATCGGTCTCTAAATCGGTCTCTAATTCAGTAGCTAATTTGAAAATTAGAGACCGAATTATTCGGTCTCTAACTTAGGGGAGTAAATCAACCAATTAGCTACCGATTTAGAGACGGAAATCAATTGGTCTCTAATTTTCAAATTAGCGACGGAATTAGAGACCGATTTAGAGACCGATTGATTTCCGTCTCTAAATCGGTAGCTAATTTGAAAATTAGAGACCGACTTATTCGGTCTCTAACTTAGGGGAGTAAATCAACCAATTAGCTACCGATTTAGAGACGGAAATCAATTGGTCTCTAATTTTCAAATTAGCGACGGAATTAGAGACCGATTTAGAGACCGATTGATTTCCGTCTCTAAATCGGTAGCTAATTTGAAAATTAGAGACCGACTTATTCGGTCTCTAACTTAGGGGAGTAAATCAACCAATTAGCTACCGATTTAGAGACGGAAATCAATCGGTCTCTAAATCGGTCTCTAATTCAGTAGCTAATTTGAAAAGTAGAGACCGAATTATTCGGTCTCTAACTTAGGGGAGTAAATCAACCAATTAGCTACCGATTTAGAGACGGAAATCAATCGGTCTCTAATTTTCAAATTAGCGACTGAATTAGAGACCGATTTAGAGACGGAACTCATATCGGTCGCTAATTCGGTCTCTGTTTAGAGACCGAATTCAGTCGGTCTCTAAAATTCCGTCTCTGATGCCTTGTTTTCTTGTAGTGAAAGTTACAGTACCAAATTTGCAATTTCCCCCCAGATAGTGCAGTTGAAGCCGCATAAACTTATCAAGTTATTCGAGCTCTCGATCTGTTCAACTAGATTATAGTTCGTTCGAACACTGCTTGAGCAGGTAATCAAACTAAACTGAAACACAATTTCTAAAACTCGATAAAAATAATAGACAAACTTGAGTAATATTATTCGATTCTAACTCAAATCACTTGCACCCCAAATTGTAACATTGTTGAAATATTAAGTAGCATAAATGTAGGAAAGTATAATTTACAAAAACACTAGAATCTTGAGCCCAGATAGTGCAGTTGAGGCCGAGTAACATTATATAGCATTATAGCTTTGAGCTTTACGTACATTTTGATAATAAGTTTCTCTTTAGTTAGAATATTAGTTGAGTTCTTGAATTTAACATTATGAGATATTAACTTGAGGAAGTTGAAGACCCCTTCTCGAAAATCACCATAAATTTGAGGAAAAAAATTGAGATTATATTCCAGCAATAATGAAGGCGCCGTCCACAAATTGACTGCATCGCCCTTTTTATTAAACCATAAATATGTATCATGATGTAAGAAATCGGAAAATTCTTGTATACACCCCGGTGTAGGACCCAGTTCCATGCACCAAGACACAACAAAAAATAATAAAAAAAATTGACTTATTTTTATATTAAACATACATTTTTTAATATACATTTTGGGATGAATGTATCAAAACAACTATATATCTTATAAATAGAACTCCATCTCCCTTATTGAGAGGAAAAACTTCTTTTGATATCCTCTTTCACAAATCTCCTTCTCTATCTCATTTAAGGGTTTTTGGATGTCTTTGTTTTGCCAAAGCTCTTCCTACAAATTTTTCCACAGATCCAAGACATAAGTTTTTCTAGGTTATGCTTATGCTAAAAAAGGATATAAACTGTTGGATATTGCTACTAACTCTTTCATTATTTAAGAGATGTGATATTCTTTGATTTGTGTTTCCTTTTGCTATCATTAACTCTATCTCTCAAATCATCTCCACATCTCTCAAACTTTCATTTATGACTTTATCACTCCATATAAAGATGATCAAGCTCAGCCCACCAACCCGCGACCTGACCCACTTGAGCTCGACCAGGTCCGAGTATCCGAGCTAGATTGGCCCCGGTTCTAGCCCAGCCCAGCTCACTTATGGGTCAAATATTTTTTGTTGCATATATAATAGTAAAACATACCCACTAGCCTAGGCTAGTGGGTTAGTTTCCATGAGGGCAAGGGTTCAAATTCCCTTGCCCCATGGATTTTTTTTTTTTTTTATATATAAGTTGTTGCCATTGGCAGCGGGACGTTTACACAATTAGGCCTCATTTGCAGGGGTGTTACAATTTTAGACCTCTTATGTTTGTTTTTTTTTTCCTTTATTTTTTGCAGCTAATTCTATGGGTAAAGTCTAAAATATTCCTGAATAGTAACACCTTGTCAGCCCCTATCACTGTTGCATATTTTAAAGATTTACAAATCAAGTCCCTTATTCTTAAGAATAATACATTTAGTCCTTTAATTTTTAGGTTTGGTTTATTTAGTCCAGGATATATGAAAAACGATATAAGTTAAAAGTAATTACATAAATCACAAAGGTAATTAGCATAATCAAACAATAATTACAAAGATTAATTACAAAAAGAAATTTTAGGGTTACTGTTTTCTTTTCAGATTATGAATTAAAACTCATATTCTATCATTCTCAAGTAAGAGGGTTGCTTTGAGAATCCGATTACTTCATATACAAAAACTTATGTTGAAAAGAAGTGAAGTACCTATCTTACTCTTTTGAAATTTAAAATATAAACTTAATTCATTTAATAAATTTAAAAACTTAGGAACCAGGCTCTGATAAATAGCTTGAGAAAACCTTTCTGATATGGAAGATCAGATTAAAATGCGACCACAGAGCATACTCAGAATACTCAAGCTCTGATACCAGATTGCTTGCACACTGGGGGGAATTATCCTGCACATTTTGTCTCCCGACCGATATACACCGAGAAGGCAAACAAAATCTTCCCAAAGCAGTATCAGATATTATTGAAAACAATAATTTGTACAGCGAAAACATATTTTTGAGACAATGAAAGGGCAGAAGGTTACTGCATCTCATCATCATTTTTTATTTTTTATTTGGTTTTTAGCATTTTTAGTGTTTTTGTGTTTTTTGAGCATGAGAGAAATATAACATTTTCTAAATAGTAGGGGAATACCATCCCTAGGGGTAAACTACTCGCTATGCATATTAATAAAGCATAAAAACTTACAAGAAATTTTTGCACACAAAGTAGATATTTTATTACAAGAAAGGTAAGAGACTCTCTAGCAACCAAGAAGTGTGGGTTGGAGAGTGTTAAGGGGCGAGTTTTTACAATAAGGGGAGGAGTCCTTATATAGGCTCCGAATTTGAAATACAATACATCAAAATGAAAGAAAATTTTTACATCCGAAACAAGTTGCAGGTAAAGCTATACAAAGCCTGCAATTATTGTAGAAGTGGACACACAGTGTCCAAATAGTAAAAAGTAAACAGAAAACGTGCATTATTGCAACTGGCTGTCTGAGTGTTGCTGTAGCTTTTTCCTCCGTTTGCTGCATTATTGATCTTTTATTGTTGCTCCATAAGTTGAAATTTTTGCTGCTTTTAATACTGCTACAAATTATTATCCTTGCTAAATCTATGGCCTTTGTCTGGAATCCAATGTTTTTGTCTTGATGCTAAATTATTGCTGAAGCTGTTGAAACTTTGTCTTCTAATATTGTTGGTCCCAAGTGGCATACGAAAGGGTCTAGAAAAGGGGGGGGGGGGGTTTGAATAGACCCTGAAGTCTTTTTCGACTTAAAAATTTTTCTTATTAAGATTGATTTGGACGCTTGAAATGTAAGCGCTAGGCTAAGCGTTTAATTGAAGACTGTTTGAAAAGATTAACTTAGACTCAAGATTTGAATACTATAACCACTCAGGTTTAAGCGTTCAGTTCTTTAATCAGGGTTAGCACAGCGGAATGATTTTAAGTCTTCTCTTTGAAAGTGTTTAGTGTCACAAAGTTTTTCTTTAGTTGCTTTTCTTAAATTGTTTTGAACGCTTAGAGAGCTTAGTGCTTGGCGAAGCGCTTAAGACTGATTTGAAAGCTTAGCGTTCTCTTTTTCCAAATAGTCACTTAACTGTTTTAAAGCCTTTATAGAGATATAATATGCAAATGCAAAGTAAAGCTATAAAGCAGTAAAGGACACAAAGAATTTGTAAGGTTCACTGGGTGGTGTAATCCCAGCTACGTTCTTCTTCTCCTTTGCACTCGGAGGCAATCCACTAGATTGATTATCGAAGAGTCACACAGAGACTTCTACAAAATACGGAAACAGGAAGAGATGGATATGGATGACTTGAACTCCTTGGTCACACAGATTTCTGCTACAAGCCACTTCAATCCTCTGCTTCTGGAAAGACGATCTCGAGCTCCTTGATCACACAAATTTCAGCTCCAATAAAGATCTTTTCCAAGATGTCCTTGAGCTCCTTGATCACACAGACTTCAACTCCAATAAAGACCTTCTTCAAGATGGCCTTGAGCTCCTTGATCACACAGACTTCAGCTCCAATAAAGACCTTCTTCAAGATGGCCTTGAGCTCCTTGATCACACAGACTTCAGCTCCAATAAAGACCTTCTTCAACAAGCTTCTCTTACTCAAAAATACTGCTTGTAGAAGTCAACAAACTTTCTCACTCAGATGAAAGATGTTGAGGGTTTATTGTAAGAGGTTTGTTTGATGTTGGGAAGTTCAAACAACTTGGAATATCTCAATAATAGTGTAGGGTTCTTCTACGAAGATGTTTGAGATATCTGTGACTGTCTTTGGAATGTATTTGAGAGGCTTGATGGATTTTGGCTATGGAGTTTGCAAGCTTTTCTCTCAAATTATTTCAACAAAGTTTCTCTCTCTGCACACTCTCTAAGGTTTTGCTGGAGGGTACTATTTATAGAGATTCTTGGGATTTGTCCGTTGGACACAATCAGGTGCGTGTCTCTCACGCAGCGCGTCAAATAGTCCCTTTCTAACATTCCTGAAATTCTGCTGGTTTCGATTGGACAGGAACAGACTTGAACTCTGAAAAGCTGACAGTCTTGTCAAAAGGTGGCTTGTCCACAAATCATAATGTCTTGTCACATTTAATGCACTTATCAAACATTTAATGCGTTTTGAATTTATTTCTCGTTGGAAATAAATGACCGTTGATGATTGGATGACTTGAGAATGTATTTCAGGTGAATCTGATCTTGAATCGCTTGAGTGAATTGAGCGCTTGGTTCAACACTCCTGGAACAGTCCTTTAGTGTTAGCTAGGCGCTAAGAACATTATCTTGAACACTTGATTCATAAATCCTGAAATAGTCTTTAAGCGTTTGATAGACGCTTAAGACAAATCTTCATCTTCACTTGACTTCAGACGCTGATCTTCAACTTCATCTCTGATAGACTCACCTAGAATTCTATCAGCGACTCGGTATCTAATACTAAGTCTAAAATCTATAAAGATAAAAATTACAAGTCTAACAAACTAATAAACTTTCAAACGCTTATATTCTATGAAAGTATAAACTTACATTCTTTTGGGGTCTAACATAAAATCCTATCTTGTCATCATCAAAACATCTAACATGAAATTCCTAACAAATATGCATCTCGGCTGGTTCTTTCTAGATCTGGATTGTACTCTAAATCTGGATCATATATTGGTTGATACTCCACACTTGTCATTGCTCTTTTTCTTAATGTTGTAATTCGATGCTTGCATTTGGTCTTTGTCGGAATAAGTATGCTATGATGAGGTGCCTGGAAAATAAGCTTGCGGTCCGAATCTGAATTGGGCATCATGTAAATTCGTTGCGTTTTCCTCCGTATTTCCAAAGCTAATTTGAGCTCTTCTATGTTTGCTAAGGGATTAATGGCTTCAGGAAAATTCCACAATTTTGACATTGGTTCCCATTTTTCATAATTCTCGGTTATTGAAATAAATGAATGTCCTATTTCTACCCCTGTAGTATTCCAAACTGGAGGTAAAGAAACTATGTCAAACTTAAGACTTTATGCTCTTTGCACGAATAGGAAATTGACCGTATCTAAAATATTTCGTCCTAGAAGTGTCACTTGTACTGGATCTGATACAAATATGTTTGATACAAAACCATAGTCTAATAACCGTTGAACGCTAATAAAATTATCATCTATCCATCATTCTCTAAAAACTGATGCGTCTATTTGAACATTAGGCTTTTGAACATTAGGCCATGAAAAGTATTTTAGTGATCCTTCATGGCGAATAGGTTCTCCTTTCCATTGTAGTAGGCGGGTTTTTGAAACTATTTCTTCTATCTGCTGGTTGACAACAATTTGGGCAACTGTTAACATTCTTGGTAAAACTTTCTTCTACTTTCTTCCAAATTATAGTCTGAATTTCTTCAGGTAAAGCTAAAACTGTTTGGCAAGGGTTAAAAAAAAGTTCGAACGTACAAGAATTGGTGGGATTTATCTTTAATCTCCTTGGGAACATCATTCTGTCTAGGGCTTATTAAATGGGTTGAGAACTTTTGATGCTGGGCTAAAAGGTCTTGATAAAATTTGTTAAGATTGGTAAATTTTTTGGTTATGGTTTCTAGGTCATCTTCGAGTGATTCTACATCTGGGCTTATAGGCTGTTTTCCCTTTGAACGTATTTTGGGGTTTGCATTTTCAGCATTGGGCTGAATGTAAAAAATTAGGCCTAGGAGTCTTTTTGTCGCTGTTACAGCTTCATGAAAATGTTTAAAGGGCTCCAAGTATCCCTTTGCTACCTTCTGAATGCTTTGTAGTGCTCGTTGATAATCTTCAAAGATTCTCACTGGATCTCCTCTAATAACAAGATAAACTGCTGCTTCGTCTATTGGAAATCTTTGTTTACTTTTTCAAAATAATATCAAAGCGCGTTGAATGTTGTTATTTTTCCGGCTGAAGGATGAGCTTCTCATAGAGCATTGAGTAAAATACTCTGATCTTCAGTTATATGAGGGGTATCATTTGGGAGTTTGAAATTATGTCTAACTGGAAGTGCTATTTTGCCAAAGGTTAAAACTGGTTTAGGAAAAACGCTTTGTGTAGTTGGATTGAAAAATTGAGTTTCTATTGTGAATGCTGGTCTATTCTGGCTATTTTGTTGAAAGTTAGGCCTGAAAGCTGGTCTTCGGACTATTTGGTTGTAAGCTGCAGAGGGAGGTCTTGTTTGTTGGTTGTCTTAGTTGTTGGAGGCCATGATCTGTGACCTAGAATTAAAGTTAATTGTCTGCTTAATAAATCTGCTATGTTATTATTTGATCATGTAATATGTTTAAATTCTACTTTATATCCGTTACCTTCTATAGCATTTCTAAAATTTAACCACCTTTCATTATTTTGTTTTCTAGAATTTTCATTTTTTATGAATCTAACCACAGCTTCACAATCTGTTCTAATGGTAAACTGTTTATATAAATATAGTCTAAAATGGTCTATTGCTTTGACTATTCCTGCTGTTTCATAATCTAGACTGGTCCAATTACTTCCCGTTTTATTAAAGTTACCACTGGAATAAGCTGATATTTTTTCTTCACTTTTTGGAGAAAATTTATGAGGTTTACATTTTAATATTGCTCCCCATCCTTCTATAGAACTATCTACTTCTATTATGACATAATCACTATTTAAAGGTAATTCTAAAGGTTTTAAATCTTTAACTACTTCCTTAATTTTTCTAATTAGGTTAATATCTTTCTGATTAAAATGTCTTTGGCCTGATTTTCTGATTTTCTTATATAACGGTTCAACTAATTTACAAAGTTTAGGAATGAATTTTCTAGAATAATTCAATATTCCTAGAAATGCTTGTATTTATTTTAAGTTTTCTAGTTTATCTGAGAAATCTAAAATCTTTTCAGCTATATGAAGTCCATTTCCTATTTCCAAACCTAAAAAGCTTATTTTTCTCTTATAAAATTCCATTTTCTTTTTAGACACTACTATTCCATTTTCTTCTATTAAATTAAACACTTGATTTAAATGATCTTGATGCTGTTTAATAATTTCAGAAGCTACTAAAATGTCATCTATATATACTAAACAGAAATCTAAGGGTATGTTTGGTTATGTTTCCAACTCATGTTTGGTCCAAAATTCCCACCAAACAATGTTTGGCTCACACAATATTTGGTAAAAAATATACTACTTTTTTGGTCCAAAAAACACATAATAATTATTTTCCATCTTTCTACATCTACTTTGTCCCTACACTCCTCTTTATGTGCTCTCTCTCTTCTCTCTCCTCTCTATCAGACAAAAATTTCATGATTTAACTGCTACAGTAACTTTTGTTCCCTCTGGAAACAAAACCAAACATTATCTCATCAAAAAAACACACCCAAAAACCAACTCCCAAAATAAAACCAAACACAATCTCATCAAACACGCACGTGTCCCCATAAATTTTTCACCAATAATTCTCACCAAAATACCATCCCAAAACATAACCAAACATAGCCTAAATGTTTAAATATACTATCCATAAATTTTTGAAATATTGCTGGAGCACTTTTTAAACCAAAAGATAGAACATTCCACTCGAAATGTCCTTCACTACAGCTGAATGCTGTCCATTTTTTGTCCTCTTCTACCATTTTAATTTGATTATATCCACTTTTTAGATCAAATTTTGAAAAAATCTTTTTATTTTGTATGAGATTAATTAACTCATCTTTATTAGGTATTCTATAAGTATCATCTTCTGTATATCATTAAGTCTCTTATAATTATATACTATTCTAAGTTTTCCTCTTTTTATTTCTGCGCTATTTCTTACTATAAATGCTGCCGATCTATGTGGACTATCACTTCTTCTTATAATACCGATTTCTAACATTTCTTTTATTTGTGTTTTGAATTCTTTTATATCTTCAGGCGTATATTCTATATCTACTGTTCTTATTACTATATCGGGGTTTAAGATGTTTAGTTTAAAAGTATAATTTACTTTGTTTTTGGTCAAATCATCTCCCATAAATCCTAACATTTCTAATTTATGCAAAATTCTTTCATTTTCTAGGTTTAAAACTTCTAATCCCTTCCCTATATCTCTAATTTCTTCATCTAATAAGATGTCTACTGTTGGGAATTATATGAATAAAACGCAGTGGAAAGTAAATTTAATTCCCAAAACCCGAATCATCTCTAATCCTCGTGTTTAATTGTGTATAGAAAAATTACCGTTCTCGCGTATGTTGATTTTTGAACGTGATCCTTTTCTCTAACGCCGAATTTGCCAACGTCTCTAATTCGTCACGCCGGAATCAAAAACAAAAAACTCCTCCTTTCTTCCTTGTCAAAGACGGCTAGAGAGAGAGAGAGGTGGGAGACTTTTTCTTGGAGAGAAAGTTATGTAAGTTACCTTGTGTTATTTTTCACCTTGTGATATATTTATATCATTATGCAACAATAACACTAGCATGCAAGAGCCCTATTTGGGCGTCTATTTGGCTACCCCTTAGTGGGCTCGGAAGCCTTCGGGCTTTCGTCTTGCTTGCTAATTAATTAATCGGATAATTTATTTATCCAATATATAAATTGATAATCCAATTAATTCAATTCCTAATTAATTTATAATTCAATTTCTCCAAAAAATTAATTAACTCATTAATTTAATTAATCAATTAAATTATCCGGTAATTAATTAATTAATTACGGCATCCAATGCCGTGAATTTCTCTCAAGTCTTTTTCCCATATTTTTCCTTTTGCACTTCCTTTAAGCGCGACTCTTTAGGTTCGTCTCAAAAGGCAATTGGGAGGAATCCAAAGGGGTGTGAGTGACACCTAGCCAGTCTCGTGGCTCACACCGTAACCCAATTGAGAACGAATGAATAGGATCATTCCAAACCTTTACGCCGTAAATACCGTACGTGTATAAACCTTTTATTCTTATATCCCAGTCAAGTAAGAGTCATGGTTTAAAGTCAAACTCATATAGCTTGACCATATGCCTAAGCTCATAATAAGTCGAGGTATTTAAATGCTTTGGCCAAAGACTTTCATCCTCACTTATTCATGATCGCATAGGATATTTTACTCATTCATTTATGAGAGAATAAATTCCATATTGCAAATCAGTTAACAATGCTACTTGCCCATCAAGTCGCACTTCGAGGTCGATTCCACCAACAGGTGATTTGAATCTAACTACTCTAATGACAGATTTGATGTCACAAGTACATCTTCAACTCGATTTCTCAAGTCAGAGGTTCACACGTACCTATCACTACTTATCAATTTCATCATTGACTGTCAATGAGTGAATACTCATGTGATGAACTGATGCGAGCCGTGTTCGAACATATCAGTCCAACTGACACGTCTATGATATAAGTTCCCACTACCATTTCCATAATGTACGACTGACACTTTCTCTGTCGAAACTTACATCATACAAGTCTTTATTCACTATTGATGCCCAATCAATATTTCTTAGACTTGCGAACCCTTTTAGATGTCAAGGGTCAAACCATTCTAGTGTCTTTCCTCCTATCCCATAGGAGGTAGAAGGTTCGCCTTGTCATTAAGGACTTTACGTTGTTTATTTACACCTTATAAATGCCTATAAGAAAACAACAATCAACTGCCTTATATTAATAGAAAAATCATAGTTTAGTTACAATGTTTATGTCCTATAAATCTATCCTCTTTATGGCATTCGAGGGCATATACTCTAACAGTCTATGCTTTCAGATTCTATATTATTTTGTTCTAATTCTTTGAAAAAATCTAAATCATTATTACCATGTCTACCACGCTTCGCAATCAACTCTGATTGTTTAATGAATCTATTAGTTGGGAAAATATAATTATGTTTGCTAATAGTAATATAATTTTTTCCTACTAATGTACTTCCATTAATGCACAAATAAAGTTTAACCCTAAAAGGAATTCTTGGCTTTTTATGTTCTCTGGTGCTATAAGTATTTGTCCTAATGTATATTTGCTACAATAATTTCCTAAAAAATCTTTAAATTGTCTTCCTATGTTAATTAACTCTTTTGTTATTCTCATTAATCTATTTTCTGCAGTTCTACTAGTAACAGTGTAACTTAATTGTGCTTCAAATTCTTTAGGTACAAGACTAGAACTAAGCATGCTTTTTGTACTTTCTGTATCTAAAATGGCTTTAGTTTCAATATATTTTTCTTGATTGCACCATATTCGACAATCTAAAAGTATTAAACTACTAGTATAGGGTACCTGTATTTGGGGTTCATAAGCTATATTTTGTAAATAGGTTTCTTCTAACTGTTGGTTAAGTTCATCAATTTCTTCTATAACTACACCCTTTCCTTTAGTTTGATTATTGTTTATATTTTCATTATTTTTTAATTTTAATTATATTAATTGTATTCTTAAGTCTGAATTTTCTATTTTATGGCTTAGAATTTCTATAGTTTCTAGTTTTTTACTAGGGTTAGGGATACATCCGTTTCTATATTATATACGTTTTTAGCACAAATAAAATGAATTTCGTCAAAACATATATTGCACTGATATCTTAAATGCACATCAGGATATAATCTACAAATACTACAGGCTATACGCATAGTTCCTTTTCCATTTATATATTTATGTTCACAGGAATTATTCATATAGGTATATTCTATTATATTTGGAATTTCTGGTCCATCTTCACTTACTATACTAAATATGCTTTCATTATCCTTTCATTACCGTCTATATTTACTACATCTTCATCTAATTGTTCTGCTATGGCTGCCCTTTCCATATTAAATTGTCTTTTCGGGCATCTATTATCTAAATGTTTAGGATCTCCAAAAATATACACGTGCATTTCGGAGTTGATGACTTTTTAACATAATTAGGGGGTTTTCTTCTTTGTCTATATTGTCTAAAACTAGATTTTGATTTATTTGATTTCCTTAATATTTTTCGTTTTGACTTAAAGTAATTCTTCTGTCCATATTGTTGTGGGGTGTATATAGCTTTTCTACAAAATTCATAAGATTGTTTTCTAATTTGTTCTCTAATAAATTTTCTTTACACCATTCCTGAAGTTTAAAGAAAGTATATTGTACTCTAGGTCCTATACCTAATCCTGTAAGATTACCATTGTTGTTTATCCATTCTTCATGTATTATTTTTCCTAAATCTTGTGGTAATTTCGTAAAATATCTATTACATAATTCTTCATCAAATGCTTCATTAGCTTCTCCTATTAATCTTGTAAAATCCTGACTAAAAGGTATAATATATTTCATATCGGTTATAGTGAGTTGTTCTAGGTTTTTAAGTGTCGTATCTTGTATGAATGTATTTTCTCTTCCTGGATCTATTCCTATAATTAAAGTTCTAATAAAACTAGTAAAATTATAAATATTATTTCCTAAGGCCTTTATTTCATTAATTCTATTAGGATCCTTTTTCTTCTTACTTTGCCAGATAGATAATGTTGTAGGTTCTAAGCATGTTTCTAAAAAGTTAAACATATCCATATCTGTCTTTTTATTTATTTCCCAATGTCTTACTACACATTGTTCCCATATATTTACTTCTTCTGGCCACATTTGCGGATTTCCTAATTCAATTACTAACATGGTTTCACTCATGATTTTTCCTATGGGTTGTCTTGATCCTATAAATTTATTTGGCTGGGTTAATCCATATTTATATGTTGGACTTTTCCATTCTGGTCTTCCACTCATTTCTACATTTCTAGCTAGAATTTCACTATAATCTGGTTCTACTCTAGTTCTTTTTCCTATATTGCTACTAGTACTCGCTTGGCTATCTGCCATAAAAATTATTTCATTGCTACCTTTTTCTTTGAGGAAATTTTTAAATTCTACTTTTCCTGAACATATATCATCTACTAAATCAATATTATAATATTGTTTAAATTCTTCTTCAGATGATTCTAAATTTATATCTAAGTTCATTGCTTCAAAATATATTTCATCTATTAATTCTCTTAAATTATTTATCTCGAAATTCTTTCTTAATATTTCTTCCATATTTTTTGGTCTATAATCATTTTTAAGTTGACTTTCTAATTGTCTAATTTCTTCTATATTTTCTTCCTCCTCTTCTTCTTCACTTTCTATGTCAGATACTATTTCCCAATTTGCAAATCTACTAGTTGTTCTAGCTTCTTCTTCTTCTTCTATAATATTCATATAGCTTGTTTCAGTTTCATTTTCAGTTTCTTCTTCTAGATCTTTTAAATTTTCTTTGGGATCTTGCTTTTGGTAATTAAGAAATCTAATAGAAGTTTGACCTCTACTATTTGTATACATTACACTTTCTCCTGGAATCTTAACCATCTCATTTTCTTTTAGGTGTTTGGTTAATTCTCATTCTTCTCCATTTAAATCGCTATTATCTATATTTAAAGGTTTAATCATTTTTACTCCTACTGAGGCTAAACCATCTATTACTCCGTCTATGTTAATTTTATGTTGAGGAAAACTATTATTAGTTACTCTTCCTAAAAATGCTATAGAAACAACTAAGTTATTTCCATCATAAGTTTTATATCCTCTAGTTTGTAATCCTATAGTAATTTTATTAATATCTTTAATACTTTTCATCATATTTGGGGCTACATAAAATATTTCTACATTATTAGTCATATCTATTTCCATACTAGCAAATACTGCTCTTCTAATTATTAATTGGTTTCGTAATTCTAATATTAATTCTTGATTATTATAATATAAGTTTTCTAAAGTATTAAGACAATCAATAAAAGAGTTTAAAATATAAGCAGGTACAGGCATGTGGATAAATTATGAGTGCAATAAAGAGTTTTATGCAGATTTATAAAAGCAGGTTGGGATTCCCTTTTCTTTAAAAATGTATAATATTTCTCGCAAGATTTTTTGATGTTTTTGTAATTTTTTGGGGGCCAAAATAAACCATTTCTAAAGTTTGAGGACTAAATATAAATAATTTGAAAGTATAGGGACTACGCGAAAGATTTTGAATAATATAGGGGGTTTTGAGTAATTTCTTGATAAAGTAAGGAGAAAATTTGTAATTATCTATCTTTTAATTTTAGTAAGGGTAGTTTGGACTTTTCCAAGCATATGGGTCCCATAGGGGTCTATTTTTGTTAAGCTTTTGCAATGGGGTCTAAATTTGATTAGGCATATGCAATTGGGATCTATTTTTGCTAAATTCCCCATTAGCAGCCTGTCAATATGACAGTTGGCAATGGTCAACTTTGGAGTGACCATGGCCAACAGTCCAAATATTTAATTTTTTTTTCTTCTTTTCAAATTATTTAATTATGTTTGGACCTTTTGTATTCAAAGTTTTAACATTATCTCTTTAAATAAGATATCAATTTTGTTGAAGTCTAAAGTTAGAATAAAAATAATTAAAACTATCAAATTAACTTATAACTTATAACAATTAAAAATTAGAACCAAAAGATACACGTAATCGTAGTTTGCACAATTATACTATGTTTAATTTTAAATATTTTCATTCAAAGTTTCAACATTGTCCCTTTAAATTTGATATCAATTTTATTCAAACATATACTATAGGTTAATATACATAATGTAAACAGTTAGGCTAAGTTAATTTTCTTTCTTAGTTTAAAGTTAAAAAATTTTAAATTAAAATTTAGTCAAAAGTAAGTTCCTACACCAAGTGGTTTGAATACCTTTGACTCAATTTTGAGACCAATGTTAAAATCTACGTAGCCCCAAATTGAGTTTTTTTCATTTTCAGAGCAAAAAAAAAAAAAGTTGATAGTGGCCTGGCCTTGCCCAGAGCCCGTTAGCCCGGTCCACCTCAAAAAAATTTAACTGGACCGGGCCAACTCGGCCCGCTTTACATCTTTTACTCCATATGCCTCCACTTTTCCATCTCAGATATCAACTCTTCCTTTTCCTATTAATGACAATAATCTTCCTCCTAACTCTCCTTCCTTGTCTCATGATTCACCTTTGGTTCTTAGCAGATCTAACAGAGTCTCTAAGCAACCATCATGGACCAAGCATTTCATTTGTCCCACTCTCACTGCAGCCAATGCTCATATTTCTTATCACCTTTGTTCTTCTCTTTCTTATTCTCATCTTTCTTCCACATATAAGCCTTTGTTTGCTCTATAAATTCAGGGATTGAGCCTAATTCCCATCATGAAGCAATAAAAGATGTAATGTGGAGGGATGAAATGTCTGCTGAAATTAAAGCGTTAGAGGTTAACAATACATGAAAATTATTTCTTTATCACCTAATAAGAAGGCCATTGGGTGTAAATCGGTTTACAAAGTGAAACTTAAAGTAGATGGCACAATTGAGAGGTTTAAAGCCGGACTGGTCGCTCAGGATTATACACAATAAGAGGGTCTTGATTACCATGATACTTTCAGTCCTGTAGTCACGATTGTTACTATGAGAACTATTTTTGCTTTAGCAGACATCTCTAATTGGTCTCTTATACAGCTTGATGTCACTAATGCCTTTTTACACGGTGATCTGGTTGAAGAGATTTATATGGTTGTTCCAGAAGGCTTTAACAATCCAGGGAGCAGCTAATCAAGTTTGTAGATTGTTAAAGTCCTTATATGGTCTAAAACAAGCATCAAGACAATGGAATTTAAAGTTTCTGAGGCATTAAACAAGGATGGATATTAACAATCAAAACATGATTACTCACTATTTACAAAGAAAAAATATGATAAAATTATGATATTTCTAGTCTATGTGGATGATATAATAATCACAGGGAGTGATGCACACATGATTTTCAAATCAAAGGCTTATTTGCATAAGAGTTTCCACATAAAGGATCTTGGAGACTTAAAATATTTTCTAGGGATAGAAGTGGCTAGGAAAAGTGATGGAATCTGTTTTAACCAAAGAAAAATACATACTAGAATTACTAAGTGAAGTAGAGATGACAGGCAGCAAACCTATTGTTACACCAATAGAACAGAACTTAAAGTTGATCACCAGTGAATATGATGAGCATGTTTGGAAAGATGTTAATGTTTCTTTATTGACAAATGCAACTAAATATCAAAGACTAGTTAGGAAAGCTGATATATTTGGGGATGACTAGACCTGATGTTAATGATCCTTTATTGACACAATTTATGCATAAGCGTAAGGAATCACACATGCAAGCAGCAATGAGAGTTTTAAGGTACTTAAAGGGAACTCCAGGACGTGGTATTTTTCCGTCAAGGAATAATCAATTGGAGTTGAGCACATATTGTGATGCAGACTGGACATCATGCTTGATAATTAGGAGGCTAATATCTGACCTTTTGTAAAATTAGGGAACTCATTAATATCCTGGAAAACTAAGAAACAAAAAACAGTGGCTCGATCATCTTGTGAGGCAAAATACAGACCAATAGCTGCAACATCATGTGAAATAGTTTGGTTAATTGGTATATTTAAGGATTTGGGTGTTGAGTTGAAACAAGCAGTGAAAGTGTACAACAACACTGTGTCTACAATGTGCTTTGCTACAAACCCAGTGTTCTGTGAGAGAACTAAGCACATTGAAGTTGATTTGCACATGATTAGAGATTTGATACAGAAGAAGGTGATTTGCACTGAATATGTCAACAGTGGGGAACAACAGGCAGATTTGTTGACCAAAGGTCTTGTAAGAGACAAGCACAAACATCTTCTTCACGGAATGTGTCAACAGTGAAGAACAACTGGCTGATTTGTTGACCAAAGGTCTTGGAAGGGACAAGAACAAACATCTACTTGGCAAGTTTGGAGTTATAGTTCAGACGAGTCCAAACTTTTTGGGGGGGGGGGGGAGTTGTTGATAGGGCTGGGCAACAATTTTCTAAAACCGCCCGAACCGCCCTAACCGAACCGCACCGAACCGTTTTCATCAAATTGTTGTGCATTTATTCCTTTGGTTGTACTTTATGCTTTCGTGTTTGTACCTTGCAATTAGTTGGCCAAATAGGTTATTAGTTTGTTATACCTAATTTAGATTAAATAAATAATTAAATAGAATGAGTTTTTATCTTTCTAAGTACGGCTTCTATATCTATTTGTAATTCAATACTTCAGAAATCAATGCTCACTTTCTATTCATTTTATGAGTTTAATTGGCTATCAGATGCACTTCACTGTTGAAGTTGAAGTTGTGTGCAAGAATATTTTATCACTTGGCTAAACTTTTAATAGATTAATAGGGTTTTGTAAGTTAAAAGTACCGACTCTTATTTTGTTTTAGCTTATGGACCAACTTTCATATTGTTTTCCCTTGTAGGCCATTA